>OX422220.1:114776665-115976665 GCA_949130495.1 Sambucus nigra | reverse complement strand
TTATTGATTTGGGACATGATTGTGTGATATAAAAAAGTTATTTTGGAGATTTATTGGGAACTTTTCGTATGACAAGATTCCGGGAATATATTGGGTTATTTTTAGGGATTTATATACTTATGCATTGGAGATTATTATATTACTGTAGTGTGGAAATTCGTTACGAACTGTAGTTCTATTTAGAGGTTATAAGTGAGCATACATACAACGTAAGGTTTGGGACTCTTTGAGAGAGTGTGGTGAGGGCATGGCTCGAAATCATAGGCCAAGTTGTGTGTGCCGAATCCGTATTGTAATAGGATTCTATTTAGGATAAGATAGGGGACCGCGTATCCTTAGTAATGTTTAAATTAAGGAATAAATTGTAATGCAATAGGATTAAGGGTTCATAAGAGTAATTGAACCATAGGTGAAATTGGGAACGATTGGATTATACTATCAACTAGGATAGGTTGTAGTGAAATTCTAGTTAGGATGTTATATATAAAATTGTGTGGAGGTAATAATGGGAGTTCCAATAGTTGATGGAATCCCGAAATAAATTTAAGATTTAGCTTGGGGTTCATAGACTATTAGTTATATGTATACCAATAGTCAAAATTTGTACTGAAAATATTGATGTACGTTCGAATATAGATGTGATGTGTAGTGATTTTTACCTGCACTAAACTTTGGGTGATAACCTAAACATCGAAGATATATCTATGTTGGAAGATTATTTATGTTAAAAATGGAGGAATATGCTTCAAGTGAGGGATTGTATTCACATATCGAGGTAAATTAAATGAGTTTGTGGTGACGGCTTGTATATTGAGGATTATGTATATTTATAGCTGAGTTTATATATCTCATACACATGAACGAGATTTAGTTTGAATATATATAGATATATGGATATGTGAATATATGTATATATATGTGTATGGATATGAATATCTGGATATATTTATGTTGTGAATATCTAAACCGTATGTGATGGTTTAATATTTGATCATATGATGGGATCATATGGATGTGTATATATTGTGCATGTGAATGATATATATACTTATGTGGTTAAGCATACCCCGCTCATGCTATCATTGGGAAGTTTTCGCGCAGAGGGTGAGCATCCTGGCTCAAGGAGCAGGGTGTTGATAGTCCCCAGGTCATAGTCGTCCCGTGTGTTATTATGTGATTTATATTTCTGGGATGAGACGTGGTGGGTATGTTTCATCTCATTGCCGGTTAGGAGCTATGAACGCTTCCCAGGACGCCGTGTGCGTGAGTTTACCACGAGTTGGGTGTCATTTAATCCCACCATGGTGGTCCCCAGTATTGCTACGTAAGCCGGGCACTGGGAAGATGATAGCATGATGCAGTTTATCGGCGATATATATATAGCCGGGTATATTATGTGTATGGCCATTGTTCATCATATGCGGTATGTACACTTGGCTATGGGAATGGATGATTGTGTATATATATATATATATATGGTTAGAATAAATGCCTATGTATGTATTTATATATCCTATAGATGAAAGGATATGGAATCTTTGTGGAATACATCTTGGATGATTACGATGTACTAGATTGATGGGGGTTGATGTATTGCATTTAAGGAATATTTCAGTTACATCATCCCAAGGATATTATTGGAGATTTAAATTTTTTTTTCATATTTTGATCTAAATTTAGTAGTATAATATTGTATGTATGGCATAATGGATCTCTAGGATCGACATTTTCAAGGAGTAGTGTAACGGGGTGGTTCCTTGTTTGGATTTCGCTTTGCGAGACACCCCACGCATGAAACGTAGTGCAATGTTGAGATTGGAGAGAAGTTTTGTGAATAATAATTTGTATGCATGTTAATTAGATATTAAATCATATGATTCAACCCAAATGTAAATGGGTAATGTATTAAGAATTATAATTAATTAAATTATAAACCGGAATCCATTAAGCCTAATATGGCATATATATTTGTAAAAATAATTAAGTGTGTTTAGAAAGAGTGGATTCTTGGGTTATGATAGGAAGGTAGATCTCGTGGGTATAGGCTATGCCTATGGTAAGTTAGATTGTCATTATAATTGGGGTAATTTAACTATAAAATTTGAGGACGCGAATAGGTGCGCACCGTTAG
Organism: Sambucus nigra; assembly: GCA_949130495.1. Taxonomy (NCBI): domain Eukaryota; kingdom Viridiplantae; phylum Streptophyta; class Magnoliopsida; order Dipsacales; family Adoxaceae; genus Sambucus; species Sambucus nigra. Next base: position 115,974,534 of record OX422220.1, on the reverse strand, counting down.
ATGAGAGGTAAGTTGGGGTTTCACGAGAGTGCGATTCCACTTTAATTATGAAATAAGTGCATTGATATTTATTATGCACGGTTAACACATTTGCTAAATATTTTCACAACTCGGGCTCTGACCCGTTTACTTTTCTCTCCTTCCTATATATATATATATATATATATATATATATACACTATTACAGGTATCCTACCGCATGAATGCCGGATGACCTTCTATCTAGAGTCCTGGGAGCCGTGACAGGGTGGACTGTTGCGGGATGTAGAATGTAGTCGCTTCCTACTTTTTAAAATTCTAGGTAGGATTCATGTTGTATATCGGGTTTGTACCCAAGGGATATTTATATACATGTTCATACTTATTCCATTTCAGTTATTGTATTGGTTGTGACCCGACAGCTTATTCGGGTTTGTCTTCTTCTGGCATATTTTTTAGTAGTTATTTATTTCATTTATTATATTTCTATTATGCATCTTTTTTTCTTCGTTAGTGGTTATAGTGTTGGTTCGTTATCTGTTGCATATTTTATTAAATTTTAACATCTCACTTATATGATATCGGGTAGTTAGTCGTATATTATGTTATATGGACAGTGGATGTTGAGACTGAGCCATCTGAGACTCCTAATTTATATAGTATAGGGCTGGCCACCCGTTATTATTTTAAGCGGGGTGTTTCATTTATGAATATATATAACATTCACTACCAGAATATATAGTGTAACTTTTATTTCAATTTCTGAATGAACTAAAAATCTTTCATCAGTATAAACATTCACATGTTAACTACTAGCTTTCCTCTTAATAATGAAGGGATAAAAATACCATCCAAGCATGAACACCCAAATTTGAAATTGTATATGTCAACTTCAAACAGCAAAAGATATAAACCAAGTCATAGATATGCTACTAATATTATCAATCATAATGTGTGTCCAAAAGTAAATATTATTTGTGTCATCCATTATTGTTTTAAAAATAAATCGAGTCTTGTTAATATTTTCAGTTTTAAGATGAAGTTTAAACTTGTATATGATATGAATGCCATTATGCTAAATACATAGTAATGATCCAATGAGTTGCTAAATGTGGATTGGATCAATTGTGTGATTAAAAAAAAATTAAAATCGTTACTTGTCCATTAAAAATATTATTACCATAATAATAATAATAATAATAATAATAATAATAATAATAATAATAATAATAATAATAATATATTTAAGGAAGATAATCTTCATATGGAGATCCCCTTTGCCATATTTCAAATATTCTATCAAAATCGTAATTAGAGATTTTTAATATGATTTTTTAAAAGCCAATATTTTTAATGATCATGTAATTCATTTAACAATTTGAAAATTTAGTGAAATTTTATTGATATGATCTGGGTACATAGTGATAATCTCTCCCATAGTTCAATAAATTAATTCATTGACATAATCACTCAAACAAAGACATCCGCATAAATGGGTTCTTAGCTTAACTACTTGCTTTTTATAAATATATCCTGATTGGAAATTTATAAGCCTTACGCAAGCTAATATGACGTAAATAATATATTTATGATAATATAATACATAAATCAGACATAAACACCCGAAGGGATACATGCACTGCCTAACTTTTTCTACAATGTGTATGTAAATGGTGGGGCTGGGAACAAATATGAGGTTGGTCCAATGTGTGGTGAGAGATTTGTGTACGAAATGTCTTTCTAATAATTAAGTACACTACAAGAAAAACACATATTTATGATGCTCAAAAAAATAATTTAAAGACATTTATTACAAAAATATCATTTAAAGGTTAATGCTATTATTAGTATGACATTTCTAAGTTGTTTCACATATACAAATAGTCCTTATTGTGACTTAGGGGTAGAGCTGAATGTTTAGCAATTGAGTTGCATTAAGTTTTTTATGAGGACATTAAACCTATTCCATGCTCAATTCTTATATTGCGAGGCTTAATCCTCAATTGATTCAGACAGGCGCCTTCACTCGTTTTTCATCAAGCCCTCTGTTTTACCATTTTTACTTTTTATTTAATCAATTGTAGGTAATATGTTTTATTATTGTTTTTGTGATGTTGTACTTAATTTAATGTTATCTATACGATGTTTTAAATTTATATGATATTGGAAATATTTTACTGTTTCTATTTCATACATAGATAATATATTATAATGTAATAAATATGTTTAATTTATTGGTATAGTCTGTTATATTATAAAAGCACTTTTTTTACAATTTGAAGGCGCATATTCTTGGGGATAATACGACCCCTAAGAATGTAATATATTTATGGATCTCTGAATGTAATACTAAAGAAAGCAATGTCAACTGGAAAAAGTTATCTCGGACTTTGGGAGTAAAAAGAATTTGCCATGATGATATAAATAAACAGAGCCTTCTATAATACTAAGCATGTTGATATCAAATCTCCAGTGAATTGTAAATTCAGCATGCTAATGTGGGTACCCAACAACAATCCTTTTTTTTAGAATTAGACAATAATTTGTTATGACTTTCGTATTTTCCATTTTTCATTTGTAGGGTTTTAAACAACAATCCCTCTTTTTTTTTACATTCACATTTGTTATAACTTTCATATTTTTTATTTTTCGTACTTTGTTGGAAGCATTTTTAATTCGAATTTTCTGTCACGTTTCAAGAAATCGTATTGAAAAGTTACATTTTAGATTTAATTCGGATTTATTGTCATTGTTCAAGAAATCGTATTGAAGGGTAACATTACAGATTTAATTAGATCGAAGAATCTTTGTATTGACTTAAATACACATAATCGTGTAGCTAATGTTATACTTGAATAAAATATCTTTAATATTGATGTAATCTTGATCTTAACAACCCAAATAACATCGCGCAATCCTATGTATTATGATTCGAGTTAAAAATGAGAGTGGTTAATGAGAGGGTTGTACTTAAATTGGTTATAACCCCTATAATATATTCTCATTATTTTTATTTAATTATAATTTGCTTCACTAAATAATTGTAATCCCTCCAAATTATTAAAATCGATCATATATTATAGTGATCATTTATTATAGTGTTTAAGTTTTCATAGAGTAGGTTTACACCTGTTGTTCGATTAGGTTTTCATAGTTTTTGTACTCTGTTTCTCTCCTGCTATGTTTTGATTCGCCATGTTGTATCAAGCATGCCATCTGGATAAGATCAACTAGATGCCACACTATCATTTTAATTAACAAGTTGGTCTCTCTTCTAATTGAAATGCTACCGTTTTGTTTTACTGGTTGACCAAGTACTAGTAGATTAGGTTCTAACAAGTGAAAGGTTCAACAATCATCTAATGGCATAGGAGGAATGTTAGATGACGTCGTAACAAATTTGGGATTCGTCCACAAGAATTATCGATTTAATTTCTTATCTATATTGTCTTCAAAATGAAACGCTACAATTTTTTATTACTAATATTGCGTTCTGATTGACCAATTATTGTTTATCTGGAAGATTATGTTGTAACACGTTGTTTTTGATAGATTGGTTATAGAGCTCATTCAATGCTTCCATCTTAGATGATCGTTTTTTAATGGATCCAATTATTAATATGTTTCGTTCTCATTAGCTCCCCCCCCACTCTTATTTTTATCCACAAATATAATTTCGTATAGATTTTTTTTTAATAAGTTCGATAATGGTAATTTATCATAACTTATGATTAAATCACAAGGATTTAGGAGCATGTCAAGTGTGATTAACTCTATCACACCTCTATACAACACATATTGTGTATCTCATACATTTATTAGTTTTCCTTAATATTCCTAGGAGATAAAAGATATTAAGGGTGGTTATTTTTCTCTCACACTGCAATGGTAAAAAAGTTACAATTTACTCGGTAGAGTGATTTGTGTGGTTCTAGGGACTTTGATTGATTTGAATTTGGGTTTGAAAGGTAATGGACTTGATTTTAAAATATTCATATTCTATGATATTGTGACAGTTGATTTTAGTTCAATCTAAATCTAAATCGGTCTATGAAATATTAATCAACAAATAATATTTCTCTTTCTCTGAAGACATTTATGTTTCGTAATATTTTTTTGAATTACAAACATCTTATGGTAGATTGAAGACATCTTTTATTTTTCTCATCGTGGTTTGAAGCTTCCATTAACTTCTCCAGGTTTCAACACTTCTTGATTATTTATTTAAGGTTGCATTAACTTATTGTCATTCAATTTTTTTTCTTTCCATTAATTGTTTACAAATATTCATCCATAAGATTACTACTAGGTTTTAATTATTTTTTTTCATTGTATTTGATTAGTGATGAAATGTGGTAGTGAACTTAAAAGTTAATAATTTCTTGTATCCATGATCTATGAAATCAATATTTTCCACTATAACCTTGGGTAAAAGAATTGTTTAGTGGATCGTAATATTAAAATTCATGGCAGTGACCTTAACTACCTCGTATAGGATTACCATTCGACGTTATTAGGCATTAGAGATGATAATCGGGTTGTGTTGCTTTGGGTTGATGTTGTAGTTTTTAGTAGAAATGAATTTGAGACAAGCTTAATTAATGAATTATGTCAACTGTCGTATCATAATAGGGTTGTCTAAAATATTATTAGGTTTTTTAGTAAACCATGTTGTCATGTAAAAGAATTTCACCTCGGCATTGCCTTTTTCTTGATTTGGAATGTTTTGCATAAAAATTCTTACTTATTTGTGTGTGTACATGTGATTATGTACCTCGGCATCTCGAGTTAATATGCATCCATTCTGTCATTTATAATTGGTAATAAAGTTAATGTGTGTCGACGGTGTTAGTATTAAATCATTAATAATATTATTTTTGACTTAAACTAAGATGAATTGTATAAAACACATGCATACTTTTAGAAATAGAAAATAAAAAATTAATATGATTTGATGATTGTGTTATTTTATATGGGAATCACATTTGTATAACTAATATTTACAATCTTAATAGGTACAATTTGATAAATGGAAATAGACAAGTCATGGATGTCTATGCATAAATTATCAAACGAGTACTTGTAAAATAAGAGGTGGCCAGCCCGATACTCCAATAATCACAGGAATCATAGATGGTCCATTCTTAGCATCACTATCGATTAAAATAATCGTACAAGATAAGCAACCATTATTTTAAAAAAATGGACTGTCAAATTTAAAATTTTGCAAGTAAAAGAAAAACACTTAGACAATCCCATTTGCAAAAACGGTGGATACCAAAATATCAACGAGTAACAAATAAATTACAATATTCATAAATCAACAATCGAATAAGCTGTCGGTTAACAGACTAATACAAAAAGGTTACACTGAGTATTATAATTTAAATATCAGATTATAATGAATGAGTACAAAGCATGGGCAACACGCCCGAGTAAATAAACTGAACATAACTAGGATATAGTGGAAAGAAGCGTCTACGGGCGTCCTTGTGGTAGAGCACCTGAACGGACAAGGAATATATGAAAAACAAAGAAACATAGACGGGTCAGGGCCCGGTTTGATATGATTACCATGTGACTAAAATGCATGACAGTTATGAACATAAATATCTCTGACAGTTTAAATCATAAAATTCCTTGCCTCTCCATCTAGAAGCAACCTAACGTAATATCAATGCTAATGCTCAATGTTCAAATAAACATGGGAGAACTTATCTACCGTACTCAAGGAGACATCATATCAACAAATCATAATATAATGCACAGTTCCTTTCTTTCTAGGAAATATATGTATGGAAAATTCATTTTATCAAATGTTTACCAAATAAATTTCATTTTATCTCATAACTTTCCATTCCCCTTCTTCTATCCAGGGAATGTATTTTAAAGCCCATTTTATTATCATAAAAATATTCTTTATCAACTTATATGTTCCCATTTCCCTTCTTCCATCCAGGAAATGTATTTAACTTCTCATTTCCCTTCTTCCATCCCGGAAATGTATTTAAAGCCATTTTATTATCATAAAATTCTTTAATCACCAATAATGTCCCACATTATTGTAAATAGTTATATTTAGATCATATAACGTTTCTAAGACCGCCCGTCTGGGTTTCCCCACTGTGCGCGCCCCTAAATGGCTATCATCTTCCAGAGCCAAACACTAAGACAACCTGGGAGCCTACAACGCAAGACGTCGAGAAGAGGTCATCTGCCTGCTGGAGAGTCATAACCACACCCAGAATTACCTCACCATCGCAGAAACATACAATAAACGCTCATATGGCCTAGGACTATATCCACACTACTTTCATTAGCCAGGGGGCTTCACCTTACGCACGCAACTTCCCTTATGATAGCGATTTAGAGAGGCGTGTTCACATAATTTATCAATTATGAAAATCATTTTTCCCATTTTGAAACCATTCACTTTTATATTTTCAAAACCATTTATTCTCAATGATGAAATACTAATTTTAGAATGTGCATTTATTATTCTTAAGGTCATAATTTATTTAGGACCTAAGACTCGAAGTGCCAATATCCTCAAACTCGTCTCCAAGAGTCCACAACGATATCCTAAGTCATCAAAGTGAGTCTCCCTCAATAATGGTCTCCCAAAAGTCCCAGAATTATCATTTTATCTTTTATAAATCTTAGGTTAACTTCCTATATCACTCGGACATTAACCTACATAAACATATAAACTAACCCTTAAAATAAACCCAATTAACCCCATACTAACCTAGGATATTTAACTACCCAATACATACCTCTAAAACTCTACATTACTTCCGAAAGGAAGGTCCCTAAACCTTGGACCTAAAAGAAAAAGGGGCTAAAACAAAACTAGAAAAATCTCACAAAAACAGGGCATCCGAATCGATTCGCCCTTGGTTGCGAATCGATTCGCCCAAAGCAAATCGATTCGGTGAGTAAAACCAACAAACTATCGCTGTCTGAATCGATTCGGCCTTAGCCCGAATCGATTCGGTGTCCCATACCTGTATCCTACCCCCTAACCGAATTGATTCGTCCTGGAACCGAATCGATTCGGCCCTGCGAATTTGCCCAATTTGGGCTACGGGTTGAAGAACCTTAAAATCCCAAAAACCCCAAATCTTCAACTTCTCTCAACAACAACAACAATTAATTCTCCCAAATCATTCTTACACAAGTAATAACTAATATACATTCCTCAAATCAAGTTTAAATCAAGAGTAAAGGATTAAACACCAAAATTTCCCAAAACCCATAAATGGTTTAAATCTCCCAAAACAAACTATACATGCAAATTATCACATTAAATCAATATCTAACAAGTAAGAAACTTGCCTCAAGTTTGTAGTCTCGGGTTCTCCTCCGGTAGCAACGGGTTCTAGCCCCAAATCTTCATTTTTCTCTCTTTTCTCCCATTTCTCCCAAGCTCTCTCTTCTCTCTCTCTCTCTCTCTGTCTCTCTCTGTCTCTCTCTCTCTCCCTCTCTCTCTCTCTCTCTCTCTCTCTCTCTCTCTCTCTTTGCTTCTAACATAAGAATGAGAAAATAAAAGGGTAGGGAGACTTATACGGGTCTTAAACATAAATGCCTCTCTTTTAGATGTTGATACACCATTAAAATGACTCGTAACCACATAATTGAGTCATAACATGTCAAAAGTGCCCAAAACTCAAAAATACAACATGGCACATATTCTGACTATCTCGACAATTCTAAAACCAATCGCACCCCCTTTTTGGCGTCCGGAGTAAAGTGAAATATTTTCATGTTTCAAATTCATTTTAACTTATTAATTACACTCCAACTTACATATAAGTCATAACCATCGTTTAAAATGCAAAGACGCAATAAATCACAATATAATGCTATTCACCTTCTCATAACGGTAGATAGGCAAAACATGGTAAATATTATACCTTAACTCACGGAAAATAATATTTACCCCAACTTTCTCTATTTTATAAAATTAGCCCATCAGGCAAAATGGATATAATATAGTCACTCAAAAGACTGGGTTGTTACATACTCCCCCCCCCCCCTAGAAGGGAATATTGCCCTCAAAATTCAGGCGTAACCCTATAATCATATAAAGGGTGTACTATGCTAAACTATTGTTCTTTCATCCTTAGCAAACTCCTCGATAATGTGGTGTCCCCATTGGACTAGGACCAAGGTCATTACTATTCGATCTTAGTCTACCCTCATCGTGCTCTAACCTAGCACCTAGTCGCTCCTCACGAGCTATCGATCCTACCTTTCTTTGATGAAAAGAAAAGTTCCTACATAACTCGGCACAAGTTGCCTTTCCTCTTGAATCACATTATACCCTTCTTAGGTAATACTGCATTATAACTAATTCCCTACTTCTAATACTACATTACTTCTATTCGAGTCGGCGTTGCCCTTGAAAGTATGCGGCTCAATGAACCCTATCATTAAAGAAATATTCCTGGACCACCCAAGTCCAAGGAACGTATGGTCCGCTGTTTCCATCCAACGAACGGGCAAATTACTTAGCCGGCTACACCAGGCCACAGACGGTGCCATCCTTAAAGAAAACGATTCGAATCATTGTACGAAATTTTGATCTATAAAAGCTACTGCTTCCATCCATCCATTTAAGTCAAACCCATCCATTCGAGGTATGCCTTTCGGCATTCGGTTAACTTCTCCATAAAGAGCGGGGTGTACTCCTCATAGTCCATCCATATCGGTTGGAAAATCAACGATTTGGTCAAACGATCCACACTTACTCAAGTAGGATCATGACCGTTACGGTGCTGGCAGTTCAATGAAGATGTCCATGAATATACCCTTCCTCGTTCCACCACTAATCTCTTCCACTAGTAGGTGAAATAGTCAATCATGGACATGAATGCTCTTGCTATAACGTCCTCTAGGTTAAGCTCTTTCTACTTGTCTTTCTATGCCTTCGCTAGTCACCCCCACTATTTTCTACTCGGTGTACACGCTACCCCATTCTCATTTCCTTAATGAAAGGGAATACCCCATTGATAGTCCTTTACGAATTACAAACATCAACTCTGCCGTTCCAACAATATATTGCAACAACTTGTTGCTCATAAAAAGACCAAATTCCCTGCCCAGGAAGTAGTGCCTCCATTTCTTTAAGACGAATACTACCGCTATGAACTCTACATCAAGCGTGGGATAATACTTCTCACAAAGATTAAGTTTGTGAGACACATAAAGAATGGGTTCATTCTCTAGTATTAATATTTCCCATTCCTGGCAGAGACTCGTTCGTTAAATCCGCTCTTGATCTTAACAACACGAGTGAAAGAGTAAAAGTCAGCTCATCCTTTTAACTCCCCTAAAGTTAGGTTACCAACGTAACACTCTATCTAAGATAGGCCTCACCTTGGCCTAACAACCCAAATTAATCGAGATCCTATACTTCTTCTTTATAGGGACCTACTCCCTCTTAGATTTAACCCACAAACCTACTAGTGGTCAACTCCCTACCGCCTTCCTAAAATAACGTCGCATGCCCTAAAATCCTTATGTCCTAATAAACCTAAGGTCGATATATATATCCTAATAAAGTCGTATAAGTATTATACTAATTATATCCCTAGTATCCAAGACCTTTCCCAACTTCCAACATTCGCTCGGTTTCATGCGTGGGACATCTCGCAAAAGCGAAATCCAAAAAAGGAACCCTCCCGTTACACTACTACCTCGCATCGTCGGTCATCAAGATATAACGGCCTAAGACACATGATCGGGACCGCTAAGATCTAACTCATAATCCTACTAAGGTGTTTCTACTTCTATGTCTTACCATTATAATCGGATGTTTACTTTCTATAAAGTCCTACAAATACTTTATCCCAATATATACACATATCTTTTTAAATGGCCTTCTCATTAAGGCATAATCATAAGTCTCTATCCGACTTTCATATCTAGGTCTCCCTCGCATCGATCAGAGGAGAGAACTATTCATAGTGCTTCTATGTCGCACTTTAATAGCCCTTCAATCACTCAATCACGTGATTCTCAACTAAATCTTCCAACCCAGCTTTCCAATCACAAAAAGAAAGAAAGAAAAGAGAAAAAAAATGCAACCTCTCTCCACTCCCAACGTCGTTAAGGTTCACGCGTGGAGAGTCACACAAAGCGAAATCCAAACAAGGAACCCCTCCTATGCATTATTACTTAACTTTGTTGGTCGTGGAGATAAGGCAACATCATGCATGGAAAATGAATGAAATAAAATAAAAAGAAAATCCTTACATACCTTAAAACATCTCTATGAAGTCCCAATCCTGTATCCAGGTGAGTTATTATAGAACAACTAGTTCTTTTTCGGAACTACAATTACGATAGCCTCGCAATTTATTCGCTTGCTATCGCTCCAACCAAACTAAGAATATTTCCACCCGTATAGTACATATAATACGAGTAGCACATACCACACATATACTTTTAAAATATCATCACTCGCGTTATAACGAGTGAAGGAAAAATATAGGACTCCCTACCATGGAAGTCATATAGATACACTCTCTATAATAACATCAATAGCACCACAAACTCAATTTACACACCCGAATCTAGGTTTAATACCACACTACTCCATCTTATCTTAAGGAATGCACCACCCTCTACTAAGGTGGAATTATCGGCAACATTCTTGCCAATCACCCATGGCCAACACTAATGGTTCCCAGACAAGGTATTCTAGTCTTATCCGAACCAAACTACTTCCATCAACTCCCCAACTAGGCACCCTATTCTTTCCCTTCTTATCTAATCGACAAGATCAAAATGCGTGGTTCTACATTCCACGTCAAAACCGTTCCTCCATCTCTAGCTACTTGGCGATTGCTTGCATAGTTCTCTTAACCTCCTCAACAAAAGAGAATATGCTATCGGCCTCCCCCGCCTTAGTTATATGAGTCTTCCCCTGATGGATGTCCACCAATGGGGTTTCATGAACACTACTTCTCCAAAAGTGTTAACAACACTTATTCGTGTGCCTATCATTCCACAGAAGGGCTCTTTCTTCCTTGCACCTACCTTATTTCGGTGCACTGTTTCCTTAACCATACCACTCTTTACTCACGGTCGGCCTCTGACCGAACCTCGTGTGAATAATTGAGAATCTACTTTCTCGTCATTCCTGATATCCCAGAGAAACTCGCTGTCGAAAATATCTAATGGGTTTCTCCATGGGCAAAACCTCCTGCTCCACCAAAATATGGCGACTACCTTTTCCGCCATTTCAACATTACTCCTATTGGTGAAAGATTTTCCTCCAATCTTCACACCTGGGCACTTCTATACCCATTTCTAGGCCAGAACTCCAAGGCCTTATATTTCCACCGATCGAGATTACACTTCCTCCATCTGTATTAACTTCAACATGGGGTCCTTATCAAGGACCTTTCAACTTTAAATTAACATCGCTAGGAATTACAAACTTAGTACCACTCTCAACTTGTAGAGGTACTTGGGAAAACTATATCTACTATACTTAGTAGTCGCGGTAGCAATATAAGGTAATGCTATGAAGGGAGAGACCTCCAAAGTGTCCCTCATTCCCGACTACAGCTTACAGTTCATAGTAATCCCGTCTCATGATGCCTCCAAAACGACCTTCTCAGACTCCCTTCCTCATTCGACATGGAAATCTCACACGAACGCACAAAAGATTTTCGGGGTTATCATATTATAGCGGGAGAACAAAATCTCACAAGAGAAATCAACGATTAGTCCTAAGGCTCTATATCAAATCAAATGTAATGCTGAAGGCGTGATACGTCCGTACAGATTCCTAAGGACACTAGAATATGATGCTCTGATACCATCTGTGACAACCCGCCTACTAAAATAAGAGGTGGCCAACCCGATACTCCAATAATCATAGGAATCATAGATGGTCTATTCTTAGCATCACTGTCGATTAAAATAGTAGTAAGAGATAACCACCCATTATTTTAAAAACATGGACTGTCAAATTTAAAATTTTGCAAGTAAAAGAAAAATACTTAGACAATCCCATTTGCAAAAACGGTGGATACCAAAAATAACAACGAGTAACAAATAAATTACAATATTCATAAATCAATAACCGAATAAGTTGTTGGTTAACAGACTAATACAAACAGGTTACACTGAGTATTATAATTTAAATATCACATTATAATGAATGAATACAAAGCATGGGCAACACGCCCAAGTAAATAAACTGAACATAACTAGGATACAGTGGAAAGAAGCGTCTACAAAAAATATCCTACAACATCCGCAAAATGCTATAGCTCTAAGACAACAAGAATGGAGAGGTCAATGCGGGCGTCCTTGTAGTAGAGCACCTGAACGGATAAGGAATATATGAAAAACAAAGAAACATAGACGGGTCAGGGTGGTTTGATATGATTACCATGTGACTAAAATGCATGACAGTTATGAACATAAATATCTCTGACAATTTAAATCATAAAATTCCTCGCCTCTCCATCTAGAAGCAACCTAACGCAATATCAATGCTAATGCTCAATGTTCAAATAAACATGGGAGAACTTATCTACCGTACTCAAGGAGACATCATATCAACAAATCATAATATAATGCACAGTTCCTATCTTTCTAGGAAATACATGTATGGAAAATTCATTTTATCAAATGTTTACCAAATAAATTTCATTTTATCTCATAACTTTCCATTCCCCTTCTTCTATCCAGGGAATGTATTTTAAAGCCCATTTTATTATCATAAAAAGATTCTTTATTCCCATTTCCCTTCTTCCATCCAGGAAATGTATTTAACTTCTCATTTCCCTTCTTCCATCCAGGAAATGTATTTAAAGCCATTTTATTATAATAAAATTCTTTAATCACCAATAATGTCCCACATTATTGTAAATAGTTATATTTATATCATATAACGTTTCTAAGACCGCCCGTCTGGGTTTCCCCACTGTGCGCGCCCCTAAATGGCTATCATCTTCCAGGGCCTAACACCAAGACAACCTGGGAGCCTACAATGCAAGACGTCAAGAAGTGGTCATATGCCTGCGGGAGAGTCATAACCACACCCAGAATTACCTCACCATCGCAGAAACATGCAATAAACGCTCATATGGCCTAAGACTATATCCACCCTACTTTCATTAGCCAGGGGGCTTCACCTTACGCGCGTAACTTCCCTTATGATAGCGGTTTAGAGAGGTGTGTTCACATAATTTATCAATTATGAAAATCATTTTTCCCATTTTGAAATCATTCACTTTTATATTTTCAAAACCATTTATTCTCAATGATGAAATACTAATTTTAGAATGTGCATTTATTATTCTTAAGGTCATAATTTATTTAGGACCTAAGACCCGAAGTGCCAATATCCTCAAACTCGTCTCCAAGAGTCCACAACGATATCCTAAGTCATCAAAGTGAGTCTCCCTCAATAATGGTCTCCCAAAAGTCCCAGCATTATCATTTTATCTTTTATAAATCTTAGGTTAACTTCCTATATCACTCGGACATTAACTTACATAAACATATAAACTAACCCTTAAAACAAACCCAATTAACCCCATACTAACCTAGGATTTTTAACTACCCAATACATACCTCTAAAACTTTGCATTACTTCCCAAAGGAAGTTCCCTAAACCTTGGACCTAAAAGAAAAAGGGGCTAAAACAAAACTAGAAAAATCTCGCAAAAACAGGGCATCCGAATCGATTCGCCCCTGAGTAAAACCAACAAACTGTCTCTGTCCGAATTGATTCGGCCTTAGTCCAAATCCATTTAGTATCCCAGACCTATATCCTACCCCCTAACCGAATTGATTCGCCTAGGAGCCGAATCGATTAGGCCCTGCGAATTTGACCAATTTGGGCTACGGGTTGAAGAACCCTAAAATCCTAAAAACCCAAAATCTTCAACTTCTCTCGACAACGACAACAATTAATTCTCCAAATTCATTCCTACACAAGTACTAACTAATATATATTCCTCAAATCAATTTTAAATCAAGAGTAAAGGATTAAACAACAAAATTTCCCAAAACAATATCTAGAATGTAATAAGCTTGCCTTAAGTTTGTAGTATCGGGTTCTCCTCCGGTAGCAACGAGTTCCAACCCCAAATCTTCATTTTTTTCTCTTTTCTCCCATTTCTCCCAAGTTCTCTCTTCTCTCTCTCTCTCTCTCTCTTGGCTTCTAACATAAGAATGAGAAAATAAAAGGGTCGGGAGACTTATACGGGTCTTAAACATAAATTCCTCTCTTTTAGATATTGATACACCATTAAAATGACTCGTAATCCCATAATTGAGTCATAACACGTCAAAAGTGCCCGAAACTCAAAAATACAACATGGCACATATTCTGACTATCTCGACAATTCTAAAACCAACCGCACCCCCTTTTTGGCGTCCGGAGTAAAGTGAAATATTTTCATGTTTCAAATTCATTTTAACTTATTAATTATACTCCAACTTACATATAAGTCATAACCGTCGTTTCAAATGCAATGATGCAATAAATCACAATATAATGCTATTTACCTTCTCATAACGGTAAATAGGCAAAACATGGTAAATATTATCCCTTAACTCACGGGAAATAATATTTACCCCAACTTTCTCTATTTTATAAAATTAGCCCATCAGGCAAAATGGATATAATATAGTCACTCAAAAGACTGGGTTGTTACATCAAATGAGTACTTGTAACGGGTTGAGTATTTTCTTTAAGTTATGGAGAGGAATGTTGTAAATAGTGAAGTTTCACGGTGTCCATGTACATTATGTGGAAATTTCTTTAAATGGAGTTAAAGAGAAATGAAAGGTCATTTATATGCGAACAATATTGATCAAAGTTATCGTATAGGGATATGGCATAGGGAAGTTGCTCCTAATTCAATTTTCTCACATGTCAACATGAGTTACCCCATCCATCACAATAATTTGGTTGAAAATGTAGAAGATGCTGATTAAATGGAGGAGATGTTTGGGACGGTAAATGAAGAATTTATGGGGGATCCTAAATCATTTGAGAAGTTGCCTGAGGATGCCAAAAACCCCTTTATAAAGGGTGTAAAAAGTTTACGAAAATTTCTTCACTAGTGAGTCTACTCAATTTGAAAATAAAGAGTGGGTGGACTAATACGAGCTTTTCAAACATGCTTTGATTATTTTCCCAATTTCTCTGAAAAGGTAATGAACTTCCTTTATCTACAAAAAAGGTCATACAAATGTTGTCTACACTTGGGATGGGATATGAAAAATACATGCATGCCCTAATGATTTCATACTCTATTAATAAAGAGTACAAAGATTCAACTGAATGCCCTACTTATGGAAGAACAAGGTATAAGTTGAAAAAAAATACAATCGAGGTGAAGGTGGGAGTGCCTGCAAAAGTATTATGGTATTTTCAACCCATTCTTAGGTTTAAAAGGTGGTTTCACTACGTATAAACTTCAAAGGCCTTGACTTGGCATGCTAACCAAATACAAGTAGATGATAAGTTATGTCACCCCGTGAATTCCCCTCGATGGAAGTTAGTCGATAACAAGTGGCCAGAGTTTGGAAACAAAGCTAGAAACCTTCGATTAGCACTTTCAACAGATGGAATTAACCCAAATAGTACTCTTAGTAGTAAGAATCATTGTTGGCCGATCATATTGGCAACTTATAACTTAAACCCGTCATTGAACACACAGAGAATTTTTTTTATGTTAACGATGTTGATACTGGGTTCGTGATAACCTGAAAATGATATCAATGTTTACATGGAACCATTAATTGAGGATTTGAAAGCCTTATGGGATGAAGGTGTACATGCTTATGATGCTTACCTTCAAGAATCCTTTAATTTAAAGGCGGTATTACTATGGACCACTAATAATTTTCCTGCATAAGATAATTTATGTGGTTTTATTGTAAAGGGGTACTATGCTTGTCCAATTTGTAGTCAAGAAAAAAATTATATTTGATTAAATCATTCTAATAAGAATTTATATACATCACATTAATATTTCTATCAAAAAATCATTCATTTTGAAAGGCAAAAGAAAGATTTTAATGGTAAATAAGAGTTTCGTGATCAACCTAATCCATTGAATGAAGAGAAAATACTAGAGCTCATTAAATATATTAATGCATGTTGAGGAAAAAAAGATTGGTCCTTCTGATGCACAAATAACAAAGGGAAAGGATAAATTGAAATAAAAGAGGAAATGCGCCGAGGAGAATACAGATGAGCCTAATAACTCTAAATGTTGGAAGACAAAATCAATATTCTTTAGGTTTGGGTATTGGAAACATTTTCTTGTTCAACACAATTTGGATGTTATGCATATTAAGAAGAACTTTTGTGAGAGAAAAATAGGAACACTGATCAACATTCCCAGTAAAGACAAAAGATAGAGTCAATATTTGTCTTGATCTTATAGAATTGGGTTTAATAGGGGAATTAGCACCACAAGATCGGGGAAAATAGGCGTATTTACCACCTGCATGTCATACATTGTCTAGAAAGAAGAAAAAAGGGTATGCAAGACGTTGCTTGGACTCAAAGCTCCCGATGGATACTCATCAAATTTTAGTAACCTTGTTTCGATACAAGAGTTAAAATTGTTTGGTCTTAAGTCCCATTATTTTCATATACTCATGCAACAGATTCTTCCATTGGCCATTCGATCTGTGTTACCAAAGCATGTTAGATTTTCAAGCATAAGGATGTGTCTTTTCTTTAATTCTCTTTCGCAAAAGAAGTGGATGTGAAAAGGTTGAACAATATTCAAGATGACATTTTGATCGTATTGTGTTTGTTGGAAAAGTACTTCCCACAGGCATTCTTTGATATAATGGTGCATCTAATGGTACATCTTGTTAGGGAGGTTGAACTATGTGGTCCAGTTTTCGCTCGTTGGATGTATCCATTTAAAAGGTTTGCGCATGCTTAAAAACAATATGTCATTATTTTATAAGGTTATAAGTAAAAATTATTAACATTTTTTTCTTTAAGATGTTTGAAGGAACATGAAATTGTTAAAGGGCCAATTAAACAATCGAAATCATCCAAAAGGTGGCATCGCCCAACTCTATAATGCCGAAGAAGCAATTAAATTTTGTACGCAATTTTTAGATGGGCTCGATGCCATTGGGGTTCCATGAGGTAGAAGTACAATAGATTATGATGATGATACAATATACGATGGAAAACCAATAGGGGCGGTAAAGTAATTGAGGTGAGAGAATTGTCATAGGAATAAGCACATCTTTATGTGTTACAAAACATAGATGATGATCAACCATATATCGAGTAATTTCCCTTTTTGTATCTTTTGTAACAAATCAAATATTATATTATATTTTGTTTTAATTGTTGAAAGATTGTTCTCTATTAGCACCCTTATAGGGAGCATATGAAGAGCTTACGACAAAAGTATACTCGAAAGTGCAAAGATGAAAAATGGTGACAAGATGAACATAGCAATAACATTATTATCTGGCTTCGTGAAAGGGTATGATTAATATCATTATGTGGCAATTTAATATACTATTAAAATTATGACTAAAATTTAAGAAAAAATCGATTAAAAAGGACCTGAATCTCCCTAATAACAATATTCCAAACATCTTAAACTGGATGGCTCGAGGAACTTATCGAGATGTGATAAAATATCAGGTTTATATCGTTAATGGTTGTCATTATCGTACAAAAGAATGTGATGCTGAATGATTCAACCAAAACTGTGGAATCATCATCACAACCACTACAATGCAAGTTGATAGTGCAAAGGATAAGCATCCCGTGGTTTCAAATTTGAGTTTATATAGTGTCCTTAGTGAAATATAGATACTTGACTATATCACATTCAAAATTCTAATTTGTAAGTTTGATTGGGTTGACAATGGTAATGGTATTAAAGTAGACGATAAGAATGAGCCCATCATATTATCTTCTCAAGCCAAATAGGTTTTTTATGTTCAAGACCAACTTGATCCTAAATGGTCAATCATTTTTGTGACTCCACAAAGAGTTTATAACTGCGGGTGTGATGATGATGACCATGCTACTAGATGTACATAAACTGATGTCGCCACCAATTGATTGCCAAACGTTTAGTTAATTAATGAAAGTAAAGATTCGTGTGCACGTAAAGATTACGAGAGAATTTAGATTGATAATGAAAAATAAATAGAGTGTTAGTTTTATTTTGTATATTCCTAGAGTTATTTATGATTTTTAAAGAGTTATCTATGTTTAGTCTTTATTTAATAATTTATATTTTAATGGTTGATGGTGATGATCGTTTATGGTGAATATCGTTTGGTGTGCATAGCAGATGAATGGACTAGTTTTCAAATTTGGGGTAATTTTATTGAATTAGTACCTCCATTAATATCATCTGTACGCATTTGGTTATTGAGGTTTTTTAATTAGTACCTCCATTAATATCATACATTTAGTTAATGAGGTTAAATTGTATACATCACCTAAAGAAGACAAATTGTAAGTGAAAAAAGAAAATTAATTTTAGCATATGTTTTATTTTTATTAAGAATGCTCTTACTTCTTACAAATTAATTTTAACTTGTCATTTGTTATTCATCAACATATAAACTTACTTCAATCTATTTGTTTGTCATTGTAGTGGATATGGATGAGGACGATGATTTTCATTCAAAAATTCCAAACGATTTAGCAAAGTCATCACAAAATTCAAGCAATAAACAATGAAAGCTTAGAAGCATGGCTGTTTTAGAACGAATAAGCAAAGGGGCTTCTTGTGATCTATTACAAGTAACTTACAATAGAAAATAACAACCAAATGGTGAAACAAGGAAGGATTTTTCAAGTTATAAGGGGTTATTAGCAAGGATAATAGTGCCCATATATTATTCAAGTTGGCCCAAAGTCCAAAAGTCATCAAAAGAGAACTTATGGATAGCTATGGAGGTAAATGATAATAATTTATATTGATGTTATTCTAAGTCTATGTTGGTATTATTTTAATTCAATTATGTAATATAATATTCATTAATTACAATTTAAGTTCAACATTGACTCTAAATCAAAGAAGTGAATTATGGGGAAGAATTTCAAAGGAGAACTCACCAAGAGTTGTGTCAACCCATTAAAGATAATCCCTGTAATCTTTGAAACCATCTAGAAAATTTTGAAAAAATTATTGATTAGTAGGATTGGGATGCGTTTGAAGACTATCCCAAAAGTTTGAGATATATATTAAATTCATTTTTTTATGTAAATGTATAACATTTATCCATGGTATGTTTAAATTCCTTCATTATCATAAATTCAATACGTATAAATTAAGTGATGTACAATGATAGAGGCAAGCAAAGAATAAGTTCTAAAACAAGCATATTGAGGAAATTATGGTATATGGTTGAATTATTATATTATTTGTAGAGTATACAACTATAATTAATTCATTGTGGAGATTTTGTGTTATGTGCTTAATTTCTTATATTTTATTTTATAATTGGGACAGAAAAAAAGACATGGGGATGCATTTGATGAGGATAATAGGTCTCTAATATGGATAACTGCCCAACAATCAAGAAATAGACAATATCAAGACGATACAACCAAGGAAGTTGGTGAAAAAATTGTGAGTTACTTTCAAAAGAAAAGAAAACATAATTTTTTTTTATAATCTTTATAAATTTGGATATACACTACATATGAGGATTGAAAATAATATGATTTAACAATACCCTTGATAATTTGATTTATTGTAGGACGCTTTAAAGAAAAAAGTTCATGATGGGATCTTAGTAACACAAATGGAGGAATTTTATTATCCGAGGTCCAAAGAGGTTTGAAAGAGCCCGAAAAGATTTAAAGGCAATAAAAAGAAATTCATGCCAAATTATGGGCCATTTAGGTTTTCGCACCAATTCTCCAAAGTTTGAGAATTTAGATTACCTCTAAAAGAAAATATATATGAGGGAGTTTGGTTGGAGAATTAAAACGGGTTTGCACGTCCTTGAAATTCTTGAAAAAGCGCTAAATAGTTTTGGACGTTATTGGTTTGGAAATCACTTTGACTTTGATTTCTTGATTTTCATAAGACGATGTCATTTAAATTCAACAAATTTTTACACCTAAGGATACTTTTGATGCTCATTCGTTAGGGGTACACATATGCAACGTGCACATATGATTGATTGAGTTGATTTACCTATCGAATGTGTTCACACCCATACATTCCATTCCTTAACTTGGTTGTTCGAGTTTAAATCTATGGTGTGACTTTTGTATCATGTTTTACATATTTTTCAAATTGGTATCTTATTTTTGTGCGAAAATTTTGAAAAATCAAAAATAGTTTGTGAAGATTTTTTAAGCATCTCTTTGCAAGAGCATGTTTGCCATTTGATTGATGCCTTGTTTTGAATTCTTGACACCCCGACTTTTCTTGTTTGATTTATTCTTCTCATTTGTCTATTTGGGGACATCATATAAAGGGGGAGAAAAAATTATCATTTTACGGGGGAGTGGAGTTTTTTAGATTTGACTTATGCTTTTATCATACTTTGGTATCTGTATTTATCTCATTTCAAACTCGATACGTCACTTGGTATTTTTCTTTATCTCATGTGTGTAGGTACTACAATTATGATCATTGGATTGCACACCCTGATGAGAAAAGATTTAAGATTCCTGAAGATTTGAAGAACAAATGACGAAGACTTATTCATTTGTATCTTTCCAGTTTTGGGTTCATGGGAGGGTAGATTTGTATAGGCAATTTGGTATTTGATAATTCAGATATTTTTATGTATGTACTGGCATAGACATAGGCGAAGATTTGTAAGGACATTTTTCTCATGTCCAACATGTTACATTTGTGTATGTCCTACGCCGCTATATTTGGCACGTCACCTCACGATCTCACATGACGGCCTCTATCCTAATTCCAGGAATCAAGCATTCAACATATCCATCATGTGTCCCACATCGGCCTCAACGACTTCACGTTCCATGATTTAAGGCTCGTAATGCAAGTGGTACGCAAGAGAAGTCAAAACAAGTGAAAATAGTGAAACAAGGCTTGATAGGGAAGTTCAAGGGAAATTTGGTAATTTTACAACCATATTTCGGAGGTCTAGTCAATTGGAAATTGAATAGCTTGCCGTAATGAAGATACTGGAAGAAACGGCACCTCAATCCAAGCTCCGATGAAGGAGTTATGACCTTTTGAAAATGGAGAAAATTCCTTGAAGAATGTTGTTTTCTTTTAACCCCAAACCAGAAATGTACCACAAACCGCATGGTGAACCGGTACTGGGGGGAACCAGTTAGGGGTACACTAGAACCGGTTCGGGGTACCTGACACTGGCAAGAGTCCTAAAGTTTTAAAATTAGTTTTGGATTCCTTTAAAAGCCAACTTCGGGGGAGCTATTTTGCAAGACTTGCAAAGACGTTTTTGAGAGTTCTATCACCTCAAGTCAATTACTTTTTTCTTGAGTTTTATGAATACTTTGATGTTTTCCTTGCTAAAGTAGCCCCCAATACATAGAGAATAGTGAATGGGATTCATAGGCTTAACCAAATTCATGGGACCCATATTGGCATTCTTGAGTTAATGTTTTGCTATAAATGGGGTACTACTAGTGACAATACTTACTACTTGAAGACCAAGTTTCCAATTAGTCAATCCACCAGATTCTAATAAGGACTACTTTGATTATGGTGTAGTGGTCAAGAACTGACAACATGCTCCTCTTCAAAATGGGGACGGGTATCATGGACCCAGGCATCCCCAAGAAAGGCAAGGAATAGGTTGTAGAGATTTTTTTCCTTTTTCTATTGGTTTCCTGCTTGATGATATGTTGACTAACCTTCTTGTCTCTTTTCATGCATTAGATAATACAAAAAGTGTCCCAAGGAGAGGGATATTAGACATAAAGAGATTGAATTTTTATGGAGCATTCATCAGAGAATTGGTAAATAACAACGAAGAGTAGCCTCATATTTACTGAATTACACGAGTTCTATTACTTCATTCGCTACTCGGCCCACTGTTACATTACCTTCAACCCCTGTCAATTTGGAGGAAGAACCAATTCCCACTTCTGCGATTGAAGAATTTTCTGGAGTTGAGAAGGATTTTGGTACTTCCTCTTCTTTTAAATCCTTGCACATTTCTGCTATTCCTACTTCCCCACTAGCTATTATAGGTAAGAGAAAGCTCCCCAATTTTATGGACGAGCGTTTATCTTCTACCACCTAGAAGACCACAGAGAAGACTGCCAAAGCTACTAATGCCCAAAAGTCCAAGGTGATAGAGAAGGTGTCTAAGGCTGTTGAGAAAATGTATCGTGTTATTGGTACTAAGAAAATTGAAGTCGTTTCACCTCAATACAAGAGGCTGAAAAAAAGTTTGCCTAAAAAATAAGCCCAAAAATTGTTATTGATCAACAAGAGTTGGTAAAAAAATATTCAAGTTGATTTGGAGCTTGCTGGCTCATCCTTTGTGGTTGGCAATTCTGGTTTGGCCAAAGGTTTAATAAAATTTGGGAATCTTTCACCTGATAGGGCTGCTACCGTTCCCATGCTCCGATCAAAATTGATAAAAAGTGCTTTCCAAAATTTGACTTTGGTAACCCTTTTCCCTTTATTACTTATCTTTACTGTCTTATTTCTCTTCTTCTGATTTGATATTTTTCCCTTTGCAATTTCTGATGGATTTTAACCAACTGATGGAGAGGGATGATCAATTGTGTTCTTCTTCAGGTGAAGTTAAAGAGGCATTTAAAGGTGTAATAAAATATTTGGAAGCTTCTCGACAAGCTTTGAAGACAAAGAAAAAATCTTGGTAGGAATAGTTAAGGAAGGCCAACGAAAGGGCATTTTTGGATAAAGAAAAAATAACCTTTAATGAGAAACAAGTTAAGATTAATGAGGCTAGTTTTAATGTGGCTGAGGACAATCTGTTAGGGAGTCAAACCCTTTTCAAAGATGTCGAGAATAAGGTATTAGGTTTGTCTGTTGATCTTGTTGCAGAGAAAGTCTTCAGTAAGAAAATAAGGGAAACCTCCTTTGATAAGGGCTAGGAAAAAGCACTATTAACTACCTCTGCACAGATTGAGCACGTCAAGAAGAAGACTATCAAGGATGGCTGGTCGAAGCCACTCAAGGAAGTCAGAACAGCTAAAAACTCAGAGTTATTTCAAAGGCATAACTTGGACACTCCTCCAAACTTGGAGGAAGAGTTTGATGATAAAGAAGGCTCAGGGGAATCTTCTGTGGCACCTGTTGAGTCTGCCTTGGTACTAACTGTCCAGTCTGACCTGCTTCTTGGCCAAGTTAATCATCAAAACAAGGATAAGGTCTAGTTTTTCTTTAGTTTTATAATTTGTCGGACTCTTCTTTTATGTATTTTAATAGGATCATCCCTTTTATAACATCGTTATATTATTAATGAAAAGATCTCCTTTTAGTTTGACGCATTTTGTTGACTCTACTTGTTTTCTCTTCGCTTCGTTGCCATGAAGTTCTATTTCCTTCATTATTTGATCCTCTTGAATTGCTTCCCCAACTCATATATACATATCCTTGTTTTTGATCTTCGAGTCTGATGTTAAGGAAAATTCTATAATTTTAATTGAATTTGACCTGCTTAGGCGAAGTAGGAACCTTCTAGAAGCTGGTTATGTACTAATTTCTGAGGAAGATTTTTCTGGGTTGCTAGGACCTAATGTATCTGACCAAGTCAAAGAATCATACATCCATCTCCATTATTTTCTTGATAGGGATTTTACTAATAATGTTGCATACTATGAGATGATTAAACAACTGTAAAAAGATCAAAAGCAGTCCAAAGCCCTACTCCATCCGACTGGATGGGGTTTTGACAAAAAAATATTAGACATCAAATCTACTTTGAATAAGAAGGAACTTTCTTTAAAGAAGGATATGGAGAGTTCCTGAGCAATTACTGCTATGCTAGAGAATGAGAATAATGCCTTTATGGGTAAGCTTAGTAGTTTGAAGAAATCGTCTACTAGTGTTATCGATGAAGGTGCTTCCTTTTTAGAGACTAAAAATGCAAGACTGTTAGAGGAACATGAAGCACTGCAGTAGAAAACCAAACTTAGGAAATCTTCTAGGTAGAATATGGTTGTCCGACCAACGATTGATGAAGAAAGAACCAAAACAACTCTGGCCGACCAAGCTGCCCAGTTGAAATCTTGCCGACCTATCTACCCAGCCGAAAGCCAAAGATAATGCTATTATTGACCAAGCTGCTAAGTTAGTAACCAAAGCTAGTGTCCTCAAGAAACTTCAAAACCAGGTGGAGAGTTTGACCTTCTAATTCCACAAACATCACAGGTAAGTTGGATGGAGGGTTATAATGAAGCTTTGGCTCATATGGATAATCATCTTGCACAGAGAAATCGTGAAGGCTATAAGTGGGGATGGACCAACTTGATGCTTTTGTTGAAGTTTGATCAAAACAGTGACCTATGGCATTGGAATGACCTAGGTTTCTTGGATTGAGAAAATCCTCCATTACACTAGATACCAAATGGATTCCTCCAAATTCAATTCCCCAATGTTTGATAACCAAATACTTGGGAGATTATGGCCTTCATGATGAGCTTGAGATTGCTCATCCTCTTAATTTAATCAATTGACCGAGCAGTAGTAATAGGTGAATATTAAGATATTTCAACTATATAAA
This sequence comes from Sambucus nigra, assembly GCA_949130495.1. Lineage (NCBI taxonomy): Eukaryota > Viridiplantae > Streptophyta > Magnoliopsida > Dipsacales > Adoxaceae > Sambucus > Sambucus nigra. The sequence goes on along the minus strand of OX422220.1, from coordinate 115,949,850 downwards.
CTCTCCATACACCCTTGATGATCCTCCGGCTGGGATGAACAAGGCCCGAGGGAAATGTCCAGCAGAATAATTTTGCTTTTTGTATTTATTCAAGTTTGATTGTAACACCTTGTTATTTCCAAATAAAAAGACTTTGATTTAAATACATGATTTGTTTATGCATTTAATTTGATACTTGTTATAAGATTATCATTAGTTAATCAGTTGGCCAACTAGTTAATTTGCTTGTTTAACAAGTAACTTGTTCAATACTTGAATTGAGATTATAGGTCCTTAGATTCTACTTATGCACTTAGGTAAAGCTAAAAGTAGTCTTGAACTAAATGTTGACATTAGTTATCAGTGGCGACCAAGTGTATTTAGGAATGTAAATGTATATTTTTGTGTTGTCTTAGGAATGTATATATGTATTCCTTTGTTTTAACTTAGTCGAGTATAGCTTCTTATGTTTATACATAAAGTTTTATGAGCTTCTTATCCATGACTTGTCACGACGAAGTTATACATGAAGTAATGTTCATTGGAAATTAAGTGTATTAAGAATGTATATATGTATTCCCTTGTTTAACTTAATTAAGAAACAAGGATGTTGGTTAACCTGTTGGTACATCTCGAATTTCATAAGTTCAAGATGTTAGTGCATCTCAAATTTAATAAGTGCAACCTGATTAAGTATTTGTTGTCTTTTGGTCAGCAAGGGCTGAAGACCAATAGAAATGAAAACATAAAGATTGTGTTTCCTGTTTTTATTGGGGATGTATATCACCATACGCTGAAAAAAATCAAAAAATAGAATCATAATTGAACTGAAATCAAGATTATTATTTAACGTGAAGAAAAAGAGTACATAATGCTTTCATATTACCGATAGTATTTTCGGAGGTGGTCGGCATTCCAAGGGTTCTTGATTTCCTCCCCATCAAGAATCTCCAATCGAAAAGTTCCTGGTCGGATGTTTGCCGAAATGTTATAAGGACCATGCCAGTTTACTTCCAACTTATTTCCTTTCTGAATGACCTTATTGAGGATGTAATCCCCTTGATCAAGTTGGTCAACTTGACACCCTGTTATAAAAATGGGCAGTTATTTGTTGATCAGCTGGAGCTCTAAGGGCAGCGTCTTCTCTGACTTCTTCCACCTGATCTAACTTCAACCTTATCATGAGATCACTTTTTGAGGAATCAAAGTTTAACACTATATTAGTTGGTAGTCCTATCTTGACTGGTACCATGGCCTCTATCCCCAAATAAAGCATATAAAATGTTTCTCCAGTGGTTGTTCTCGGCGTTGTTCTATATGCCGAAAGAACAACGTGCAATTCATTGATCCAGTTGCCCTTAGCGGCTTCAAGTCTCTTCTTTAATCCAATCAAGCAAGGTTTGTTTGTTACTTATGTTTAACCGTTGCAATATGGATGTTCGGGCGCAGAGTGAAGTTTCTAAATCTTGGATTGAACACAGTATGCTTCAAATTCATTGTCGTCAACCTTGGTACTATGGTCAGTAATGAAAGCATAAGGCATGTCATACCTATATATAATGTGTTTCCATATAAACTCAATTAGTTTATTATAAGGCATCTCTATCAATGGTTCTTCTTCAACCCATTTTATGAAGTAGTTTACAACTACCACCAAGTATTTGAACCCGTCTTTGGTGGTCGGGAATGGACCGACCAAATCAATTTCCCAAATAGAGAAAGGCCAAGGATAAGTAGTTAGTGTTAAGGAAGCCCACAGTCTTTTGTGAATGGATGTAAACCTTTGGCAATTATTAAAATTTCTGGCGAGGTTCCCCAATATGCTTTCATGGTAGGCCAATAATATCCTTCCATGCCGATTTTTCGGAATAGCGACCAACCAACTAAATGAGCCCCACAAGATCCTTCATGCACCTTCTTGATTAACTCAGTTACTTCCAGGGGATGGACACACCATAATAAGGAAATAATATACCCCTTTTTGTATAGAACTACTCTCTCCAACACATACCCAGCTGCTTTGTATCTGAGTTTCTTTACATCTTTTGGATCAGTTAGTAGGACCCCTTTTTCAATGTAATCTTTGATTGGGTCTATCGATGATGGTCCGAAATCTATAATAATTAAATTAATCATAAAATCGTACTCTATTCTCGTGGATGCTAGGATTTCCACTGGGATGCTTCTCCTGAGTTCTATCCTGGTCGCTGAGGCTAGCCGAGCATGTGTATTGGCTTGAGCATTCTCTATTCTTGGTATTTTAACCATCTTTATTGCTAGAGAATTTAAGATCTTATCCATAGATGTAACCAAGTATCTGACCATTAAATCTCCATTGACTCTATATACCTGAAGCACTTGCTTGATAATTAACTGAGAATCATTATGTGCCATCACCTGGTCGACACGTTACGATAGGGCTAATTCAAGGTCTGCGATTAGGGCCTCGTACTCAGATTCATTATTTGAGGCTTGAAATTAAAACCCGAGAGCATATTTTACATCAATATTTTCAGGAGTGTTAAATAAAATACTATCTCCACTGCCTCCTTCATATGAAGATCCATCCACATATAGTTTCCATAGTGAAATATTTTTGTCGAAGATTTCTGTAGATAGAACTCCTTGCCGAAATATCTTCTTGCTTACTTAAGCATATCTTTGGGCCATCTCTTGAACAATGGATGATTTAGGTTGATCGGATGCAGCCTTGGCTTGCTTTGGAGCTGAGCTCTTTTCTGGAGAAGTATACTCGGAAGGCAAGTTTGGATGGTTGATAACCTTTGGCTATATAAATTTTGTAATAAAACCTGCTATAGCTTGCCCCTTCATTGATGATCTCAACTCATAGACAATATCATATTCTCCAAGTTCTACTACCCAACACATTATCCTACCTGATTTCTCTACTTTGTGAAGTGCTTATTGAATAGGTAAATCAATTTATATAACTATATTATTCGCTTAAAAGTAGGGCTTCATTCGTCTTCAGGCTTCAATAACAACTAAGGCCAATTTTTCCAGATGTGGATATCTGATTTATGTCCCTCTAAATGCCTTTCTGGTGTAGTAGACTAGTTTTTGGACCTCATCTTCTAGTCAGATTAATGTCGAGCTCATTACAAATTCAGAAATAGCTAAATATAACTATAACTTCTTACCCAACATTGGTTGAGATAGAAATGGTAGAGATCCTAAATACTTCTTCATCTCCTGAAATGATTTTTCACACTCCTTATTCCACGTGAAGGTCTTTCTGAGTACCTTAAAGAATGGTAAATATTTGTATGTTGCTGAGGAAACAAACGGGTTAAGGGCAACCACTCTTTCAGTAAATTTTTGAACATCTTTTTTGCATACTGGAGATCGTATCTCAATCCGAGCTTTGATTTTAATAGGTTTAGCTGCTATTCCTCTTTGATTCACTATAAAAGCAAGGAACATTCATTCTTGCACCTCGAATACACATTTGGTCTGATTGAGTTTCATCTCGTGCTTTTCTAGTTGGTCAAACGTTTGGCTGAGGTTTTTGATGTGATCTAAAGATTTTTTTCTTTTAGTGAGCCTATCATCCACATATACGTCCATGTTCTTCCCAATGTGGTCTTCAAGCACTTTATTTTCAAATCTTTGGTATGATGCTCCCACTTTTTTAATCCCAAAAGGCATAATGTTGTAACTCAGTTGGAGATAAAAGAAAGACTCTCTCTATCTTTCGACTTCATTTTTATCTGGTTGTAACCAGAATAAGCATCCATAAAACATAACAACTCATGTCCTATAGTGGCATCTACTAGTTGATAGATTTCGGGCAAAGGAAAATGGTCCTTTGGGTATGCCTTATTAAGATCAGTAAAATCTACACACATACACCATTTATCATTCTTCTTTTTGATAATTACCACATTTGCTAACCACTCTGGATACATGGCATCTTCAATGAATTGTCCTTTTTGAAATTTTTCTACCTCCTCTTGGATGGCCATGTAATTTTTAGGACTAACCACCCCACGCTTCTATTTGATCGGCTTGGCATCCTTGATGATATTGAGATCATGGAAGAGGAAATTAGGATCAATACCAGATATATCTTCATGACTATAAGAAAATACACTTTTTCATTCCCTAAGAATGCAATTAATTCCTGTTTCAGGGATGATGCTAATTTGGAGCCAATTTAAGTAATCCTTTCTGGCTTTTCATCATCAAGGATTATACTCTCAATAGTGTTGCGACAACCCGGATATAACTATGATAAATTCTATTTGAATTGATCTTACCTTATGTGATATGGATAATGTGTTATTAAAATATATAATGTGAGGTTATTAGATTTAGTCTAATCCTACCTTCCAAAATCTTGAAATATCAAATTGGCTACAAACATAAAATTTTGAAGTTTTCGGTAGGAATATTGATGTTAGAGACTAGTTTTAACCCTTATAAAATAACAATTGACTCAAGGTGAAAGATATATGTTGTATACACATGATTTAGGTTTGTGACACGATAAACAGAGTATCAAATGGATGTCCGAGTAAGAAGTTATACCGAATTTACGAACAACGGACAAATCTGTCCATTCCTGTAAGTGGTAATCTGTCTTTTACTAAACCAAATGGTTTAATTTAATTTTTTGAAAAGGAATTAAGCCTTTGCTGACTTAAACCCCTCCATCTAAATTATTTCTTCAGGAAATTTAACCATTGGTTCAGTTTGAAGATTTTTTAGCTTGAGGAAAGTGAAAGTAGAAGTTTAAGGAAGAAAGAATTCCAAGAAAAGCTAGGAAAAATTCAAAGAAAATCCTTAAGGTGTTTACAAGGTCTAATTATGTGTTAATATTATTTTAGTGTTGGATTATAATTATTTAAAAGTATATATATCATCAATTATTGATTAAAATTTCATCCTCCTTTGTGATTATATGTATTTGTTCATACGTGAGATAGGTGGTATGTGTAAGTCGTGTTGCTTTGTATAGAACTCCATTGTATTCAAACTTGTATATGTTTTTGTATGATTACTGGAATTGAGAAATTCTAATTGGATATGAAACTAGACTCATATATTCATATTATATCCAAAAATTAGAATTTAACTCCTTGTGGTTAGGCCTTAGTGTTGGTTGCAAGTTGGTACATAGTTGCTGTTGTGTAATTCATTTTGATATACCCTGAGTTCGGTAAAGATTTTGACATAGCTAATGAACTCTAGAAATTATGAAACTTTAATTATGTATTATTAAATATGTGTATTAAAAATGGGTGGAAAATCATGGAAACTTATGATGTATAAAAATTACAAAAATTCTTGGAATTTTAAGGAACAGTAAAGGAGCTTGTAGGGAAGATTTAATATGTTGTAAAGAAATGGCCATAGCTTACTCTAGGAAACTAGAAAAAAATACACCGTTACATCGAATGGAAAGTATATTCATATATGTTTTCATATTGACAAGTTTGGACACTTGTATTTGTGCAATTTATGAATATATGATGGTTCAGTATATATGACAATAATTTGAGTCCATCCTGGATACCCCACAGAAGAATGTTTTTTATCTCCTCCTTTCAAAGGGTATTTTGAGTACTTGTTTCAGGTGTATACAGTGAGAAGTATACTTTGATGTTTACTTGGTTTTAGTTATAAATTCATTACGAGGTTTTTTCTACATTTGAATGTTCATAAGTTTATCAACATATATACCATTGCATTGTCTTTAGTTATGTTTCATAGAATGCGACTTACGTGGAATTATATTATTCTTGTATAGTAATTGAAAGTTATATAAATATATTAAGATAATACTTATTCTTGATATTCAATACTGATTTAGTTGGATTGACAGGTGTAAGGTCTAATCCACCCAGTTCAGCTCCACCCGAAGGAAACGTAAATATATAACTGACAACCTAAGGTGAGTGTACTCAGTGGAAAGATGTATTTGTATACTGTTTTGGATATGATCGAAATGTTATGAATATGAAAATTTTCATTTCAATTTACCAAAATGTAAGTTTACTCCCCGACCCGGAATGGGGGAGAATTGTGTATTAAAGACAAGGGGTTACTCCTCGACCAGGAATGGGGGAGAATTGTCTATTACAGACACGATATGTGAATCATGATTCTGAAAGTTTAGTCATTCATTAGGAATGGATCGGATAAGTTAATACATAATTATATATATGATTTGTTGGATTTAAATTGATGCAATAGTGTAGTAGTGATGCATTCACTGAGCTATTTTGCTCATGATTCCTATGTTTATGTTTTTCAAGTAACGTGATGTCACTGCTAAATCTAGGAGGTCGGGTTGGATTATCTAGGAATTGGTCAAATAATGATTTTTTTAAAATGTAAATGATGTAATTGAGTTAACTTATCCTTCAAGCAAGTTGGTATAGGCATAACTACTTTGATGTTGCAAAAAAGTTTTTAGTTGTATGGATTTACGTTGGTGACTATATAATTAAGACTCGTGTTTATGGTTTGGTTAAATTAATTATCGATTGACTCACTTGGACTTTTAAACTTAATTATAAGTAATTGGGTTGGGGTGTGTCAGATTTTGGTATCAGAGCCTAGGTTTTAGAGGTGTTGGAGTTAGAAGAGTCTAGATTTGGTAGTGAATGTAAGAAATATGTTTTATTTGGTACTAACGATAATGTTAGAAAAGATATGTGTATCTGCATATTATTATATCTTTAATTTATTTCAGATATAAAAGAGTGGAACGAGGGAATATTAATGTAAGAATAGAAGATGAGGCTTGAAATATGCCAGCAGAAGCGGAGGTTGAACAACATGTTCATATAAATGTAGAACTCGAGATAGAACAATTGACAAATATGCAAAAAATAGCACGTGTTATGCCTTTAATGGTAGAGAAACAAGCTAGGTTTATGCCTTAGATGGAAGAACAAAGGCCAGGAAACTAGAGGCACAAGCATTGGCTAGGTCGGAGGAGGTGATACGTCGAGAATAAATGAGTACTTCACATGAGAAATTTATTAAGATGAATCCGCTCTCATTTGAAGGAGCAGTTGATCCAACAGAGGCAAAAGTACGGGTTAAAGAGATTGAACTTGTTTTGGGCGTAATTAGAATCCTTAAAATTCATCAGGTGACTTTGGCAATGTAGATGATAAAAGGAGAAGCTAAGTATTAGTGGAATGACACCAAGCATTTTTTGATTACTCTAAGAGGTGGGAATGTGATCTCATGGGATACTTTTATTAAAGCCTTGTATGATAAGTATTTTCCTCCAATGTATTGAAAACAGAAGGAGAAAGAATATTTTATGTTGAATCAGGGAAGTATGATAGTTAGAGAATATAAAGCTAAACTTACAGCCTTATCTAGGTTTGCTTCGAGGTTTATACAAAATGAGGAAGACATTTGTAATCGATTCCATAATGGACTCGAGTTAGTCATTAAATCGCGACTGTCATCTTTAGAGACTATTAATTATTCATCTTTGGTGAATGAAGCAATGCTAATAGAAAAGTATGTGAATGAAGTAAGTGGGAAACGAGAACGAAGTGCAAAGAGAAGTAGATTTGATCAAAATTATCAAAAGGGTAGTGATACAGAATATTCAAGGCTTGAAGGGAAAAAATTTATGTACGGTAGAGGTATGGGAAGTAGTTCTCAAAGGGGTGAAGCTAGTAGTGGAAGAGGTTTGGGAGTTTTAGCACTGGTAGATCCAAATAGTTGTTTTTTTGGGACATAGGGTCATATGAAGATAAATTATCCAAAGTTATTGAATATAGAATGTTTTAACTGTCATCGAAAGGGTCTTATAAAAAAGAATCATCCTATGTTATTAAGAGCAGTTTCAGTTTGTAGCATGGGGCCTAGTAAAGTATCGTCTCTAGGTAGTACAGCCAGGGGAAGAGGTACACGATAAGCAAGTGAATTAAAGGCAGGAGGAAGAGTGTTTGCGATGATGTTACAAGATGCTCATGCTACACCAGAAGTAGTTACTGGTAAACTTTCTATTGCAAATAGATATTTATATGCACTCATTGATCCTGGATCTACGCATTCATTTATAGCATTACATATTGTTTCATTTTTGGGTAGACCATGTTCATTTCTCAATTTTGCCTTACATATTTCTACCCCAATGGAAAGTTTAATTCTGGTCGACCATGTTTATAAAGATTGTGTCTTACAAATGGATGAGCGATATTTATATGTTGATTTGATACCATTGGCCATTCGAGATTTTGATATTATATTGGGGATGGATTGGTTATCATCGTATCATGCTTCCACTGATTTTTTTCGAAAATAAATTACATTTCATCTGCTTGGTGAGTCCTAGTTCCAGTTTACAGGATAAAGTAATGTTGTTCCTAATTGCCTTGTATCAGTAATTAAGAGTAGGAGGTTGTAGAGTAAAGGTTGTACTGGGTATTTATCTTACGTTGTTGATACTAGTAAAGAGACACTTAAAGTTGAAGATATACTAGTGGTTAGAGAATTTTCTAATTTCTTTATAGAGGAATTGCCAGGATTACCGCCCGATAGGGAAGTAAAGTTCTCCATTGAATTAATTGTAGGTACTGGTCCATTTTCCCTTGCTCCATCCAGAATGGCACTAACAGAGTTGAAAGTATTGAAAGTGCAATTACAAGATCTGATAAGCAGGGTTTTATTCGGCCTAGTGTTTCTCCATGTGGAGCCCTAGTGTTATTTGTGAAAAAGAAAGATAGGACAATGCGATTATGTATTGATTATCAGCAATTGAATAAGGGGACCATTAGAAACAAGTACCCTCTACCTCGTATCGATGATTTTTTTGATTAATTATAAGGGCCACAGTAGTTTCGAATATTGATTCGAGATCGGGTTACCACAAACTGAGAGTAAAGGATAGTGATATTTCTAAAATAGCTTTTTAGACTCGATAGGGGCACTATGAGTTTTTGGTGATGCCATTTAGATTAAATAATGCTCCAACAGTTTTTATGAATATAATGAACTAGGCATTCCACCCTTTTATTGATTCATTTGTGATTGTATTCATAGACGATGTGTTGACTTACTCGCGTAGCATGGAGGAACATGAGAAACATTGAGACTTGTATTCTGATTTTGAGAGAGAAGAAATTATTTTCTAAATTCAACAAGTGTGAGTTTTGGTTGAATGGAATAGTGTTTTTAGGGCATGCTATCTCGAGAAACGGGATATATGTTGATCCAAAGAAGGTAGAAGTCATCGTTGAATGGGAGAGTCCTAAGATTGTGACAAAAATTAGGAGATTCCTAAGATTGGCAAGTTACTATCGTAGATTCATTAAGGGATTTTCATTAATAGCGTTACCATTGAAAAAGTTCACTCGTAAAGAAGTGAAATTTTTGTGGGATGAATAATGTGAGAAGAGTTTTAACGAACTAGAGAATCAGTTAGTTTCAACTCCTATACTTACAATTCCGTGTGGGAATAAGTCTTTTGTAATCTATACATACACTTCATTTCAAGGGTTATGATGTGTTCTTATGCAGAATGGGAAGGTAATAACATATGCTTCCTGACAATTAAAGACACATGAACGAAATTACCCTACGCAAGATGTAGAGCTGATTGCGATTGTTTTTTCTTTGAAGTTGTGGTGACATTACTTGTATGGAGAAACTTGTGAGATATTTACGGATCATCGAAGTTTGAAACACTTATTTACATAAAAATAACTGAATTTGAGACAGAGGCATTAGATAGAGGTGATTAAAAACAACGACTGTACCATCCATCATCATCCTCAGAAGCCTAATGTAGTAGGAGACGCTTTGAGTAAAAACTCATCAGGGATTCTAGGTTACATACAGTGTGCACCTGTTGGAAATATTATTAACTTGGCATCAATGGGGATTGAATTAAAGTTTTCTAAAAGGGGAGGATTATTATCACATGTTACAGTGAGACCTTTATTGGCAGAACACAAATGAAATTTGCAGATTAATGATCCATTCCTTGAGAAGAAAAAACAGGAAGTTAAAGATGGTAAAGATAATGATTTTGAGATTATGAATGATGAATCGTTGTGTTATAAAAATAAAATTTGTGTACCAAATGATCCATCCTTAGAGAAGGTTATATTAGAAGAGGAACATAGTTCTGTTTATTCTATGCATCCTAGAAGTACCAAAATTTAAAGAGATTTGAAAGAGTATTATTGGTAGAATAATATGAAACGTGATATTACAGAATTTATATCTAAATGCTTAGTATGCCAGTAAGTGAAGGAAAAGCATTAAAAGCTGACATATTTATTGCAGTAATTTCCTATTCTGGGATCGAAGTGGCAGAATATGATGATGGGTTTTGATACATGATTACTATGGTCACCAAAGGGGCATAATATTTGGGTGGTTGTAGACAAATTGATGAAGTCACCTCATTTTCTTCCAGTTAAGACCACCTACACTGTTGAAAAGTATGGACATATGTACGTTGATGAGATATCTATTTACATGGGGCACCAAAGTCAATTGTATCAGATAAAGATCCAACGTTCACTTATAAGTTTTGACCTTTTTTACAGAATGCTATAAGCATAAATTTGAAGTTCGGTACTGTATTTCATCCACAAACCGATGGGCAATCAGAAAAGACAATTCAAATATTAGAATACTTGTTACGAGTTTATGTATTTAACTTTAAGGGTAGTTGGTACGATTATTTTCCATTGATGAAATTCTCGTATAATAATAGTTATCAGGCCACCATTGGTATGGATCCTTATGAAGCTTTATATGGGAGGAGATGTAGAGCGCCTTTGTCTTGGGATGAAGTAGGTGAAAGGAAAATTTTGGGTCCTGGATTGATAGATATGACAACTTAAAAGATTAAAATGATTCGGGAAAGAATAAGGATAACACAAAGAAATCAAAAAATTTAGGCAGATATGAGGAAGTATCCATTAGAATTTCAAAAGGGAGATTTTGTATTCCTACGTATTTAACCGTGGAAAGTTGTCATGATATTTAGAAAAAGGGGTGGCTAAGTCTAAGATACATTGGACCATATGAAGTGATGGAAAGAATTGGGACCCTGGCATATAGGTTAGAATTACCTCCAAATTTGTCTCGTTTACATGACGTGTTTCACGTATCGATACTTAGTAAGTATTTAGAGGATCCATCTCATCAGTTGAAAACTCAATCTATTGAGCTAAAAGAAGACTTGTCGTACATCGAGGAACCGGTGGAAATTCTTGATCGTAAAGAGAAAGTATTAAGGAATAAAGTTATTCCCTTAGTTAAAGTTATGTGGATGAGCCACAGAATTAAAGAAGCAACTTGGGAAATGGAGGATATCATGAAGAAACAATATCCCCATTTGTTTGGTAAGTGACCTTTATATTAAATTTCGGGGATAAAGTTTTCTAAGGGGGGAAAATTATGACAACCTGAATATAACTATGATAAATCCTATTTTAATCATGCTTACCTTATGTGATATGGATAATGTTTTATGAATATATTTAATTTTGGGTCATTATATTTAGTCTAATCCTTCCTTAAAAAATCATGAAATATCGAATTGGCTACAAACATAAAATTTTGAAGTTTTTGTAGGACTGTTCATATTGGAGACTAGTTTTGAACCTTATAATATAACAATCGACTCAAAGTGAAAACTAAATAGTTGTAGATATATGAGTTAGGTTTTTGACACAGTAAATGGATTATCAAACTTATCTCCGAGTAAAAAATTATACTGCATTTACGAATAAAGGGCAAATCCGACCATTCCTTTTAAGTGGTAATTTGTCCTTTACTAAACCAAATGGCTTAATTTGATTAGTTGGAAAGGAAGGCAGCCTTTGATGACTTAAACCTCTACATATAACTTATTTCTTCAGAAAATTTAACCCTTGGTTCAGTTTGAAGAGTTTTTATCTTGAGGAAAGAGAAAGTAGAAGTTTAAGGGAGAAAGGATTCCAAGAAAAGCTAGGAAAAATTCCAAGAAAATCCTTAGGGTGTTTTCAAGGAAAAACTATGTGTTAATATTATTTAGTATTGGATTATACTTGTTTAAAAGTGTATATACTCTAAATTATTGATTAAAATTCCATCCTCCTTTGTGATTATATGTATTTGTCCATACGTGAGATAAGTGGTATATGTAAACCGTATATCTTTGTATAGAACTCCCTTGTACTAAAACTTGTATATGTTATTTTATGCTCACTGGAATTCAGAAATTACAATTGGTTATAAAACTAGACTCATGGGTTCATATCATATTCGAAAATTAGAATTTAACTCTTTATGGTTAGGCCTTAGTGATGGTTTCAAGTTGGTAGATAGTTGTTGTTTGTATAATTCATTTTTATATGCCCTAAGTTCGAAAAGCTTTTGACATAGCAAATGAACTCTAAAAATTATAAAACTGTAATTCTATATTATTCAACATGTGTATTGAAAATGAGTGTAAAATCATGGAAAGTTATGACGTGGAAAAATTGTAAAAATTCTTAGAAGTTGAAGGAACAATAAAGGAGCTTATAGGGCATATTTAATATGTTGTAAAGATTTACTCATAAGTTGCTCTAGGAGGCTTGGAAAATTACTCTATCACTTCTAATGGGAAGTACATTCAGATATGTTTTCATATTGATAAGGTTGGACACCTGTATATGTACAATTTATGAATATAGGATGGTTAAGTATAGAGGACAATAATTTGAGGCCATACTGGATACCCCATGGAAGAATGTTTTTTATCTCCTCCTTCCATAGGATATTTTGAGTACATGTTTCAGGTGTATATACATTGAGAAGTATACTTTTATGTTTACCTTGTTTTAGTTATAAATTCTTTACGAGGTTGATTAAGCGTGAAAAGTAGCGCCGCATCAAAACGCTAAGCGTTGAATTAATTTCACCGCGTTAATACAAAAACCTAAATTACGACTGCACTTGCGATACAAGTATAGCGGTAAGTCGGGTATCAAATCCACAGGGAGTGTTAATATAGCTCGTAATCGATTTATTAATTCAAGAATAAAATTGTAAAAGGTGATGGGTTACTTTAAATAAAAGGGGAAAATAATAAGTTAAGTTTAAACAATAATTAACAAAACGAGGGTCAGGATCACATACCCGCCATGGGCTAAACATGTGGAATTAGAATTTCGGTTCGAAAACATTTAATCGAGCAATTTTTTTAGTTAAACATAAACATCACACATGAAGGGATTTTATCCAACGATGCGAGATTAAATATTTAATTCAAAATCGTGACACACGTCTTAAAATTGGATTATCGCTTTAAATACTAACGTTGCATGAGAAAGAAAGTTAAACGCATAATAATCCCATGTTAATACGCGCGGTTTCAATTAAATATAATTTTACACAAAACCTAATTGTCGGAGCTCGACGCCCATCAATGGCGGACACACGACTCAAACCCTATTTAACAACTCGCACAACATGAAAAATTAAATTAAATAAATAATTAATAATTAAAGCAAGAAATAATTAAACTACACTAATTTATCTAGGCATATGAATTAAATATGGAAGGAAATAAAATGAACAAAACTATAATAATATCCACTTACATTAATGGGTGTCAAACCACAACACAAATGGAGAAGAGGGGTGATCTCCAGAAAATCCCCAAAATAGTTCCAAACCCTAGCCTAAAGAGAAAATGGGACTAAAAAATGAAGATCTCTACAAAAATTAACTAAGTGGTCCTTTTATAGTAAGTGGGTATAACAAACAAAAGAAAAGAAAAAAGAAAAGAATAAAGATGATAACTCCTAAATTATGAGAGAAAAAGAAAATAGAAAAAGAAATAAAAGAGGAAAAGAAGCAGCAAAAAGGTCGTGGCTACAAATAAACAGAGCACCGATTGACCGCTGCAAATGGGAGGACCATACTGTCTCGGATCCAAGAATAAAATTGATTCACCGGTCGACCGCCGGTGGAGGGCCGATCGAGCGGCAGTAGCTGGAAAACCCACTAATTCCCCACATCGCACACAGCAACATCAACAAAAAGGGACCAAAATCGGAACTCCATGGCCCCAAAGCCAAACCTGAACCCACACTGGTAAGAGTTGCTAACCCAAGACAAAACGAGTTTGGCCAAAAACTGCAGCCATGGCAAAGTCCAATACGCAACTACCCACAATCCAAGCCGAGATCCACCAAGAAAATAGGAAAACCCACCATGGTTTGCCAAAGCTTGAAAATGGCCAAATCGGTATTCCAAAAAATCCGAGAACCGAGCCAAGTAACCCGCAACCATGTCCGCACGCGACCCCAGCTTCAATTTCGGATGAAAAGCACCAATTTTGGGCGAACCCAAAACCCGAGCATGGCAAAAATCGCCCATGAAGTCTCCTGCAAATTGAAAGACAAAGGGACATGGAGGTAATTAAATGAATTATTAAAATATTAATATAATAATAATAAATTAAATCCTTATAATTCTTCCCAGATTAAAGGTCCGTGTTTCCTTCGTTCGGACTATGATTCACGCACCGTTCACGGCCACACGAAGCTTGGCCTGAAGTCTACAACTTCCGTGAAGTCTTCGGACATAAAGTGTGAAATTATGAAAATGCGCCTGAACGTGCAAATCGTGATGAAACTTAATCGGAATGTGCCCAAACTTCATACTAAGCACTTTAATACCTTTAATAGCTCAATTATACCTCAAATAATATTTTAGTATATAAAATGGAGGTTTTATGATTAACGAGCATAATTATAGGCATTAAAGTACCCGAGGGGGCTAAAATGCATAAGTTTCGAGGGTAATTAAATGCATAATTCGATACAAATCAGAGGTATTTTCTACGATTGAATGTTAGTAACTTTATCAACATATATACCATTGCGTCATCTTTACTCATGTTTCATATAATGCTACTTACGTGGAATTATATTGCGGTTGTATAGTCACTGAAAGTTACAGAAATATATTAAGATAATACTTATGATTGGGATTTAATACTAATTTAGTTGGATTGACAGGTGTAAGGCCTAAGACATACAGTTCAGATCCACCGGAAGGAAACATAAATACATAGATGAAAAACCAAGGTGAGTGTACTCACTGAAAATATGTATTTGTATACCATTATGTATGTGATCAGAATGTTATGAATATGAAAGTTTTCATTTCGATTTACCGAAATGGGAGGTTACTTCCCAACTCATAATCAAGGACAATTCGTCTATTAAAGACAAGGGGTTACTCCTCAACCATGAATGCGGGAGAATTGTCTATTATAGATAGGATATGTGAATCTTGATTCAAAAATTTAGGCCATTCATTATGAATGGACCAGATAAGTTAATAAATAATTATATGGATATGATTTATTTCATTTAAATTGATACGGTAGTGTTGTAGTGATGCATTCACTGAGCTATTTTGCTCACGGTTCCTATGTTTATGTTTTTTAGGTAACGTGATGTCACCAACAAATCTAGGAGGTCGGGTTGGGTTAATGAGGAATAGGTAAAACAATGATTTTGAATAAATGTAACTGATTTAGTTAAGTTGACTTATCCTTCAAGAAAGTTTCTATAAGCATAAATACTTTAATGTTGTATTTTTTTAGTTATATGGATTTACGTTGATGAATCTATAATTAAGAATCAGGTTTATGGTTTAGTTAAATTAATTATAATTTGACTCACTTTGACTTTCAAACTTAATTATAAGTAAGTGGGTTGGGGTGTGTCAAGTTTATATTAGTTTCCCTTTTACCAGTTTGATTTCATCCCTAGGATCCATGGTGTCAACTTCTGTTTCATCTGAGGTGTCGATTGGTAGGTAATGGTTATTTTCTTAAGATTGATCAAGTCTTCCTTCTCAGATGAAGTATAATAACATTCTTTGGCCACTTTCTGACCACCTTTACTATGTCGACTCCAAAGTGGGTAGGGAACTTCAGACATTGGTGGACAGTGGATGGAACAACTTCAAGTTTCTTTAAATGTACTCTATCAAGAATCATGTTGTAGGCTGACTGGACATTTTTATCTAAAATGAAGAAACATATATTCTCTATACTACTTACTAGCCAAACACTGAATAACACCTCCAACTTGATGATTCCTTAGGGATAGACTTTTTCTCCATAGAAACTAATCAGGGGTCTGTGGTATGGTTCCAGTTGACTTTTCGTCAATCCCAGACTTTTGAAGCAATTATAGAACATGATAACTTCCATTATCTATAAAAAAATATGGAAATTATGTCTTCTCGGATTCTAAATTTAATGGCCAGAGGGTCGTCATGGGGATATAGTACTCCGAAGAGGTCATTTTTGGAGATACTGGTGACAAGCTTATCTTTGTTTTATTTTTGGGTCCGATCATCACCATCATTCAAGTTAATACATCGTATGTAGGAGCAATCTTGAACTTCATTATGGAAAGTTTTCCTCTCAACAACCTTATCGCCTCCTCCATCGTCCTAACCTGCGACGACATGACAATCAAAAGAACCAAAGCTTATCATAACTACCTCAATTTCTGGTTGTTTGGGTTTATTTTATTAGGTATGGATCATCTTTGTAATAATCCTTGTGACCTCTCTTCTTGTCATCTCCAGGCTTGCAGGGGAAGTCTGACCTTCCTTTGGTCTCCCGGCCTTCATGCCGATCAACGAACTTGTTCAATTTTCTGTGACGAATAAGGGACTCAATCTCATTTTTCAATGCAATTCAATTATCAATTGTATGCCCATGATCTTTGTGAAATTTGCAATATTTGGATTTGTCCCTCCTATTGGGTGGTGCTCTTAGCTTCCCAGGACATTTAAATCTTTGTTGTTTATAATCTCCTCTAGGACATGATGGATACGTGGAGTATAAGCTTCATATGTTTTGCAATATTTGGATTTGTCCATCCTAATGTTATATAAGGTTCTAATACTCACAATATTATCCGGTCATAATTCAAAGCACACAAAAAATTCATGACTAGACACACTGGTTAACTAACGAAACATGTTAACCTAAAGCAATTAAGTAACATATTCAAACATGCAACAAATGCGAGACTATACATACACATAACAAGCGCAAAATAAAGGTGCTTCTAAAGAAGAGCGCACTCATTTACCGTGATGCCACAACTACAATCGGCTTAACCCGCATCACTACTAAGCTCATGCACTGTTACACCCTAATAACAACCAATCAATAACTTCCCATTATCGGGATCAATGAAGACTTAAGAAATGCAACGAATGCGGCGAGTGCCACGCCAAAAGAAAACAATCAAATTTCGATAAGGAATCATGCCACACGAAGTATAAACCCACAACGTACCCTTGAAGATAATAACTCTCACTAATATATTCTAACATCTTAGCCTTGCTACGTACCCTAGATTGACCCATTAACCATGATGGGTCATAACCACGGGTCATCCATCCTTGCTAAACGAACGGAATACAAAACCAATTCGTTTAGGAAGTTGAAATGCTAGGCTTTCCTCCTTAGAAACAATACTACAAGTCCAATCACTAGTAATCATAACTATCCTAAATCAAGGTGAAGTTACCTCTCTCAGGTCTTATCACTACCTAGGCCTCCATAATTTCATCATATGATAGCTAAACTTATTTTCTCAGATCACTGTCATATAATGAAATGCAATGCTCACATGGTTTCAAACATTCAACTCACAGACTACTACTACAACTCTTACCAATGTCCTACCTGATCCCAAATTATAAGAATTTTAATGACACCTCGAACTTTTAAGTATTATCCATGCCTAAGACCTGATGATTTCCTTCACTAGAGTCACACCAAATCACACAGGTAGCACACGTAGGTACTATAGTCAACCTTAACACTCCATTACAAGTGTTGAACATCAATGTGTTTTAAGTCTCCTAAGTTCATCACCTAGCATTTATAAACCTATTTTTGACATTATCATCAAAGGTCATATCATGTTACATGCTTATAAACAAGGGTTGTGGCACTAACTCCCAGTACTCCCATAAACCAACATGACCTAAACACATGACAATTATGAATGATTTTCCATCATAACCAAAACCTCAGATAAAAAATGGTCTCCAAATGCTTCTTGGGGGATGGTCATTGAACTCAATCATCTCTCTAACAGCTTACACATATATCTCGAGAAATCATAAGTCTTATTGTGACCTATGCTACACAACCTCAAATTTTCTACTACGAATGTATGTTACCACATTAACCTCGATGTAATAATGATTCTTCAATGTTTCATGGAAAATACACCAAATTAATCATTCTTCGAAGTGGACATACACATCCAAGTGTAAAAATAATTATGGCAGAATCCTATACGACAACCGATGCGGACACAAACTCATAACCTTAAAGCATCAATCCTAGCCACTATGTGCTATACTAACTGAAAGGCTATATTCTTGACATCATAAGGAATCCCAAAGGTTCATGGTTAGGCATTATTATCATCGTTATATATGGTGCTTAACCTTAAGTTTGTTATTAGTAAGGAATGTTTACCACACATGTTATCATCTCGCTAGATACCCTTAGTATACACCTCCAAGGAATTATCAAGACTGATTTTCATGTCTAATTACATTATTAACCCAAAGTCAATTTTATCAAACCACCTTAGTAATTATCTCCAAAGAGCATTTAACGCAACTCACATGCCTACCCAAAATGCTAACCAGTAGTTAAATTCACTAGACTACATCATTTGATCCCCAATGAGTGCTCAATCCTGACAACTAAATTGCCTCTCTACGTAAATACCATACTATATGCTAAACTACAAGTTAATACAACTATATATTTAGGTAGGATAAGGGACATAAAGTATTGCCTACAAACACCAAGGCCCACACCACAAATGCCATAAGGGATAATATTCCTCAACACCACACTATTATCTTTTAGACAATAAATTAATACCGTCAAAGTTTTGATAGGACACAAGACGTCGAGTATTTACTAAACGAAGGCGCACAGTAGTTATGCAACAAGAGGTCCCATTATAGAACATCTTGATGCTAGTATTTCACACTAAATCACCAAGATTTTCTAGGTTCACTCCTAGATTAATTGAAATAATCACGATTATCTAGACCCACATTATAACCAAGATACAACAATACCTCGTATTTTTATGTCTTTTAAAATTGGGGATTTATTAAATTTAATTGAGATGTTAATTTTATATTAATCCAGAAATTATTTTAATATTTACTAGCGTGACGTGAGTTAGTAATTATTGGGAATTTGTTGAATATTATTGGATGAGTAAAGTGATATATAATATTGATTTTAATAAAAATTATCACGAGTGAATAAGATGGCAATTATGTAAATTTAAGTCGGGACGCGCGAGTGTCGTGTCAAAACTAAATTATTATTATAAAAGTAAATAAATTATAAGTCGCCCATATGGTTGTTTCGAGTGCGCCAAAGTGTCCGAAAGGGTCGAGATAGTCAGAAAGGTGTACCCGCGAGTTTAGTTTGGATCTCGGGGTGTTTTTAGGCCTAATTGACATCCCGGAAGGGTATTATAGACATTTCGTATTTTTGGGTAATTAAACCCCCGAATTTTCTTAGTATATATTATCCATTTGGAGTTGTCTCTTAGGGTTATCAAACACAAAACCTAATCCACCCATTAGAGAAGAAGGTGAAGAGATTAGATAAGAAGGTTAAGATTTTCCAAGCAATCCAAGGCCTCGAACACACCCGATTGCACCGCCACCGCCACCAAAACATAGATCATATGATGAGGAACACAACCATATATTTTTTATCAACAAATCAGATCCTTAAATCCCAGGCAAGTATATATCTTGCTAATTTCTAGTTGGTATTCCTTCCATGTTAGTCTAGGAATGAAAATCATATGTTGTAATTGAAGAATTATATGTTTTGGAAGAGAATTTATATGAGTTGTAGGGAGAATCCATATAGTCTGAAATCGTGATAATATGTAGAGGATTACCCATGAATTAAATATGATATTTGGGAAGAAAACCTGGATTAAAAAAGAGGTTTGTGATTATTCATGCAAAATTTGGGTTTATAAATAAATCTGAGATTAAACCCCTTTTTGATTGATTCGTTGAGGATTTATTGATGTTGTTACGTTAGAACTTGTTTATATACATTTCTTATACATTTGGATAACTTGGTTGGGAGTTTGGGATGAAATTATAGAGGTTTGGAGTGGTGTTTAGAATGGTTGAACCCGTAGGTTAAAAATTGCAGAAAATTGGGCAAGAACTGCTTGATCAATCGATCGACCAAGAGCATCGATCGATGGACGATCGATCGATCGACCCCATTCCTCGATCGATAGGTCCTTCCTGAAAAACTGCACGTTTTCCCCCCTTTTTTAATTCGGATAAAATACGTGGGAACCCTTGAATATCTTTTAAATAGTATAATGGGTTATGAGGAGGACCAGTAGGGTCTAACTAGACTCTGTTGAGTGAAATTAATATGAGATGAAATTGTGGGTTAACGGGGAGTTATTCATACATTGGAAATTATGCGTATGTTTACTAAAAGATTGAGACTCGTGAAAGATTTAGACTAGAAGTCAAGTGAGGGTATACCTACTAAAGTTTATACTTAGAGAGAGAGAATACTTTGAGAGATGAGAAGTAAGTATGAAGTAAATTATATATGAGAATAAAAGAGCCGAATCCATTATACAAGATAATTGAGTAAAATATGTGCTAAGAACGGATGATAATAATTATGGGTCGTGGGTGAACCTAATTTGGAAAATGTGAATATCTATATATATATGACTGTGTGACTGTGCATATATTATGTATCTGTGTAACAATCATACCTGGGCTACTTACTATCACGAAGGTTTTCGCGTCGAGATGATATTATCTCGATTGGACCTTAATTGGGGATATTGACTCATACCCTAGAACATAGCATTCCTTGGTACAAGTTATCTGAGAATGACAGTCAGACGGTCCTAAGATACGTGAGGGGTATGTGTTGACCTCTTAGTGACTTGGAACTATGCTTAGCCTACATTTTGTGTGTATTGTGTTAATATAGTTCGAGAGTGATTCTGATCTAGTATTTCCCTTAGTACGAGTGATATGGGGACTTGATAGTAGAGTATGACAACACCATAGTTTTATGTGGGGTGCTGATAGTGTATATATATATATATATATATATATATATATATATATATATATATATACTTATATATGGAAACTTTCTACTGCGTGTATAAGTAGTTAAGTAATGAATAAATGCTCCAGCTTCATATCGAATATTCATGAATTCTCTAACGGTACTGAGTGGTTCTAAGTAATGTAAGAAAATGGCAGAGATTAATTTTCTAAAAACTAAATATTATGGCGTTAGTACTTCTCGGGATAGAACTTTAAGGAAAGGTAAGTTAGATAGACTTATGTGATCAGTAGTACGGTAGGCGTGCATTCTAGATGAGAGGTAAGAATTCTCAAGAGTGTGTCGCCCACTAACATGGTGGTTATATTAGCCAGTAAGCATTTTAAATACTTGCTAAACTATTTTTAAAACCATTTTACACTCGGGTCTTGACCCGTTTTCTGTCATTTCTTTCTCTCTTGTATATATATATATATATATATATATATATATATATATATATATATATATATATATATAGGTTCCCAGCCACAGGGGCGTCATGCTTAGATTATCTGGACTGGAAGAGCTGTAACTTATGTGGGAGTTGCAGGCCCTTGCTTTAGACGACCTCTTCATTGATTCAGTTCCTACTTTAGTTCTTTATACTTAGGGCATGTGTCTCCCGATTTCCTATTCTATTTGGATTTTGTTAGAGATTTATGTACATTTATATTTCCACTATACAGTACTCTTCGGGAGTTAAATATTGTCAGGATGATTTCATTTATAGTTGTTTATCTAGATGGTTTAATTCTTGTGTGTTAATTGCCATCTTTAGCATGTATGTGATTATTAAACCATTTTGTATTAAAAACGTTTTCATGTTGGTATATAATAATGTAAAATAAGACTTTAAATTGTTTTGACACTTAGCTTAATTATTTAGGGTGTTGAAATTGGAAATATTATTTTACGAAAGTGATGCTGAGAATGAACTAACCGTTCACCTTGATTTTAATTTCATAAAGGTCTGATCACCCGATATTTAATTAGGCGGGGTGTTAGAGGTGGTATCAGAGCATCATGTTCTAGTGTCCTTTAGGATCTGTGCGGTTTATTATGCTTCAAACATAGCTTTCCTTGAGTTAGAGCCCTATGTTTAGAATTGTTGATTTCTTTGGTGAGATTTCGTTCTCCTGCTATCACATATATATTATTGAATCTTATTTGTGTTTGGGCGTGTTCGAATAATGTAGGATGAAAGTGAGGGACGTTGGATGGATAGAGGTGGACGAACATAGTGAGGTTGTGAAGTATATTCAAGGATGATGACCGTAGTCAACGTCACCCCTATTAGGTCACGAGAGGCCAGGCATGTAAAGATGGATAGGATTCAGCCTACGATTTCTAAAGGCTGCTATAATAAAAAGGGGAGCCGAATCAGACTCAGCCAATGTGGTACGCTTGGGAGAGGGTCAAATGAAAAAATTGAGGAGTGTTATTAGTGAAAAGTTCCTTGTTTCAGTACAAATGCGAGAGGAGAGGTAGTTTTTCTGTCAAGAGACAGACTAGAAGAGTATAGGTTATGGACGATGGACCCAACGGATTTCAATAACCAACTATGCTAGGTAGTAGTGTATCGGGGGGGTTTCTTGTTTGGATTTTGCTTTGCGAGACATCCCACGCATGAAACTTAAGGTTGGAAGTAAAGAGATATTTGGTCCTTAGCCCATGAGTCTAGTACCTCGGTCGTCATAAAAACCGGTAATTATGAATGTAAGTTAGAGTTCGGTGACAATTTAAGGCCAGTGGAGCCAGTTGTGTGGTAAGCAAACATTGGAAGTTTTATTTTATCACCCAATCGAAGGGTGGAATGATGATAAGGAGGTTTGGGAGTACCCAAGTGGTGTAACCACGTTGTGTCACAAGGGGAACAAAGAATTAACTATTGCTTGAATCGTTCGAGTTGAAGAGACGTGGGGATAGATGCGTGAAATATATGTTTGTGCGAACGACGTAACGAAGTGTACATGGTAAAGTGGATTAAGTGTGGTACGGATGACGATAATCCATATCTACATGTACAATCAGAGTAGCAAACACGTATTTGCACCATAGTAGCAAACACTTCCCATAGCCTTCCAACTAAATACCACCTAAAACAGTCATGGTAATTCCATGACTGTGGTGGAATTAAGCAATGTATATAAACAAGTTCGCATGGTTTATTCATTGAATATCGGACGAGTTACATTACCGAGAATTGAGATTTGAAGAACTGATAAGAGTGGT
The DNA here is from genome assembly GCA_949130495.1 of Sambucus nigra. Classification (NCBI taxonomy): domain Eukaryota; kingdom Viridiplantae; phylum Streptophyta; class Magnoliopsida; order Dipsacales; family Adoxaceae; genus Sambucus; species Sambucus nigra. Next base: position 115,926,443 of record OX422220.1, on the reverse strand, counting down.
CAAATGTTCGCATTGTTTCTCTCAAAAAGGAAGTTTTGCGTTTAGATAAATACGAGTAATTATTATGCAGTGAGGTGCGGCCTCCCAATAATATTGGCACAATGGCGGCCAGTGATGTGTAGGCTTGTCTTATGCGAATATAACTAATTGGAACACAATGTGAAGTGTCGTTATTAAGGCGTGACTCTATAACTGTTATTATGGAATGTGATAAATAAGCTTATTGTGCGGCGGGGAGGACTATAGGAATTTGCCTTACCCGAAAGTCCATTTTGAGTATTGATAAAATATCCCAATCTATTTTTACCAGGAAAACCTTATTTTCCAAATTTCGGGACGAAATTCCTTTATTAGGGGAAAGTAAGTAATACCCCGTATTTTATGTCTTTTAAAATTGGGGATTTATTAAATTTAATTGAGATATTAATTTTATATTAGTCAGAAAATTATTTTAATATTTACTTGCGTCATGTGAGTTAGTAATTATTGGGAATTTGTTGAATATTACTGGATGAGTAAAGTGATATATAAGATTGATTTTATTAAAAATTGTCACGAGTGAATAATATGTCAATTATGGAAATTTAAGTCGGGATGCGCCCGTGTCGTGTCAGAACTAAATTATTATTATAAAAGTGAATAAATTATAAGTCGCCTGTATGGTCGTTTTGAGTGCACCAAAGTGTCCGAAAGGGTCGAGATAGTCAGAAAAGTGTACCCGGGGGTTTAGTTTGGATCTCGGCGCGTTTTTAGGCCTAATTAACATCCCGAAAGGGTATTATAGACATTTTGTATTTTTAGGTAATTAAACCCACGAATTTTATTAATATATATTATCCATTTGGAGTTGTCTCTTAGGGTTAACAAACACAAAACCTAAGCCCACCCATTAGAGAAGAAGGTGAAGAGTTTCCAAGCAATTCAAGGCCTAGAACTCACCCGATTGCACCGTAACCGCCACCAAAACATAGATCGCACGATGAGGAACACAACCATATCTTTTTCATCAACAAATCAGATCCTTGAATCCCAGGAAAGTATCTATCTTGCTTATTTCTAGTTGGTATTCCTTCCATGCTAGTCTAGGAATGAAAATCATATGTTTTAATTGAAGAATTATATGTTTTGGAATATAATTTATATGAGTTGTAGGGAGAATCCATATAGTGTGAAATCGTGATCATATGTAGAGGATTACTCAAAAATTTATTATGATATATGGGAAGAAAACCGGGATTAAAATAGAGGTTTGTGATTATTCATGCAAAATTTGGCTTTATAAATAAATCTGAGATTAAACCCCTTTTTGATTGATTCGTTGAGGATTTATTGACGTTGTTACGTTAGAACTTGTTTATATACATTGCTTATACATTTAGATAACTTGGTTGGGAGTTTGGGATGAAATTATAGAGGTTTGGAGGGGTTAGAATGGTTGAAACCGTAGGTTGAAAATTGCAAAAAATTGGGCAAGAACTGTTTGATCAATCGATCGACCAAGAGCATCGATCGATCGATCCCTGCTGGAAAACTGCATGTTTTTCCCCTTTTGGTTTAATTCGGATAAAATATGTGGTAACCCTTGAATATATTTTAAATATAATAATGGGTTATGAGGAGGACCACTAGGGTCTAAGTAGACTCCGTTGAGTGAAATTAATATGAAATGAAATTGTGGGTTAACGGGGAGTTATTCATACATTAGAAATTGTGCGTATGTTCACTAAAAGATTGAGACTCGTGAAAGATTTAGACTAGAAGGTAAGTGAGGGTATACCTACTGAAATTTATACTTAGTGAGAGAGAATACTTCGAGAGATGAGTAGTAAGTATGAAGTAAATTATAAATGAGAATAAAAAAGACGAATCCGTTATGCGAGATAATTGAGTAAAATATGTGCTAAGAACGGATGATAATAATTATGGGTCGTGGGTGAACCTAATTTGGAAAAAGTGAATATCTATATATATGACTGTGTGACTGTGCATATATTATGTATCTGTGTCAAAATCGTACCCGGGATACTTGCTATCATGGAGGTTTCTCCCCCGGGACAGTCTTATCTCGATTGGACCTTTATGGGGGATATTGACTCGTACCCTAGAACATAGGATTCCTTGGTACATGCTATCTGAGAATGATAGTCAGACGGTCCTAAGAGACGTGAGGGGTATGTGCTGACCTATTAGTGACTTGGAACTATGCTTCGCCTAAATTTTATATGTATTGTGTTAATAGAGTTCGAGAGTGATTCCGAACTAGTATTTCCCTTAGTACGAGTGATACGGGGACTTGATAGTAGAGTATGCCAGCACCATAGTTTTATGTGGGGTGCCGATAGTATATATATATGTATATATATATATATATATATATATATATAAACTTTCTACTATGTGTATAAGTAGTTAAGTAATGAGTAAATGCTCCAGCTTCATATCGAGTGTTCGTGAATTCTCTAGCGGTACTGAGTGGTTCTAAGTAATGTAAGAAAATGGAAGAGATTAATTTTCTAAAAACTAAATATTATGGGCTTAGTACTTCTCGGGATAGAACTTTAAGGAAGGATAAGTTCGATATACTTATGTGATCAGTAGTACGGTCGACATGCACACTAGATGAGAGGTAAGAATTATCAAGAGAGTGTTGCACACTAACATGGTGGTTATATTAGCCAATAAGCATTTTAAATACTTGCTAAACTATTTTTAAAAATGTTTTACACTCGAGATCTGACCCATTTTCTATCATTTCCTTCTCTCTTGTATATATATATGTATGTATTATAGGTGCCCAGCCATAGGAGTGTCATGCTTAGATTCTTTGGACTGGACGAGCTGCAGCTTATGTGGGAGTTGCAGGCCCTTGCTTTGGACGACCTCTTCATTGATTCGGTTCCTACTTTAGTTCTTTATACTTAGGGCATGTGTCGCCCGATTTCCTATTCCGTTTGGATTTTGTCAGAGATTTATGTACATTTATATTTCCAGTATACAGTACTCATCAGGAGTTGACTGTTGTCGCGATGATTTCATTTATAGTTCTTAATCCTGGTTTGGTTTATCTAAATGGATTAATTCCTGTGTGTTAATTTCCATCTTTAGCATGTATGGTATTCTTAAACCATTGTGTATTAAAAAGGTTTTCTTGTTGGTATATAATAACGTAAAATAAGACTCTAAATTGTTTTGACATTTAGCTTAATTATTTTGGGTGTTCAAATTGTAAATATTATTTTACGACAATGATGCGGAGAATGAACCAACCGTTCACCTTGATTTTAATTTCATAAAGGACTGATCACCCGGTATTTAATTAGGCAGGGTGTTACGGGTGCACTAAATGTAAATCCTCAACTAAGGGTCCTAATACATCCTCACTATAGAATCAATGGTTACGAATGCCTACTCAGTCACCTATTGTCCATAGATGAAATGTACAACCTTTATCGCTAGGTCGCAACGACAACTACTCGATGTTGTTACTAATACTAAAGCTACCCTCATCATTAAAGTTTCCACACAATACATCTAATAGACAAGATCACATAGTTACCATTATTCGTCTACACTGACACCCATGAATTACCAAAACATCTACATTAGAAACACCATAGAACATAAGGGACCACTAACTTAGCCGTTTACCATCTCATAAAGATATGCACATCATGCTAACGTCTTGACTTCACTGTCCATATTACGAACAAAAATGATCAGTAGTCCAGCGTGAATGGCCCAACCCAACATCAACATCGAGAAGTTCAACTATCGGCCTCGCCACATCACACCCAAAAGGGACATTAAATCTAAAGTTGTGATACCTAGTGGTAACGCCCCGACCCGGATTTAAGGATTGATAAATGATAAACGTCATTCGATTTGTACATTAATTGTGAAGTACAATAGAACAACCTAAATAATGTTTCTAATACAATAGTTTTATTAGCATGTGATTCCAATTTTCATCAACTACGTGATAGGACACAAGGGAAGTGCCCCAGAGGATGAGTAAACAAAGCTACTAATTGTTTAGGCACATATTCTTCACATTTATCCCCTTAATTTCAGTATTTTTATGATCTCGTGTAGTGTAAATATCTTGGATTTGTCTCTTATTTATGCTACTAACCCATTTTGGCAAGTTTTTCGTGTTTTGTGTATTTCTCATGTGTTTTACAGGTATTTCACGCAAGTTAGTGCGAAGGAGAACTCAAAACAATGAAAGAAACCTAGAAATGGAGAGTTGAAGGGCATTTTCGTAATTTTGCAGCCTTAGTCCGGAGGTGGGGCCAACTAGAAAGTTGAAGAGCTCTAAATTACAAGAATACTGGAAAAAACGGCACCTCAATCCGAGCTACGATGAAGAAGTTACGATGTTTTGAAGTTGCGGGATAATGAAGAGTCTGGATGTGCGGATTTCTGTCATTGATTATGCATTTAATGCAGTGCAACTCTTGGAAAACTTGTTCCACAAGCACTATTGGTTGTCAATTTCGAGATTTTGTGCTATAAAAGCCCATGACCTACATCATTTGAAGGGGAGTTTCTAGAGAGAGGCTAGGTTAGGAGTAGGTTAGAAGTGCTAGATTGAATTTTAGGGTTAGATTTTGAGAGCAAATTTTCTATTACTTCAAGAGTTGTATGAACCCTAGTTTGTATTCTGAATCTCAATTCCTTGTTGCTGAATTCAAGTAAACTCTTTCCATTCTCTTATTTTATTACTTGCAAATTATTTACCATGTTTTGTAGATCCATAATTTTGTGTATGAATTTGTTTTTTTTTTCCAATCATGAGTAGCTAATTTCTCAAGGGTTGGGGTACATGAACTCAATCCTAATACAAATTATTTGTATGGAAAATTAGGAAATAAATGAAAATATTGGTTGAATCATGAATGAAAATCATATATGCATTGTCATATCTTTTAATCTCTCTTGCCCTAGGTACTTGGGATGTTTAAGAATGCTTTGTATGTATAATTTGTCGTTCACCTCCTTATATTGATCTTTGATTTCATATGATGCGGGCTTGACCCTCATATATGTAATGCTTAGTGATGATAAGGACTGGATTTAATCAAAAATTTTGATTTATAATTCTAGTATTCTAAATGATAATTTGTTAAGGATTGAGGGATTGTACCCTACCCTATTTTCTCCCATTTGTCAGATCTAATTTCTTTTGCACTTTTCAGTTTGTTTTTCTTAAGTATTTTTTTAATAGAAATTTTCCCAATCATCATCTTTTTCATTTTTATTTTAGAAGTAATAAATCAATTAAATTCTATAAAACATTCCCTGTGGATTCGATACCCGGACTTACTACTATACTCCATAAAAGTGTAGTTAAAAGTTTAGGTTTTTTTTGTATTGAGGTTGGAAGCCGATAACAACGACTAGCGTATTACACGGACGCTCGGTTTTTCCACTCGATCACTAATCGTAAATGCAAATAACTACTTACATGTACAACGCTATCAAAATACGGAATAACATACAACCCGCCATAACAAAAAAGTAGGGATGTGATCCAAATGCTCAGTGGGAACATATACAAATGTAGTATAAAAATGAACGACAGAAATAAAACTCACACGTTACAACTACATGAATGTGAAAATACAAATATATACATATATACCTTTAAAAAATACATATCCGAATTTAATAAACTGTTTTACTTCAAAAAATTTATTTGATACCATTTGTCCTCCTTATCTTTACAAAATAATCATTTTGTATTCTATGCTTAAAACTAGCATATTCTTCCCATAAACTCAATCAGTTAAACAATTTATAATTATTGGAAAAACCTTTCATTCTTTCAAATGTTTATTACTCAACGTTCATTAACTCACACAAAAGTTGCTTAATCTTTACTTATGACCCTCTTTCAACACACGCACATATCGTTGATGATGCTGAGATTTAACACCACCGGATAAATGATAGTGAGCTCAAACAGTAGCAGCCATGGCAGCCATAGAGATGTATAAGTGTATAAGTATGTAGAAGGGGATGAGTATAAGAGGAAATAAGACAATGATGTATAGTGGTTCAGCCAATTTGGCCTACATCCACTGTGGGTGTGTGATCCACTAAGTATGGGCACTAATGGCCTTGGATACAATGCACATAAGCCTCTCTCTCTCTCTCTACTGTGTGTACAAGCAGAGTTTTAGCTAGGGTTACAGTCGATTGATCGATCCCCTGTAGGGTTTTAGGTGACAAGTATATATAGGTCTTGGGGGGTGTAGTGTACCCCCCAAGTACGCATGGTGCATGTGAATCATGATCTAGCCAACCCCCTGTTGACACCTGTAGATGCCAAATGATGACATAATATTCCCTCACGTGAGGGTGTGATTTTGTTATAACGGTCTTCCCTATGCCATGTGAGCCTCACGTGCACTGTTCCACGCGTCTCCCAAACCACGCACTGTGATGATGTCACCCTCGCCTATGGGTCGAGGGCAAAGTTCCTTTCAGTAGTGAGTCTGGCCCAATTCTGGCCTCGTACTGTCGTACCCTCGGAGGGTCATCCGGTGCCTGATGAAGGGTCGGCCCCTCGGAGGGTCGTCCGAAGCCTGATGAAGGGTCAGCCCGTCGGTGGGCCTGTCCGGAGCCTGATGAAGGGTCGGCCCCCTGAGGGGTCGTCTGGAGCCTGATGAAGGGTCGGCCCCCTGAGGGGTCGTCTGGAGCCTGGTGAAGGGTCGGCCCCCTGAGGGGTCGTCCGTTTGGAGGTAACCTTCAGCCAGGCCGAGGATATAAACGGGTATATCAATCACCCCCCAGCCTTTAGCCATACGTGCTGTTGAGATGGCTGAGGGATAGTGTTGTAATTGAGATGCGTGTATGATTAGTTAGGTGAGTGACACCTGGGCAGATACTCATTACTGTTACAGTTTCCAAGGCATGGCGGCTGCACACTTTTCTTGGAGCTTTGTGCCCTAATGATGCCTTCCTCGTGGGCTGTGTCCTGCCTTGGTCAATGGGCCCACTCATTACTAAGGTATTTAAGAGATTTTTGAACTCTCTCTCTCTTCTTCTTCTTCTTCTTCTTCTTCTTCGCGCCCAAGCTTTCTCTTTCTAGCTTCCAGCCTTCTCTTCATTTCTACAATCTCTACGTTTCGAGTTTGGCAGCTTTGCTATTTCTTTCTCAGGTAATCCTTCTGCCCCAGCGTCCTCTTTACTTTCATTATTTTTTTTGCTTTTTCATTTTGGGCCTGTAGGGCCGGATTTGGGTGGTTTCTTAACTTTTTTGGCGACTGGTTTTTGAGTGTTCTTGAGTGTTCTTGAGTGAAAACCATCAATTCCCATTTTAATTCAAAAGTCTAATTTGGTCAACTGCAAACTTGTTTGTAGTTAAGTTCCCCAAATTCCTCCAAGTGTAGGGTCTTCCCTTTTAATGCTTAGGAGGCTTTATAGTTTAGCATCTAAATTCCCATCCTTGAGAGAGAAGCTCTTTGCAGAGATCAGACGAATAGAGGAAGAGGAAGAGAGGAGACGAGGGGCCGACCCTAATTGGGTACGACCCATCTTTCCCATTCCTCTTTCCACAATAAAACCATTTGAACCGTCTGAGTCTTGTGGGTCGTCCCATCGTCCAGTCGAGTGTTATTCAAGTGAGATGGAAGAGAGAGCCTCCTCGCCAACTGGCGCTGGACCTTCCGGTAGGAGAGAGACATCTGACCTAAGCCCAGGCCGAGAGGCCAAGGGTATGGTCCCCTCCGAGGCTGTCCCTGTGACAACCCTATCTCCCCATGCCTTTCAGATGGCCTTTCCCCAGGGGCCTTGGAAGATGATGAGGCCGAGGGAGAGGGGACTGAGGACGAGGGCGATGATACAGATGACCAGATTGATACCTCCCATGCCTCATCCTATAGCTCCTCTGTTAGGGATCGCAACCTCTTGATATGGAGGCATGCCTATGGAGTGCCCCCAGCGTAACTATGAGGGTTCCCTCTGAGTCTGAGAGGGTTTTTGATTGTGAAGAGGGAGAGGTTGTAGTTTATGAACAAATGTTCAAGGTTGGAGTCAGATTCCCTCTGCATCCTGCCATCGTAGATATCCTGTCTGCCCTTGGTGTTGCCCCCTCTCAACTTCCTCCCAACTCTTGGAGGACGATCCTGGGCTACATCTCCCTGTGGAAGAATGCTTTCACTAACGAGCCCTCGGCAGCCCTATTCTTGGCCTGCTACAATATCACCTCCTCGTCCAAACAGCCTGGATACTATCATCTGGGGGCGAGGAGGTCTGAGAAAAAACTCCTCCACGTGGCGCAAACTTCCAACCATGATTGGAAAAAGAGATTCTTCTTTATCTCTGGGGAGTGGGAGTTCACCACCGAGGCTCAACTTGTAGCCGATGGTTCGAGGGTCCCCAGAAGATGGTCTAACCCTTCAATGAAGACCAGGTCAGACCCTGGACTTAGTCTGGAGGAGAAGGACATCGTTGAGTATCTGAGGGGACGAGGGAGAGGTGGTGAGCTTCCAAAATTTAAAGATTTGATGACCCCCCGGTTCCTCAAAGAAGCTGGTCTGAGGGTCGGCCCTCTGACAGAACTATGTGAGTTATACTTAACATTCTCCATTCTTTACTTATTTTAGAAGTGTTTCCTCTTTATCTATGCATTTTTCTGACGTGTCGTCCTCTTTCCAGGTCATCCTGCAAGTACATCAGACTATCTTTGGGAAATGACTGCTCCCAGCTTATTATCAGGCTTGGCCAAGAAGAAAGGAAAGGAGCCTCAGCAGGCTCCAAGGAAGACGAAGGTCGCTGGGCCGACGATTGTGGAGCCTACCGCCAATAGCCTCAAAAGAAAGGACCCTGAGGCCCCTGTTGACCCTCGGTTGGATTCTCGGACGAGGGTCAGGGTCAAGGCATCTGATGGGACTGCCTCTTCATCCAGCATGGGGGCCTTCTGGTCTCAAAACTTGGCATATCTGAGGGCCGAGCCCTCATCACTCATTGCAAACTTCAGGGAAGCCAAGGCCTCAATGTTTTCTGCACCCTCGGCCGCTGATTATGAGTTCTTGTCCAAGATGCCTCCTGCCAAAGTGTACGACTATGGTCTGCACGCCCTTGCACAGGTATTGGTCTTGACCCACTCTTTAAATTTCATTCTTTCAATAACTGTTTCCTCGGCCTCTTGACATGTGTTTATTTTTCTTGTGCAGTCTGTGTGCGCTTTTACCTCGGCAATAAAATGGATGGCTAAAAATCAAGAGAAATTCCATGACGCCGAGAGGGCCATCCAGCATGAGGCCGACCTGCAGGCTGATTTAGATACTGCAAAAGCCGAGTTGGAAAGTACCAAGACTGAGCATGTAAGGATCCTGGACCAGCTGACGAGGCAGCACGACGAGGATATTAAGGCCAAGGACTTACTTCTCAAGGAAAAGGGCGAGGCCTTGACCAACATGGAGGCCAAGTACAAGACTGATCTTGAAGCAGCCATCAAGAAAGCCGAGGCTGATGCTATTGAGGCTCATAAAATTTCTGACGAGTTTCAAGGCTTCGGCCTTGAATATTTGGAGAGAGGAATCAGGACTTCCTGTCGGTGGGTCATCCTCAGGTTTGGTGATGTCGTCTTCTCGGTCCGCCCTTCAATTGAAGCAGTCAGATTGGACGACCCTATGATTTTCGAGGCTTTGACTTATGTAGAATCACAAGTGCAGGTTGAGGGGGTCGGCACATCTGAGGATCAGCCGGTTATGGTCATTGAGGAAACCCCTCTGGTGGATGTTGAGGCTCTGCCCTCCGATATTGTCCCATAGGGTGGCTGTCTGTAGCCCATACCCTCTTAGTGTATTTATCATTTTTGTGCTCTATTTTGTAAAACACTTGATATTTCATCAATACTATCGTCTTCTTTACTGTCTTCCTTATTTTCCTTTTGTATGGTTTTCTGTGTCTTTGTTAATGCCACTAACCTCTCCCTCGTCTTTTTTGAGGGTGAACGAGGGGTCATCCCCTGCGTTGGCCCTCATTATAGCCGAGGAGTCAAATTACCAAACTTATGGTTTTAATAAATTTTTCCCTCGTCTTTCTTGAGGACAGTGGTGGGGTCGTCCCCTCCACTGGCCCTCATTATAGCCGAGGGATCAAATTACCAAACTAATGGTTTTAATAAAGTTTTCCCTCGTCTTTCTTGAGGACAATGGTGGGGTCGTACCCTCCACTGGCCCTCATTATAGCCGAGGGATCAAATTACCAAACTAATGGTTTTAATAAAGTTTCCCCTCGTCTTTCTTGAGGACAGTGGTGGGGTCGTCCCCTCCACTGGCCCTCATTATAGCCGAGGGATCAAATTACCAAACTAATGGTTTTAATAAAGTTTTCCCTCGTCTTTCTTGAGGACAGTGGTGGGGTCGTCCCCTCCACTGGCCCTCATTATAGCCGAGGGATCAACTTGCCAAATTAATGGTTTTAATGTTCTCCCTCGTCTTTCTTGAGGACAGTGGTGGGATCGTCCCCTCCACTGGCCCTCATTATAGCCTAGGGATCAAATTACCAAACTAATGGTTTTTAATGAAGTTTTTCCTCGTATTTATTGAGGACAGTGGTGGGGTCGTCCCCTCCACTGGCCCTCATCATAGCCGAGGGATCAACTTACCAAATTAATGGTTTTAATGTTCTCCCTCATCTTTCTTGAGGACAGTGGTGGGGTCGTCCCTTCCACTGGCCCTCATTATAGCCGAGGGATAAAATTACCAAACTAATGGTTTTAATAAAGTTTTCCCTCGTCTTTCTTGAGGACAGTGGTGGGGTCGTTCCCTCCACTGGCCCTCATTATAGCCGAGGGATCAACTTGCCAAATTAATGGTTTTAATGTTCTCCCTCGTCTATCTTGAGGACAGTGGTGGGGTCGTCCACTCCACTGGCCCTCATTATAGCCGAGGGATCAAATTACCAAACTAATGGTTTTGATGAAGTTTTCCCTCGTCTTTCTTGAGGGCAGTGGTGGGGTCGTCCCCTCCACTGGCCCTCATTATAGCCGATGGATCAACTTACCAAATTATTGGTTTTAATGTTCTCCCTCGTCTTTCTTGAGGACATTGGTGGGTCGTCCCCTCCACTGGACCTCATTATAAACGAGGGTGGTTCTCTGTAGATGTTTCCATGCGTACTAGAACTGATAACCACAGGATGAGGGGAAACACTGATATTTCTCATTAATTTTCAAAGTGTTTTGTTGGAGCAACTCTTATTACAATTATGGTCTATCAAGACCTTACAACACTACTGATAGTATTTCTTCAAATGATCTGCATTCGAGGGGTTGGAAAAAGGTTCCCCTTCTAGGTTTTCTAGTCTATAGGTCCCAGGGACGACTTCATCGATGACCCTATATGGGCCATGCCAATTAGGATGGAGCTTGTTGGGCTTTTGCCAAGTCTTCTTGAGGACCAAGTCCCCTACTACGATGGGCCTCTGTTTCACCCTATGCTTAGGATCGTTGATTCATATTGTGATGGTATTGTGTGTAATTAAAGTTAATCTTATACAAGTTCAGTTAGGTTACGTTTGCTAAATAATGGAGGATAACCATCGAGAGTAGTGTGGAGGACTGGAGGAGGAGAGACTCGATCGAAGACGCAGATTATTCGGGGAACAATGACTATGGCTGAGATTACCACTACTGTTGCTCAGGTAGTAAATGTTGGCATGACCGCTAGGGCGCAATAGTTTCCCCAAGCTTCCCTATTGAAGATGATGGCTCTAATTCAGACTCACCTAGTTCAATCAGTGTTGTACATAAAAATTACTCTTTAATGTGGAACAATGAACAATAGACACCTAGTTGGCTAAAATGCAAACCAAATTTATGAATGTGAACCATCAGGAATAGCAAAAGTTACTAGGGTGGAAGGGAGACCAACACTGAATATCAAGAGCCTTATTTATTTTATACAAATGTAAATGCCGAGAGATATAAATGCATTATGTATTTGGGGTTTCAGATCATTATTAATATAAAATCTCTCTTAGCACAAATGAACGATTCAACCAATCTCAAGCATACTATACTAAGTTATTGTAACCATCAACAATAACACCCACAATGGATTTAGGCTTTTTATAGATGAACCACTTTAAAACTCTTGCCCTCTTGTGTGTTTCTTCTGATTAGTTTTGTTTATTTATATGTTATTATAAAACTAGATCTTTTCCATTTTTAGACATCAACGGATTGGCACTGTCTGTTAGAACAAATTTTTATCATCGTCCCTACCTCTTGTGTTTATTTTTCCACCCCCTATTTTAAAGAATGATGAATGTTCTGGAAAGAATCCTAGAGGACGCAGGTAATAATCCAGATCTATCTGCTCCCCCCAACAAGACAGACCTCCAGAGATTTTTTCTCAACTTGTCTAGAGGAAAGGAAGCCATGCATGAGTCAGTGAGACAATTGGCTCGTACGATGCATGACAAATCCTTTAATTCTAGTAAGGATATGACACCCCCGCCCATTAGGAATGAGATGATTTATCATTCCAGGACTTCTCACAACTAATCGTAGTGTCCTGGAGAAACATCGTCATTCCAATCAACTGATTATTATGATGGAAGATATTTCTCCAACAAAGACCAAGCGTGTTGCAATGGATGAGTAGGAATCCGCCTTTGATTGTTTAGGTCCCCGAGCAACTAGAGTCTACCACAGGGAGAAAGAATGTGCTCACAAGTGTAGATATGGATCCATGAGATCTAAAGCTAGCATGAGGGGCTCTATGCATTCCAAGAAGATTTCTCAAGAAGAGACCTCAACACATGTGCACAGTAAAGACACAAAACCTACTTAATCTAAATCGAAACTAAAGGAACATTCTTGAAAGGGATTTATGCAGTAACTAGAAGATCGATCGAGGGAAATGGCCAAAACAAAAAATCCTTTGCAAATAAGTTTTATCAAAGGCTCACCTTTTGTACAAGCTATTGTGGACTATCCCACACCTTCCAAATTCAAATGACCAGTTGTTTCTTCTAAATATGATGGGAAAAATGATCCAGTCCTCCATATTAAAAAATATCAAGCTACTGTCGATATTTATTATGTCCATGATGAGATGAGGTGTAGAGCTTTTTTTAGTTTCATCACAGTTCCAGTGCAAATATAGTACAACAATCCTCCTAGAGGTAAAATTTCTAGTTTCCATAATTTGGCTGAATTATTCATTAATTACTTTTTCCTTGGGGCTAAGGTGGATGAGCTCAAAAAAAGTGATGGCTATCCAAAGATAAACACCTCATTGACATTTTGAGCAAAATATTGAGATTAATTATGTGGATCTAGGATACAAAGGTGACTGATTTGGAGGGTCCAGGTGAATTTTGCGAACCTATGGAGGGTTGACGTCGAATATTCAAACCTAAAGAGTAGGATGGCCAATTCAAAATATCATGATTGATTATAGTGACCTAAAAATTAAAGTGACCAATTCAGATTTTTTAGAATTTCCAAGCCTTTTTTAGACGAAATTTTGAGGGGAGTATCGATAGGCAGGTCTAGGGATGTAACTATCGGCATAAGGCATGGTCTCTTTGCCTTCTCAAGGAAGGGGAAATGGCACTATCGATTAGGGAGGTGACTAATCGATTAGGCCTCCCCGGGTGAATCGAATTGGCCCTAGGAGGTGAAATAATTCGACTTCTAGGTCAGATCAGTTTGGAATGGGTATATGTCTGGGGTATTTTTAGGAAATCATGAGAGTTGGTGGGAGTTCATCCAATTAAATGGATATTTTATTAAAAATGGATTTGTGGCACTATTGGTAATTAGGAACCTGTCATTAAGTAGATAGGTAATTAGTAAATTTATGATTTATTAATAGACGAAAAAAAAAGGGATGTCTTGGGCATTATCATAGGCGATTAAATGGGACATCTTAGAGGATAATTGTAGAATTAGTTACCTAAACATATTATGAGATAAAAATATGTATGCGTCACTATTTTCATAAATAGTAAAATTCACAATTAACTAGACGATTAATTTTTAAAGTAAGAATATTATATGGAGATTATGAATACTACTTATGTGTTAATTATAAAGTTAATTACCTATACATATTATGTGATAATTATATGTATATATTTATTTGTGTGTGCATACCCGTGTTTGCGGACGGCCTATTGGTTGGTGTTGCATAGGTCTAGGGACCGTAGCATGTGTCGGCACAAGTGGGTAGGTGTCGTGTAAGTCATTATTACAACTACTACATTGTAACACCACTTACGAGGAGGTAGGTTTCGATGCTGGGATCCATTGTCACCTTCGGTAGTATCACCCGTGTAATGGTGTACCGCGTAGGGGCTTGTAAGGACAAATTTCATGTAGTGGCAATTTGTATGTGTTGGTATTATTCCAAATGAAAACCAATTTGAGCCATAGATGGATTTTATCTTGCCACGATTCCCACATATTCCATGACGTTTTTTAAGATGTAGCGATCAAGCTTCAAAGATATATCATGCCATGTTTATTGGTGCACGTTTCATGTCTTGATATCATATTGCATTCCGAGATACTCTCAAGTATGAATGAATAATGTTTATGGGACTCAAAAAATGTTTTAAGGATCTTACTTTGTTTAAAAATGATTTTAAAACCTTTTAACTTCTTTATTCTAGAAGATACCTTTTTTAATTTCGAGATAAACACGTTTTAGAGTCATGTAGATATTTCCTGCGTGCTTTAAGAAAATCAAACGACATTCACTGTCGTTCAAACGACATCAGCAGGTCGTTCTAATGACTTGCATATCTCATCTGAATGAGATATGAAGAGTTGTTCTAACGACAAGCTAACATCGTTCTAATGACTTGTCGACTTCAAATTTTTATTTCAGGATATTTTTTCTTAGAATTTTGATGGGTGCAGAACAAAAATTATAGAACATAAACAATACGTTTTTCCGCACTTGTTTACAAAGGTTTTCAAAAATAGAAACATCCTTTATATTTCAAAATACGATATTTCATATACGTATGCAACAAAGATCTTGTGTTTAGCACCATTTGGAGTTTTTTCATCTCATTAAACATTTGTTTTGTCGAGTTTTCCTATGAAGAAGCAGTGAACTCCATGTTTCGAATCGTAGGTGGTTGATAAATATTTTTTAGTTGATACTGAAGTGCAAGTGGACTCGTGTGTTGTGGACCTTACGTAGGTAAACTCCCGCACTGCACTGTGGAAGAGCGCTGGAAGCATAGAAGAGCGTCAAGGCTTGTAGGGTATTGAGTCATTGAATAACTCTATTATCTGTACATTGTAAAAACATAACATAGTGATTATCTGGCTTAGGCTGTCTGAGCTTTTTTCCCTTAGTGGTTTCCTCGTACATCGGCATTATGTGTTTTGTGGGCTTGGTTTATTTTACATGTTTAACCACACAAGATGCATGTTTTAGGATTAACAAAAGAAACTGGTGCGAATTATAATTGGAAATAAAAGTTTGTTTTTGGATAAATTGGTTTCACCTATAACACACATAAAAAAGGGACCTACAAGACCGCCTCCCTTGTATGTCTTTTATGATGTCCATCTGGAAGGGGAACTCCCCCAAACATACCGATAGATCATGAATTTAACACTAAAGGTAGATACCTTTATGTGTCATATATTGTAAGAACATATATAATTATATAAATTAATTGAGATTAAACAACTATAGTCTAATGATGTAGACAATTTGCAATGAACCTACAAATATGTGAATGCATAATGGATGATACGCCAATTCTTATGGATAGTATCATAAGCGTCATTCTTGGGAGTAGGAGAATATGTATAGATGATCCCCTCCAGTTTATGATTTGTGCTAGATGCATTAAAATTATATCTTATCGTTGTAATTATCAGACTATATAATTGGAACTTATGTTCATATGCATATAGGACTACACTTTGGTGAGGGGTGAGGTACTTGTCGCATGTGATTGTCGATGGGAAGTACATACTTTGATTAACTATATTATTGCATCTTAATTTTTGTAGGTTATTTCTTGCAACTTTAGGCCACTCGACCAAATTATAAAAATATTTTCCCCTAGGTTTACATAGATAGGGACAACAGGGCTTACAAGAGATCATACATAAGGCCATATTTTCACAACGATTTCTTTAGTTAATTTGATTCAAGCATTGATTGCAATTTCCATTTCAGTCAGTTTACTATTTCAGATTATTTAATGGTCATATGAATGACTTTATTGTTCGGTTATTTAGGACAATTGTATTGTTATTGGATTTTTATGACTAGTTGGGTGTGGGATTTTATTTATTATCTATTGTTATTTAAGTGTTTTATTATGTATGTCATTTTTGAGAGAAAAATACAAATCTTTTATAGTGGATTGATTCCCAGAATGATATCAATTGGCAAGCAAGCCCCATCTTCTGCATATTATGTCTCGTCATCCTTTGTGTGAGAAAATGGGGGTTGTTACAGTTAGTATCAAAGCATCCAGGTTCAAGCGGCCTTAGGATTTGTGTTGCATTCATTATGTCTGCGTTCCGTTCTTAGATGTGTAGATCCTATGATTAGGAATTATTGTACTCTCTGCGATTTGTTACTAGTACGAACCTTTTTTTCTTTTAAAAGGAAAATGGTAGGAGAGGAATACCATGACTTGTCGCCACACCAGCCGCAGAGGAGGGGTATCATTAGGAGCCACAATCCCACCCACAACCACCATCGGCCCCACCTCTGGTTGGTCCAAAGAAGATTTCCACTATTGTAACTCAGACACTTTTCACAGAGATGACCATTATGCTACAAAAATTCTAGCTACCAAAGCAGTAGAAACCACCCCCACCCCAGGTGGGGTTACCATTACAGACTCATGGTTCAGTATGGGGCAGATCTAGGGAGGCTCCCACTAAGGACCACCTATTGGAGATTGCTTATAGTCATGAAAATATAGAGGCGAGTCAAGGGAAAAGCATATACAATGTCACTTACGAATATTAGAGTCTACACCGGTTAAAAAGCCGATGTTACCCTCATTTTGGCGAGTTGGGGTAGCCTTGTAGTCGTGGGAGTCTGTCACCACTTTGGAGGAGAGATATAGTTTGTCAATTGACAAGTTTTGGGGTAAGTCTAAGGAGTAATATGTTTCATCAGCAATGAAAACTAAGATAAGAGGGAAATTCATGAACCTTAAGTAGGAAGGTCACACCGTAGTTGAGTACGAAAAGAGTTTACCACACTGTCCTATTTTATTAGGGATATGGTAAACACGGAGGAGAAAAAGTATGGAAAAATTTATGTCGGGGACTGTCGGGAACATAATGAACCGTTACAAGGGAATAATACTTTTACCACCTATACTCATATGGTGAATGCCGCCTTATTGGTTTATCAGTATCGTAGGGAATTCCTGAAAATAAGGGAGAAAAGAGACAAGTCTTTGAGACGTTGAACCAATATGGTAACACGAATGGGAGTAGCAGTGAAAGGGCCAGTAGTTTATGGGTCCATAGTTTACTGATCAACATAAGAGGTTCATATGTTTTGATAATCAGATCAAATAAGGACAACAGGGCTTGGACCAATAGAAGAGAGGCCACTAGGGCCAATGGCAGTAGGGTCTGGGTCAATAGGGGAAACAACCATATAAGCGTCAGTTTTAAGGGAATTATTATGTGTATGGTGAGAAAAAACAATTCGCAATGAAATGTTTGTAATACCCCGTATTTTTATGGCTTTTAATTATGAGGTTAATTAAATGAAATTGCTTTTAATTATGGGATTTATAAAAAAAATTAATTAGGGATAATTAATTGGAAAATTAAGTCGAATTTAAATGCTAGCGAGACGAAAGTTAGTATTTGGTTATTATTATGTTGTAGAATATTATTGAGTGATTATGGTAATATGTGATCATTGAATTTATTAAAATTTTCGTGAGTTGAAAATACGGCAGTTTCGGTAATTTAGTTGGGACGCGCATGTCAGTCGTGTCAGGACCCAATTTAATGGATTTTAAAGTATTTTATTCTTATGCCATCTGTATGAGATTTTTTAGGGTGTCAACGTGTCCAGAAGGTTCAAGATAATCAGAAAACACTAGCCAGGAGTTTAGTTTGGGTCCCGGGGCATTTTTAGGCCAAACCGACTACCCGAAAGGGTATTTTAGTCATTTTAAAAATTACGGAATTAAGTCCCACGAATTTTTGTGTTTATTTATTTTTTATTGGTAAGGCCATTAGGGCCATTATCAGCGAAAAATCAAAGAGTGGGCTACGTGAGTTAGAGGGAAAGTTGCAAAAGGTCTCCAAACCAAAACAACCACCTACCACCTCCATTTTCGACGGAATTATGGCCGGAGAAAGGAGGAGAACTAACCCTTAACATCATCAACGGATAATAAGAGACATATTACAGGCAAGTGATTTATCTTGCAAAGATTCAAAGCATATAGTTTACATGTTTTTATAGATTTGAAGATTTATCATCAAAAATGAAAATTGAATGGATTTGAAAGGTTTAAAATCATAATCTGGATAGGACTTGCATGTAGTAAATGTTGGAGATGACAACAACCACGAATTTATGATTTATGAGTAGAGAATTATGAAATTTGATTGAATTATGTGATGTTCTTGAAGAAATAGGAAAACTAGGTTTTTATATGTAAATTGGGTATTTTGATTCAAGTAATTGATGTTATAGGTTGATTTGATGAATCTAAAATGTGGGGAATGATGTAAACTTGTTAGTAGGTTGATTAGTATATTTAGTTATGAGTTCTGGACGTTAGAATGAAGAGTTTGAGGTGTAAAAAGTGGAGAACCCGTAACTGTTAAGAATTTCTGGGCTGATACCTGCTTGATCGATCGATCGACTCAAGAATGTCGATCGATCGAACCATCGATCGATCGGCCCCTTTTCTTCGATCGATCGACCCCTTCTGATTTTTGACAATTATTTCTCTTGAAGGTTTAATGATTATTCCAAAGACGATGTTGGTTATTAGGGTGATTAATATTAGATTTTGGGACTTAGATAAAGTCAGTAGGGTCTTAGTTATTATCGGAGAATGTTATAACTTATGGAATTGATTGATATTGGTTACGAGGGTCTACAGAGTGAGGTACGATTAGAAAGCATTTGAATTGAAACTATAACGAGAATTAAAGATGATATAAGATTACGGGCAGGAACGGAGGGGTTTCAAGTATTGAGATGACATTAGAAACCAATAAGAGACATGGTAACCTTTTGTGATAGGTTTAGGTACTCAAATTGATATGGCGAGAGAGTTATCAAACGAAAAGTATATTATGTGTAATGCTCGAGGTAAACTTGCTACATATAAGATTAACTAGATGAAATGTGTGAACATCTATATTGATATACGATTACTTAGGTTGTGTGAATGCCTAGTGTATAGATTTATTATATGTATGACATACTTACCATACTTGCTATCACGGGAGGTTAGTTTTATTTTAGAAAAGGACCCTCTTATCCATGTGTGCCTTCGGAGGGATTTAGACTGGTACCTTAAGGACATAGGGCGGTGAATGACTTATTTATGAGTTGATAAGTTAGTTGACTATGGGAGCGTATGTAGGTGCATGACCCATTGGTATGTGAACTATGTTCACCTCCAATATGTGTGATTTATATTTAGACGGTTCCTGAGTGATTTGGAACTTGTGATCCTTACGTACGTGATGTATCGGGATTCGATAGCAGAGTATGAGGGCATTGTAGGTTCTATCCTTGTGGGGTGCCTTTATTTCGTATGAGATATTATTACGAATGTTTATTCATAACCTTGAGATTGTTCAGTTGTGTTTCTTAGTAGCTGTGAATAACTAAGATATTTTGAATGGGTTAAGAATGAGAATTTAATTAAATCTTGAGATAAGTAATTTAATGAATGTGAACCTGGGTTATGAATATGGCTTATTTGGGGGTTACGTGTAATTACTCTTTCTTAGAATACGAAGGCAGGAAACTAGTTAGATAGTGGCATAACTAGGATGGGTTAAAGGCATACGTTAGGCGTGCACAACAGTTGAGAGGTAAGAAACTAATGTGAGAGTACGCAACTAACGTGTTTATAATATGTGATGTTTAATTGTAATTTAAACACTTGCTAAACTTTTAAACTATTTTCACATCGGGCTCTGACCCGTTTTCCTCCAAATCTATTTTTGTTTTGTTAAAACCTTTTAGGTGCCCAGCCGCAGGGATGCCAAGCATAGGAGTTCCATTTAGAGGACGTGCTGTAGCTGCTGTGGAAGTTACAAAATCTTGGTATTAGATGATCTCATTTTATCCTTTATTCTTCAGAGTCATTTGTATCAGGTAGGTCATGTCGCCCATTCTTATTTAGAGGTTATAGTTGTAGACTTTCAGTATTTCAGTTTTTGGTTTATTATTCTTTCAGACTCTTGTGTTGGGACATTATTTACTCTGGCATCTTTATTATTTGAGTGTTTACTCCAGACTTATTTGATTTCTTCTCATTGAGCATTTATAGGAGATTGGATATGCGATTGATGGTTTATTAAATAAATTCTTGTTTAAGTGTTGGCTTAATTAATAAAACTTGACATCTCTGTTTTTAATTATTAGGTGGCTAGTAATTAATTAAAAGTTTTTCGACAGTGATGCTAAGACTGAACCAACTGGATATTATGTATTAATTTGATAAAGAAGTATCTACCCAGTATTTAATTAGACGGGGTGTTACAGGTGGTATCATATCATCGGGTTCTAGTGTCCTTTAGGATTTGTGCTGCTTATTATGCTTCCAGCGTAGCTTTCTTTGATTTAGAGCCCTATGTTTAGGATTGTTGATTTATTTGGTGATATTTTGTTCTCCTGCTATGACACATATGTTAGTGAATCTTATCTGTATTCGGGTGTGTTCATATGCCGAACAATGCAGTACGTCAGGCGAAGACAGTTGGGCGAACAACAAGTGGAAAAAGATCAGTTGAGGTATTAAATTTATTGAAGAAGGATGATCGTAGTTGAAGTCACCCATATTATGGCACGGAAGTCCAGGACGGTACAGACGACCAAGGCACGACTTGTGCCTTCCAAGCACAACTAAAGTAGAAAGTGGGGTCAAATGAGACTCACCCAACAAGGTTGGAATGGGAGAGAAAGAGTTAGGTGAAACATTGAAGAGAACTAGCAGTGTAAATACTCAAAATGCGGAGATGGCATGTGCTAGCCAAACGAACGTAATATATCAAAAGTATTGGGCATATGTCAGGGTATGGACAATCGGGATTGAAAATTTGGAGATTTTTATTTGGCACGTAAGAGCGGAGTTTCAATGGTGAGGCACAATCACCACACTTAGAATTGGAATGTGACGTCAAGATAAGGCGTACACGTATGGTATGACCATAAGTTCCTTCATAAGATGTTCAGGGTGAAAGGCGAATGTGATTCTGAACTCACACAGGTGGGCCGAACAGAGGTCACTTTGTGAGGAGAAATTTAATTATGTAGCGAACCTTACTCCAGGTGAAGTAGGTGAAATGGAAAAAAGGATATTAAAGGGAGAATTTACATATAAGAAGAATTGTTAGCTCTTCTAGGGAATTCAGCTTAGACGGTCAATGCAGATCGTAATAATGTCGCGTAGTGTTAATTTGGAGCTAAACATTTCCTTGGGTGGGTAGATGCAAGAATCGAGGAATTTATAAAGAGTAAGACTGGGAAATGGTGTTGGAGAAACACCACAAGGGGAAGACCCAACGGGGAACCCGTTAAAAAATTCGGATAGCTGAATTATTTCCGAGCGATGGTGATTTTAGTAAGGGACATTGGAAACTAGTAGCATGTTCATTAGGTCCATCAAGCTAAGGGTACAGTGGAGGTAGTCATCAAAACCGAGACGACCAACGTTCGAGAGAAGGACCACCTTAACATGGTCAGTGTGACCGGAGATAAGTAGAGTATGTGTAGAGGTATTTTGAGGGGAAAGAAACCCGTGCGTTTTAAATGTTTCCCAAAGCAAGTGTAGGGATAAAGGTATTGTGCCTGGCAAGGGCAACAGTTATTGAAATATTCAGTTGGTACGAATAGGCGTGTTGAGTCCAGGAACCATTTGAGCATCCAGGACGATTGTCTGGATAGAAGTATGAGTTATATACTCAGATGATGTTGCATGTTGTTTGTGGCATGAACGACTTGCTACAATTGTTATTATTGTTATTTTTTGCTTGAGAGTCGAGTTTAGTGAGTATCGACAATTTTAGTAGTATTTATGTGAATATTTTCCCTGATAGTGTGGGGTAACCTTTATTGTCATCCGGGGAGGATGAATTGGTATATTGGTAGCGGTATATACTTTATTGAATTTGCTCATTTTAGTGCTGTGTTATACGAGTATGATATTATCCTAATTATGGTTTTAAATATGATTATACCGATAGTGTGTTGGTATTGCAAGTTTATTTGGGTTACTACATTGGGGTAGAAATTTTCATTTTGGCGAGGCCCCATCTGTGAGAAGGACGGGCTTGAAATTGTACTTTTGTATATATACAAAAATATTATATATTGTTCTGATTTCAAATAGGTATAATGGTCTCGGATATTTAATCCCATTATGCATAGGGATTTAATTGATATGATTCGTATGTAATTGGTTTACTAGTCAGTGAAAGGTTTAGCTGGTTATTGTAATTAACGCTCAGGATGTTGTAATAAGAAGAATGCATTGTTTTATCACCCTTTAGAGATTTGGTAGTTTAAACTCATAGTTGTGTGTCTAGGGACGGGATTTTGAGAGCCCCTATTATCTTTGCATGATTTATATGAAATGTGATTACCATCAATGTCAAGAGAAAGTGTCATTCGGAAGGAGTTCCTTGTTTAAGTGTCATTGCGGAAGGAGATGTAACTTTGTTGTTAAGAGACGGGAATATAGGGGTACCTGTTATGGACTGAGGGCTTAACGTATCCCGATGACCGACAATGCTAGGAATTAGTGTATCGGAGGGGGGGGGGGGGTTCCTTGTTTGGATTTCGCTTTGCGAGACACCCCATGCATGAAAATTTGCGTACGGTTTGTAGTAAGGATATGTTTAACCATTCGTCCATGATTTGTATACCTCCATCGTTATGGTAGTATGTAGTTATAACTGGAAGTTAAAAGGGTAAATTAAGATATTAGGCTAGTATAGCCAATGACATGTTGAGGAAATACTAAAAATTTTGGTTTCATTACGGCGGATTGAAGGATGCAATGAGGTTAAGGAGGACTTAGGATTTCTAATTCGGGGATGATTAAGAATGCCCAAGTGGTATAGCCACGTTACAAATGCAGGGGCAATAAAGAGTTTGGAGTACGTATGAAACGTATATGATGTTTAAACCCATATGCATGGGTTATAAGGGGTGTAAACATCTTGGTTTACTAATGTAGTAATCGCTGGAAGAAGAGACATAAATGGGTGAAATTATTACTTATGGGATTAATATGATGAAATTGAAGTGGTAGAGTGGATTAAGCGTCGTGAGAAGGACGCCAATCTATTGATTCTTTTGCAATCAGAATAACACCTCCAAAATTGGTTGAAAGGCAGTGGGAAGCCATTTAAAAAGGGAGTGTCTCTTGAGAAGGAAAATAGTTAACTATTATGGAAAATTCGGAGCGTAGTTCCACCCAATCAAATCTTGAGGGAGGGTGGCTTATGCGTAAATAGAGTAAGGATGTTGATAAAGTATAAGAGTCCAGATGTGCACAACGTGGTTAAAGGTGCACGGGTTAAAAATTTTGGTATACGTTGAGGGAAGAAGGGGGTTAGTAAGTATCACTTAACGGGAAAAAAGTATACGTGAAAGTCGGCATTCGAAGGGGTATAGTAAGTAGTAGATTGGTTGGGGTAAGATGATCAACCAGATAATTTTGTATCAAGCCGATGATTCCAGTGATGGAAGAGTCAAATTGGGAAAAAAAATCCTTGAGGGGTTGCCAACTTAAAGATAATTAACGAGTTCTTTCAAATATGTGGGACAAGTTGTCCAGAAGGAGATAAATTGTATATCCTTGGGTGATTTACACTATTAGATAGTGAACATGCGGGTACGTAGTTATACGCAATATTATTTAGAACTAGGATGAGATACTTGAAATCCACCTTCAACGTGGGGTATCAGAATGTAGTGGAGATAACGTTTCATTCGGAGAAGGTTGTATCACCTATAGCCCGAGGAGTAGGCACAAGGTGACTGACGACTGGTGGACTTGTATGAAAGCATTTTTGGATTTAGTACGATCATTTCATTTCCAAAATGGGAATATCTAGTAAGTGAGGTATATTGTAGTAATGGGGAGAATATTTTACCTAATGGTAGAGTTGGGGGAAAGCACCCATAGCTATTTATAGTGGAGAAGGTGTTTACAAATGTTTTGTGTACCACCAACCGGCTGAAATGGTTTTCCCTTGTGTAAAAGTCACAATGTCGGGAACAGAGATTCAAAGAATGGTCAAGAGTAGTCAGATGTGTTATTGATTTCTTCTAGGATGGGAGTTTGGTGTTTTGATAAATACGGGAGTTATTGTGTAGTGAGGTGCGGACTCACAATAATATTGAGATAATGCGGCCAATGGTGTATAGGATATTTTATTTGAATGTTGTTTAGTAAGAGCACAACGGGAAGTGCATTTATTGAAGTGTACCCTATAACTGATAAAGTATCAAGACTGTTAAACAAGCTTGTTGCGAAGCGAGGGCTTTAGTGATTGGGCCTTCATATATATTTTGTTTTGAGTACTACAGGATACCTAAATTTTTCCAGGTACGCCTTACTTTTGCAAATTTCGGGATGAAATTCTGTTATTAGGGGGGAGTATGTAATATCGCGTATTTTTATGGCTTTTAATTATGAGGTTAATTAAATGGAATTGCTTTTAATTATGGGATTTATAAAAAAATTAATTAGGGATAATTAATTAGAAAATTAACTCGAAATTAAATGCTAGCGAGACGAGAGTTAGTATTTGGTTATTATTATGTTGTTGAATATTACTGAGTGATTATGGTAATATGTGATCATTGAATTTATTAAAATTTTCGTGAGTTTAAAATACGACAGTTTCGGTAATTTAGTTGGGACGCGCATGTCAGTCGTGTCAGGACCCAATTTAATGGATTTAAAATTATTTTATTCTTATGTCATCCGTATGAGCTTTTTGAGTGTGCCAACGTGTCTGGAAGGTTCGAGATAGTCAGAAAACACTAACCAGGGGTTTAGTTTGGGTCCCGGGGCATTTTTAGGCCAAATTGGCAACCCGGAAGGGTATTTTAGTCTTTTTAAAAATTAAGGAATTAAGACCCACGAATTTTAGTTTTTATTTATTTATTATTGGTAAGGCCATTAGGTCCATTATTAGCCAAAAATCAAAGAGTGGTCTATGTGAGCTAGAGGGGAAGTTGCAAAAGGTCTCCAAACCAAAACCACCACCCACCACCACCATTTTCGACGGAATTATGGCCGGAGAAAGGAGGAGAACCAACCCTTAACATCATCAACGAATAAGAAGCAAAAGATTACAGGCAAGTGATTTATCTTGAAAAGATTCAAAGCATATAGTTTACATGTTTTCTGTGACACCCCGCCTAATTAAACATCGGGTGATCAGGCCTTTATTAAATTAAAACAGGTTTCTCAAATGGTTCATTCTTAGCATCACTGTCGAAAACTTTTTAATTACTAATCCCCTAAGTATAATTAGACCGGTGCCAAATTTTATCTTTCTTAAAACAGATAAATTAACCATGTGGAACAAAGTACAAACAATCATGTACTATAATTCAAACAACAAAGTAAAAATACAACAGAACAAAAGTATTACCGAATAAACCATCGGCTAAAAATCCCAAACAACAATAGAATAACCACTAGTCTGAAACTAACATCTGAGACTAATACCGGACCACAAGTCCATGCATAGAAGAGTGTGAGATCCTGTACTAGATCTGAATGAGAGATATTGTCTAGTCAAAATCCTGTAAGCATCCACTGTGCTACAGCTCCGAGTCTCTGGAATGGAATCATCATACATGGCATCCCTGTGGCTGGACACCTAAAAGGTTTTGAAAATATTTTATAGCAAGAGTTAGTACTCAAAACATTTTGAAAATATTTAGCAAGCGTTTATCACAATATAAAATGCGGTTATTGATTGCACATGTTAGGTTCTCGTACACTCTCTTGAGTTACTCACCCCTCATCTTTTGTGCACACCTAACGTTCTACACTTAGTTTATCTAGCCATACCTCCCAAGCTAACTAAAACCAAAGTAGTCAACTGAAGTTATCTGTACCCAAGTTCCAGTAACGCCCATACAGTACAACCGTTTCACTAACATCTCGCGTATGTTAATTAATTCTCAAGTAACATTTCATCTATGTTATTTTTCAAGACTTCCCATTTAGTTTCACTACTAAAATTACTACAATTCTCACAATTGTTGACTTCCCACTTATGTAATTAAGTTTCACTACTTGAATTACTAAATAGATTTTCTCTATCTAAAGGTGCATTTCGTAATTAAGTTTCACTACTTAACTTACCAATTCAGTATGTATCTTTAAATACATAATATTTATTAATCTACTAACACACGGAAGTAGGATATCATCAAGTATATATATTTCACACACAATATATACTAAATATCAATCATTGATATTTTGCCCTTTTTATACACGTAAAGGACTCTTGGTTCGGAATGATTCATCGAACCCAAGTAAGAATTGGTTCGGAATGATACATCGACTCCAATTATTTATATACACAAATAAAGATCTCTTGGTTCGGAATGATTCATCGACCCCAAGTGAGAGTTGGTTCGGAATTATCCATCGACCCCAACTATTTTTAAAAATATATATGTACACATATTCTGGTTTGGGACTCTCTCATCGCAACACCAGTTCAAAGTTTGGTTCGGCATTTCTCATCGACCCCAAACATATAATAACTTTATGTTAGTTCGGAATGTCTCATCGAACCTAACATAATTAATTTAGGTATAATCTCTCTACCTAAAAGATCACATAATTCAGTAGGTACACGCCCGACCTATTAATCATATACGTACGTAATATTTTAATCTCATATATCTACCGTACAATATTCACTTTACGATTTATCTTAGTAATTGTATTTATTTGAGTATTCACACAACTCTAAGGGTCCTAGTTACCCCTTACATATAATTTCAGTAGTTATTTCTTACCCTACTGGTCTATTACTTAAATTGAATTTACTTCGCCCCGTAACTCAATTTTCGAAATCCCCGATCCTCTACTAAATCGGATTATTCTCCTTGGTCCGTAATCCAAGCCCTACACCCAATGGCCTTATCGGACCTCAACAATATACTTACTGGTCTTATTCTCACTCCCATATAAGTATAATGTAAATCCTAGAATACTCATTCATTCCCGAACTCAACGTGGAATTAAACAAAAAAAATTCGGGAGACAGCTTGCGTCGATCGATCGACGACTGGGTTCGATCGATCGGCATATTCGATCGATCGATAGTTCGAGATCGATCGATTGATCGAACAGGGACAGACACAGTTGTCTTCTTCGTTAAGATTTTTCCTCCACTAACAAACCTTCAAACTCCATTATAGTCCACCAAACTTTGACCCAATGATCCTAACATATTTCCACATATACTAGGACAGTTTCTAACGTGTCAAATACATCAAAACTCCAATTACTTTAAAGAAATAATGAATTAAAATTCAGAATTTCTTGAAACCCTAGTTATGGTGTTCTTCCCATATTATCATTAAAAATCCAGATTTTAATCGGAAAAATCATCAAGTCTAATCTGAATCTTAAACCTATACATAAGGTAAATCATTCTACATGCGATTCCTATCCCAACATGTATAAATATCATCTTTCTCCAATCAAAATAATGATTTAAACAACACTATTCAAAAACCCTACACATGGGTATTATAACTTTATAGTTTTTGCAATAAACAACTTGCCTTATGATCAGTAGGGTCTGATTTCGTGGTTGTTGTTGAGGATTGATGATCTTCATCCTTCAATCCTTCTTCCCCAACAAGTTGATGGTAAAAATCCCTTTGAATCCTTCCCAATTCTTCCTTTTGCCTTAGAAAGTTGTGCCTCTCTTCTCTCTAATGGTATTGGTGTTGTCATGGGTGTTCTAACCCTAATTCCTCTATCATACGGCTGATAGAAAACTCTCAATTTCGTAGGTCTCCATACCCTCTTATGTTAAAAGACCAAAACGCCCCCGAACGGTCTCGGTTTAGTCCAAAATTACCCCGAGACTCAACTAGTACCCCCGGGTATATTATTTTGACTAATTTGACCCTTCCGGACTCATCCGTGACCTCTAAATTATCATTTGAGTAACTTAAAAAATATTACTCGTTCTCACCCCAACACGGTCTACACGCGTTAAGTAACTATTTACCACTCGCACTAAGTAAATAAAATGAGGCAGTATAAACCGGTATCTATCTCTCGATTAATATTCCATAATTACAATTTTTAAATAAAACTCTTTAAATTACTACTCTTACGTAATTTAAATTAAGCCGTAATTTTCTCATTTAATTCTCCAATCTAATTACATAGAATTATTTGGAATATTCAGAAATGCGGGGTATTACATTTTTATAGATTTGAAGATTTATCATGAAAAACGAAAATTGAATGGATTTGAAAGGTTTAAAATCATAATATGGATAGGACTTGCATGTAGTAAATGTTGGAGATGATAACAACCATGAATTTATGATTTATGGGTAGAAAATTATGAAATTTGATTGAATTATGTGATGTTCTTGAAGAAATAGGAAAAATAGGTTTTGATATGTAAATTGGGTATTTTGATTCAAGTAATTGATGTTATAGGTTGATTTGATGAATCTAAAACGTGGGGAATGATGTAAACATGTTAGTAGGTTGATTAGTATATTTAGTTGTGAGTTCTGGACGTTAGAATGAAGAGTTTGAGGTGTAAAAAGTGGAGAACCCGTAACTGTTAATAATTTCTGGGCTGATACCTTCTTGATCGATCGATCGACTCAAGAATGTCGATCGATCGAACCATCGATCGATTGATCCCTTTTCTTCGATCGATCGGCCCCTTCTGATTTTTGACAATTGTTTCTCTTGAAGGTTTAATGATTATTCCAAAGCCGATGTTGGTTATTAGGGTGATTAATATTAAATTTTGGGACTTAGATAAAGTCAGTAGGGTCTTAGTTATTATCGGAGAATGTTCTAACTTATGGAATTGATTGCTATTGCTTACGAGGGTGTACCGAGTGAGGTACAATTAGAAAGCGTTTGAATTGAAACTATAATGGGAATTAATGATGATATAAGATTACGGGAAGGAACAGAGGGGTTTCAAGTACCGAGATGACATTAGAAACAAATAAGAGACCTGGTAACCTTTTGTGATAGGTTTAAGTACTCAAATTGATACGGCGAGAGAGTTATCAAACGGAAAGTATATTATGTGTAATGTTGAGGGTAAATTTTCTATGTATGACATTAACTAGATGAAATGTGTGAACATCTATATTGATATATGATTACTTAGGTTATGTGAATGCCTAGTGTATGGATTTCTTATGTGTATGACATACCTACCATACATGCTATCGTGGGAGGTTAGTTTTATTTTTCAAAAGGACCCTCTTATCCTTGTGTGCCTTCGGGGGATTTAGACTGGTACCTTAAGGACATAGGGCTGTGAATGACTTATTTATGAGTTGATAAGTTAGCTAACCATGGGAGCGTAGGTATGTGCGTGACCCATGGGTATGTGAACTACATTCACGTCCAATATGTGTGATTTGTATTTAGATGGTTCCTTAGTGATTTGGAACTTGTGATCCTCACGTACATGATGTACCGGGATTCGATAGAAGAGTATGAGGGCATCGTAGGTTCTATCCTTGTGGTGTGCCTTAATTTCATATGAGATATTATAACGGATGTGTATTCATAACTTTGAGATTGTTCAGTTGTGTTTCTTAGTAGATGTGAATAACTAAGATATTTTGAATGGGTTAAGAATGAGAATTTAATTAAATCTTGAGATAACTAATTTAATGAATGTGAACCTGGATTATAAATATTGATTATTTGGGGGGTTAAATGTAATTACTCTATGTTAGAATGCGAAGGCAGGAGAGGTACAAACTAGTTAGATAATGGCACAACTAGGATGGGTTAAAGGCATACGTTAGGCGTGCATAGTAGTGGAGAGGTAAGAAACTCATGTGATCATACGCAACTAACGTGTTTATAATATGTGATGTTTAATTGTAATTTAAACACTTGCTAAACTTTTAAACTGTTTTCACATCGGGCTCTGACCCGTTTTCCTCCAAATCTATTTTGTTTTGTAAAAACCTTTTAGGTGCCCAACCACATGGATGCCAAGCATAGGAGTTCCATTCAGAGGACGTGCAGTAGCTGCTGTGGAAGTTATAGGAACTTGGTATTATACGATCTCATTTTATCCTTGATTCTTTCAGAGTCATTTGTGTCAGGTAGGGCATGTCGCCCATTCTTATTTAGAGGTTGTAGTTGCAGACTTTCAGTATTTCAGTTTTTGGTTTATTATTCTTTCAAACTCTTGTATTGGGACATTATTTACTCTGACATCTTTATTATTGGAGTGTTTACTCCAGACTTATTTGATTTCTTCTCATTGAGCATTTATATGAGATTGGTTATGCGATTGATGGTTTATTAAATAAATTCTTGTTTAAGTCTTGGCTTAATTAATAAAACTAGACATCTCTCTATTTAATTATTAGGTGGTTAGTAATTAATTAAAAGTTTTTCGACAGTGATGCTAAGACTGAACCAACTGGATATTCTGTATTAATTTGATAAAGGAGTATCTACCCGCTATTTAATTAGACGAGGTGTTACAGGTGGTATCAGAGCATCAGGTTCTAGTGTCCTTTCGGATCTGTGCGGGTTATTATGCTTCTAGCGGAGCTTTCTTTGATGTAGAGCCCTATGTTTAATATTGTTGATTTCTTTGGTGAGATTTCGTTCTCCTGCTATGACACATATGTTAGTGAATCTTATCTGCATTCAGGTGTGTTCGTGTGCCGAACAATGCAGTATGTCAGGCGAAGACAGTTGGGCGAACAGCAAGAGGCAAAAGATCAGTTGAGGTAATAAATTTATTGAAGAAGGATGACCGTAGTTGAAGTCACCCATACTATGGCACGAAAGTCCAGGATGGTACAGACGGCCAAGGCGGGGCTTGTGACTTCCAGGCACAACTAAAGTAGAAAGTGGGGTCAATTGAGACTCACCCAACAAGGTTTGAATGGGAGAGAAAGAGTTAGGTGAAACGTTGAAGAGAACCAGCAATGGAAATACTCAAAATGCGGAGATGGCATGTGCTAGCCAAACGAACGTAATATATCCAAAGGCTTGGGCATATATAGGGGTATGGCCAATCGGGATTGAAAATTTGGGGATTTTTTTTGGCTCGTAGAGGTGGAGTTTCATTGGTGAGGCACAATCACCACACTTAGAATTGGAATGTGACGTTGAGAGAAGGCGTACACGTATGGTATGACCATAAGTTCCTTCATAAGATGTTCAGGGTGAAAGGCTAATATGATTCTGAACTCACACAGGAGGGCCGAACAGAGGTCACTTTGTGAGGAGAAATTTAATTATGTAGCAAACCATACACCAGGTGAAGTAGGTGAACTGGAAAAGAGGATATTAAAGGGAGAATTTACATATAAGAAGAATTGTTAGCTCTTATAGGGAATTCTGCTTGGATGGTCAATGCAGATGGTAATAATGTCGCGTAGTGTTAATTTGGAGGTAAACGTTTCCTTGGGTGGGGAGATGCAAGAATCGAGGAATTTATAAAGAGTAAGACTGGGATAATGGTGTTGGAGAAACACCACGAGGGGAAGACCCAACGTGGAACCCGTTAAAATATTCGGATAGCTGAATTATTTCCGAGCGATGGTGATTTTAGTAAGAGACGTGGGAAACTAGTAGTGTGTTCCTTAGGTCCATCAAGCTAAGGGAGCAATGGAGGTAGTCATCAAAGCCGAGACTACCAACATCCAAGAGAAGGACCACCTTAACATGGTCAGTGTGACCGAAGATACGTAGAGTATGTGTAGAGGTATTTTGAGGGGAGAGAAACCCGTGCGTTTTAAATGTTTCTCGAAGCAAGTGTAGGGATAAAGGTATTGTGCCTGGCAAGGGCAACAGTTATTGAAATATTCAGTTGGTACGGACAGGCGTGTTGAGTCCAGGGATACAATGAATGTTAGACTTGGGGTACGTACATAGACTTGATGATATTTATGGCATACTTTAAATGATTAATATATGCAATTGTTATCCGAAGATGAATTTATGTTCATATATGCTTATATGCAAAATTAGAAGCAATTGTATTGTTAAATTAATTGGTTACTTTTGGAATTTTATGGCTAGCGATAGTATCGGGTACGTGAAGATATGTATGGCCATAAATAGTGTTATAACAATGATGAGGTCATTAAAAATTTGTGGTAGTAGATTTTATTATGGTGAGTACATATCTAGAGGCTTAAAAATGATTAAACGCTCTACTCAACTTAAGAATGGACAAAGGACGTCTTATTGTATGGGTAAAAAAGAACGACTTAAGAATGTTCTTGGCAATATTGGATCGATAAATTTAACGGGATTTAGTGTATCCTTTAAAGTGATGCGATTATTGTTGAAATTAGAACAAGTGGAAATTTACGTGGTTAGTATAAATCTTTGTTTCTTTTAGCCTTCGGCCGACGGATCTCAACAACTGACTAAGCCATGAGTAGTGTATTGGGAGAGTTCCTTGTTTGGATTTCACTTGCGAGACGTCCCATGCATGAAATAAGCAATTGTTAAGAGTTGAGAGATGTTGGGTTCTAGGATATTTAGTTACTACGTTTTACATTTGTGGAG
Organism: Sambucus nigra; assembly: GCA_949130495.1. Lineage (NCBI taxonomy): Eukaryota > Viridiplantae > Streptophyta > Magnoliopsida > Dipsacales > Adoxaceae > Sambucus > Sambucus nigra. Next base: position 115,893,440 of record OX422220.1, on the reverse strand, counting down.
GTATAACACATTAGGCGACGTTATATTATATAAATGCTTAGTAATGTTTACCCCACTAGTAGAATAAGTGGAATAATCTCTACACGAACTGAGTCATAGTCAGTAGATTTTTTTAATGTACTTTTCTTTATTGATATATACATATATATATATATATATATGGTATGTATGGTTCATATTGGATGTATATATGTCATCCATATTTGTTCTGAATGACTATGTGATGTATGGGCATCCCAATAATATTATGATAGGTGTAAATGAGACTTTTTCTTTCACCTCGATGGACACAAGTATAGACTATTGGGTGTAAACATAAGATAATCGTGTCGACTAAAAGGTGATGTTATGCTTTATTGAATTTCGAGGACGAAATTCCATTATTAGGGGTAGGTATGTAATACCCCAATGTCTCAAAATAAAATATCGTGACAAAATTTAGTTAAATATATGCAAGAATAAACAAAATTGGTGGGATTTAATTTAAAAATTAAGAATTTAAGTCGAGAATAAATGCTTTTTCATGATTGCCTGTTAAATTGATTCAATTGGGCATAGTGGATTCACTCGTGAAAAATAAATCTAATGTTAACTAACTTATCATCATGTAGTGGTTAAATGTAAAAAAGTTGTGTATGTTGGGTAAAAATAATTCAGGCACATTCTGAGATGTATTGGGGACTCTTTTAGGTGTTTTAGTCATCTAAAAATGGTCCCGGGTATAGAAATACCCTTTGTGGAGTTGTTGGGATACTTCGATTATGGGTTCAAGTTCATTTAAGGGCCCAAAAATAGAGGTTATAGGAACTCGGGATTATCACACAATATGAGTTAACCAAGAGTCTAGATAACTCCTTTCACATCCAATGCTTAACCTAGCAGCCCCCATCCCTAAAGAGAAGCTACCAACGCCAAGAGAGGGAAAAAACTTAAGGATTCAATAGGAGGCACTTAATCTTCCACATATGGCAAGAATTTTCTTGCTAAAAAATACTTCCAATATATTTCTTAATTCATCGTTGTATTTACATATTTGATTTCCTGATTAAAATGTGTAATTTGATGATGAAATAATGGAATTAAATCTTACGGATGTAGAGGATTAAATCTTAAATTGATGTTTAAACATTAAACAAATTGAGGTTAAACCCAAAAATTTAAAATCGAATGAATCACGAATTGGACATTAGAATCCCCTTAATAGGATCCTTGAATTTATTAATATTATTATCCATGGTCAACGCCTAAAATTTGAACATGATTAATTAGTAATATGGGATCAAAATCTAGATTGGATATACTATTTTATTAGATTAAAATTATGGGGTTGGGGGTTAAATCTTGTGTTGATTTCATTGATTATCAAAGGCAAATGATATATTGATTTAGGAGGAATGCAATATTATAGTAATCTAAATGGGTCGATGATTGGAATGAATAATTGGGTTAGGCGAAGGAATCCAGGAATGAAATTTAGAACATTTTTGGGTGTCTTCCTAGGTGCGAATCAATTCGGCATCCTCGGGCAAACCGATTTGTCCAGGACAAACTGATTCGGCTTTTGGGTCAGGTTAGTTTGGGATCGGAGATATGTCTGGTGGATTTTTAGGAACTCATACGAGTTAGTGGATTTGTGATTTTTTAATAGACAAGAAAAATAGGGTATCTCGAGGATTAGTAATAGGATATTAAATGTGACATCTCGGAGAATAATTATATGGTTAATTACCTAAACATATTATGTGATAAAAATATTTTTGTGTCACTATTTTTATAAATGGGAAAATGGACAATTAACTAGACAATTAATTTTTAATGTAAAAATATTATTTGGAGATTATGAATTCTTCTTGTGTGTTAATTTTAGAGTTTATTAACTATACATATTATGTGATACATATATTTATTTATTTATTTGTTTGGAGATATCTGTGTTAATGGATGGCCTATCGGTTGGGGTTGCATATGTCTCGGGCCCTTAGCATGCGTTGGTACAGATGGGCTAGGCATTGTGTAGGTCATTATTATAGGTACTAAGTGGGATCTTCTTTTTCGATGAGGTAGGTGTAGAGGATGGGATCCATTATCACCGTTGGGGGTATGGACCGTGCAATGGGGTACCGCCTAGGGACCACTGCACTGGTATCTATTTATGATGTCCATTTGGATGAGGGACTCCTTCGGACTTATCGATAGAGAACGAGCATGACACTAAAGGTAGATGCCTTTATATGTCGTATATATGAAGGGAATATATAATTCTATAAATTAATTGAGATTAAACAATTATAGTCTAATGAAGTAGATAATTGTCAATGAACCTAGAACAACGTGAATGCATAATGGATGATATTTTATTTCTTGTGGGTAGTAATATAGGTGTTATTCTTGGGACTAGGACCATATGTATTGATGATTCATTACAATTTATGATATGTGCTAGATGCATTGAAAATGATATCTTTTCATGGTAATTATCAGACTTTATGATTAGGACTTAGGTTGATATGAGCATAGAACTGCATTTAGGTGAGTGGGGAGGTACTTATCCCATGTGGGTGACGATGGGTGGTACAAAATATGAATTAACTGTATTATTACATTTTCATTTTTGTAAGATAGTTCTTTCAACTCAAGGGCGCACCAAAATTACAAAACTATTCCCCCAAGTTTACATAGACTAGGACATCAGGGTTAACATGAGACCAGACTTGCGATCATATTTTCACACTGAATACTTTAGTTCATTTGATCTTAGGATATGTCGGTATTTCCATTTCGCTCAGTTTATATTTCAAATTATTGTATGGGCATATGCCCGAATTTATTATCCAGTCATTTAGGACAGTTGTATTGTTGTTGAATTTTTATGACTAATTGGGTGTTGGGCTTTATTTACTAAAAATTGTTATTTAAATGTTTTATTGTGCATGTCATTTTTAAGAGAAAAATACAAATGTTTAATCATGGTTTGATGTTGATATTGAGACCCATCTTTAGCGTATTGTGTCGGGCCAACCTTTATATGAGTAAAGGGCGTTGCTACATTATCGGATACCAAGTAATGGGAAACTCTATAGTGGTAAATGATATTCAATATGATAAACTTATCCACTTTCTTTGCATTCAAAACTGCGTATGACTCCGGTTCGACCCATTTTGTGAAGTAGTCAATGGTGACCAAATGAATTTGTGCTCATTCGAAGGTTTGTGAGTGACCTTCCCAATGATATCTATGTCCCAAGTAAAGAAGGGCCACAAAGATGTCATCTTGCATAGCCATCGGGGGGGCAAGTTCCAAAGGTTAGAAAAATTTTGGCATTTGAGGCATCTCCAAACATAGGCAGTGCAGTCTTGGATCATGGTGGTCTAATAGTACCTTGACGGGTGATTTTCTTGGATAGCATGTGACTGTTCATGTGGGTTTTCATTCCTCGTTGTGGATTTTCTTCATCATTTTTTCAATTCCAGCCCCTATTATACAATAAAAATGGGTTTCATCAAAGTTTCACTTGAAAAATGCTTTATCATAGATAATATGCTTGGCAACCAATTTGAAAAGGATTGCACGGTCTTTCTTGTCTGCATCGTGGGGATATTTTCCATGATTGAGAAGTTGTTAAATGTCATAGTACCATAATCCTGCCATATTAAAATCTTCTTCGGTGAAGATCTCGATTTGGTAACAGTGGGTGGGAGCGACTTATTTTATAAACTAGGTAAGCCGTCATTGTCATCCCATCAGGCATGTTGACCATGGAAGACATGGTTTCTAGTGTGTCGATTAGGCTATTCTTTAAGCACTGAAGTTAATAGAAGGTGACATATTTTAATTGGGATGCGGGATCTTCTAGATGGGCATGGAAGGGTATGAGCTTCTCGTGTTTGACTTTTCATTTCTAGAGAATTTGTTCGATAATGAGGGCAGAGTCCTTATAGACGTCTATGTGTTTGATTCCTCTTTCAAGGGAAATTTTGAGACCTATATTGCATGACTCGTATTAATTTTTATTATTAGCGAAAGGGAAGTCCAACTTAATGGTGATGCGAGGGTGAGAGTTATTAGGAGAGATCAAAAGTATCTCAATACCTTACCCTTTCTGGTTAGAAGCTCCATCGAAGATATTCTACCACCTAAGGTCCTACTGAGAGGTTCATATGATGTCGTTGTCTAGGTATTATAAGACCAAATCTTTGGTTTCTTTTATGGGATGATCAATAAAGTACTCAAAGATGGCCCTCACTTTTTTAAGGTAGTATAGTTGACTTTGTATTTGGCTCGATTTCAACTAGCATAATAGATCGCCCCTTCCTTGCATGACTGCTTAATATATTGGTGATATGACCAAAGTACACCCTCTTACTCTAAGTAACTAGCCTCGGCCAGTCTCATAGCCGAGGTGACTAAATCTTGACAACCATCAGCAAGGCCATCTCATATAACATCAGCCGAGGTTAGCAATTGCTCGCGGGCTCAATCATCTCCCAACATCATCATTGACCCCGACTGACGTTGCAGTCGTCAACCAAAATCATCAATGTCTCGTGTGTTCAATCTACTACCAATGTCATCATCGGCCTCAGTCGATATTACAACTACCTAATATCTAATCTTGTCCAGCCTTCCTGGCCGAGGTTCTTACGGTTAGAAAATGTAAAGTAACTACATCTGACTCGACCAACCTCGTACTTGACCAGGCCGAGGTTGCACCAGTCAAGGACATGACTGAGCATTTACAAGCACATGCAAGGTTTGGAATGTGTGGATAAATCAGTTATAACCAAATCATTCCCCTTACGTGAAGGAATATTGAGGTCATCATTATTTATATAAGATCATCTAGGTGTCATACTTAGACTGGTTCGATTCTCATGCACATGCTCATTGCACGCTTGGGGGGGTACATTACACCCCCTAAGCACTATATATAGGGGTCATCCTCTACCTTGTAAAAGGATCCATAATTTTAACCCTAGCTAAAACTCTGTTAGTTTAGACAATAGAGGGACAAATCTTGAGAGATTTTATCTATGGCCGTCAGTTCCTTCATCTAGTGGCATTACACACGCACTCATAGTGGACGTAGGCCAGATTGGCTGAACAACTTACATACAAGTGTTAGTCCTCTTCTCCACACCTCTTTCTACTATATATATACACTCTTGTGCTGCCATTATTTTCACTAGCTTGAGCTTATCAACACCTCATCTAGTGGTGCTGTTTATAGCATTATCATTTTGGCTCCGTCTATGGGAACGAGAAGATTCATCTCTTTCATTTTGTTACTTAACCTCATCGAAAACTCTGGTGGTGAACTAGGTCTCACCCCACGTGTGAAGATGTGTCACCATTGAAAGAGGTCCTTTAAGGTATCAAGCTCTTTAATATTTTCATTACAAGCTCTCTAGTCTCATCACATGGCACCAGAGTTACCATCACCTCCTCCACCGTCTGGTGTTTGAGGACCTAGTTCCAGCCAGGTACCACCCTAGTCCGAAATGGCTGAGGTGGCAGCAACCTTGAAGTCCTTGGCTGCAACGCAACAAGTGATGCAGGAGCAATTCGCCCAGATAAGCCAAAATATAATGAGAACACCTGGGGTCTCACCAGAGATGATTACTCTGGTAGCTGTTCAACTTCATCCTGAAGCCAGGGTACCAACACAGGCGCCATGAAAATACCAACCTACTCCTCAATGGAGGAGGGATGTTGCTGACCCTGGGTGTTTACATTTAGGGAGGCAAGGAAACCCTTACCTTTAGGATAGGTACGATGACATTGAGACGAAGGATGCTCTAGTAGACTACTAGGAGCCATATGAGGTTTCAAACAACACAATACGTCCTATACATGAGAGTCGAGGTTGTGGAGCAAGATGAGCCGAGGTTGGTGATGCCCAACAAAGAGGGTCTGCTTTTGATCGCTTAAGTAGAGGGTTGGCCTTTGAAAGGCTTAACCTAGTTAATGATCCGAGGAAGAGGTTATCCAAGTTAAGAAGTACAACTAGCTCACAAAAGGAAGATGGTGAACATCGACCTCATCATGGGTGACCCCACCATAGCCGAGACTGCGGTTAAGAGGTCAACAATCGACGTTGTGAAGAAGTTGGGGAACCCTCGATCCACCCCTTAGAGGTGGATGGGGACAACATGGGCCAGGTCGACATTGCTAAACCATGGAATGACTCCATTCAATGGCTGGAAGGGAAGATAGGGAGCCTCAAAAAAAGTCGAGACCCCCTGCAAAGGGGATTCTCAGAGGGTTTCCCATTTGTGGCAAGGATTGATAACTTTCCCACCCCTTCCAAATTTAAACCACCGATGGTGTCTCCAAAATACGATGGTAGTACCAACCATGTACATCATATTGAGATTTATCAGTCTGCAGGGGACATTTATTCAATCCCTGATGAGATGAGGTGCCAAGCTTTCTCAATCACTTTAACGGGAGATGCACATATTTGGTGCACTTCTCTTCCTAAAACTTTTGTTGAGAACTTTAAAGGTTTGGCCGAGCGGTTTATCCACCAATTTTGTTTTGGGGTAAGACCTTCGAAGAAGACAACCCATCTACTATATGTAAAGCAAGGCAAGAATGAGAGCCTTAGAGACTACATTGTAAGATTCAACAAGGAAAAAATGGAGGTTAAAGATTACGAGGATAGCATAGCCATGACAACCCTCATAGGAGGACATCATAAGGGAAAGATACTTTGGAAGCTTGCTGAAGACCCTCCTAAGTCTATGACTGAGCTGTTAGCAACAACTGGAAAGGTCATGAACGGAGAAGAAGCGATGGATGAAAAGTATGAGGATGAGAACAAAAGAAGATGTGGGAAATTTTAAAGGAAGAAGGATGGAAAGAAGAGGGCTACAAACGATAAGTTTTCACACTATACTCCTCTAACTGTGAGCTGCGAGCACATCCTCAATGAAATAAAGAATGATAGATCCTTGAGATGGCCGAAGAAGCTAAAGGCTCCTATACATAAGAGCAACAAAGACCTATGGCGCCAATTCCACCAATATCACGACCAACTCACCGATAAGTGTTTCGCCTTGAAGGATGAGATTGAGAAGATGTTGAAGTCTAGAAAACTCAAAAAGTATGTTAACAGTAGATCTCTTAAAAGGTGGAGATATGACCCTTAAAAGAAGATAAATGACAGGTGTCGGGAAGATGCCCCTACGAGAAGAGCTGAGGACTCAGATGATGACGACGATGATCTTAACCTCCCACCAAAAGTCGATAATGCCCTAGTAAAGAGGGTCGATATGAACTCTTTAGGAGTGAACACCATCTGTGGAGGAGTGGAAGGAAGTGGCTCAGAGGTAGCAGATCGCAAAGCTCATGTGGCAGAGGCTAAGGCAGTAACTAAAGCCGAGGTTGTAAACTTGTCATCTATGGAGATTAAGCGTGAGAAGAGAAAGAAGGTAGACATGGACACCCTCATAGTTGGATTCTCATGACTTAATTTCAAAGCTATCTTAGCTCCTCACGATGATCCTTTGGTATTCACCACAAGGGTGCATGGGTGTGAAGTTCATAGGATCCTCATTGATGGGGAAAGTTCAGCAGATGTTATGTTTCAGCCTTATTTTAAGAGCCTAGGCCTCAGTAGAGCTAGGCTTGTCCCTTATCATCATCCCTTGATCGACTTTAGTGGTGAAAAGGTTCATCCATTGGGTATGTATGAGATGGATGTTATAATGGGAGACGAGTGGCCTAAGAGTTTGACTTGAAAAATCAATTTCTTTGTGATGGATGAAAATGTCTTCTAAGCTTAAAACCTCATCATAGGACAAGTATCCCTCAAGGAATTTGTGGCCGTGTCTTCAACAATCCACCAAATGCTAAAATTCCCAACTTTGTATGGGGTAGGGGAAGTGCAAGGGACCAAACATCGGCACGAGAATGATACTTCAACTCTGTGGAAGAGAGAGAGGCTCATAAGAGGGCAACCACCATGTACAACATCGATACACTTGATCCTAGGGATGAAATAAAGCTCAAGAAGGGAGAGGTCGCGAAAGAGGTAGAATCCATCATCCTCAATGAGGAAGAAAAGGAAAAAATTGTCCAGGTCGGTAGATCCCTAAGACCTGAGATCAAGGAAGAGCTGGTGAAGATCTTACGGAAGAGACAAAGTGTCTTTGCCTGGAGCCATGCAGACATGCTAGGTATTGACCTTAAGATTACGTGCCACAAACTCAATGTTACAGAAGACGCTAAGCCCATCAAGCAGAGAAGAAGAGTATACTCGAGAGAGAAGTATGAGGTCATCAGAGAAGAGGTCAGAAAGCTTTAAAAGTCCAAGTTCATTAGAGAAGTCATATACCCCGAGTGGTTATCTAACGCTATCATTATGTGAAAAGCAAATGGGAAATGAAGGATGTGCATAGACTTCATTGATTTGAACAAATCTTGCCCAAAAGACATTTTCCCCTTACCTCATATCGATCAGATGGTGGATGACATAGCAGGACACGAGCTTATGAGATTCATGGATGCATATTTCGGGTATAATCTGATCTTCATGACTGCGAAAGACTCACCGAAGACAACATTCATTATAAACAAGGGGACCTATTGCTACAAGGTCATGCCCTTTGGGCTTAAGAATGCAGGGGCTTCCTGGCAACGTCTTATAAATAAGATGTTCGAAGATCAGAAAGGCAAATCCATGAAAGTATATGTGGATGACATGCTGATAAAGAGTCAGAAGGCCGACACTCACGTGGCTGAACATGAAACAACTTTTGACACCATGGACAAGTAAAAAATGAAGCTCAACCCAGCCAAATCTGTCTTCGGAGTAATAGAAGGAAAGTTTCTTTGATTCATCATCAATAAGAGGGGAATAGAGGCTAACCCTAAGAAGATCAAGGCCTTGCTATAAATGAAGACACCTAGAACTATTAAAAAGGTTCAGAGGACAACCGAAAGAGTTGTTGCACTTAACAGGTTCGTCTTAAGAGCTACAGATAAGTGTCTTACTTTTTTCAAAGTGCTTAGAAAGGCCTTCGAATGGGATGAGGAATGTGACAAATATTTCAAGGAACTAAAGTCCTACCTTGGATCCCCACTACTCATATCTCGGTCCATTATGGGGGAGAAGTTATATGTATATCTAGATATCTCTGAATCAGTCATTAGTGTTGCAATAGTAAGAGAAGATGGTGGGGTACAGAGGCTAGTATACTTCAATAGAAAAGCTCTGTAAGAGTCTGAACAAAAGTACCATAGGATGGAAAAATTAGCCCATGCTTTGATACATGCTTCTAGAAAAATGAAGCTATACTTTCAAACCCACTCTATGGTCATCTTGACCGATTCCCCACTCAGACAGGTCCTCCATAAGCCTGAGAAGTCAGGCGGGCTAATGACCTGGGCCATCGAGTTAGGGGAGTATGGCATTGCTTATCAACCCAAGGTTGCCATCAAATTGCAGACACTCGTAGACTTTGTAGCAGAGTTTAACTAGGAAGAGGTTGAGACAGAAGATAGTCAAAAGGCTGCAGATGAACCAGATAGAAACATCTTCCAAGATACGGACGAGTTTGAGTCAATCAAAGCTAGAAAAAGAATGGCTGAGAATGAGGAATACATTTCCTCTTCAGGCAAGGGACATTGTCATAGGGGAACTTCTCTTCGAATGAAGATGTTTAGAAACTCTTTCGTTGATGGGTCATCCTGTGAAAACGGAAGTGGAGCGGGGATAATAGTTTCAGCTCCGGATGGTACCGATATAGAATATGCACTGAGGTTCAATTTAAAGTTTCGAACAATGAGTCAAAGTATGAGGCATTAATAACAGGTCTCTCCTAGGCAAAATCCCTTAATGTTGGCCAACTCCTAGTCCACAGTGACTCAAGGTTGGTCGTCAACCAAGTCCTGGGAGTGTATGAGGCCAAATATGAAAGGATGGTCAAGTACCTAAAGAAGGTGAGAATGACACTAGAAAGCTTCAAAGAAGTGAAGATGAACAGGATACCTCGGCAAGACAACAGTCGAGCCGATACACTAGCAAGGTTGGCCTCAGCAACAAAGATAAACATAAGAAGAATAGTGTCGATTGAGATTCTGCTCAAGCTGACCATAGAAGAAGAAGAGGTTTCCAGGCCTTGCCTTAATTTGCATATGGGAGCCTTATGGATGGATCCTCTTATCAGATACATTAGAGAGGGAGACCTACCAGAGTCAAAGTCAGAAAGAAGAAAGTTGAGGTTCAGAGCTGCCAATTTCTCAATTGTGGGAGATGTCTTGTATAAGAATTTTTTTCTACTCCCTCTACTCAGATGTGTCCACCCCTCAGAGGTTCCACACATTTTGCACGATGTGGATGAGGGATCATACTCCAGTCACATAGGAGGAAGACCTTTAGCTAAGAGGATAATCACTCAGGGGTACTGGTGGCCGACCTTGGCCAAAGATGCAGCTGCATATGTAAAGAAGTGTGATAAGTGCCAGAGGTTCTCCACCATCCCATATCAACCTTATCAACCTATGATGTCAATCAGCTCACTTTGGCCATTTACAGTATGGGGTATTGATTTGGTAGGACCCCTGCCAAGACCTGAGAGCAATTATCGATTCTTGATCGTGGCAATTGTTTACTTCTCTAAGTGGGTAGAGGATGAGAAAATGATCACAATTACAGAGCAGAAGACCTTCCAATTCATCTAGAAGAACATCATATGCAGGTATGGTCTTCCAAATACCCTCATCTAAGATAATGGAACCCAATTTAATAATTTTTCCTTAGAGAAATACTACGAAAGAGTAGGAATCAAGCAATTCTTCTCTTCTCCTGGACGACCGCAGGAAAACGGTCAGACCGAGATCACAAACTGAACAATACTTGATGGGATAAATAAGAGGTTGGAAGAGGCCAAGGGTAGATTGACAGAGGAGGTATATGTTGTGTTATGAGCCTATAGGACGACAACAAGGACACCAATGGGAGAGACTCCTTTTATGTTGGCACACAGTTCAGATGCTATCATCCCTACATAAGTAGGACTTCCCACTCACACAATTCAGACCTGTAACCCTCAGAGGAATGGGGAAGCGAGAAGACATGATCTTGATTTGATCGAGGAAAGAAGAGAGGATGGAGATATAAGACAAGCAACATACCAGCAGAGAATCGCAAAATTCTACAATCAAAGGGTGAAATCAAGGCCATTAGCTGTGGGAGACCTAGTCCTAAAGAAGACATTGCAAAAAGCAAATAAGCTCCATTCGAAATGGCATGGTCCATACAGAGTAGTTGAGGAGGTTGTGACTGTTACCTATCGGTTAGAAAACCTTGAAGGAGAACCTTTCTCCAACCCTTGGAATGCCGGCCACTTGAAGAAATATTACATATGATGTTGCAGTTTGTTTTTATCCTTTTGTAGTACATGTACCAGTTTCTGCAAAGGATATAAATGAAAACATAGAAATTTATGTGCTAATACTTTGTTGCATTATGTTTAAACCATTAATTTGGTGAAAATATGAGGTGAAACATCATTATATGGTGTCCTCATACCTTTAACATCATTAATTTGGTGAAAATATGAGGTAAAACATCATTATATAGTGTCCTCAAACCTTTAACATCATTAATTTGGTGAAAATATGACGTGACACGTCATTATATGGTGACCTCAGACCTTAAAAATCATTAGTTTGGTGGTAACTTTTGAGGTGAAATATCATATTATGGTGACCTCAGACCTTAAACATCATTAGTTGGTGGTAACTTATGAGGTGAAACATCATATTATGGTGACCACAGACCTTAAACATCATTAGTTTGGTGAAACATCATTCTATGGTGTCCTCAGACCTTTAACATCATTAATTTGGTTAAAATATGAGGTGAAACATCATTATATGGTGACCTCAGACTGTAAACATCATTAGTTTGGTGGTAACTTATAAGTTGAAACATCATATTACGGTGACCTCAGACCTTAAACATCATTAGTTTGGTGGTAACTTATGAGGTAAAAAATCATATTATGGTGACCTCAGACCTTAAACATCATTAGTTTGGTGAAAATATGAGGTTAAACATCATTATATGGTGACCTCAGACCTTTAACATCATTAATTTGTTGATAACTTGAGGGTAAACATCATATTATGGTGACCTTAGACCTTAAACATCATTAGTTTGGTGATAATTTATGAGGGTAAACATCATTGTATGGTGACCTTAGACCTTAAACATCAATAGTTTGATGGTAATTTATGAGGGTAAACATCATTGAATGGTGTCGTCATACCTTAAACATCATTAGTTTGATGGTAATTTATGAGGGTAAACATCATTATATGGTGACCTCAGACCTTGAACATCATTAGTTTGATGAAAATTTATGAGGGTAAACATCATTGTATGGTGACCTCAGTCCCTAAGCAAACATTCAAGAGGTAATGCAAGCATAACATCGAACGAAGTAATAGAATCTGAAGAGGATGGGATTAATGATTATCGTTAAACAACATTGAAGAGCTATAAATAAGAGTTCACAAAAGATAAGAGGTACCAACAAGAAAGGAATTCAAAAGTTACAACTGCTTAAGTCTCTGTAGCTACAGTCGTATCGTCACGACCAATGTTTGTAACCTCAACTCCATCATCTTAAGGATTAACATCTTCAGTCTCAGTGACTTCTAAGGGAGCAGTCTCAGCTGGAGAAGAATCGGCTTCCTCAACCCCTTGTAAGGCCTGAGCAAACTGGGGGTCACCAAAGTTGAGACCATCAAAGTATAAAGAAGTTAGGCTCCCTAACTCTTTCTCCTTGGAGACTGCCCATTTGCTAGTTTCTTTGATACCTCTTTTAAGGTATTCAAAGCAAAAACTAACAAATTCATCAGAGACCTTATAATCTTTAATGGTCTTCTCTACAGCATCCTCTAAAGCAGCCTTGACTGTAGCATTCACCTTAGTCTGAAGGGCATTATACTTAACCTTCAGAGCTATGTCGTGGTCCCTCTTGTATTTGGACATGTCATCGTTTCTCTGCTTGACGATCCCCTTTAGCCTTTCAACCTCTGCATTCAAAGAGGCTTGAACCTTTTTAGCTTCTTGGCCCTTCTCTATAAGGGACAAGTTTTTTAGAGTCTACTCTACCAGGAGATGGAAGGACAAGATACCCTGTAGAAGAAGATCAGATGTAAGAAAATATGAGCTATAACTTCTAAAAAGAAGAGGTTACACTTGAGAAAATCAAGTGATCAAATCAGAAAAAACTAGTAGCTGAATGGACTTATGGAGACCAAACTCGGCCAACAATGGGACATCCAAGGAGCGTAAGAAGCGCTTATCCTCTTCAGTCATTATTGTGCCAATATCGTCGGCAACCTTCAGATTGTGGACAATGAGGCTATCACTGATCTTTAGCTGAGCAAGATGAGAAGCTAGGGCATTGTCTATAGATATGGGAATGACACGATCCCCTCTCTGAGTCTTGCCCTACCTCAGATGATCTGGGTTAGCTGTGCTCTTCCTCTTTTTTATAACATCATCCTAGGATGTGCCGACATTCTTCTTGGTTATAGGAGGGGGTACATTTTTACCACCCCTCTTTTGCATCAGCTTCACCAGACTTGGAGCAGATATTTCCCAAAGGTTGTCAGAAATACCTTCAGGGCGCTATGCAAGAGATAAGTATCTGAATTAGTAAATTAGAGATATAAAAGTAATAGGTAAAACTCAAAAAATTAAGACTTACAAAGATCTATAAAAGGACCACCCCCAGGCCTATCTGAGAGAGGTAGTAGGGGGTCATCAGATGTTCATATTTTACAAGACGACCCTGCTCACCCTGATTACGAAGATCCTCAACCTTTTGGCTGTTGTCCTGGCTAAGTCTAGGGTCGGCTTTAGAAGCAAGGGAGACCTTACCCCATCTAAGAGGGGTCCTCAGAACTTACGTTCCAGAAGCCTCATCTGGACCACATTCCCATGCCACGGAAGTAAAGAAATATCGAGGTTTCCAATTATGGTTGGATGTTTGGGTAACCAACATCATCTTCTTCTCTGATTTCATAGCTAAGAAATGGTAATAGCTAGGGTGGTTTTTGGCAGAGGAGGGCACATAACAACCTGTGAAAACCCTTACTGGAAGGTTTGAGTGGTGGACAACCCTCCAAATGATGATGGCCCTAATCATGACCCTCCAAGCATTTGAGGATAATTGGTAAGGGGCTAGATTAATATAGGAAAGTATAACTATGATGGAAGGGTGGATAGGAAGGCGAAAGACTCATTTAAACATATGCTCATAAACGCAGATCTCTCCATCTCGATCATCAAAGTCCCTCTCGTCCCTCAAGGGTTTCCTAAGGACGATGGAAGAGTTTATGGAGTAGAGGTGCCTAAAAGAAATAAGGTCATACTCGCTGATGGAGCTTTCAATCTCAGCCACCTCAGTCGTATTAATATCACTCTCCTCAGTAACGTCGGCCTGGGCAGGTGCAGGGACACCTCCAGGGAACCTCTGAGCAAATTCATCCAGTGGCAGCTGATAGAGGAATGACATCGATGGGCGGTGGGAGTGCCACACTTGGCCCTATGATCTCAATATCTGAAGACTTATATGAGGTACTAGCACCATGGTGAGACGCGACACGGCTCGAAACCTCAGCTTCTTCAGGGACCTCACCTGCCTAGGAGTGTAATCCATAGCCTCTTTAAAAGAGTCTACAGACATGGGGTCTGAGGAGGACAAATCAGACTCAGATATTGGTATTGGGTCCATAAGAACCTCTGCAGGCTCGGCTAGCTCAGGGTAGATAACCTTCAGAGGTGGGGGAAAGATAGGTCTGAGAGGAAAGGCCTCAGCCCTACGAGTTTCCTTTTGGGATAGATCTATTTGCCTAATTTTCTTAAAGGTCTTCTCACGAAGAGATGGGAAGTCTTTTATGAGTTGGTACAAAGGTCTGAGCATAAGTGAGACGACACCACACTTGTAACCAAAACCACAAACATGCAAACAAATTTTTCAATCTAAACTAAGGATCAAAAAGGGAAGTTAGAAAGTTTCTAATGAAGAACACTAAGAACATTCAAGAATAAGGACACCGGAGAAGGTGACCGAAGATATATCGAAAACCTAAAAGAGGGCTATTTTTGGAGGAAACAACCTTGCAGCTACCTACAACTGCCCCTAAGACACTCAACCACTATTATCCTAGCCTTACAACCACCAACACTGGAAGAAATCACTCACCGTAAAATACACAAACCCACCAGAAATTCAAAAATGAAAAAGAAGGGCTAAAAATGGTATAAAAGGATGAAGATGGTACCCGACTAATCACGAGCAAAGAAAAAGGATATTGGAAAGCAGAGGAAATCTTTAGTGGAAGTCAACAGTAGAGGATTGAAGAGAAAGGCAGTTACAGAGAAAGTAAAGGCGGGAAAAAATGAAGAAAGAGAAGAAGGAAAGAGAAAAAGGGGTTTTAAACCCACTTAATGATGATGCACGAGTTTCGATGGCCCATTATTGCCTTCGGGAACCTAAAGGATAAATCAGAATCATCATAACTTAATAAGCACGTTACTCACTTCAGTAGGTGACATGTAGCAAGGAAATATTAGCACCCAGAGAAATCTATCCTCGACCTCAATTGCATACCACTCAGTTACCTAATTACATAGAAGACTAAGGGATAGGGGGTGATTGATATACCTAAAATGCACCCTCTTACTTTGAGTAACTAACCTCGTCTAGTCTCACAACCGAGGTGATAAAATCTTAAAAACCATCAGCAAGGCCGTCTCACATAACTTCGGCCTAGGTCAACAATGGCTCGCGAGCTCAATCATCTCCCAATATCATCATCGGCCCCGGTCGATGTTGCAGTCGTCAGCCAAAATTAGCGCTGTCTCATGGGTTCAATCTACTACTAATGTCATCATCAGCCTTAGCCTACATTACAACTACCTCTTATTTAGTCTCGTCCAGACCTCCTGGCCGAGGTTCTCATGGTTAGACAACGCAAAGTAACTACATCTGACTACACTAACCTCGTACTTGACCAGGCTGAGGTTTCACCAGTCAAGGACACGGTCGATCATTTACAAGCATATGCAAGGTTTGGAATGCGTGGACAAATCAGTTATAACAAAATCATTCCCCTCACATGAGGGAATATTGAGGTCATCATTATCTATATAAGATCTGCTATGTGTCATACTCAGACTGTTTTGATTCTCATGCAAAGGATCATTACATGCTTGGGGGGTATATTACACCCCCTAAGCACTATACATAGGGGTCATCCTCTACCTTGTAAAAGGATCCATAATTGTAACCCTAGCTAAAACTCTGTTAGTTTACATAGTAGAGAGAAAAGGCTTTAGAGATTGTATTTATGGCCGTCAGTGCGTTCATCTAGTGGCATTACACATGCACCCACAATGGACGTAGGCCAAATTGGTTGAACCACTTACATATAAGTGTTCATCCTCTTCTCTTCACCTCCTTCTACTATATATATACAATCTTGTACTGCCTTGTTTTCACTAGCTTGAGCTTATCAACACCTCATCTGGCAGTGCTATTTCCACCATCATCAATTGGGCTAGTAAAATCCATGCAATAAATATCAATGATAATAAATTATAGGAGGAGGGGGAGAACTGGATGGAGATGCATGAGAACCGGATGTCGAGTGAGGTGTTGCTTGATCTGTTGAAAGGCTTATTGGCATGCCTCATTCAAAACTTTGGCTGAGTCCTGCCAGAGAAGTTTGAAAATGGGTTTGCAGATAGAGGTCAGTTGGATAATGAACTTAATGATATATTATAGATTGCAAATGAATCATAGTACTTCTTTCTCTATCAAGGTTGGTGGTATCTTGAGTATGTCTTTAGTTTAGTGGCCTCTGCATCAATCCCTCTCTCACTGATCATGAACCCAAGGAGTTTTCCATTAGTGATGCGGAAGACACATTTCTGGGGGTTGAATCGCATGAGGTACTATTGCAGTCATTCGAAAATTTTTCTCAGGGAGGTAATAAGACCTTCTCGAATCATGGAATTAATGATCATGTCATTACCGTACACATCAACTTCAATGTCGATGAGGTCATTCAAGATGTTTGTGGCATCCCTTTTGATAACTTTTCTTTTTGTATGTCGTTGGTTGAAGCCAAGTTAGTCAAAATCCTCAAATGCTTACAAAATATAACAATCTAAAGTGTATAGGTAAGTAAAGGTGTCAATCCATTTGAAGGTTGTAAAGCTAGCGACAAACTCAATTGTAATTCACTTTTTATTTTCTTTTTGGGCTTTTTACTTTTTCTACTTTTTTTTAGCCTTTTCAAATATTAAAACAATTGGGCGAGGTGATGATTTAAACTGAACTAAACTAAATGGAAGATCAAATTACAAACTAAAAAGTAACTAAAATGGAAAATAAACTCTAACACTAAAATAAGAGATAAAGTGAGGTAAATAATTGTGAGAACAATGAAGGAGTGGGATTACACCAAAAATTTTAGTTATTCTAATTAATTAATTTAATTATTTGAATTCTCCCAAATTGAAATCAAAATTACAAACCAACTCTCGTTGCAAGTGTAATTATAATATTAATCTTTTAGAAAATTAAGTTTAACACTCCACAACTCTAGAAAAATAAATCTACACTCCTTTTAATTAATCACCCGCTAGGATCGATCATTTAAAATTTATGTAAATCTTAGAAAATAAATTTAGAGTTGAAATTCAAGTTATAATACCCCACTTGAGAAACCCCTATCTCTAGTTGGAATCTAAAATGGGTATTTTAATTAGAATTTCAATTTTCTCTCGAAAATCATTTACCCTCTCTCGAGGCGTAAATTTAAGGGTGAGAGATCAAAATTAACATTCAAAGGGACTTTTCAAGTAATTAAACTAATTAAAATAAAATAACATCAAATAAGGGTTTTACCTCCCTTGAAAGAGGATTTAGCGTAAGATGGTATTAAACATAATAAACAAATATTCAATAGGCATTAATATAAAAGAGTAGAGAGAAGAATAATCAAACCAATCTCTTGAATTCAATAGACTTCAATCCTTGAATGAGAAGCATACAACCCTCCAAGTGAATGATCAACAAAGATATAAATGAAAAATTCACTCAACTTGAATCTCACAGAATTATCACTCGCAAATATCTAAAAAAAATAAAAATAAAACTATTTACAAATAGTTTTTCTATACAATTCTCTCTCTAAAAATTTCTATCTAAAGGATCCTTTTTTTATCAAATGCGGTCTTTATTTTCATTTATAGTAGGAACATAGATCATGGGGAATAAAGGGGTATTTTTAGAACGGATTAATGTGAATGAAAATGGAGTGTGTGCACATGAGGTTTGAGGTAAAGTGAAAGGGGAATAAAAAAATCTGATTTATTTATGGGTATTTTGGGGTAAAAGGGTTAAAAAGGGTTTTAAACGCATGTGGCATTTTAATAAGACTTTGGCTTTGGTTTATTTTGTGCAGGTGGTGAAATCGTGAATGGGAAGAAAATTGGTTAAAGCTTGAAATGGGTCTTTGGGTTGAATTGGGTTTATGGTTGAAGAAGGGTTTGGGTGTTAAATGTGGGAAATGGTTAAGATAAAAAATGGTTTATGGGTTGAATGGGAGTTGCCTGAGGTGAAGGAGAAGGTCGGAGTGAGGTGGTTGCTGTCCGGCTGTGGTTGAGATGGGTTTTCGGTTGGAATGGGGCTGGGCACAGGTGGGTCGCCGGCGGAGGTTAAGGGGGGCGCCGGAGGTCACGAATAGAGAGAGAGATGCCAGAGTGGCAAGGCGGCGAGAATGGCGGGGGTAGCTCCGGTTTGAGAAGCAGGGGCTGGCGGGATGGTGGGTGATGGGTCTCGGTTTCGGGTTCGCCAGAAAAGGGGACGAGGGCTCCGACGATTGGGGGGGGTCGTCGTAGAGTTCCGCTGGTGGTGGGCTTGTCCGCCGGATTTGGTTTGGGTCAGAGGTATGGTGCCGAGTTTATGGTTTTGGGTTAGAGGTTAGGAGAAAGAGTAAGGTGGGTTTGTTTTGTGTGTGTGTTAACGGAGGAGAGAGAAAGAAGTAGTGGGGTTTGGGGAAGAAGATGAAGGTAGGTTTGATTAGGTGGGTGGGGGTGTAGGGTAATTAGATGAGGGTGATTGGATTAGTTAGGTGTAGGATAAATTGGGTGTGTGTGTATGGATTTAGGGTGTGTGTGTGGGTAATATGTGTTAATTTGTGATCCTTAATAAAATTAATATTAAAAAAAAACTAAAACTCATAAAACTAAAAAAATCTAAAATAAAAATTTTACTTTTAATAATAAAATAAAGACTCGAATTAAAAATAAAACTAAAAAAAATAAAATAAAAATTTAATAAAACTAAAACTAAAATTCTAATTAAATGTAAAATGAAATAAAACTAATAAATGAATTCCTAAAAAAAATCTAATCCTAATTAAAAATAAAACTAATAACTAATAAAAATAAAGATGAAATAAAAATATACTAATAAAATATAAAATTAGTAAATAAAACCTAAAAATCCGAAATAAATCAAAAATAAATCCTAAAAATAAAAATGACTCAAACTAAAAATGTAAAAAATATTAAAAGGGCACAAACCACACACACGTACTTCGGGGTAGGATTAGGCCCGGTTTAGGGAATTAACACCATTTTGCACACAATTGCCGTGATTTAAGCGTTTGAACTCTGCAATGCACAATTTGACCAACAAGTTAAACGTTTAAGCACAATTTGACCAACAAATTGCCGAGAATTAGCAACCGAAGTACGTCTATTCGGGGTATAAAATGTACAGATTTGGGTGCTTATCACCTTTGGCAGGTAATCCGACCCTTTTAAGTCCAAACGACATAATTCTGTAGTAAAAACTTCCCCATGGGTTGATGAAGGCGGTCTTCTCCTAGTGGTCATGCTACATTTTAATCAAGTTGTAGGCGAATAATCCATCGATAAATGACTTGATAGGGTGGTTGGGCATGTTGTCTACGATCATGTAAATGTTAGGTAGATAATAATCATCCTTCGAGGAAACCTTATTCATATCCTAATAATCGATGCACATGTAAACTTTCCTCCTGATTTTGGCACGAGGATAATATTTACAAACTATGTAGGGTATTCGACTATGTGAATGAATCCCACATTGAACTATTTAACTACTTATTCTATGATCTTGAAGGACCATTGTGTTCAGAGCTTCCTCTGGTTCTTCTTGACGGGTTTTCTATCGAGGATTATGGGGATCTCGTGTTGAGATATCTTTATCAATACTGGGAATGTCATCACAGGTCCATGTAAAAATGTCCACAAACACTTTCAGAAGACCTTCAAATTCTTCTTGCTCATGGTCATTGAGGGGAGACCTTGTACAAGTCTCGCATAGATGGCTACTAGAATCGAGATCAACAACAAAAGTCTTATCATCATTAGATTGAATGAAAGTATTTTGTTTATTATTTTCCCTATTGAGATCAGTTAAGAATTGTTCATTTACAAATCATCATCATAAAAAATTTGATTAGAATTAATGCAATTAATGTAAGGAACAAGAAAATACTTAAAATACTCATTTATTTCATTCATAAGAAAGACATCATTGAAAATCTCATCACAAGAGGCCTCATTTACATTGATGTTAGAAATATGAGAAATAACAATAAGTTTAGGAATTTCTTCAATGAGGTGGATAAAAGAGTTTAGTTGGGCTTCAGAAGGATGGTCCGGAATGGCATGTTAGAAAAGGAGAGGAGCTTAAGTAGTGGAAATTGTAAAGATGGGTCTAATAGTCCTGCTTTTTGGATAATGATGTAGGGACTCAACCCTAGTGTGTCTACGTTGAATGTCTCCTTGGTGACACTTCCCTCTAATTTTTAATGTTTTTAATGGTCCCGCCAGTTAGAGGTTCAACCTCATACTTCCAATGCTCACCCCAGCTGTTGTCATCTTGGAAGAAGATTTCCATCCCCAGCTTCATCATTTTATCATTGGTTCGTACCATGGTTTAGAGAATCCATAAAAGGTTAAGTCCTCACCCCTAATTAACCCTTTGAGGTTTTGAAATAATCACGCCATCCTATGGGGGTTATATTTTCCTATCAAGACTATTCAATGCATTCAATAACCTCCTTGGATTCATCTTATAATTCTTCTTACTCATTTGAAAAGTACAGGAGTGAAGGAACAAATTTACCCTAGATTTTTAAGATCGTGAGTAACTCGAGGATACCACATATTTTCCCTTACTGACAGAATACATATGACGTGGTCTGTATGACATGATCGAAGTTGTTTTCTTCTACATGTACCACCCATTTTTATGATTCTAAAACACGCTTTTGGGTTTGATAAATAGGCTACTTAGCCTCCCTAATGGATGATCATCTCTATGGGAAGTTTCATCCCAAACCTTCAGAGTTGATCTAGTACATTGGGTAGTTCCATGCCTCCTCCCACTAATAGAGTGTGGATGATGATACATTCTCATGTGAGGAGCGATAGATATTTATCAACACAGCTTGTGTGATGTAGGATAAAGTATGGGGGACTTTTGAGGGTTTTGGGTGAGATTGTGGATGTGTCGGGTATTTTAACAAGCATGATTCATGTAGAGGTGTGAAACGCTTGGTTGTGTTCTAGGAAGATATCGTTCACCCCTGTTATATGTGCTGGGAGAGGGTCATGATTTGTGTTATGATTAGGATTAGATGGTGGAGATATGATGCCTTGGTCTGTGAGTCCTTGGATCACATTTTTTAGGTGAAAACAATGGTCGATGGTGTGTCATGTGATTTGGTGAAAGTCACATTGAGCATCATGTTTGAAGTTCTTAGGAAAGGGATTTTGCAATGGTCATGGTTCTAATGGATTGATGAGGTTTAGGGATAGTATGTCATTGTAGACTTTTTATAGGGTTAGAGTGACTTTTAGGTTCCCAATAAGCGGCAAGTTAGAATATGTTGTTGATTATTGAGACTAAGGTCCTGACTATTTTTCCATACTTCTTTGGAGTAAATTATTCAATCAAAATTCTTGGTTTAGAGTCAACCTTTAATTAGCAACCTCCTCTTCAATCTCCAAAGCAGCGTACCGGAGGGCTCCTAAGTGCATGTAATATTGTCCTCCCATCAATGTTAGTATATGGTGCAGGAAATTCTTCTACACTATACTCACTTGCTCTTTTTATGATGGCCCATAAAACTAGTGACTGATTCTCTAGGTCTCTATTTAAGCATATCTAGCTACGTGTGTGTAACTTCCAAGTCATCATTATGCTTGTACTATGACACGAACTCTCTTTCCACATCATCCTAATTGCGGATTCTTGATTCCTCGAGGGGCAGGAACTACCTAAGGGCACTCTCTTTCAGGGTTTCCTGGAACATTTGGGCCATTGTCTACTCTGAATCCCCAAGGAGGGTCATGGATCTATGATAGTTGTGTAGGTGCACAATTAGACTCCAATTGCCTCCGAATTTCTTGATGTCTAGTATCATGAACTACTTTGGTAAGCTGTCTTTAGGATAAGGGTACATTTAGGTGTAGTCCATATAGTTTTTGAAGATCTTCATTTGGTCAATTTTCTTTAGAAGATGCTTGAGGTTTTCCTTGACCTTGTTCAGTTATTCTTCTTTAATGGTCACTGGAAGATCAGAACCAGGCTAGGCATGGTTCGAATCGGTAGTTGAGATAGTGGTGGACCATTTTCAGGTGTGGCATGCGGGGCATGCTGATACTCTTTTGAGACATACAATGGTTCAGCACAGGTGGTCCCTAGGCATGGGGAAAGAGGATTTTGGGTTCATGTGCCTTGAGAGTTTGGGGGCCCACCGTCGTTGCATCTCTTAGACATCAACCTGAAGGTTGTGAATCTTGGCACTGAACTGAGAAAGTATGGGCATTAAATCTTATTGAACATTTGGGGATTGGTCTGCATTCTCTATGAACAACTTGGGGAGGTAAATCTTAAATTCATTGGAAGAAGAAAAATAGGTGGTATAGCTTCAGGGTGGTTTAAGGGAAGATCGAAGCCAATAGGGAGCCCGACCAAAATTTGGGTATGCGAACAACCTGAGAGAGAAAAATGATTTTGGTTTATTTTTTGGAAGAGAAAATGAGTATTTTTGGTATTTTCTTTTAAAAAAGGGGGTAAATATGTTTTTTGTATATTCTATTTTCGAAAAGAGGGAAAAAGGGAAAATCCTCAGCATGATTATTATTACTAGGTTCCACTTGGATTATGTTTGCCTAAATGCAAGGGAAATTACTCATAGGTTTTGAGTCTAGGGAAAAGATAGGGTCTAAGATGCAAGACACAATTTGACTTGTTTCCTTATCATGAACATGGGTCTTTTTTAAAAAATGGCAGAAATAGCGTGAAAATTCGGGTGGTATGGTGACCCAGAAATTTGGCACAATTTTTCATAGTAAACAACAAACTAGATAAGAGTGTCCTAAGGAAGACGCCAATGTGATGTTGTAAGGACACAAATTTCCAATTGAGTCCATATATAGTTTTGGCTCAATTCCGGACCAAAAACATTTATTCATAGGTTAGTAATTTATTGTAATATTCTCAAGCCTATGAAGTGTATGTTGAAGACGTAGCGGCAAAGAATTTAAAGCTTCATCAAAATGCCGATTTGTGTGCCTCGTTTCTACGTCATCAACTAAGGTTCCATGCTCCCAAGGTATGAATGTAATTATATGTATATAGGAGCTTGGAACAATATGTATTGGGTGTTAGGTGTAATAAAAACTGCATTTTATTTTCAGAAAGAATCAATTAGAACTTTAATATAAGTATATAAAAGTTTCTAGGTCAAAATCGAATTTTACAAACTTTCTGGTCGTTCGTTAGAAATGTCGTTCGAACGAGTTTTTTCGTTCGAACCAGATTTCGTTCGAACGAGTTTTATTGTTCGAACCTGTTTCGTTCGAACGAGTTTTGTCGTTCGAACCAGGTTCGTTCAAACGAGTTTTGCCAACGACCCTAACTGGACAGTCGTTCGATATGTCGTTCAAACGAATATTCGTTCTAACGAGGTATCTAACGAACTTCTAACGAGCCCAGGCTGGTCACTCGTTAGAAGTCTCGTTCGAACGAGAATCACGTTCGTTCGAACGAACTTCCAGCGGGAACAGTTATTTGGCAGTTTTTTGCAGTTTTTCCCCACTCCTCCACTTGGTTTTCAACCAACTTTTTTCATACATTATTATGTGCGGGAAACACATTTTCCAAGACAGCTTTTCCAACATTTGTTTATCTCCAAAAGAGAGTTTGAGAGAAAAATTAGTTTAGGAAAATGTTGAAGTTTTGAGTGTTAATTTTCAATGAAAAATTCATACACACTCTAGTTTACACCCAATAATCGTTTATCAAAGTTTCTATATTTATATCAATTGCTTGGAGTTTTTGGCACCGGTTTTCTCTACCGAATTCAAGAGACGTTTCGGGTTTGCTTCTACACCCCATCACAAAGAAGACTTTTGTTGAGATTCTACCCACAAGGAGAAAGGCTCCATGCTTGGGTGACGGTGACCATATAAAGTCCCATCGGTGTATTCCGAGACCACGGTGGAGCTCCGTTGGTTATCTGCTAATTAGAGGTTGATTCAAGAAGGAGCATCACAGCTTGAGAGGGTTCAAGTTTAGGAAGTAAGTCTTTTGTCTTGTATTTTGTAATACCGTTTTTAGTGGATTTGAGGCTAGGGCCGTCCCGAGGTTTTTTCCCGTTAGTGGGTTTTTCCTCGTACATCGCGGTGTAGTGTGACATTGTTTATTTTATCTTGCACAATAATTTAGAACGCATGCTTAGGATAATTTCAAGATAAAATTCGGTTTAATTATCACACTCATTTAATTTGGGACTTAAATTAAATATTGGGTAAATTTGGTTTATTCAAGTCATTTGCTAAAATTGGTTTCGCCTAACTTTGTTTAATTGTTAATTATGACTTAGGCAAATTCTAGGACTTGAATTATGTTTTAATTTGTTTCTTATGATATTAAAACTCTGCCTTGTTTATTTGTTGAACCATCACTTATATTCGCTTCCGCATTTATTTAAAAGGAAATTATATATTTTAATTTGACATTATTTAAAACCCGGGGATTCCACCTTTCAAATTGGTATCAGAGCCAAAAACGATAAATTATTTCGTTAAGAATGTTTAATTTTTGGCTAAAATGGATTTTTCCCCATTTTCAAAATTTCCTATTTTTGATGGTTCTAACTACGCGTATTGGAAAGCGCGAATGAAATCGGCACTTAAATCTATCGATGAACGTGTTTGGATGTCTGTTATTACCGGGTACTCCCCACCAACTCATCTAATTGAAAATGAACGTGTTCCCAAACCCATCGATAGATGGACCGAAAATGAGTTTAAGCTTGCAAATTTTATTTCCCGTGGTTTAAATGCCTTATTTAGCGCTGTCGCACCGGATGAATTCCGACGTATTATGACGTGTGAAACCGCTAAAGAAGCTTGGGATATTTTACAATTAACTCAAGAAGGAACTAGTGTCGTTAAAGCTTCAAAACTCCAAAACCTCACCACTCAATTTGAAACTATCAAAATGGATGAAAAAGAAACTTTTGATAAATTTTATGCTAGACTTTGTGATATTGTTAATTCATCCTTTAACTTGGGAGAGAAAATACCTGACGACCGTGTAGTAAAGAAAATTTTAAGGTCCCTACCCGATAGATTTATTCCAAAGGTGACCGTTTTAAATTCTTTACCCACTTTAGCCTCTACAAAATTAGAAGATCTTGTAGGTGATTTACAAACCTATGAACTGGATATGTTTCCCTCTAAAACTGAAAAGAAAATTGAAAAGGGTGTCGCTTTAAAAGCCCGTAAAGAGGTCAAACTAGTAGTAGAGAGCGATAGTGATAGTGACTCGGAAGACATGGCTTGGTTTGCTCGTAAATTTAGAAAATTTCTTAAATTTAACAAAGATAAAGTTAAAAATGATTTTAAGAAATTTGATTCTTCTAAACATGATAAAAGCGAGAAGATTTCTAAAGCCGAGAAAATCCCTAAACCTTGTAATGAACATTTAGATAGGGACGAGTCTAATAAGTGTTTTGGTTGTGAAGGTTATGGCCATAGGGCTTATGAGTGCCCCACCAAACTAAGGAAAGATGGTAAGCGACCTATTTCATATAATGCAACCCTTAGTGATAGTGATAAGGAAGAAAAGCCCGATTCCCCAACTAAGAAAAATTTTGTGGCTTTTATGGCTAGTCATGTGAGTGATAATGAGAACTCATCGATTGATGACACGATTCCACATGCCACTTCCAAGGTCATTGTTCATGATTCCCTTATTTTTAATGATAGTGAGAGTGAAGAAGAGAGTGAAAATGAAGAAGAGGTTGATGTGAGTGAACTTCAAAATGCTTTTCATGAATTATATAAAGAATCTATTAATTTGAAAAGAACGAATTTGAAGTTAGAAGCTTGTTTAAGAAAGAGTGTCAAGGTCGTTGATGATAGTGCCTTAATAGAAGACCTTAGGACACATGTGAGGACTCTTCAAGAGAAGCTTGATTATGTAGAAGGCGAAAGAAATAGCCTTAGGAGTTTAATGGAATTCTTGAAAAAGGATCTTCTTGCCTTTGAAGAGCGTAATTTTTTACTAGAATCTAACATTTTAGAATTGGAAAATAAATTAAAAGATTCTAGTAATGTCAAATTTGATTTGGAATGTCGTTCGGAAAAACTTGATAAAATGTTAGGAACAATCAAAATTAAAAATGACACTTGTGGTTTAGGCTTCAATCCTTGTAATGAATTTACTCATAATGCCCAAACCAATGTTTTAGGAGAATCAACTAGGAATACATTTAAAGATCACTCCTTAAGTAAATCTTTTCGACATGTTCTCACTTGTACACATTGTGGTCGACAAGGTCATCTTAGGAAATTTTGTTTAGATCTTAAACGAATTCCTAGAAAATCCCATAGTAAAGTAACCACGATAGCTAATGTTCCTACACCCCAAGATAGTAATTCTTCATTAATTTGGGTTAGGAAATCCGACTTGGTTGCCTTACAAAATAGGGATTTTGATTCTCATTTACTTACACATGCTTCCTCCCTTGCTAAATCTAATGGATGAATGTGTTAGTGTATGCATACTTTAGCGTTTGTACTTCATGCTATATTCATATGCTAAATGTATGTTTGTTTAGTCATTTTCTAGTCATTGCCTTATTTCATATCACATGCTAGAAATCATGACTTGTTTATCTTTTTGTATTATATTTTGTGTTTGAATTAATTGAAAAATATAAAAAGATTTTTGTTTATCATTTGTGTTTTATTTGTTTCATTTAAGCTAAATGAAAAATACAAATGATTTTTGTTTGTCCTTTTGAGTAAATATTTATTTTTGATTAAAAATGTTAAAAACTCAAAAAGATTTTATTTTGTGTGTATTTTTGTTTGACACACTTTATGTGGCATATATTTGTGTTTGAATCCTATCATTTACGCTCCCATGTGGCTAGAACTTTTGGTTTAGATTTTCAATCCTTAAAATGTTCTTTACCATGTTTTATATGGAATAGTTGGATTTTGTATTGTTTAAATGGATTCTATTTCTATATGCCTCTATTCACACATGCACGAGCTCTTTTGAAATCTTAATATCACATGTTATATTTGAGCTTTTTGAGGTGTTCTCCTATCAATCTAGTCATCTACATATCTATGACCTAGGAGGACTAGTGCATGTCAAAATCCGTTGCATGTGAGATTTGTGCGAAAAAAAATGAAAACATGATAAACTATTATGGGCACGGGGAAGGGCTCCGAAAGGATGAATTAAATCCTTTGCGATAGTAAGCCACCGTTGATTGGATCTAAAAGAAATACGTGATCCAAAGGCCTAAAAATAGAATATTTGGCATTTAAAAGAAAGCAATTGCCAAGGCCTATGTTTGTATGATATATTCATTCAAAAACAAAAGAATATATATGCTCATTGAGGGATAATTGGATGGTATATCAACGATTTGCACAATGTCCGTTTATCCTAGTTGTCTTTAATGTCATGACTCTATTTGGTTTGTAGAATCATCATCATGCTAGGCTTGTATGCATTGTGTATGTTTGTTCATTGAGTTCAATCTTTATATTGTCACATGAGGTTATATTTAAATGTGATAAAGTTTGCAATCAAATGAGAACTCCGTGAACGTTTCTTAAGTGTTTGGGTCTAAATTTATCTGTTACTAGTACACACCCCTACACTTCCGTTTCCATATGACACATTTTTGCCATACGAGTGTGCAAACGTATTGTATTTTGTGTCATGTGTGTGTTTATATCTATCTATATATGCATGTACTTATTGATATATTTAAAGTATATATATATATATATATGATATCTGTTTGTCTTTGCCTTGCTTTAATTGCCCATATGCTTTCATGCCTTATCACTTTAAGCTTTCACATGCTGTTTATTAGTTCTTTATCCTTTGCCTGTTACCGAACAAAAAGGGGGAGAATGATGATAGGGGGAGAAATGGTATCTAATCCTATTCTCGTATCTTCGTTTGGGGGAGATTTATCTTAGGGGGAGACGTCTTTCTAAGTAGGTCATGTGTTTAAAGGGAGAATTAATTTAGGGGGAGTAATTAATTAATTGCATTTAATATTTTGATATTCCCTATGCATTTGATGAGTTTGCTTAAGTGTGCAGGAATTATTCTAAAGCGGCATCTTTCTATGGCAAAGCGTTTGATCCTTGGGTTGAGTCAAGATTGGGCGGGTTATGTTTTGAGTCTAATAGAGCTTGACGGCCCTTTAGGATTTTTGTTTGGTTTTTGTCCCGGAATAGCCAAAGGGGGAGATTTGTAAGGACACAAATTTCCAATTGAGTCCATATATAGTTTTGGCTCAATTCCGGACCAAAAACATTTATTCATAGGTTAGTAATTTATTGTAATATTATCAAGCCTATGAAGTGTATGTTGAAGACGTAGCGGCAAAGAATTTAAAGCTTCATCAAAATGTCGGTTTGTGTGCCTCGTTTCTACGTCATCAACTAAGGTTCCATGCTCCCAAGGTATGAATGTAATTATATGTATATAGGAGCTTGGAACAATATGTATTGGGTGTTAGGTGTAATAAAAACTGCATTTTATTTTCAGAAAGAATCAATTAGAACTTTAATATAACTATATAAAAGTTTCTGGGCCAAAATCGAATTTTACAAACTTTCTGGTCGTTCGTTAGAAATGTCGTTCGAACGAGTTTTTTCGTTCAAACCAGATTTCGTTCGAACGAGTTTTATCGTTCGAACCTGTTTCGTTCGAACGAGTTTTGTCGTTCGAACCAGGTTCGTTCGAACGAGTTTTGCCAACGACCCTAACTGGACAGTCGTTCGATATGTCGTTCGATATGTCGTTCGAACGGATATTCGTTCTAACGAGGTATCTAACGAACTTCTAACGAGCCCAGGCTGGTCACTCGTTAGAAGTCTCGTTCGAACGAGAATCACGTTCGTTCGAACGAACTTCCAGCGGGAACACTTATTTGGCAGTTTTTTGCAGTTTTTCCCCACTCCTCCACTTGGTTTTCAACCAACTTTTTTCATACATTATTATGTGCGGGAAACACATTTTCCAAGACAACTTTTCCAACATTTGTTTATCTCCAAAAGAGAGTTTGAGAGCAAAATTAGTTTAGGAAAATGTTGAATTTTTGAGTGTTAATTTTCAATGAAAAATTCATACACACTCTAGTTTACACCCAATAATCGTTTATCCAAGTTTCTATATTTATATCAATTGCTTGGATTTTTTGACACCGGTTTTCTCTATCGAATTCAAGAGACGTTTCGGGTTTGCTTCTACACCCCATCACAAAGAAGACTTTTGTTGAGATTCTACCCACAAGGAGAAAGGCTCCATGCTTGGGTGACGGTGACCATATAAAGTCCCATCAGTGTATTCCGAGACCACGGTGGAGCTCCGTTGGTTATCCGCTAATTGGAGGTTGATTCAAGAAGGAGCATCATAGCTTGAGGGGGTTCGAGTTTAGGAAGTAAGTCTTTTGTCTTGTATTTTGTAATACCGTTTTTAGTGGATTTGAGGCTAGGGCCGTCCCGAGATTTTTTCCCGTTAGTGGGTTTTTCCTCGTACATCGCGGTGTAGTGTGACATTGTTTATTTTATCTTGCACAATAATTTAGAACGCATGCTTAGGATAATTTCAAGATAAAATTCGGTTTAATTATCACACTCATTTAATTTGGGACTTAAATTAAATATTGGGTAAATTTGGTTTATGTAATACCCCGTACTTTTGGCTATATTTATTTATGGGATTAATTAATTAAATGCGTATTAATTGGAAATTAATCAGGGTTATATATACTAATGAGATGCGAATTGGTATTTGATTATGTGCATATATGATTATATATGAACTTGGTATTATAAAATTTGTCGTGGGAATTATATACGGCATTTTAGAAATTTTGTTGAGACGCCTGGGACCGTCGCGTCACGGTATATTATTTTTGTTAATAAAAGAGAATTTAAAATCTATAATTCGTATGGTCATTTTGAGTGCGTCAACGCGTCCGGAAGGGTCGAGATAGTCAGAAAACACTAGCCGGGGGTATAGTTTGGGTCCCGGGGTATTTTTAGGCCATACCGGCAACTTAAAGGGTATTTTAGTAATTTGGTATTTTTGGGTAATTAAAAGTGACGAAAATTGAGAGTTGTAATCTGATAAGGATTGACCCAACCAACCCTTTATTAACCCCATAAGCTACGTAGGTTATCATTTAGTCTTCCAACTCTCCCAAAGCAAACCCTAGCCACCATAGCCATCTTTTGGAGAAGAAAGCTTGGAGAAGGAGAGAGAGAGAGGAATTCTGCAGAGATTCTTCACCAAATCAACACCAAATCCGAAATCAAACCAAGGCAAGTGATTTATTCCATTTAAATTTCAGAGAATGCTTCTTCCATGTTAGATTATTCATAAATTTTGTATGTTCTTGGAAGATAATGAAAAACCCATAAGATTGGAGTTATTAGTTTAAATTTTGGGATATAGGTTGCATGTAGAATGTTACTGGAAGATTATATTAAGAGAATTATCGACTTTTGTTATACCCAAAACGGATTTAAGATGAAGTTTATGAATGTTCTGGAGATAAAATCTGGAAACTAGGTTTTTGATGAAGTTTGATCCATATGTAGCCTTTAGTTGTTGAAATATTGATTTGTGGACGTTAGTAATATTGTAGAATTGTTATATGACATTACTAAAACGTTATATTTGAGAATCATACGTTAGAAATAAGTTTTGGGATGTTTTCAAATCTGCAGAAAGAAGCAGTCCGTAGCCATACCTGTTCGATCGATCGATCGACATTCATCAGTCGATCGATCGATCGACATTCATCAGTCGATCGATCGACTAGATCGATCGATCGATATTCATAGGTCGATCGATCGACCTTCCCAGAATGAGTAAAATTTTCCTTAATTTGATTTTAATGGCGGAAACCCTCGGAGAATATGTTTGGAGACTTTGTGAATACCCTTAGCTTTAAGGAAGACCAGTAGGCATGATTATGAAATGGGACTTTAATCAGAATGTAATTTGAGGAATTATTCTAAATAAATGAAATTCGTTATGAGAGATAATATTTGGGTTAATAGTACAAATTTGAATAAGTTGAGGAAATAAGGTTTGGGGCAGAAGTAAAGACCTTAGGTATAAAGATATCATATGTGAGAATTATGGGAACTTAGTAGTCTATTCGAGATAGGTTTTAAGTTTAAGGAATTACGACGTGAGACGTGTCGACTAATTTAATTATATATTATCAGATTACTGGAAATACATAAGTTTGGAATAATGGTATTATGATGTAGCTTATACCTTATTAAAATGGTGATATCTAAGATGTGTGAATGCTTAGTATATAGTTTATGTGTATGACATACCTACCATACTTGCTATCACGGGAGGTTACGTTCGCTTAGGACCCTCTAATCCTTGTGTGCCTACGGGGGGGGGGGGGGGGGGGGGGGATATAGACTGGTACCTTGATGAACACAGGTCATTGAAAGACTTATTGTGATATTAATAAGTCCGCGGATCGTGGGTGTGTAGGTATGTGCGTGACCAATGTGAAGGTGACTGTGTTCGCCTCCATTATTTGTGATGTTGTTATTTGAGAACTATTCCTGAGAGATTCGGAATATGTGATCCTTATGTACGTGATGTACCGGGATGGATAGCAGAGTATGTGTGCACCGGAGCTTAGTTCTCGGGGTGCTTATATTGTATATTTATGATGTGAATAATATACATTTAATTTAATGAGAACTTTCATGTTAAAGTAGTGAACATATATATATATATATATCACGGTATTATTTTGAGAAACAAATGGGTTAGCTAGTAGTATAATATATGGCATATTGTACACTTGTGTTTACATTAAACCCCTACTTACTTACGAGCGTTATATGTTAATAGAACCAAGTAATATGGCAGGTCCTATGATAAGTCTAGCTAGATTCGTTGTCACTTAGCTAGTGGAAAGGGTAGTTATAGATGGGTACTTACGTTAGGAGTGCACAGTTAGTCGAGAGGTGAGAATTTAATGTGAGTGCATGTCCTAACATGTACTTTGCATTTAATGTTTTAAATGTTTTTAAAGCACTTGCAGGTTTTTAAAATATAACACATTCGGGCTCTGACCCGTTTGCTTTTCAAATCTCTATTTTCTTGTAAAATCTTTTTAGGTGCCCAGCCACAAGGACACCAAGCTTAGGATTCTCATTCAGGTGACGAACTGTAGCTGTTTGTGGAAGCTACAGGGATTTGCATGTAGACGCTTCTCTCATTTGGATTCCAGTCTCAGCATCTATCAGTTGTAGGGCATGTTGCCCAATTCTATTAGACATTTTTACGTTTCAGTTTTCAGACTCTAGCATGTATTGCTCAGTTCAGTTTTAGTTATTTATTCAGTTTACTTATCAGTTGTGGGATTTGTATTGAGGAGTTTTCCTCCAGAGTTTATTTACAATTTGTGATGGTTATTCCTTTCGTTTCATTATGGTGAATGGTGTTATTTAGTTATTCATTACTCTTGTTGCATGTTAATCAGATTTAATAAAATTTGGCACTTACTTTTTAAATACTAGGTGGTTAGTAATAATAAAACGTTTTCGACAGTGATGCTATTAACTGAACCAACTTGGCATTTTGAATTAATTTTATAAAGGAGTAGGTACCCGGTGTTTAATTAGTCGGGGTGTCACAGGTGGTATCAGAGCATCAGGTTCTAGTGTCCTTTAGGATCTGTACGGCTATTATGTTTCCGCTACGTTTTCTTTGATATAGAGCCCTATATTTTAGGACTGTTGTACTCTTTTTGTGTGTACGTTTCGTTCTTCAGCTATTTTGAAGTTTATCTGTAGACTTATAAACTTTGTTCTTATTTCAGATGCCTCCACGACGTGCACGACGAGTTCCCAGGAATGCAACGCCCGAACCCCAGCCCGCTCCAGTTCAGGGCATGTTGAACGCCGCTGAGGTTGCAGCTATAGTAGCTCAAGCGGTAAATGCCGCGATTGCCGTTATTCAGCAGGCACTACCACCGGCGCCGGTTGCCGCGCCAGTACAGGTTAATGCATTCCCTTATGCTTGGGAGCGTGTACGTGACGCTTTTCAGAAAGCGCATCCCCCAGAGTTTGCAGGAAGCTCAGATGTGGTTATCTCGAGCCAATGGAGGAAGGATATACAGAGGCATTTGAGGATGCATGAGTGCACAGATGTTCAGAAACAGGTGCTAGCTACTTTCAAGCTAGTGGGATCTGCACTACAGTGGTGGGAGTCTATCACCACCGCGGAGGAGAGGGATACCCTCACGATTCAGGAGTGCTGGGTGCGGTTCGACCATAAGTACTTCCCATCCGCAGTTCATACAGAGATGAGGAGGAAGCTGATGAGTTTGAAGCAGGAGACCAAGACAGTGGCCGAGTATGAGGCCGAGTTCACTAACCTGTTGAATATCGTTCCAGACGAGATTCCAACAGAGAAGAAGAAGATAGAGAAGTTCACTGATGGGTTGAATTGGAGGATCCGTCAGCATCTTCTAGGGAACCTATCGTTGGCCACGTATTCTGATGTGGTTAACGCTGCACTATTGCACTGCCAGGACCACCGTTTTCATATGGCCGAGGGCAAGCGGTCAGGGGAGTCTATCCATCAGGGCAGGACTGGAGGACATGGTGCCAGCGGGGCACAGACCGGTCAGGGGCAGAGACAGACTGAGCAGGGTACCCAGCAGGGGGATAATAAGAGGTTCCGGTCAGGGAACTACAGGCAGGGACAGGGAGGTTTCCGTCAGGGCCATCAGGGTCCAAACGGCCAGCAGGGCCAACAGGGGCAGAATGGGCAGCAGTTTCACCAGGGCCAGTAGGGCCAAGGGAGGAACGGTAACGGCCACCAGGGCCGGGGACAGCAGGGGCAGAGGGGAGGGAACTTCCCAGGGAAGTTCTTTACTTGTGGCAAGACTGGCCATAAGAAGCAGGATTGTCCTGATAGGGGCAGGGCCCCACAGCAGCAGCAGGGTGCTCGCCAGGAGCCACAGAGACCTATGTTTCCCGCCGCTCTTCCTGCACCGCCACAGATGGCAGCATTGCCACCCATCCCAGCAGTCCCAGCTCAGCAGGGGCAGCTACAGTATGGACGTGTCTACAACGTTCATCAGGCTGCAGTTCCACAGGCACCGCCCGCGATCGAGGGTACGTTTCCTATCCATGGCACTATGGGTCGGGTGTTATTTGATACGGGTGCTACACACTGTTTTATTGCTACACACTTCGCGAAAGCTTTAGGATTGTTAGCTACGGCAGAGAGCACAGTGACGTGTGTCGACTCACCATTAGGGAGTGGGTCACTTATTTTCTTTATATGCTGGGGAGTGGGAGTAGAGGTTGGTGGTTTGGTATTGCCTGCAGACATGTTAGTGTTAGACATGCACGTTCATGATGTGATCATCGGTATGGATTGGCTCGTAGCATATAGGGCCATGATTCATTGTTTCAACGGGAGCATTGTTTTTGCCATTCCGGGGCAAGAGATGTTTGTAGTGGCGATGCCTCGCCCAGAGGGAGGATCGACCGCTCATCTGTATTACATTGAGGAGGATACCTCTAAGAAGGTTGTGATTCCTTTGTATTCGATCCCGGTTGTCAAGGAGTATTCAGATGTGTTTCAGGAGATACCAGGCCTACCACCCAGTCGGGAGATTGACTTCGTTATAGATTTGCTACCAGGTACGAGACCTATAGCACGTGCACCGTACCGTATGGCTCCAGCTGAGATGCGAGAGCTACGGGATCAGATTGAACAATTGTTGGGTCAGGGGTTTATACGGAGGAGTACTTCACCGTGGGGTGCCCCTGTGTTTTTCGTGAAGAAGAGGGACGGTTCACTGAGATTGTGTGTGGACTACCGAGAGTTGAATAAGGTCACGATACGGAATAAGTATCCGTTGCCTCGAATCGATGACTTATTCGACCAGTTGAGAGGAGCTTCTTTCTTTTCGAAGATTGACTTGAGGTCAGGATACCATCAGTTGCGTATCAGGGAGGAGGATGTCTCGAAGACTGCGTTCTTGTCGAGATATGGTTCTTACGAGTTTCGGGTTATGCCTTTCGGCTTGACCAACGCTCCAGCAGTGTTTATGGACTTGATGAACAGGGTGTTCAGGGATTTCCTAGACCAGTTTGTCATTGTCTTCATTGATGATATCCTGGTTTACTCTCAGACAGAGGAGGAGCACGCCGAACATTTGAGGCAGGTTTTGCAGACACTCCGTCAGAACGAGCTGTATGCAAAATATGAGAAGTACGGGTTTTGGCTGAAGGAAGTCCAGTTCTTGGGTCACATTATTTCCGACCAGGGAATATGAGTTGATCCAGGGAAGGTATCAGCGGTGAGAGAGTGGGGACAGCCCACGACACCAACGGAGATTCGTAGTTTCTTGGGTCTAGCAGGATACTACAGGAGATTTATTCGGGGATTCTCAGAGATAGCAGGTCCTTTGACACATCTTACTCGTAAGGGTGTGCCCTACGTCTGGAGTGATGCCTGTCAGTTGGCATTCGATGAACTGAAGGACAAATTGACCTCAGCACCTGTGTTAGCATTGCCGAGACCGGGAGTTGAGTATTTGGTTTACACCGATGCGTCTTTGCAAGGACTGGGAGGTGTTTTACAGCAGGAGAGACAGGCCATAGCTTATGCTTCCCCCTAAGCTTAAGCCTCATTAGAAGAATTACCCCACACATGATTTGGAGTTGGCGGCAGTGGTATTTGCCTTACGGATTTGGAGGCACTATCTTTTGGGGGAGAAGTTTCAGCTGTTCACGGACCATAAGTCCCTACAGTATCTGTTCACGCAGAAAGAGTTGAACATGCGGCAGCGTAGGTGGCTTGAGTTTGTGAAGGACTACCAGTTCGACATCC
The DNA here is from genome assembly GCA_949130495.1 of Sambucus nigra. Lineage (NCBI taxonomy): Eukaryota > Viridiplantae > Streptophyta > Magnoliopsida > Dipsacales > Adoxaceae > Sambucus > Sambucus nigra. The sequence continues at coordinate 115,856,885 of OX422220.1, read as the reverse complement.
AGTACCACCCGGGTAAGGCTAACGTGGTAGCAGACGCGTTGAGCCGCAGGCCAGCAGATGAGGTGGCAGAGGTGTGGAAGGCTAAGTGGAAGGAATTTGGACACCAGGATGCAGTGGCCCGATCTTTCATGTCTGTGATGACCGTTACACCGCAGATTGTCACGAAGGTAGTACGGGCACAGGCCAATGACTCGTTCTGTCAGGAGCAGATAGTTCGATTACTAGCAGAGGGAGCCGAGTCCTATACCGTTAGCTCATACGGGGGATTGCGCTTCAATGGGAGGTTGGTAGTTCCGGAAGGGGAAGAATTGCGGCACGATGTTATGGCTAAGTCGCACGGCTCACGGTTCGCGGTACATCCCGGAGGGGACAAAATGTACCAGGACATGAGACGCCAGTATTGGTGGAGCGGTATGAAGAGAGATATCACTGAGTTTGTCTCGAAATGCGCCACTTGTCAGCTTGTAAAAGTGGACCATCAGAGACCAGCAGGATTGCTACAGCCATTGGAGGTTCCGGTGTGGATGTGGGAGAGCATATCCATGGATTTTGTCACGGGGTTGCCTACGTCGCAGAGGGGTCACGACTCCGTTTGGGCAATTGTGGACAGGTTGTCCAAGGTCGCTCACTTCTTACCCGTAAGGACTGACTACACTACGGGACAGTATGCCCAGCTTTTCATTTTAGATATTGTGAGACTTCACGGTGTGCCCCTAAATATCGTGTCTGACAGAGACAAGATATTTGTTTCGAGGTTTTGGGAGAGTTTCCAGGAGGCCATGGGCACGGAATTGCGGTTGAGTACGGATTATCACCCGCAGACCGATGGGCAGACAGAGCGCACCAACCAGATGTTGGAGGACATGCTACGCATGTGTATTATGGACTTTGGGGGTGGATGGGAGCAGTACCTTCCACTGGTGGAGTTTTCTTACAACAACTCCTATCAGTTCACGATTGGCATGGCTCCGTTTGAGGCATTGTACGGCAGGCCTTGTCGTTCCCCAGCATGTTGGTTGGAGGTGGGGGACAACAAATTACTTGGGCCAGAAGTGATCCAGGATACTTCGGCAAGGATTGAGTTGATTCGGAGTCGCATTCGGGTAGCTCAAGATAGGCAGAAGAGTTATGCTGATGCGAAGAGATTTTTCAGGGAGTTCCAAGTAGGGGACCAGGTTTTGCTCAGGGTATCTCTGATGAAGGGGATTATGCGATTCGGGAAGAAGGGTAAGTTGGCACCGAGGTATGTGGGGCCTTTTCCTATTATTGAGCGGATAGGACCGGTTGCATATAGACTTGGACTACCGGAGCACTTGCATCGGATTCACGACGTGTTCCATATTTCCTCGCTAAGGAAATACCTTAGAGATAATTTGGCTCATTCTCACATTGTTGTGGAGGACATCGATCTCCAGCCGGATAGCTCTTACGAGGAGAGGCCAATTGCTATTTTGGACCGAAGCGAGAGGAAACTGCGGTCAAAGATAGTCCCGTTAGTGCGTGTTCAGTAGCGACATCACAATGTCGAGGAGTCCACATGGGAGCGCGAGGATGAGATGCGCGAGCGTTATTAATAACTGTTTTTAGCAGGTACTTTCTAGTTTCGAATTTCGGGACGAAATTCAGTTATTAGGGGGGAAGTATGTAATACCCCGTACTTTTGGCTATATTTATTTATGGGATTAATTAATTAAATGCGTATTAATTGGAAATTAATCCGGGTTATATATACTAATGAGATGCGAATTGGTATTTGATTATGTGCATATATGATTATATATGAACTTGGTATTATAAAATTTGTCGTGGGAATTATATACGGCATTTTAGAAATTTTGTTGAGACGCGTGGGACCGCCGCGTCACGGTATATTATTTTTGTTAATAAAAGAGAATTTAAAATCTATAATCCGTATGGTCATTTTGAGTGCGTCAACGCGTCCGGAAGGGTCGAGATAGTCAGAAAACACTAGCCGGGGGTATAGTTTGGGTCCCGGGGTATTTTTAGGCCATACCGGCAACTTAAAGGGTATTTTAGTAATTTGGTATTTTTGGGTAATTAAAAGTGACGAAAATTGAGAGTTGTAATCTGATAAGGATTGACCCAACCAACCCTTTATTAACCCCATAATCTACGTAGGTTATCATTTAGTCTTCCAACTCTCCCAAAGCAAACCCTAGCCACCATAGCCATCTTTTGGAGAAGAAAGCTTGGAGAAGGAGAGAGAGAGAGGAATTCTGCAGAGATTCTTCACCAAATCAACACCAAATCCGAAATCAAACCAAGGCAAGTGATTTATTCCATTTAAATTTCAGAGAATGCTTCTTCCATGTTAGATTATTCATAAATTTTGTATGTTCTTGGAAGATAATGAAAAACCCATAAGATTGGAGTTATTAGTTTAAATTTTGGGATATAGGTTGCATGTAGAATGTTACTGGAAGATTATATTAAGAGAATTATCGACTTTTGTTATACCCAAAACGGATTTAAGATGAAGTTTATGAATGTTCTGGAGATAAAATCTGGAAACTAGGTTTTTGATGAAGTTTGATCCATATGTAGCCTTTAGTTGTTGAAATATTGATTTGTGGACGTTAGTAATATTGTAGAATTGTTATATGACATTACTAAAACGTTATATTTGAGAATCATACGTTAGAAATAAGTTTTGGGACGTTTTCAAATCTGCAGAAAGAAGCAGTCCGTAGCCATACCTGTTCGATCGATCGATCGACATTCATCAGTCGATCGATCGACTAGATCGATCGATCGATATTCATAGGTCGATCGATCGACCTTCCCAGAATGAGTAAAATTTTCCTTAATTTGATTTTAATGGCGGAAACCCTCGGAGAATATGTTTGGAGACTTTGTGAATACCATTAGCTTTAAGGAATACCAGTAGGCATGATTATGAAATGGGACTTTAATCAGAATGTAATTTGAGGAATTATTCTAAATAAATGAAATTCGTTATGAGAGATAATATTTGGGTTAATAGTACAAATTTGAATAAGTTGAGGAAATAAGGTTTGGGGCAGAAGTAAAGACCTTAGGTATAAAGATATCATATGTGAGAATTATGGGAACTTAGTAGTCTATTCGAGATAGGTTTTAAGTTTAAGGAATTACGACGTGAGACGTGTCGACTAATTTAATTATATATTATCAGATTACTTGAAATACATAAGTTTGGAATAATGGTATTATGATGTAGCTTATACCTTATTAAAATGGTGATATCTAAGATGTGTGAATGCTTAGTATATAGTTTATGTGTATGACATACCTACCATACTTGCTATCACGGGAGGTTACGTTCGCTTAGGACCCTCTAATCCTTGTGTGCCTACGGGGGGGATATAGACTGGTACCTTGATGAACACAGGTCATTGAAAGACTTATTGTGATATTAATAAGTCCGCGGATCGTGGGAGCGTAGGTATGTGCGTGACCCATGTGAAGGTGACTGTGTTCGCCTCCATTATTTGTGATGTTGTTATTTGAGAACTATTCCTGAGAGATTTGGAATATGTGATCCTTATGTACGTGATGTACCGGGATGGATAGCAGAGTATGTGTGCACCGGAGCTTAGTTCTCGGGGTGCTTATATTGTATATTTATGATGTGAATAATATACATTTAATTTAATGAGAACTTTCATGTTAAAGTAGTGAACATATATATATATATCACGGTATTATTTTGAGAAACAAATGGGTTAGCTAGTAGTATAATATATGGCATATTGTACACTTGTGTTTACATTAAACCCCTACTTACTTACGAGCGTTATATGTTAATAGAACCAAGTAATATGGCAGGTCCTATGATAAGTCTAGCTAGATTCGTTGTCACTTAGCTAGTGGAAAGGGTAGTTATAGATGGGTACTTACGTTAGGAGTGCACAGTTAGTCGAGAGGTGAGAATTTAATGTGAGTGCACGTCCTAACATGTACTTTGCATTTAATGTTTTAAATGTTTTTAAAGAACTTGCAGGTTTTAAAAATATAACACATTCGGGCTCCGACCCGTTTGCTTTTCAAATCTCTATTTTCTTGTAAAATCTTTTTAGGTGCCCAGCCACAAGGACACCAAGCTTAGGATTCTCATTCAGGTGACGAACTGTAGCTGTTTGTGGAAGCTACAGGGATTTTCATGTAGACGCTTCTCTCATTTGGATTCGAGTCTCAGCATCTATCAGTTGTAGGGCATGTTGCCCAATTCTATTAGACATTTTTACGTTTCAGTTTTCAGACTCTAGCATGTATTGCTCAGTTCAGTTTTAGTTATTTATTCAGTTTACTTATCAGTTGTGGGATTTGTATTGAGGAGTTTTCCTCCAGAGTTTATTTACATTTTGTGATGGTTATTCATTTCGTTTCATTATGGTGAATGGTGTTATTTAGTTATTCATTACTCTTGTTGCATGTTAATCAGATTTAATAAAATTTGGCACTTACTTTTTAAATACTAGGTGGTTAGTAATAATAAAACGTTTTCGACAGTGATGCTATTAACTGAACCAACTTGGCATTTTGAATTAATTTTATAAAGGAGTAGCTACCCGGTGTTTAATTAGTCGGGGTGTCACAGTTTATTCAAGTCATTTGCTAAAATTGGTTTCGCCTAACTTTGTTTAATTGTTAATTATGACTTAGGCAAATTCTAGGACTTGAATTATGTTTTAATTTGTTTCTTATGATATTAAAACTCTGCCTTGTTTATTTGTTGAACCATCACTTATATTCGCTTCCGCATTTATTTAAAAGGAAATTATATATTTTAATTTGACATTATTTAAAACCTGGGGATTCCACCTTTCAGATGTTTATGAATTTGGTGGGTCAGTGCAAGGGTTCCCCCCTTTGGCATGAGTTCCACGATATACCTCTTGACTATAAGGGCAATCATTCATATGTATATGTGGACATTCCATTTGATATACTTGAGTTAACGTGAATTACCTCATGATACACCTCGTGGGGATGATACATGTGGGAGAGGATTCAATATACCTGATGTACGTGAATGAGTTACCTATTATATACCTCCCATCATTATCTTGGTCAAGAAGGATGATGCAGGGAACCGTTAGATATACATCAAAGGTACGAGGCCAATGGAAGGTGAGAATCATATCACTTAGGTTAACGCCGCCTCGTAGGATCGGCACCCATCACGAAGTGACCGTTCAATATGGGATAAATTTTTTCCAATATTTCCATGCTCAAGTGATGTAGTGTGAAAAAAGGCACAAGTCTTGATTATTGTCTTGTGAAGATTTTCAGTATGAAAAGTAAACAGAATCTTACCACTATTAGATCGAATATACAAATAAGATGAGATAAGAAGGATAACATGAAAAGTTCTTCTAGCATGGAGAATGAAAACCATATAAAGGATGGTGATAGAGCATGAAGCATGTGAATATACATGCGAAAAGTATGAGTAAGGTGAGAAAGTGACATGACAATAGTGTTAGTTAAAAAACATGGGAATATATACAAGTGATAGTTTGTGTTAGTGAGACTAAGCATGGATAGTTATGTGTATGATGTGTAAGTGAGCATAGGGATATATAAAACTGACAAAGAGTGAAGGTGAGTGCTAGTGAAACTAAGCATGGATAATCTACAAGTGGTCTGTGGACCATGTAAGTAAATGTGAGACTATATACGAATATGATTATGTGAAGTAAGCATGGTGAATATACATATAAGTATACGGTGATATATGGTGAACATGTACAAGTGAGTCAAGAGTGATATATGCCTGAGAAGTGAGAATGGTAGAGATAAAACTGAGATAAATATACAACATGTAAGCATAGAAGTAAAAGGGTAACATACAAGTGGAGACATATGTGTGCACGCACAAAAGCGGGAGAGTAAAGAAGTAATACCCATGTGAAAATAGAGTCTAGTCCTCCAGAACCTCCATAATAGAGTCGTCACTGTGGCTACCGGGTCGGAGTGCTTCGGTGTGGGATGGACCTAAAATTGGTATGGAAAGGGGAAAAGGTCGCCTCTCTCTCTCTCCCCCCCTTTCCATGCTCGTGAGGGAGAGTCGAGGATATGGATTTCCTCTTTCTACTGCTCATGCATGCGTCTACAAGGGCTGCCTCATATACGAAATTCTCCATCGTTGGATGACATGAAGGAAAGGGATGGCCAACCTATTTTTCTCAAAATAGGAAAAATGATGGAAGCTCTCCCAAGTTCTACTAAACCTGGTCCCTCGCGAATATTGAGTAACATTCTCAATATTCTAATACGTCGCTTAATATTTTAATATGTCTTACAAATACACATAACTTATGTCAAAATGAAATTCAAAGGTTCCACGAATAGCTCCACTTGGGAAGGCTTCCTCTGTGTATTTTTCAAAATATTGGACTGGTTTGCTTCCTTCCAGCTTCCCTCTCTCTTAGTCTAGCTTCTTCTGTGTTTTCTCCAAATTCATCTACCTTTGCTCAAGTTTTCTTACGAGCTATGTCACTTTTCTCTTTACACTCCTTTATAGTCTCACTATACATTCTTGAATCTTACTCTAACTTCCCTTAATGAGGGGAATCGTCTCTAATAACAATTTTATCCTTAAACCCCCCACATTTGCCTTTCGTAGAGAATTTTATTTTGTGGGAAAGAAATATCTATACAAAACACCTTTCATGGAAGATCTTCTACTGTGGAAAACCTATCCTTTTTTGAATGCGAACGAACTTAATTCTTGGAACTTATTACGAGCAAACTTGATTTGTGTGAACTTCTAGCGAGGAAACTTGGTCGATAAGAATTTAAACATTTAGCCTTTAAAAATACCGTGAAATCTTCATTTGGAACAAGTTACCCACTTTTTTGGCAATTTTCGTCTGAAATTTTTTCCTCCTTAGTTCTACATGAAGAGTTGGAGTTATCTGTGCAGAGTTCATTTTCCAAAAATCCCTCATTTCTTTTAAAATACCCGTGAGTGGGAAAATAAAATGTTATTAGCATTTTTAAAGAACTATCTCCCTTCCCTTTAAAACCCAACTTAAACAATTTTTTCACAGCTTCACACTTGTTCTGCCATTGATGCTCCGAGCTCGAGTTTTTCTTTGAGAGGGAAAGTTTTATTTTCCCTCTAATATCACCATAAACCACCACTAAATCCCATATCCACAACTCATTTCTCCTCACCCTCCCTCCACTGTTGCTTTCACACACTTTCCTCCATAAAAACCTTGATTTAATCATCAATATCATCCTCCAGTCATTAGATAGATGTTTCCACCCAAGCACTAGAGGCTGAGATGACGGCATGTCAAACCGAGTTACAGTTAAATCGTTGTTATCCCTACTTTGGTTAGAGTGATAAGTTTAGGGAAGACTGCAAATCTTTTTCCCGTTAGCTATATACTAAAGCTGATATTTTGACGTTGGGGGATGAACTATAAGAGAGAGATAGAGATAGAGAGATAGATAGATAGATAGATAGATAGAGAGATAAAGAATACCTATCCCCCATTCGAACTCTTCGTTTCAGGTTGGATTGTGGGGACTTCCCTTATTCACATATTTATTTCGAGGTACCTGGGGTGTCTATCGAAGGTTTTGCTACTTGGTCGAATTACATCCATGAAACCTACTCTGTCATCCTCAAGAAGGCTGGTCTCCTCCATGCTTATTGGTTTGGGGATTTTACTTTCTCCAAGCATAATGTTGTTCTTCATATATTTATTCCTTGATGGAACTAAGTGTGTCATACCTTCATTACAGCTTGGGGTGAATTTACTATCAACCTTGAATCATTTATGAGTAGATGGGCCTTGAGACCCATGGTGATCCTTATAGAGATGAACCTCTTGATGCCACTGAAGCTACAACGCGAGAATATTTGGACAATATTTGTCGTGAATGTGTTGGTAATTCGAACAAAGCATCCTTCACTAAACTTATCAAATTTTAATAGAAGGTTCCCCCTAAATCCACCAAGGATGAAAAGGATAGATGTATCATCCATGAAGTATCTTTTGGTTAAGGTTAAGATTCCTCACTAGAGTTAGATGCTTACATTATGTGTGGGTGTTTTCTCATTTTCTTCTATAGAGAAAGACCAACGATCGACCCCATAGAGACTTGATCAATATTGCTATGAGGTTATCTCATGGGATTAATCTTCTAATTTCTGTAATCATTATTTGGTTCCTTTATACTTGGTGCAAACATCGAATTCTAAGATACTCTACATCATATCCTTTGGTCCATAGAACTTCCTCATTCGCTATACAACATATGACAAAATCCAAGTATTCATGAGGAGGTTACTACACACTCTCGAGCCCCATTTGACTGCCAGTTAACTTTCTCACATGAGTAACAACTCATTGGATCTTCAAAAGGCCCCGAATCCTCTTTTAAACGGTCCACCCCATGCACGAATCAACCTTACAATTTGATCCCCATTTGATTTTAAGGACACCAGTATCTTTCGAGTCCCATTGGACTTCAGTCAACTCTCCAACTTGAGTGAAGATCTTTGGATCCTTGAATAGTCTCTAAATCCCCTTTCCAAGGATCCACCATGTGCATAAATGTGGCTTACGGTGCAAACGAACGTCCTGTTTCACTCTGAATGGGCACCGAATGCTTTTGGGCCCCCTTTGACTTTGGTCAACTTTTCGAACCGAGTGAATCCCTTTAGAAAATTGAAGAGACCTATAAAACCTTTTTAATGGTTCATCCCATGCATGAATTAGCCTTATGATTCAAATGAACAATCCGTTTCCTTCATGTCCAAAAGACCAATGGGCGATTTTGATCCCCATCTGACCATAATGAACTCATAAACCTAGAGCGACCCATTGGATTCTTAAAGAGATCTGAATTCCTTTTCCAAAGGTTCGTCCCTTGTGCAATTCGAACTTATGAATTGTGTTTTACGACCTTTTTTGAAAATTTTTGCAGAGGACTATCCAATGTCAAACCCATTTCCCTTTATTTAGGAAGTGTGTCTAGGGTTTCCTACGTATAGGCATGATAAGGACAATGGCAGTCGTCACCCACTTGACCTTATATAAGGAGAGCATGAGATCACTTCGAAAGTCACCTCATAAACATCCCCTTAGTGATCTCAGCAATATTCTCTTGAAGTTAGTGTGGTTTCCATCTTGAAACTGCTCCCTCACCTTCCGTTGCCATCATTTCCTTACCAAATCTGGCAACTTCCTTTCCTTTTTATCCTACCACCTTCATCAATTTGCATGAACATCCCTTCAACATTCAAGATCAATGTTAAGGCTTCAAAAATAGGAGCAAAATTTTCACTCTCTTTAAATTCTCTTTTTTTCCCATGAGTCACACAATTCTTATTTTAGCATTTCATTTAGATCACAAATATAAGTATCCAACTTTTTTATTAATATATTCTACTTTTTATAAGAAAATCCAAAAAATAAAAGAAAATGGGGGTTTGCTTGTAAATTCCAAACGGGGATTTCTCAGTACATTTTCTCACACTAAAAAATCAATTTTCCACACATACACATATTAATGAAGTCCCCGGTTGGATTTAGAGGATAAACCCCACCCCATGTTATATGAAAACTACGTGGACTTTGATGCCTTTTAGTCTACGTAGTCGTCTCGAGTAAAATACGAGATTCGAGTCCTCACTTATTCTTGTTCATATATTATTTTCATATCATATATTTTTTTATTCATGCTTGTTTTTTGTCCACCCGTCCTCCTATAAATGACCTATTATCCGACAAATGCACATATAACATTTTGATTACTATTTTAGGGAACACTCCTAAGGATGACCTCACTTCGCCTTCATCCATGATATGAGTCGATTAATTGCAGTGTCCACTTATATATACACACACATACTTCAGGGATTTATTAAGGAGAAGAATAACACGTGCCCATGAGAGACCGAAAGGGAGGGATGGGTACCTAAAACTTTTCTATTCCATAACTTAGTCCTCTAATACTTGAACTATTGGCTTTTCATGGATCAGTTTTCTTTATAACTGTTCTCTTGAGGCAAAAACATTTCTTTTGCATGTTATGTGCAAAATAGGCTGACGACTTTATCTCTTTACATCACCCCAATTGACGACAATCGAAGTGCCCCAAGGAAGGGGATGAGATCCCGTGCGTGGTCCCCGATCTGGGAGGAATGGCCACAGTGGCCACACTCCTGGGGATCGAATGTAATACATCGTATTTTTATGGCATTTAATTATGGGATTAATTAAATTAAATTAGGATATATTAATTTAATATTAATTCGGATTTTAAATAAATATTTACGAACGTGATGAGAGTTAGTAATTATTGGTAAGAATAATGTTGAACATTTCTATATGAGTAAAGTAATATATGAGATTGAAGTTATTAAAATTGTCGCGAGTGAATAATACGGCAACTACATAAATTAAGTCGGGATGCACACGTGTCGTGTCGAGACTAAATTAATGGGATAAAAAGTAAATTAATTCTAAGTCTCCCGTATGGTAATTTTGAGTGCACCAATGTGTCCATAAGGGTCGAGATAGTAAAAAAATTGAACTCGGGGGTTTTTTTTGGGTCTAGGGATGATTTTAGGCCTAACCGGTAACTCGGGAGGGCATTTTGGTAATTTCTAATTTCAAGCCTTAATTATGGACGAAAATTGAGGGATTATATCTGATGGGAGTTAGAGTTTTCGAAGGTTAGAAAATATTATAGTTGTAGAGTGGCTAAGGAAGATAGAAGAGAGAAGGCTTCCAAGGAAGAGAGCCACAATCCTACACCACTCTCACCAATTCCACCACCAATACGTAGATCGAAAGAAGGGGATCATTCCTATACCACTCTAATATGTCGAATCAGACCTTCGATTTCCAGGCAAGTATCTAAATTTCTTTTCTTTAGTTGATAACACATCCATGCTAGTGTAGGAGATGATAATTTCATGTTTTCATAAAAGATAAAAGAAAGTTGAGAGATTCATATTGAAATTCTGAATATAATTCATGTTAGGACAACCCTATTGTTATATGGAGATGATTAACCATGAAATTGAGGTCCAGTAGAGCTTAAATTCTAGAAGAATTAGGAAGATATTAATCACGAGAAAAAAATAGGGTTCTTGATGTATTAATTTGAATTAACCCCTTAATTGATGGCCTTTGATGAATTCATATATGTTTTGCGTTAGAAATCATGTATGTAGGATAATACAACTGTTGGTTTAATTGTTTGGGAGTTTCGGATGAATTAATAAAGGTTTTGAGGATTTATATTAAGGAAACCCGTAGGTAAATAATTGCAGAATCTCGGCCATGAACTGCTCGATCGATCGATCGAGTTAAGAATATCGATCAATCGACGTGATTGATCGATCGACCCCTCCACAAAACTAAATTTTTTTCCCCTTTTAACTATTAATTCAATCCCAATTTGTAAGGATCCTTGGACTTAACTTAAATATCATAATGGGACTTTGGAAGGACCCGTAGGGTATAATTAGGGTCCGGGTAATAGGACTTTATATGATATTTAACCATTGGATTTTGGGGGTATAAATTGGAGTGGAAATCATGCGTGCATTAAATTATGTCTTGTGAGAATTGAGAAGGACTTAGACCAGCTGGGTAGTGAGTGTACACATACTGATTATATATTTATCAAGAGGATATATTTTGAGAGTTGAGAAGTACTTAAGGACTTGCAGTAATTGAGAAAATCAAAGAATGATTTAATTATACGTAGAACTCGGGCGTTTTATGCTACTCGTGTTTCGAATATATTATGGGTCATGGGCGTACCTAGCTGAATAATGTGAATATATGTATATGGGTGTGACGCGACTCAGAAAGTGTCTCTAATATTCATTCTCTTTAGGATCAAGTGCAAGCCTGTCGCGTTAGTAATAAACCCGGTAAGTTGGGATCGTATCCACAGGGAAATAGGACAATGGAATTGTAACGACGTTGGATAGATAAGGAAATCCTAACTTTGACTCTAAAGGAAAAGAAAAAGGTGATTTGATTTATGGAATAACTATACTAGATGCAATTGTAAAATTATGAAAAGTGAAACTATTCTAAATTACCTAAAATACGGATGAAGAATGATTTAAAACTTTAAACTATATGATGAGAAAAGCAGGATGGGAATACAATCCCCCAACCCTAGTGCATTGAAGGTATAAAACTAATCATAAATTTAAATGATTAATTAGACCCAAAATTTAGTACTCCGAAGCATTACGGATATGAGGTTCAAGCCTGCACCATACTTAATCAGAGGACGAGTAAATCGGTATTACGATAGTTACACGCGAATTGCATTCTGAAGCATCCTGGTTACCCTGAAGCAAACGAGATCCAAAGATCTATAATTGTCATATTTCTATGCAATACGATCGTAATAAATCACTAAATTCAGAGGATTAATTTTATACACATGTAACTACCACATCAGGCTGGGTTCATGTATCCCGACCTTAGAAGATCTAGCCTAACATGCTGAAATTAATGAAAACTATTTTTGAATTGCAGGAAACCATGATTATACTAAAGAGGAATTGTAGAATGATGTAGAAAGGATACTGTACAGAAGAAATTATTACTAATCTTACCAAAGCACTAAAAGCAGCAATTAACAATACTTGTAAGCACAGAAATCTGAACAATCTTCAGACATGGAATTAAAATTGTAATCAATCTTCAAACTAGGGTTTTTACAGAAAGAATGGAAAATTAGATAACTTCTCCATCCTTAGAAATGATAATAACTCGGGTTTAAATTTCCTAAAAATCTTCAGGAGTTTTAGCTGAACTAGGACTCTCCATTAGAGGAAGATTAAAAAATTAAAATTCGACAGTCGGACCGGTCCGGTCCTCCCTCGGTTCGATCTGGCTAGAATTAGGATCAGTTATTTTATTTCTTGGGCGGATCGATCCTGTGAGGATTGGTTCATTTGTTTTCTTTCATCTTTGATCCATCTTCGGTCCGGGGTTCTCTGGAAATTGGCATAGCAAATCGGTTCGGTCCTTTTTTGACTTTTTCTTCAAACTTTGGTTGCTCATAAATTTCACACCGGGATTTCGATTGAGGTGCCGTTTCTTCCTATTTACTCGCGAACTTGATATCTTTAACTTTTCTTTAGATGACTTATCCGAATTCTGGGTAAAAATTAAACTTTTCCCTTTTGACTTTTCCTTCTTTTCTTTCTCGATTCTTCCTATTTCTTTCTTTCGTTATTAACATTAAATACATGCACAATTAGAATGAAATACCAGAAACTCGGTGTATTCATTAGAATAAGTTAGTAGCAAGATTATGAGATAAAATCAAATCGATTACGTGTTCGAGGTGCTAGAAATAACTAAATTAAAGGGATAAATTTGGCAGAATTTATGCCTAATCAGAGTGCATATATATATATATATTGAATATCTGTGTGTAATCATACCCGCGCTACTTTCTATCACGGAGGTTTTCGCTTCGAGACAGTCTTATCTCGATTGGACATTTATGGGGGATATTAACTATTACCCTAGAACCTAGGATCCTTGATACAAACTATCTGAGAATGATAGTCAGTTGGTCCTAAGAGACATGAGGGTATGTGCTGACCTCATAGTGAGTGGGAACTATGCTTTGCCTTTAATATGTGCGTTTTTTGTTAATAGAGTTCTTGAGTGATTCCGGACTAGTTTTTCCCTTTGTACGAGAGATACGGGGACTTGATAACACAGTATGCCGTCACCTTAGATTTATGTGGGGTGCCCTTTTAGTATATATATTATGAGTGATAAATATATATACCTGTGACTAATCTACTATTCTTGTAAGCACATACGAATGGAATAATTAAACATAAATGAATTAAATGGTTGAGAACTTAAGTCTGTATTGAGATGAACATATCTGGCTTACTATATTCATAAGAAAAGGCTATCAGATATAAACTATAGTTATGATATTACTTGATACAAAATTTGGTGAAGGGAAATTGGGTGAGACAAGTGTATTGGGTCAGACTAGTGAATTGGGTTAGCTTTATCTATATTAGTTCATTAGTACATTAGGCGTGCACACTAGTTGAGGGAAGATAATTCCCAAGTGAGTGTCGAGGTACTAGCATGTATGTAATATCATCTTGTAAGCATTTTAAATATTTGCTAAACTATTTTAAAGATGTTTTACACTCGGGATCTGACTCCTTTCCTATCATATCTTCCTTCTGTTATATATATATATATGTATTACAAGTGCCCATCCATAGGGGCGTCATGCTTATATATTTGGACTATTGACGTGCTGCAACTAGTGTGGGAGTTATAGGACCTTCCAGTAGATGAATTCATCCTTGTCTTCTAGTCTTCTATTTAGTCATCATTAGATAGGGCATGTGTCGCCCATTTGAAGTTTTATCTAGTTCAAAGAGATTTGTACTCTTGATTTATTTCAGTATTCTATTTTTGTTGGGATTTCTTTTGATTATTACATTGTCTTGCGATTTGGGATATTTTATTTGTATTGGTTAATCTAGATGGTTATTTCATTTGAATTATTTGGTTTTTAATATTACTAGCCGTGTTCGTAAAAATGGTTTCGTATATTAAATCATAACAATAGGTCTTAATTTATAAAATTAAATGTTTTCACACATAGCTTAATTATTTATAAGGTGATTAATAAAGAATTTTTTTTTCCGAAAGTGATGCTAAGAATTAACCAACCGAACACTTGTATTTAATTTAATAAAGGACTGCTCACCCGGTATTTAATTAGGAGGGATATCACAGGTGGTATCAGAGCATCAGGTTCTAGTGTCCTTAGGATCTGTGCGGCTTATTATGCTTCTAGCGTTACATTGTTTGATATATAGCCCTATGTTTAGGATTGTTGATTTCTATGGTGAGATTTCATTCTCGTGCTATAACATATATATTAGTGAATCTTATTTGCACTCAGGCATGTTCGAACAATGAAGTATGACAAACGAGGGCCATTGGGGGGACAACAGGAGACAGGGCTTAACTGAGGTTGTAGAGTATATTCGAGGATGATGACCGTAGTCGGGGTTACCCCTATTATGGCACAAGAAGAGAGAATTGTAAAGACGGCTAAGGCGAAGCATATGATACTATAGTCAAAAGTGGTGCCAAATTGGACTCACCCAACGTGGTAGGACCGGGAGAGAGTCATACGAAGCATTGAGGAGAACCATCAGTGGAAGATCTAGAATTGTGGTAATTGTGTGTTTGTGTTAACCAACAAAGGTAAAATATCCAAGGGCTTGGACTTATGGAGGAGTGTGGTTAACCGAAAGTGAAAATTTGGGGTAAAATTTTTCTTGACTCGTCGGAGAAAAGTTATAATGGTGGGAGTCAACCACCATATTTAGAAGTGGAATTTTGTGTTCGTGGAAGGATCTTAAGTACGATTTACGGTTTGACCACAAGTTCCTTCATCAGATGTCCAGGTTAAGATGTGAGTGTTATTCTGAACTCATCACAAGAAGGCCGGGTAGAGGTCCATGTGAGAAAATGAATTTAATTATTTAGAGAATCTTGTGTCGGATGAAGTATATACAGATGTAGAGGAGGATTTTAATTAGGAAATCGACTCGTTATAAAATTTTACCACACTTAAAGGGAATTTTGCTGGAGAATCGATCCATATGGTGACAATGTCACTCATTGTCCATAATGATGTTAATGCTTATTTGTGAAGGAAACTAAAGGTATCAAAAGATTTATTTGGAGAGTAAGACTGGATGAAACGCAGTTAACAAAGCACCACAAGGGGGAGAACCATTAGGGGACCCATTTAAATGATTCGGGTAGATGAATCCTTGCCAAGCGATAGTGAATTCAATAAGATCTATCGAAGAAAATATTGTGTTCCTTAAGTCCAACAAAGGTAAGGGAAAAATGGGAGTATCCATAAGGAATTGAGCCTGCTAAAGTTCGAGAGAAGGACAACCCTAATATGGTTAGTATGACCGGTGATAAGTGGATTATGCATAGAGGTATTTTGTGAAGAGTGAAATCACATGCGTTAATGTTTCCCGAAGTGAGCAAAGGGACAAGAGTAGGGTTCCTAGTAAATGGAAATGATTAAAGTAGTTTTTGTTTTGGTTCAGACATGTGTGTTATGTCCGAAAACCATTTGAGAAGCCAGGGCGATTAGCAAGGTAGAAGTATGAGTTTTACCCTCGGAGGATGAGGAGTTTTTTATGTGAGACGAGCAAGTCACTATATTTTTATTATTGCTAGATTCACAAGTGAGACGAGTTTAATGCGTATATCGATAATGTTACTATTATGTGAATGCTCTCCCTGGTATAACGGGGTTATCTTTAGTGTTATCCACGAAGGATGAATGTGTGTATTGATAGTGGTATATAACTTATTGAGGTTACTCATTTTAGTGATGTGTTATACGAGTACGATATTATCTTAATTACGGTTTTATAGTAATATTTAGACCGATAGTGGCGGATATCGCAAGTCTATTGGGGTTACTATCATAGTGAAGGATGTTTTATTCTGGAGAAGCCTCACCTACGAGAGGGTAGGGCTCGCATTTATATCATATATTAGAGAGACTTCGAAGAGTATAGTTGTATCAAAATGCTTAATCCCTGGGTGTGTAAGGACTTTATTGTCACGATTCGGTGTGTATTGGGTTTACTGTTGAGTGAAAAGATTTAACTCATTATTATGTTAAGTGATCAGGACTTAGTGATAGGAATAGCGCATTGTTATATCTATCCTTTAGAGACGTGGGATTTAAGATTTAAATTCATATGTTTGGGGATAGGATTTCGAGAGTCTTGATTGTATGTGTATGAGGTTTATGGAATGTGATTACCACCAATGCTAAGTGATAGTTCAATTGGCAAAAATTTCTTTGTTTAAGTGTAGTTACGGGAGGAGATGTAGCTTTATGTCAAGAGACGGTAATATAAGTACACATGTTATGGATGGAGGGCCTAATGGAATTCGATAACTGACAATGCTTGGTAGTAGTGTATCAGGTGGGTTCCTTGTTCAGATTTCGCTTTACGAGACATCCCATGCATGAAACTTAGCATAAGGTTAGAAGTAGGGAGATGTTTGGTCATTAGTCCATGAGTCCGATACCTTGATCGTTATAGGAGCAGGTAGTTATAACTGTAAGTTGGAAGTTAAATTAGGATTTAAGGCCAGTGGAGTCGGTTGTGTGGTAAGGGATCATTAAAAATTTTATTTTATCACCACGAGTTGAAGGGTGGAACGATGTTAAGTTGGATTTAAAATTTTGGGACATAGAGATATTGTGAATACATGGGCAATAAAGAATTGAGTGTTATGTGTGAAGCGTATGTGATGCTTACGCCAGTATGCACGATTTATAGGGTAGGTGGGCATCCTGCTTAGCTGATATCAGAATCGCCAGGGTTAAATGGATGTGGGAATAGATGTGTGAAATATATGTCTATGGGACTAATATAATTAAGTGGAAGTGGTGGACGGGATTAAGCTTCGTGTGAAGGACGATAATCCATATATACATGTGTGATGAGAATAACACACCCGAACTTGGTGGCAAGGCTGTGGGAAGCCATTTAAAAAGGGGTATCCCTTAAGAAGACTAAAATTTAACTATTATGGAAAATTTGGAGTGGAGTTATACCAAGTCAAATGTTGGGATAGACTTGTGCGTAGATATAATGATGATGTTAATAGGGTATAAAAAGTCCAGAAGTGCACATCGTGGAGAAAAGTGCACGGGTCGAAACTTTCGGTATACACCGAGGAAATAAGGGGGGTATTAAGTATCATTTAATGTGAGACATTACAAGTGGAAGTATGTATTAAGAGGGATAGAGTGAGTAGCCTCCACATGCACCACTCATAGATAGTGATCGGTTGGGGTAAGATGATCAACCCAAAAATTTTGTATTAAGCCGACGATTCCAGTAATAAAAGAGGGCAGTTAAGTCAGTAAAATTTCTTTGATGGGCTGCGAACCTCAAGTTAAAGTCAAGAGTTCCTTCGAATGTATGGAACAAGTTGACCAAGAAGGGAGCAATTGATATCCCTTTGGGGTGTTTTTCAATATTAGATAGTGTGCCCCATTCTTCCTTTGAAAGGAAGGATCACACTAGTAAGTGGTCCTGCCCGACATTGTTCTGAACTAGGATGAGATCCTTAAACCCCACCTTAAATAAAAAATTTCAGGAAGTAGTGGGGATGACATTTTATTTTGAGCTCCATCACTTATAGACCGAGTAGTAGGTGAAAGGTGATTAACGACTAGTCGAACTGTATAAAAGAAATTTTGGACTCATTGTGACCATCTCATTTCAACAACGGATATATCTAGTAAGTGAAGTATATTACGGTACTTGGGAGAAGATAATACTTAATGATTGGGTGGTGTGAATGCACTCGTACCTGTTTACTATGAACAAGGTGCTTATTGAGGTTTTCGTGTGGAAAAACCTTAACTATTCTCCCTCTGGAGGTTTAGAGGTGAGAGGATAATCATAATTTTCGTTTGGACGAGAGTTGGAATCGAATGACTAAAGTGGAATAACCACATATTGTCTTAGGTGACCTTATAACTGTCGTAAGAGTTACATTGCTTGGAATTGAGATTTCAATAACTGGCAATAGTAGTTAGATATTCATATGATTTCTCTCAGGATGGGAGTTTTGTGTTTAGATAAATACGAGTAGTTGACACGTAGTGAGGTGTGGCCTCCCAATAATATTGAGATAATGGGGGCCAATGATGTATAGGCTCGTCTCATTTGAATTTCGTAAGTTAAAAGCACAATGTGAAGTGCCGTTATTGAGGTGTACCCTTATAACTGATAAAGTGTTGAGGGAGTTACACAAGCTTGCTATGGGGCGGGGGCTATAGTTATTGAGCGCCTTACTCGAAAGTTAGTTCCACGTACTGATAAAGTATCCATAATTGTTTTACCAGGTAGGCCTTATTTTCCAAATTTTGGGACGAAATTCCGTTATATTATGGGGGGAAGTATGTAATACCCCATATTTTTAAGGCATTTAATTATCAGATTAATTAAATTAAATTGGGACAAATTACATTAATATTAATCGAGATTTTAAATAAATATTTACTAGCGTGATGAGAGTTAGTAATTATTGGTAAGAATAGTGTTGAATATTACTAGATGAGTAAAGTAATATATGAGATTGAATTTATTAAAATTGTCGCGAGTGAATAATAAGACAATTACATATATTAAGTCGGGACGTGCATGTGTCACGTCAGGACTAAATTAGTGGGATAAAAAATAAATTAATTCCCAGTCACCCGTATGGTCATTTCGAGTGCACCAATTGGTTTGGAAGGGTCGAGATAGTCAAAAAACTGTACCCGGGGGTTTAGTTTGCGTCTCGGGACGATTTTAGGACTAATCGATAACTCGGGGGGGGGGGGGGGGGGGGCTTTTGGTAATTTCCAATTTCAAGCCTTAATTATGGACGAAAATTAAAGGGTTATATCTGATGGGAGTTAGATTCCTTGAAGGTTATAAAACATTATAGTTGCAGAGGGGATAAGGAAGAGAGAAGAAATAAGGCTTCCAAGGAGGAGAGCCACCAACCCTACACCGCTCTCACCAATTCCACCACCATCGCGTAGATCGAAAGAAGGGGATCATTCCTATACCACTCTAATATGTCAGATCAGACCTTCAATTTCTAGGAAAATTCTAACTTGCGTTTCTTTAGTTGATAACACATCCATGCTAGTGTAGGAGATGATAATTTCATGTTTTCATAAAAGATAAAAGATATTTTGGAGATTCATATTGAAGTTCTGAATAGAATTCATGTTAGGACAACCCTATTGTTATATGTAAATGATTAACCATGAAATTGATGTCCAGTAGAGGTTAAATTATGGAAGAATTAGGAAGACATTGATCATGAGGATAAAAATAGGGTTCTTGATGTATTAATTTGAATTAACCCTTTAATTGATCGCTTTGATGAGTTCGTATATGTTTTACGTTAGAAATCATGGATGTAGGATGATACAACTGTTTGTTTAATTGTTTGGGAGTTTGGGATGAATTAGTAGAGGTTTTGAGGATTTACATTAAGGAAACCCATAGGTAAAGAATTACAGAAACTCGGCCATGAACTGCTCGATCGATCGAGCCCTTTTCATAGATTGATAGACCCGTCATGGACACTTAAATTTTTTTCCCTATGAAATGTTAATTCAATCCCAATGTGTAAGGACCATTGGACTTAATTTAAATATCGTAATGGGAATTAGGAAGGACCAGTTGGGTA
Organism: Sambucus nigra; assembly: GCA_949130495.1. Classification (NCBI taxonomy): domain Eukaryota; kingdom Viridiplantae; phylum Streptophyta; class Magnoliopsida; order Dipsacales; family Adoxaceae; genus Sambucus; species Sambucus nigra. Next base: position 115,836,567 of record OX422220.1, on the reverse strand, counting down.
TAAGTAAGGTCCAGGTAATACAACTTTATATGAGATGTAACCGTAGGATTTTGGGGGTATACATTGGAGTGGAAATCATGCGTGCATTAAATTAGGTCTTGTGAGAATTGAAAAGGACTTAGATCAGTAGGGTAGTGAGTGTACACCTAATGATTTTTTATTTATCAAGAGGATACATTTTGAGAGTCGAGAAGTACTTAAGGACTTGCAGTAATTGAGAAAATAAAAGAATGATTGAATTATATGTAGAACTCGGGCGTTATGTGCCACGCGTGGTTCGAATATATTATGGGTCGTGGGCGTACCTAGATGAATAATGTGAATATATGTATATGGGTGCATGTATATATATATATATATATATATATATATAATATTGAATATCTGCGTGTAATTATACCCGCGCTACTTGCTATCACGGAGGTTTCCGCGCTGAGACAGTCTTATCTCGATTCGACCTTTATGGGGGATATTTACTTGTACCATAGAGCATAGGATCCTTGATATAGTCTATCTAAGAATGATAGTTAGATGGTCCTAAGAGACGTGAGGGTATGTGTTGACCTCATAGTGACTGGGAACTATTCTTCGCCTCCAATATGAGTGTTTTGTGTAAATTCAGTTCAAGAGTGATTTCAGACTAGTATTTCCCTTTGTACGAGAGATACGGGGACTTGATATTTTAGTATGTCGACACCATAGATTTTTTTGGGGTGCCCTATTATTATATATATTATGAATGATAAATATATATACCTGTAACTAATCTACTATGCTTGTAAGTAGATACGAATGGAATAATTAATATTAAATGAATTATGTGGTTGAGAACTTAAGTCTCTATTGAGGTGAACATAACTGGCTTACTATATTCATAAGAAAAGGCTATCAGCTATAAACTATAGTTGTGAGATTACTTGAAACAGAATTTGGTGAAGGGAAATTGGGTTAGACTAGTGAATTGGGCCAGACTAGTGAATTGGGTTAGCTTTATCTAGATTAGTTCATTAGTACGTTAGGCATGCACACTAGTTGAGGGGTAAGTGTTCCCAAGTGAGTGTCGAGGTACTAGCATGTATGTAATATCATCTAGTAAGAATTTTAAATACTTGCTAAAATATTTTAAAGCTGTTTTACACTCGGGCTCTGACTCATTTCCTGCCATCGCTTCCTTCTCTTGTGTGTGTGTGTATATATATATATATATATATATATATATATGTATATATGTATGTATGTATGTATCACAGGTGCTCAACCACAGGTTCGTCAGGCTTATATCTTTGGACTGTTGACGTGCTTCAGCTAGTGTGGGAGTTGCAGGTCCTTACAGTGGATGACTTCATCTTTGTCTTCTCAGTCTTCTATTTAGTCATCATTAGATAGATCATGTGTCGCCCATTTGAAGTTTTGTCTAGTTCAGAGATATTTGTACTCTTGATTTATTTCAGTATTCTATTTTAGTTGGGATTGCTTTTGATTATTGCATTGTCCTGCGATTTGGGATATTTTATTTGGATTGGTTAATCTAGCTTAGTTATTTCATTTGAATGATTTGGTTTTTACTACTATTATTATCTGTGTTCGTAATAATGTTTTTGTACATTAAATCATAACAATAGGTCTTAATTTATAAAATTAAATGTTTTGACACTTAGCTTAATTATTTGTTAGGTGATTAATAAAGAAAAATTATTTTTTGACAGTGATGCTAAGAATGAACCAACTGGACACTTTGATTTAATTTTATAAAGGACTGATCTCCCGGTATTTAATTAGGCGGGGTGTCACATCGAATTGCATTCTTTGAGGACTAGACACTATTGTAACATAACGACTATTATTTTCTGCATGTGTCTGCATGCACCTACCTCTATGTTCCCGTTTTCCTATATTACTCCTTGTACATATATACTTTGATGTATATATCACTTCTCACTCATTTTCACTGCACAAACTTTTAAATACCCTCCATATACACTTCACACTACCTACACTTGTATATAGGACCACTTATACCGACAAGATTTACACGCCACATAGAATATCCATGCTTAGGCTTCACTAGAAAACACCTCCATTTGTCACACTTGTATAAATTCATGCTCACTTGCACATATCACACACCACTTGTAGTTGATCCATGTTTAGGCTCACTACCACACAATCAGTTTTAGATATTCACATATCACTCACTAAGATGTATCCATGCTTAGTGTAGTCTTTATGCCCCTTGTTAGATTTACTTTTCATGATACAAGTACATTATTCCTCATTAGTATATTGCTTCTTTTACTCATCGTGTCAAATAAAAGACTCTCTCCATAATATACTAATTAAGAATCATGCATTTGGAACACTACATCACCAAGAGCATTGCAATATTGGCCAAAAGTTTGTCGCATTGTGTGGGTACACTTTGTGATGGCTGCTGATCCTGTGAGTCACAGTTAGCCTAAGGAATATGACTTTCACTTCCCATTGGCCATGTAGCTTCAACATATATCTGACGGTTCCCCTCACATCATACCGGTACACCAAACTCATTACGGGAGGTATATAGCAGACAACTCGATCATGAAGTTGAGTATATCAAATTTTATTTCACACTTACTCTCCCCACGAGGTATATAGTGAGGAAATTCACGGGAATATCAAAATGTCTTATCCATTCCTAGCGATTTCCCTCAAAATCAAGAAATATATCGTGGAAGTCATGCCAAAGAGGGGAACCCTACCTCCCAAAAAAATGCATAAACCTCATATGGTCATCAAACCTAGGGCACTTATATTTAGTTTGACAGTTGGTACACAAACATATGACAAAATGCTGTGTCAGCATCCCACCTAAAGTTTCATGGTACTGCACCATTTTTCAAAATAGGACACTATCCATGCGCTTGGATACAAGTCAAACCATGTCTTACATATTTTTCAAATCCAATTTTACGAGGATCGAATCTGTTCCGACATTTTTTCCATCTAGGTAAACATAATACAAGTGAAAACATAATGATAATAATAATCATTATGAGATTTTTCTCTCATTTTTTCCCTCCTTTTTTTTCCTCAAAATACCAAAAACATTTTTCCTCCTTTTATCAAAAAATCAAACAAATTTTTCCTCCTTTTATCAAGAATACCTAAAAAAATCTTCTTTTTCAAAAATACCAAGAAAAGAAAACAACAATTCTTTCTTCCCTCTTTTAAAAATAAACTCGAACAATTTTTCCTTCTCAAGTCAATCGCATACCCAATTCGTGGCATGGCTCATTATTGGCTTCGATCTTACATCAAACCACCCTGAAGCTCCACGAGTTCCTCTTCAATTTCATACGAGTCCGAAATCTACCTTCACCAGCTTTTCATAGAAAATGATGACCAAACACCAAATATGCAGCCTGATCCGATGGCAGTCTTAGTCCAACTCAATGCCAGGATTAATAACCCTCAAAACAAGGTCTATGAGATGCAGTAAAATTGGGTCTAGATTCCTGAAGAACTTGAGGTCCCCTTCCCATGGATCCAACCGTTGCTGAGCCTCTCCAGGTCCCAGAAAAATACCTGTATGCTCTATGTTCCCCACTTTCCAATGGGACACAGTCAACTTAACTCCCTATGTTGAACCTTTCCTAGCCAAGGGCTAACTTGCCAGCAAGGAGGAAGAACTGAACAAGGTCAAAGAAGACCTTAAACTATTGTCCAAGTAATTTGACCAAGTCAAAATATACGAGAGCTACATGGAATACACCCATATGTTTCCCTATCCTAAAAAAAGATTATCATAGAAGTTCAAGATGCCAGCCATCGAGAAGTTAGGGGATAACGACGCCCCAATTATGAACCTTCGTAGTTATCACCGAGTCATAACCTTCATGGTGCCTCTAAAGAGATAAAGGCCCAAATATTTCAACAGACTTTGATAGAAAGTTCCCTCCGATGGTTCCTATCCCTCGAATAATATAAAATCCATAATTGGGAAGATGTCACCCAGGAATTCATGTCTCAGTACAAGTACAACGAAGAACTAGAGGAAACACACTGTGATCTAGAGCTTCTTAAGTAAAACTCAATGGAAACTGTCATTAGCTTCATAGGGAGGTGAAGACAGAAAGATGCTACCATGGCCAACCAACCCTATAAATAAGAACAAGTAAGTATCGTGAAAAATATTTATTTCGCCATAATTGGGAGACTATGGGAGGTCAATATTATGAACACTTTTGAGCCCTCTAGGAAGTGGGGGTAGAAATTAAACAAAATATTTCCAAAGTAGAATCTGATCCGAAGAATATAATCGGACAGTTCACTCCTTAAAAGTACGACAAGCATTCCAGTGCTACATTCTCAAACATGAACAATATCTCTTAACTTTCTTCCTCTTGGGTACCAGAAAGCATCCCTAATCCCACCAAAAAGGAATGCACTGAGCTCCATGACCTCTTATCCAAAGTCTAACATGCCTTTTTAATCCAAAAACCTCATCAAACCATTGGACCCCTATCCATTACCAAACCTACTCCCCAAGAACTATAAAATTAATGTCCACTATGACTTTCACCAATCCACAAGCCACACTATTGACCAATGATTCTGTCTTAAATACGGGGTTGAAGGCTTGATTGACCCGAATCTCATTACTCCACAAAAATATCCTAAACCCAATACCGCCAACAAATCATAGTTGTTTGATTAACTCAACATCTCTCAATGATCCATTCAGATGCTACACTAACAAACCCGTCTGCTATGATCAAAGTTGCTGATAGGCCTCTTCTCATTCGGGATTCAAACCAACATTTCTATTTATCATATCCATTAACTTGTTATTTCTTCTCCTTTTTTCATATCAATGTAACTGATACCGACTTTAACGAGGTTCTCAATGCCTCTTTTCTTGAAAGTTAAATAAACGAGGATTTTGAGTATCTTGTTGTGCATTAAGTTAATTGTCTTGATTCTAATGAAACTGTTGATGATGATGACTTTGCAAATGAAAAATTCTTAAATGATATTAATAAGGTTGATAACAAATAATATAACCATTTTCCAATTAATGAGGATAATAATATTATTATTAATCTCGGTTCTAGTGGACAACATCGCGAGACAAGGATAGGGTCCACCCTTAACGAGCATGAGCGTGTTCAATTTGAAGAAATGCTGAAGGAATTCATGGATGTCTTTTCATGAACCTATGATAAATGACCAACATCGATCTATAAATAATAGAACATGAGGTACTGGCATTCCCAGAATTCAATCCGATTAAACAAAATCTAAGGAAACTTCGCACCAAATGATCATTCAAATTCAAAAAAGAGGTATTCAACCAGCTAATTGTAGGATTCATGCATGTGATTGAACATCCCACATGTCTCACCAACATCATCCCTATGCCAAAATCAGAAGGAAAAGTACGCATGTGTATCGAGTAATGGGTTTTGAACAAAGAATCTCCAAAGGATGATTAACCATTGCCCAATATCGATATGATTGTGGACAACAAATCCATCTACACCTTCAAGTCATTCATTGATGGATTTTTTAAATATAACCAAATCAAGATGCCAAAAGCTTTTTTCCCCATTAGACTTGTTTCATGTATGGACCCTACCACATATGGATCCTATGAAGATGATGATGGTTGATGTTGGTAGGAAAGTTTCATATTATTTATGTCATGCAGAAATTTATGAAAGGGAAATCCATCTCTGACTACCTTGCTGAATACCCCAAAAAGCGAATCGACGCTTGGGTCTCTAAATTCCCAGATGAAGATATCCTGTAATCTTATCAAGAAGACCTCAGATGGAAAATGTTATTTCATGAAACTACCAAAAAGAAACGATATGGCATTGGGATACACTAAATCACACCAAATGACCATCACTCTCCCATTCCCATCAAGCTATATTTCCCCTGCACCAATAATTTGAATGCATACGAGGCACACACTTTATGCCTCAAAGTTGCCCTCAAGAAAGGTATCAAATACTTAGATGTCTATGAGGACTCTGGCTGATGTAAGTTCAAAGACGAAAAGATCTTACCCTTCCACGGTCACCTAGAAGAACTGGCATCCCAGTTCTAAGATATAAGCTTCCACTGCTTACTTTGAGCAATTAACAACTTAGTTAATGTTCTTGCTACACCGGCCTCTATGGTCAACATGCCAGAGGGAATGATGATGGCCCCTGTTTTAGTCCAAAAACAAGTTAAGCCAACCCACGAGTACCATTAAGGTCATCACTGAGTAAGATTCTAATATGGATGGGTTCTGGTACTATAAAATTTGGATCATCCTCAAACATGGTAGGTATCCCCAAAATGCAGATAAGAAAGACCATACGACCCTTTGGAAACTCGTTGCCCAGTACAACATCTGCGATAAAGAAGTATTTAAGAGAAACTTTAATGGAACCCATTTTCACTGCATTGTAGGGACTGGTGTTAGAAAAATGGTGAAGAAGATCCGTAGAAAAAAATTCAAACCCCATATAAATGGTCATATACTTGCTAATAAAATCATTCGTCGAGGGTATAATTGGACCATCATGGTTCAGGATTGGATCGCCTGTTTCCTAAGATGCCTTAAATGTTAATACTTTTCCAACCTCTAACACTTACCTCCTCGGGAATTATACAACATGACTTATCTATAGACGTTCTCCACTAGGGAAATTGAAATCATTGGGAAAGTCTCACTCAAATATATAAATGGGCATGAGTTCATCCTAGTCACCATTGATTACTCTACCAAATGGGTCGAAGCCGAGGCATACGCAGTGCAGAATGCTAAGAAAGTGGCTAAGTTTATTTGAAAGAACATCATCTGCCGATATGGGTTCCCCACGATCTAGTATCAGATAATTGGTTCCACTTTGTAGACATGGTCACATAACTAGTCAATGAGTACAGGATTCAAAGACATAAATCTTCTCCCAACATAACAAAATTATCAAGAGTTTAAGAGTTTGGAACAACCGGATCCCTTATGCCGTTTGGGGATATTTCACTTCAGTTAGAACATCTAATGGGGCTAGACCTTATTTTCTGATATAAAACATGGAAGCATTCCTACCCATTGAGCTATAAATACCTTCCCTATACGCATGCTCGGGAGCATAGTTAGTGAAGAAGACTGGCATCAGAGTTACTTTGATGAACTATCACTCTTGGATGAAAAGTGTCTAAAGATTCTTAACCATATAAGAGGGTACCATATTTAGTTTCGAGGACACAAACCTTACCCTCAAAGAGGTCATATAACCTGTACAGGAACCGGGAGGGAAATTTAAGCTGAACTGGAGTGGCCCTTACATAGTAAATATATCTTATCACGTGGTGTCGCTATTCTTGTACACCTAGATGGATAAGAGATGGCGCATCCACCCAACCTAAATAGACTCAAAAAATTCTACCCTTAGTCCAAAATCTCAGCGTGCTACAAATCTTATCATCCCCCTTCCAATCTAAAAAAATCTATTCATATCTCTCTACCCAAAACTATGTGGGGCCTGAGCCTTTCAAAAAACCTTTTTGATTTCAAAATGGAACTCACAAAAAATTTCCCAAACCCCAAAACTTATGTAGACAACTCATACAACTTACATGGGCATGGTCCCCTTTTTTTTCAAAATGCTATTCTTTTCTAACCTATGAAAAAGGTGGTCCATTTTATCATTTATATGAACAAAAGGATTATGTGTACCTTAGTGATTGGTATAGATAACTCAAATGAAAAACTTGTCAAGAGGGAAGACAAAATATGATCAAAATCACTTTTCCTTTAAATAAGGAAATACAACACCATTACATGAAGTATCAACAAGGATAGTTAAACAAACCACCCCCTTCACTGACTTAAGACATTATTGAAATAACAACCTTATCAAGCTACACCAAATTTAATTAAAAAAAATAGAAAAACACCCAAGTTGTACCACATCTTCAAAAAAGCTTCATACAAATTACCCCTGCTTCACAAACGCTTCATAAATATTATCCCCAACTTCATAAAATTCTATCAACAACTGCTAGAATACCCAACCACATCATCAGTTTTAACCCTCGGAGGTCCTCAGGTCTCCCCCACATGGTTAATGTTTCGAATACACTCCATGGAGAAGTATGCCCTGACTAGTCTAGAAAAACCACTACCCTCCCTTCTATGGGATGGAAAAGAACAAACCACCTCTGGCTGGACTCTTCCTCCAAGATCTTCTCTAATACTCTTTCAACAACCACTTTAAATAGTCCCCCGGCACGTTCGAGACTCTTCCTAAATATTGAGATGGAGGAGTCGATGACCAACGACTCTCCCACAAAGAGACTAGCATCATGCGCCAAGATTTTGTCAGGTGATCTACCATAAAGAAGTCTAATGTACAAGGAGGCACTATTTTCTCCCACCCAACATGGTGCAAAAATCACAAAGGGAAATAAAATGATGTTTGTCGCCAGCCAAGTAATTTTACCTGTCGATATGCTCCCAGCTTCAGAATAGGATACAATTCTCCACATTATGGCACCGACCAACGAATACACTGGACTCCAAGCCCCAAAAATAATTTGACCCAATTCTTTATAGATTGTCTGAAATTGAAAAAGCACCGAGACAACAAAATTAAGCACACCTGCTAAGGGGTACTTAAGAGGAGTGCCAGGATGAACGACTCAACAATCCATATAAACAACATCACCGGGCTCCCCTTACGAAAATAATAGCGACCTTATCTCTGAGCATCAAGATTATTCATAGACTAAGCTAGTATCATCATCGCATGACTATGACAGTAAGACATCCTTACTGCTATTATAGACAACTGAGGTTCTACCATTAAGTCACCCATGACCAATGAAAGCCTCATAGTATGACCCAATGCAATAACTGCGTCATAGGCTACGTTATTAAAATCCCTCAAACGAATGGAGTGCATAACAACCCAAAGGGAAATTATCCCCCCAGTAACCAATGGTCGAGCCGTTTAAGGCTAAACATGAAGTAACTCCTCTAATAACGCTCGGGGAGAACGAGAAAATTCGTGCCTAATTATCACTACACAGGGGTTGGACCTCAACATAGTTAAGAATCCTTTATAAGTCGGAAATACCTCATCTAGGCCACAAAGAAGTTCTCGTCGAGAATTATTCATTAGACATGGTCTACCACCGCCACTAGCATCTTCTATTTAATGGCTCAATTGTGCCACTGAGAGACTCGATGTAGGTTAAATGCCTCGTAACCACATTATACCCTATAGTCCTGTAAGGTAAGAGGAAAATTTTGCATGAACCACAAGGGACATTTAGGAATTATAAAGAAATAAGAAAGAAGCAAGAAGAAGAAATTGGGTATGGGTGGAAAACTCACATTCCTTACCTCTCATTTTATACACAAAAGACTTGGAAAAAGACATAGTAACTGAAAATCTGAGTAAATTCTAGCGCCACAAGAGTATTCTAATGTGTAGGGAAGTGCAATCAAAGCCTTAGAGTGATTTGACTTGACCCTTTTACCGATAGACAGGGCAAGGGGTATGTCGATTAGCAACACCCTTGTTTTAGAAAATGACATACTTCCTCTTTTGTCAAAATCAAAATCTCACAAAGAAATCTTTATTTTTAAAAACCCTGGGTCATTTCTCCTTAATTATCATTTTTTATGTATTTCAAAAATAAATATTTTCCCTAAGTTAATTTACACTCTATTCCCTATAAACATCCTATCATCTTAGCAGCCTCAATGGAAAAGTAAAGTGCATATATGATAAGTCATTAAAGGAAGAAAAAATTAAAATGCATCTCCTTCATAATACAAGTGACAGACGTGTTTTTCCCAATGACGAGCAGTGGAATCTCCACTCCTAGAGCCTGAAACCTCATTAAAGGAGGAAGAAGAAACTAAGTAGGAAGGAACGTAATCCCCGATGTAAGCAGACACAAAGGACACCTAGTCCTCAATATCCTTTAGCCAGGTGGTCGGCGCCCAAACACACTACAAGTAAACAAAAAAACAAAAACAAAGGGGAAATCATTCAGAAAAGACAAAAGAAATAAAAGAAAGAGGCAAGAGAATGAAAGAAGAAGAATATACCTCAGGCCAAAGGGAATTATTTGAAAGCCCCATCAATCCCAGTGGCTATGCATTGGGATGATACGACATGATAAATGACTCATCTCTACTCAATAGGAAAATATAAGAAGGGGAAGTAACAACAATGATAGGAGCCTCCTCTACTTCTACCACCGTTGCTGACAATCACTACCACCCATGTTGTAGGAGGATCCCACAGGACTGCTAGTACTCCACCCGAATTCATAGGAGGTGGAGGCATATTATCCACATCATAAATGCAAGGGGAATCAACTAGCTATTCACGATGTCCAAGTAATCATAAGCCACCACCGTGTCTATATAGAGCATGTAGGGTTCATCGAATGATGTTGTCTCCTGGGCCTCGCCTGACATATCCTTCATTGGCCTTAAGTAGTGAAACGATAGTGGAAACACTAAATAATCATCCATTATCTTCCTCACCACTCTCTCTCCTAGGTACCATATGTACCCAAACTCGTCCGCCATCAATTACCACATCTATGCATTCATACCCATCACCCCAGTATCCAGAAGAGCTGTCCCCCTAGGGTTGAAGGTCATTTGCAATCCCCAATAGAGAATCAATATTCATTCAAGAGAGAAAATGCCAAGAAAGAACTCTGAAAATATTTGAAACAACCTAATAACTCGTAAAGTCATTCAAAGCCTGTCATATCGCTGTCAAGGAGAAAGACTAGTTCAATCACCCGTTGGACTTTAGCCACCGAAACATCTGGCAGAAATCCCCCAAATCCTTATCCTTCAAACCTATCATCCTCATATTATTCCCAATAACCTCGTAAAACCACATATGCAAATGGTAGGAATCAATAAAAGATAAACTAAAGAAGAATGAAAGGAAGCACATAAAAAGAAAATAAGTGCAAAGTTAAATCCAAAAGGTATGTGGCCCCCGTAATAGTCAGTCGGCAGCACCGGATAAAAGCATCCAAAGAAGATTACAGGGATGCAAAAGTCAAGCCCCCCAATCATAAAACAAGATGTCAAAAATCTTCCTCGAAAATGACAAAAACTAGAGATGAACGACGTCACCACTCGTTGACAGCAAAAATCCTCTAAAAAGAGAAAAATGAACTATCTGTCCATCTATCTCACCTGCCACCCATTAGTCACGTCTATTTTTGTACTCAAAAGCACCTCCTGAAAATCAGATATGTGGATAAAATCCCCAAAAATGATCATACCCACATCCACCAGTGTCGCCTAAACCGCCTCTTGTGTCACCCTCACTATTAGATCCACCTATATCTTAACACTCTCAATGTCAAATTCCCTAGCAGTTGATGAACATCAATGGGAGTAATGGTCATCTCCCTAAAGCCTAAATGTAAGGTGTGGGTAGTGTCCCACCACCTATTTCACGGAGTGAACAACCTTGCGGCAAAATGCGACATCTCATCCAAAGCTTATGCTAGACGAACAAAACCAAAAAAAAATAAACTATTTAGTGAACCACCATTGGGAGCTTATACCAAACATCCTTTAACCAAGTGGTTCCCCGAGAATGTATGCTTCGAATAAGCTATGTCACTTTGCCAAAGAAATATCACTCCGCCAAAGTAAAAGAATAAAAAACCTTTCATAAAAAAAAATAACAAAGAGAAAAATGAAATGAAATACAAATAGTCACCCCACTTACATAGCCACTAGGGTTCTTCACCCTAGATGAACGGTGGTAGGAGGTCTCGCACAAAAGGAAATGCTCTTCATCTTCTAACTTAAGAAGATTGAAAGAATTCTCCTTATCTAAGGCAAGGGGCACACTATAATCCAATTCCAGGCGAGACTAGACATCAACATCCAACCATTCCACATTGTATCTCTACTTATAAGAACCCACCATTTGAAGTCTTGAAAGGAAAGGAACTTAAGAAAGGTTTTAATAAAGAATGTAGAAAAATGAACAGTTTTAGGCGTAATGCCGATCGACATACTCTTGTAAATATAGATTGGAACCTGCCTATTCCTCTTCCCAAGGAAGCCTAGGAGTTTGTGCCATTTTAGAATGAAAAGCCCTTTAGTTTTCCAATCAGCACCCCCTCAAAATTTTGTACAAAAATTCCAGAATAATATTGGAAAAATAAAAAAAAAATACCCAAAAAATTCCTAAAAACATTAGAAAAATATTGAAACATTTCTTCATCAAGAATTCCATTTTTTGAAACACGAAGACCCGTTATAATTCCTTAAGATCCGAGCAGGATTAACCTTCCAGCATTACATCGGCATCTAAGTATACTACCATTCACAGTGGAATCTCTAGTTTAAACTAGTCACGTCTGCATCAAAATCTCTCAAAGATTCCCTGATGAAGTTATTCCCTCTCCAAAAATACAAGTTCTCAGGAGAGCAACTCGTCTTTTAACTTTAGGTCCTTAGAATTGACATCAAACCATGAAATCGATCTCTATAACTTTAGGTCCTCAAAAATTAACTTGACCCACATAATTATTATATAAAATGTTAGGTCCTCAGAATTAACGTCAACTCGCATAATCGGTCACAAAAGCTTTAGGTCTTCAGTTTTAACCTCTACCCGCATAATCGGTCTTTATAACTTTGGGTCCTTAGAATTGACCTCGAATCGTAGAATCGGACTCTACAACTTTAGGTCCTCCCTCCTCGACCCGCAAAATCATTCTCTATAACTTTAGCTCCTCAAAATTGAACTCGACCTGCAAAAATCGGTCTCTAAAACTTTAGGACCTCAGAATTGACCTCGACCCACATAATTGGTCTCCATAACTATAGGTCCTTAGAATTCACCTCGACTTGCAGAATTGGTCTCTACAACATTAGGTCCTTAGAATTAACCTCAACCCATATAATCGGCCTCTATAACTTTAGGTCCTCAGAATTGACCTCGATCTGTAGAATTGGTCCCTACAACTTTAGGTCCTTAGAATTGACCTCGACTCGCAAAATCGATCCCTACAACTTTAGGTCCTCAAAATTTACCACTACCAAAATAATTGATCACTATCGGTTTAGGTCCTCAATATTGAACTGGAATCGCATAATTAGTCCCTATAACTTTAGGTCCTCATAATTGACCTCGACCTTCAAAATTGATCCATACAACATAGGTCCTTAGAATTGACCTCGACCCATATAATCGGTTCCTATAAGTTTAGTTCCTGAGAATTGACCTCCAACCACATAATCAGTCCTATAACTTTAGGTCCTCATAATGGACCTCGACCCGCAGAATGGTTCTTATCAATTTTATGTCCTCAGAATTGATATTGGCCCTCAAAATCGATCCTCATGTCTTTAAGTCCTCAGAATTGACCAGCGACCCTCTGAATCGGTCATCATAACTTTGGTCCTCATAACTGACCTCGACCCTTGAATAAATCACCCCCGACACAACCTTAGTCCCTTAGAATGGACCTCAACCCTTTGAATGGATCACCCTAGTCTAGATAAATGACCGTAAACATCCTCTTTCCCAATTTAAGTGTGGTGTCTATTCGATGAACTTCACTTGTTCCAAGCTCACCCGTCGAGGGGCTATATAGATAACATATTCTAAGACCCCCTACTAGGATCTCCTTAGGCTCTTAAACTTCTTCCTTCATCATAAAACCTAGGTAATACTTCTAATACTTATTAGTAGGCCACCGGACGCTCCTAGGCCCCATTTGACTATCTATCAACTTTCTTACTTTATCTATAGCTCATTAGATCATTGAAGGTCCCTAAATCCCATTTTTGTGGTCCTCCTCATACATGAATTGGAAGTACAGTTCGGACGAACGATTAAATTTCCCATAAAAATTGATCAAGAGGACATCAAGTGCTCTAGTGGCCCGTTTGACTCCGGTCAACTCTCCAACTTGAGTGAATCTCTTTGGATCCTTGAAGGTCTATGAATCCTATTTCTAATGGTTCACCTCGTGCGCGAATCTACCTTACGGTATGTACAAAGGACATTTTCACTACAAAACGGTCACTAGGGACATCCGAGGCCCATATTACCTTGGTCAACTTTCTAACCCGAGTGAATCTCTTTGGAATATCGAACGTCCCTTCATAACCTTTCTAAATATTCATCCTACGTATGAATCGTCCTTATGGTTCATGTGAACGATTAGTATCCCTATTGTCTAAAGGACCTATGGGCACTTCCAAGCCCATTTGACCAAAGTTAATTCTCGAACCCTCAAGAGGGCCATGTATTCTTAAAGGGATCTGAATACCCTTTCTAATACTTCCTCCTGTACAAAATTTGGAATATGGATTGCATTTTATGACTATTTTTCCAAAAAATCCGTAAGAGGACTTCCTAATAGCAAGACCATTTCCCTGATCATTGGTGATCGGCACCCCCTTGACCCTATATAAGGATAGCATGTGCTCACTTCAAAAATCAGCTTAGAAACATCCCTTTTAGTGATCTCGATAACATTCTCTAAAAGTCAACGTGGTTTCCATCTTAAAACCTCTACCCCACATTCTGCTTCCATCCTTTCCATTAACCAATTTGGAAAATTATTTTTCCTCTCCTCCTACCACCTTCATCCACTTGCAAGAGCAACCCTTCAACATTTAAGATTAATTTTTTGGCTTTAAAAGAAGGTCCAAATCTTTCACTCTCTATTTAAATTCTCTTATTTTGCATTAGTCACTTAATTCTTATTTTAGTATTTCATTTAGATCTCGCACATATGAATATCCAACTTTTTACTAGTAGTATTGCACATAATATTTACTTTATATAATGAAACCAAAAACTAGAAAAAGAGGGCTGGCTTGTAAATTCCAAACGGGGATTTCTCACTACATATTCTCACATTATAAAATCATTTTCACACATATTCCTATAATAAAAGTCCCCAGTTGGATTTATGGGATAAACCCCACCCCATGTTATATTAAAATGACGTACGTAGGTATCTCGAGTAAAATTCGAGATTCGATTCATCTCCTATTTTTGCCTATATATTATTTTCATATCATATATTTGTGATTTATGCTTGTGTTTTGTCCAACCTACACCATCATCCTCCTATAAACAATTGTTGATCCTACAAACATACACATAATATTTTGATTACTATTTTAGGGAACACCCCTAAGGATGAACTCACTCCACCTTTATCCCTGACTCCAGTCGAGTAATTATACTTTCCATTTATATATATGAACACACACATCTCATGGAGTTATTAACGAGAAGAATAACACATGCCCATGAGAGAGTGAAAGGGAGGGATGGGTGCCTATAACCTTCTAATTAACTTAGTCCTCGAATCCTTAAAATAGGGGTTTCGAAAGCATCCGTATGTCTTTGGTGTCATTCTATAGAGGTGGCAATATTTATTTTGGTGGTTTTGTGAAAAAATCATGGGGACTCTATCTCTACACATCACCCCAATTAACGATGATCCAAGCGCCCAGAGGAAGGGTGCGAGACCCCTGCACACAGGCACACCGATCAGGGAGGTATAGTCATCGATCGGGGAGGGATGACCACACCTGCATATATAGGATTCAGATTGACATGGAATGTATTTTATCTAAATTCTCCAATATTATTCTCTTAACAGGGTTCCTTTACACAAGGCTCCTCATTGTTTTCCCCTCAGAGATCCCCTCATACTATCTATAGTAAAATGTTGAAAGTTGCTTTGTTGGAATAAGAAACATTGCGGTAAGGGGCTTACTTCCCTTTCTTAACAAGTAATATGCCTTTGTTTCTTGACCATATGGTGTGGAAACTCAAGCCTAAACACGGTCGTTCATTATTGAGGCCAATCTTTGGGTTCAATTGGTAACTATAGAAATGGTTATCAATAAAACTGTATTGGATGTTGTTCTCATCATTACTCCTTGTCTTCTTCCATCAATCACTTAATAAGGTGCTAAAAGAGAGGCCTATAATCTTCACCATTATTCCAATAAATTTGGGTATGACTAAGGTGTCCCTATCAAATCCTTTGGAAGCAACAATGCCAATAAAACATTCTCCATAACTTATTCAGATTTTACAATCGCATTCGTTGTATCTCTTTGAGGGGATTTGAAGGATAACATCACCATTCCAATAAAAAAAAGGAAAGGTGATGTATCCTTTAGCTATCTCATGAACTTTTCCCAACACAACTAAACTAGAATTAGGGAGTGGCTCTAGACTCCCCTTACCTATCCATTGGTTAATTGGTTCCCCTCAACAAGACTGGGAATAAAAATAACTCAGTAATAGGGTTTGAATTTAAGTTGAGCACCATGTAGAAGAGTCCACTATATGAGTTACCTCCTTTGGCCCTAGTGAGGGATGTGGCTAAAAAGGTGAAGAATAAAGTTATTTTCCCTTCTATTGTTGTTGAAAAAAAAAGCTTCTTTAGCAGTTTGTTCGTTAATAGAGGAAGCTCCCCTTCTAGCTACTAAGAAATCAAAAACAAAGAAGAGTGCCAACGATTTGTCTGGGTTACCTCTAGAAGATGTTCGACCACTAAATCCAAACTTGGTGGAAAAGGTGTTCTTAGTACCTGCAGAGGTCCTTCGAGGCTTCAATATTTTTCCAGTTATTCCCCATGGGAAACCCCTATTTATTATGTTATTTCTTCTTATGTTCCACGTAGGCAAATATTGAACCCGGTCAATCTAAATAGGGACCGTCCTCTGGCGCCCTATATCAGTGTAAAAAACATTTAGGAACCAAAGCGTTGAAAAATGAGCAACTCAAGGGAGTGTTGTTATCCCCAGTCTATGTCCGACTGCACCCTGAGGTTCCTCTGAACCCATTATTTTGGAAGATAACATTGTGGATGAATATGTTGTAACTGTTTCAATGCACACTATGTCAATGCTGAATATTTCTGCTAATCTAGAGGTAATTCCTTACTTATTTTGTACAATTTTGTTTATGTTGACATGCTCTCTTGAAACTTTGTTACTTTTTATTTATTCTTTATGATTTTTCATTCATTAATTATTATCCAACACCCCAAGGGATCTCCCAAGCCCAATCATCATTGGACAAACCCTGAGTTTATTCGAGCTCATCGTTCATCTATGATTTAGCTCACATACCCAAGGCACGCTTAATCCATCCGTGCGAGTGATGTATCGTGTACAATGTCTCTGGAAGAGGAAACTATTGGTTCCTTAGGAAGTATCGGTGAAGCTTCAATGAAACCCGAATTACATTTGTCCACAATATTTGACTCACTATCATCTAGCGTTTTACAATTAGTGGTGATTCCTCCATCCAACATGCCTTAGGTAACTTGTATTTTTTATCAAAAAATTTCAAAGTATGCCTCATCAAACTCTGGAAAAACTTTTAACATGTCCTTTTTGAACGAGTGGACATTCTGGCTATCGTTAATGACATTTTCGAGCCTCTTCCTTCATATCCCATTATGAGGACAATCATGGATTCGATTCCACAAGAGACTTTTGAGGAGGAAAAAAATTGACTTGTTTATAACTGTGTTGATACTATTTCACTTTTTAACTCATATCAAGTTTTTTTTCTCTCTTTATGTTGATGCACCTCTCCCGAGGTGAGCCAACTACTTATACCCATGTGGTTCGTACGCCCTTGGTGGAAGCTTAACTTTCAGCCCTTGATTCCAATGATTTATTGTCAGACACTGCTTCTGACTTGTCTCTTATGCTAGTTGAGGCTCATTTTCCATGCCAATTAAGTAGTAAGGTCTCTTTAGTCAAAGATCAAATGATGAAGCTAGGGATGCAAACACTCATTTAGTTTTAACTATGGTTGTTTAAACTTCTAAGGTACATTTCAGTTTATTATTTTTTTGTTCCCTCTAAAAATGTTTGAAAATACACTTGCTTAGTAACTTAGAAATATGTTTTCAAAAGGTTTCAAATCTCACGTTTGCTTGGTGACATAGGAAAACTTTACTAAGCATTTTTTAAAAATCTCACACCTACTGGGTAACTTAGCAGTATCTTTGCTAAGAATTTTCTTTCCAAATCTCAAATTTTGAGAAGTCTTTTCTAAAACCAATATGAAATCTCACACCTACTTGGTGACTTAGCAATCTCATTGGTAACCTTCTTAGTAACTATCAAAATCTTTGCAAAGATCTTTTTTCAAATGTCCCATCTGGTTGGTAACTTAACAAACTCTTTTAGAAGGTTGTTTTCCTAACATACCTCTCTAGTAAAAAAGAAAAAAAACCCAAATTGTGGCTAACTCTTATTGTTGTCTCTTTGCATATTTTGAGGGAATATATTAAAAAATTTGAGGTACCTCACTATGTTCCTTCTCAAGTCATTATGTTCCCTAAACAAATGGAGGGTCACCCCATTACTAAAGATCTTTCGTGTGTTAAGTCATCTAGTGAAAGTGATATTGGATCAAAGACCAATGCCAACACAGTAGATAGTCATTTTGGGTCTTAGATTCCATTTCCAAGCATTGCACCTTCAAAATTTTGCTAGTAGGTGCTTTAACAGTGCCCATTCATTCAAGGCTGCAATTTCATGTTGATAAAACAAATTATACTCTTCTTCATCCAGAAACATTTATTGGGGAATAACTAAGGCCCAATAGATTTATAATGGGATATAAAATAAAAGGTGTGGAAACTATTGTGGCGGAGATTGTGAACACTCCAATGACCAATCTTGATAGAGCTACGATTAACCAACACTTGATAAATCTAAAAGAATTTTCCAAGAATGGGTTAAGCTTTTGTTGGATCATCAATCATTTTAAACTCTTAACGGATGCATAAATGGTGACTCAATGTGAGATGTGTCTGAAGAATGTTCAAGCCGAACACGTTGAGGAGGGATGGAAGAAAGACCTTGATCTGCTTCTTAAGGAGCTTAACCAAGTTGGCATGAAGGTCCCAAGTTCAAATTAAACTCCATCCTATATTGGAAGATTCAAAGACTTGTGTTCAAGATGCTTCTTTCCTTCCTGAAGGGTATTTCACTTTCCCTCATAGGTTGGGGCCATTTTATCTTTCTTGTATAAGGAAGACATCTTTTTTTATAGACATTATCATTTTTCATACTCATACATATTTGCTTATTTCCCACACTTGTCTTAATAATATAAACTGTGATTTATTTAGTATGCATGTGTTCGCTTGTTACCTTTAAACACGTCTTAAAGAATCTTACGAATGAACTAAAAAGAAAGAGGATTTGAAATGAGAAATTACAATCAACTCTAAACGTGGTACACTTTAAACCACTTGTTATTGGCATTGAAATGCCTATCCAGCTCTATCTTGGAGATCGAATAGTAACTCGAATTATGTCCTTCTTTGACAATAAATAGTCCCTCCCAATTGGCTGTGAAATTGGGCAATAGCAGTCCTATAATGTGTAAAATTTCCTTGGATTAACTAAATTATCATAAGCCATGGAAAGTTATTTTTTGTACATATGGAAGTCCCTCGCATTACTTTTGTGTTCGTCCAATGCTTCTAGTTGAACATGCCTATATTGAGGGAGCACGCTACTTCGTAAGTCGTATATACTCGAAATAAATTCTAACTCAATTGTACAAATTGCTTAAGCTTAATAAACCAAGGAAAAAGGTTTATAACCATTTAGTTTCCTTTTGGTCATTCGAAAAGCCCATAGTAACACTGTAATTTTTTCACCCCATGCTTCAGGAAAATCCTACAACATATTGACCGAGATATTGATTAAGGTCTTATTTATTGATTCTTCTTAACCATTTCCATCGAGGTAGGATACCGTTTTGTATTCAGTGATCAAGGTCACCTCCTTATTGATAAATGGAGTTACCTTATCAAATAAAATAACCTTAGGGATGCCAAAACAAAAAATTATGTACTCTTTAATGAATTGTGCCACCATATCCGTCGTTTCTCTCTTCAAAAGTATCACCTCTGCACATTTTGTAAAACACTTTGTTGCCTGAAGTATCCATTTTTCCCCTTGGGGGAGGATTGATTGACCCCATAAGGTCAAATGCCCAAGTTTGAAATGGATAGGGAGTTTCCATTGAATAAAGTTCTACAGAGGGAGCATGGATTATATTTCAAGGGAGTTGTAATGCCTTACACTTCCGAAAAAAATCAGTTCAATCTTTCTCCATGGTTGGATAACAATTAACCAAAGTCATAATGATCATACAATTTGGCGTCTCTAATGTGAGATGGATTGTGGGATTTTATAAGGACATCCATCGTTTCCTCCTTTGTGATGAACCTCAAAGGTCTATTGAAGTATCCTTTTCGATAGAGTTTCTCCTATTTAACATGGAAACTTGGGGATCCTCTTATAATACCCACAACATCGATAATCTTCACAGGAACAACCACATCTTTAATAAAATCATTGTAAGATTGCCTCAAGTTAGTTTAGGTTTCCATGAAATTACACTCAGTTGCCTGACATAAAAGATGACACATAGAACATTCTCTTTGTACTATTTTTGCGTCTAGCCTCATTATATTAAAAAAATACCTCCCTTTAAATTCTTCGATGCAGAGGGATCTCACAGTTCTCAAAATTCTCCTTATTGATTTTCCTCAATTTATACTTTACTTCCTCTGGGCCGATGCACCTCACCAACCATCCTTCGATATTTTTAAAGTATAAACTCCATGCCATAATAAAATATGGTACTAACTCTCTGAGCTCCATCTTTCCTTCCTTAGACTCAAGTTTCTTTGGTAGTTTACCTCTCCAATTAGAGTCATCTTCAGTTGAAAATATAGCAAGCATGATCGATGGAGATGTTCTTCGTTGGATTGCCACAATTATTAACTCACCATTCTCAATAACTTTTGTGCGATGGTGGCATAGGCATCAACATATCTGTTCATTTTTCTAGGATGTTTTTCCACTTAAACATGATGGTGCTTGATTAACCACCGGATGATTTTTCCATAGGTTCCAAGTTGAGGTGCTTTAATGTGTATTCTCCATTCACTTGAATGAACACTAAGTTAGAAACCCCTTTGATGCCGAGAAAATGGACGCCCCTTCGCAAAGACTCCACTAATCCCAAAACAAATCCTCATATTGTGCCTTATTGTTTGAACAAAACAAATCAAACTTAAAAGACTGATAAATTTTCTCTTTTCCTCTTGAAAGAATGACCCGTTCTCCTCCTTTTCCTCTAGATGATGATCCATCAAACTCCATAATCCACTATTCAAGATTGTCATCCAGGAAATTACCGTGCATATCATAACCTAGAATGTATCATGAGGTTGATCAAATATTTACGAGGGAAAAATCACCAGTATTGCTGTGTAATATTGATTCTTTATCAAGAGAGGAACCACACAATTCAGATCATACTACGAGAGGATAAGGAACCACCTTGATTCCCTCCCAATATAAATTATTTATTATGGCAAAAACTTATTTGGATCACATATTATCACAATGCGAATGGTGAAAGATAACATATAATTCGTTAATTTTTTAATAGAAATTACCAAAGTCAAATAATTACCCTCAACACTCATGTATCATTCCTCTTGACCTATCTAATCATAGACTAGTCATTCATATACCGGTCTATTCTAATCATAGACTGGTCGTTCTTTCCTAGCAATCTCTTATGCCAAAAAATCACCAATGGACCTTGTTATAGAAGTAAGGTAAAGTTGTAACGGTACTCCAGCTCTTAGAGGGATAATAGTTTGTCCCATTTAAACAACATATTTTTGCATAATAAGTCCATCAATGGATGAGTAATATCTTCCACACTTGGGACAAATTTTCTTAAGCAACAAATATTCTTGAGGAAGCTCTTAAGATCCTTCGTCGTTCTTAGGTAGGGAATATTGAGGATATTCTTCTTCTTGCCTTGGTCCATATGGACTGGCCATCCACCAGAAAACCTGAGAATTTCTTGCTCCATGCACTAAAAGTGCACTTGAGTGGGATTATCTTAAATTTGCATTTCCTACACTTATTGAAAACTCTTCTCAGGTCAACCAAGTGAGATTCCTTCTTCCCGACTTTATAACCAGATCATCCATATAGAACTCCAAAATGTCATGAAAAGTCATGAATAATGTCCACCATCGTTCCTTAATAGGTGGCCCCCGCATTTTTCAAAACCAAAAAGCATGGCATTGTATATAAATTACCCAATGGAGTTTTAATTTTTGTTTTCTCTACGTCAATTGGATCCATATTAATCTTGTTGTAGCACATGTACCAATCCATGAAGTTATACATTTCATGACCTGTCATTTAATTTATCAGACTTTCAAAATACAGTAGAAAAAACTCATCCTTAGAGCAAGCTCTGTCGAGATATCTAAAGATAACATAGATGAATATTTGATTTTTGTCCTTATTCCCCACATTCATAATGCAGGAAAGCCAAATTGGATATTGTATTGGATTAATGAATCCGATTGCCAACAATCGTTGCACTTTCACTTTGATCATGGGATCTTGTTATGATTTGTATGTTCGGGTTGTTGTCTTTATTAGTAGTAACAAAGGAATTATGTTTAACAAATGATAACTAACCCCTTGGTTCAACCTAGCTATCTCTTTGTATTTCTAAGAAAAAATGTCTTTATACTCTCGAATAAATTCGAACATCCCCTATTTCTTTTTAGCATCTAGGTCCTTTGAGATGAAGATTGGACTTTGACGTTCACCACCATTAGCTAGGTCAATATTCTCTAACTCTTGGACTTGTGGTTTCAGAAGATCAGTCATGAATTCTATATCATCTTCAATATTTTCAACAAATTTATGAATGTTACAATTATCAATGATAAGGCATTACCCTTTATTACCTACAAATAAACACTTATACTTCGGGTCAACATCTTCTTCACCTTATTATTCTTGCCATTCGTACATTCATTGGGGATACATCACCTTATGTCCTTCAATTGTACCTTTATACAATGTCATTTGGGCGATGCAACGGTCTTCCTCTTTCTATCACACTTTGCTTCCTCTAATCCCGATCCTGAAAATCTTATGAGTACACTCTGCCATTTTACCTTATGCACCATCGAATCAAACCTTGTCCTTATTTTATCTCTTAACTACTTAATAATATTTAAGGTTTAGAAATGCCATCATGCCCATCCTCAGCTCTTAGTAAACTGTTCACCTTCTCAACATATTGGTTGTTCAAAGGTCATAACCTTTCTCTAATCTTTAGAGCTTCTTGGTTGTTATAATTATTATTTTTGTTCCATTCACGTTAGCTTTCACGCGTTGATGACACGTTGAAGGAACCAACTCGTGTTTGCGCATCCACACTCTTCCTTCTAAAAGATGGTAGGAAGTACCGCGCTCAATCGTATGGAACTTAAAGTGTGATGTGATATTCTCCATCGCAATTACCACATTAACATACCTAATTGATTTTGAATATGGTTATTAGAACCTGATATAGAAAATGTCTTTGCTATTAACATTTTGTGTTAGATATTATCTGCGTAAAATCCGCTAATTTTGGCACCTCCATCCATCAAAGCTTTAGTGAAGCTTATACCGTTCACACTTGTAGTGATATACAATTTCCATTTATGTGAGAACCTGATTGATCTTTTGGCATTAAAGAAAATTATCTCTAACATAAAAAAATTACCAGTCTATCCATTGGCCTCTTCCATCTCAACTAAGGAACATCATTCTTCATTGCGATGTCTAATATCGCTTAAGTGATCTCTAATCTATTCTCCTAAGGCATCCTAACCTGATCAAAGAACTATGAACATCTCGAGGGCCTCAACATAGCTTGATACTCCAAATTAGGTTTCACCACATAATCTTCCATGGTGTATTCTCCTCTATGTCTCTGTCACTCAACTCATCATAAGCAATAACTACATTTTCCTTGACGACCATGAAATCCTCCAATGAGGACTCAAATTCCTCCCTTTCTTCTCAGCTTCCTCACATGATCCTAAACTTCCTCATCATAGGCTACCAAACTCTTGGCCCCATGAGGTATAAACGGTTTATTTTTTACCTTTCCCTTAGGTATCTGCAGCATTCCAGCTTACATATGCTTGTTGATTATTCATCTCAACGTAAAACATGAGTTGGTTGGGTGGCAATCATAACAATGTATATGATATGCCCAGTTTATGGTTTATAAATTAAATTCGTAACGATTGGGTTTTGGCAACCAATTGAAGAAATATTTCATGCATACTTCAAGAAAGTTGTAATTGTGCCCTCGGATGTTTCATTTATCAGGTGACAAATCTACTAAGTTAGCAAACCTTCTACGCAGAGTTAAAGTAACATTTGTTCTTTTATCTCTTCTTTCACATCAATAAACCCCTACTTAAATCTTCGTATTCATGCCATCACATCCTTACATCGATATTGCCTCTCCGGTGTAGGATAGGTTAGAGTGAACTCATCCTTAGAAAAAAAAACTTCGGGACAAACAAAACGTGCATGTCCTCGTATTTAGCAACACTTCTTGGATCTAAGTGCTAGTATCAAATGTAGCCTTTATTTGTAAGGAATGTAGAAAACTCTCTTAAATTCAACTTTTTTTTTATTGAAATGAGCACCTAAAATCTCCACAAACGAGTTGATGTTTTCTTTTGAGTTTCCCCTTTACAATTTACTTGTAAAAAATGGGGGAATATAATCATTGGGATATGATTCATCATTAAACTTCTCTTAGTAAGGAGTGGAAAAATCATCATAAGTGTATGACGTATCACTAGTATTGTGTGAGGAAGCGACCATAATTTTCAATATCTCTTATATTCTCTCCTCATTGGTGAAAAAGGGTGGGTTAGCTGCCTACACCACCATAGGTCTTTGCTGAGTAATAACAAGTGTAATATTAGTAGCAATAGGCACCTTAATGATTGGTGTAATGATGGTAGTATGGTTGTTTGTCAAAAAACAAAAGGGTATGGTCAAAGACACATGAACAGCGGAAGGTGCCACGAGAGTGACGAATGCGATGGGGCTCACCTTTACGCCAAATGCCATCATGGCTATTGGTGTATATAAAAACTCCATAAATTTCCTCATGAGATGAGGCATCTTAGCAGGCCCCATCATCGTGCTCGTGTAATCATGCATCACAATGGTAGTTCCTTAATAGTTACAACTTGGGGAACCTCCACAAGTGTAACCCTATCCCTAAGAACCTCGAATTACCCCTCTTCTTGTTCCTCTCTCCGTTCGATCTCGTCAAAGATAATGGCATGGGTAACATTATCCCCAACCATTTGTTAAAAGAATACCTCCACAGCAGAGTCACCAAATATAAAAGAATAACTCTCTTTGTGATATGGTGCTTAAATATAAATTGAGGCGTAACCTCTATTAATTTCAATAATTTACCCGAAAAGATGTTATTGGAATTGAGGTAATAAACTCAATTAGAAGGAATACAAATCTTTAATGTAATATCATAAACTCTCGTGTATATATCAATAACAAGTAAGAAGTATAATTTATTTTGAACAATTACTTGAACTCTTAAAACAACTAGATAAAATTAGATAAAATCAAGGAATCTAGATACACTCTAGGTACGAAACTCAGAAGTCCAGCGTATGAAAGGATAAAGTCAAAGCTCAATCAATGATTATGTTATATATAGAATGCTTGGATAAATGTATCAATGGTGAAGGATGAAAACTTTGGTTTTTTCTAAAGTCTTAATGTCCTTTTCTCTAATGTATCTTGTCACTTTTTTCTTTGTCCCCCTCAATGGAATAACCTATTTTATTTATATGGTTTGTCCCAACACTTTGAAACCATAAACCCCTTTTACTAGGTTATCACACCCATGCTGGTCCCCTGCCCATCCTCTAGTTAGGGACAAAATGTTCAGCCTTGCCTAAAGTTTTCTCCTAGCATGGAAGGAAATATTACTGTAATTAAAAGTTATCGATCAGTATGCCCCAGAAATTATATACACTCTCATGGAATCGAGCCCTATGTAAAACGAATATTTATTTAGGTCAGATAATACTTCTCTACGTCATCACCCCCTTACTACTCATGGAACATTTGGTCGAGGGTAGTAGTGATTGATCGCAATATGTTTCTTTGAATTATGATCTCTCGAAATAGATGTTATCTAAAGAGGTTAAGTAATGCCTTAATGTTTCCTTGCTCTGCAATCCTCAAAACAGATTCTCTCAAAGGTTCCCTAAGTGATTATGTTCGATTGGGCATTGAAGCTCTCTCAAGTCTTACCAGACCTATTTCATTACGAATATCGAATAACCTCAACAATATTACAATACTTATCATTATTATAATATGTCACACAAATACACATAAATTAAGTAAAAAAATTCAGAGGGTCCATGAACAACTACTTTGGAAAGGCTGCATTTGTGTCTTCTTCAAACATTTGGACTGGTTTACTTGCTTTTATCCTCCTCTTATCTTGCTCCAGCCTCCTCTATGCTTCCTATAGCTTCCTTTTCCTTTTGTCAAGCTAGATTATGAACCATATCACATGATTCTTTACACTCCTTTGTAGTCCCAATAAACTTTATTGGATCTTCCTTTGTTTCCCTTAATGAGGGGAATTATCCCTAATTATACTTTTATCTTTAAGCCACCATACAAATATAAAAAATATTAAACATTCACTATCTTGTCCTAAATACTTAAACACTCACCCTATATTATACACAAAGTATGTCAAAGAATAAGTAGCCAAATCATACATAGCATTGTCCATATTAAACTCGTTCTCTTATATTCCCCGCAAAATATTTTAGTTCATTCTTTAGTTATAGAACTACAAAATATAATGATCGATATAGTTATCCCAACCACATAACCATGATAGGTAAACATATATAAATTTAAACTATAGCATTCAAGTCTAAAGTAAATAAAATAGGAGTCTAACGAATTGAGTATCATTCTAAGCATGATTGGAAAATAAAACTAAGACATAATGTAAATACTTCAACAAAAATAGGTTAACCATATTTACTCTAACACCAAACCAAAATGAGTAATATAATCTTCACATACGATAACCATCTCATAATAGAATGACATACAAAAATGAAATAGTATATTGCCTCACTAACACAAATTCGAAATAAAAATATAAAAGGAACATATAATCATGAGCATACAGGATCATCACCTACATCCTATGTAAATTACAACTTTAAGAACTAAAGATTGGATCAGGTTTGAGACTTCACTTCTGGCTTATGTCCTGAAAATGGTAAATAAAAAACGTTTATAACAAGCCTTCAAAGTATAAGAATATAATTGAATTTGGACTACTATATAATCACACACCTTTCTCTTTTCCTTTACTGTATTTTAAATCCCAAACCCAACAATCACGGATACCACATTTGTCTAATCCTTATATATATGAATAGGGCTATGAAGTATAATTGTTTATGAATACATATGATTCTTATATTTATGTATTCATAAGTATACAGATGTATTCATAAACAATCATATGATTACATATTAATACATATGTATTCATAAATATAAGAATCGAATTCATGTATTCATAAATATACTTCGTATACATATGTATATTTCATAAGTATACATATGTATACTTATGAGTATAGAAGCCCTATGATAACATATTATTCGTTTCAATTGAATATTCATAAATGATTATTTAGTACTTACGAAGTACACATATCTAATCATGAACCACATCTCGATGTGTATATCCACATATATATGATTCATACATATTATTTTACAACTAACAACCGGAGTACTGAAGTGGCATCATCTCAAAACCCATTTTAAGCATGTCACTCCTTTTTGGGATACAAAAGTGCCATCATCGTCTGACCCAAGGTAAAACTATATTTATTTATCAGTGTACCAAAATGGCATCATCATATTACCTAGGGTAAACCCGTCTCTCTCTTTCGCAATACAGTGTGGCATTATCACCCATCCCATGGTACTATTCTACTACACTGCTCGACATTGTATGACCCAAGGGTGAACCCGTATATATCTATCGGGATAGCAAAGTGGTGCAGTCGCATAGTCCATAAGAATTTCCGATTTAGGATGTAACCCATATGTACAAATAATCGATATATCACATATAATACAAAAGATAACTATTTACATTTCAAGTAGTATATGAGTCTTATTATCTTTCCAAGTAATTTCGTATATATGATTAAAGGTATTAAATCAATTGGAAGTGTCTAAATATCCTAATTCCATCCCAATTTCCCTTTTTACTAAAATGAGAAATCCTAAATTTGCCTTGGTCATGTGAACGACACTAAACTTATATGTTTGCATAGCCCGTGCGCACGATCCGTGTGCATGGACCATAATAGTGGTCGTCCAAATGGTTGAATTCTAACCTTCCTTAACCTTTAGATGTTGTCCTCATCCTTATGTCCAAAACTACTATTAACAGTCTATTTTATGGTTTTAATACCTCTCATATACCCTAAATTATCCTACAAACATACTCAAACCAAACTCTATGCTATCTTCACTAATCTAATAGATTTATATTAGGATTTTGAAAAATATTTTAGAATTCGAAACTAGATTTTAATTTCATTGTAAAGTCCAAAATTTCCAATTTATTCTTATAATAATGAAGACGGTTTTACTCAATCCTCTGAGTATACACAATTTAAACATCAATTAGTTAAATATAAACTAAAATTCACGAAATAATTAAATCAAATTCCATCTGTGAATAAAAACATAATTTTGCAAATTAATTTTAATCCAAAACTTGTTATTTTATTATCTAAATCAAATGTTATAAATTTGGACATAGAATCCAAAAATCACCTATATTCTAGAATGAATATGATTATATAATTATACTACGTAAACTTTCCTACATTTGAAAGATGAATTCCCAATCTAATTTCCCCATGTATATCCTTCTCCAATTCCGATTGTCCCACTTTTCTTCTTTTCCAAATTGTATATTTTCTCTTGCCTCTTTCTTAAGTATGAAAATGAACTGGAATAACCAAAATCCCATTTTTTTGTTAACCACGAAATTTTGGACCATAGTAGAACTTGACCCATTCAGCCAAAAATCATAACTAATTAGTCTAAAACATAGCCCAACATATATATTCATCCATACGGATTGAAACCCATTATTTTAAGGTATAACTAGACATTCTACTTGCCCCATAACTCATGTTAACTATCCCATCATCATTTTCAATATCTAAACTTGTTCAAGTTTAAAATAATTTTATTAATTTTTTTAATAAGTAGTTATTAATTCATTTATATTTATTATATTTAATTCAATAATTTTAAATGTACACACATAAACCTACAATATAAAACAATTCTGGTAGCATCATTAGTCACTACCCAATTAACATTTAACAATATAAATTTAATTTAAAATAATGAATTAAAATTACGGTGTATTACAATCCATAAGGGTACCCTCGACCCATCATAAAGAACACAGGGAATCTTAACCACCCATAAATGAAACGTAGGGCTTCCTTAAAACCCACACATGACATGTCTCGTAAAGTTCTATCCTTAAGCCGCAGGGCGTATATTGTGTATCTACTAGATGTGATGGACCAAAGGATGTCTCAACTCCTAAAGAATATCTAAATTAATGTGAAATTTCGTCGTAATAAAAGAAATAGGGTAACCAAGTAAAAAAAGAATTCGTGGAAGGACCTAACACCAACTATCACTCATGAGGAATTACGACCTTAGTACCTCATATTGGGATAAATATCCTATACCCACCATGCCAAATATAAAAAATTGTCACGGTTTTGAACTGTGGTTAACAACTCGGGTCACCGTTCTAAACCATGAAAATTTTAAGCTTGATCATTTCGGGGGTCACTGTCCAAAATTGTGACCAATATCTAAAGTCACAGTCTCTTTTGTAACCTTAATGTTGGGGACATGGTCATGGTTATGCACTGTGACCAGTGGTCACGATCATGAAATGTGACCCCAATCGTGACTTGAATGTTCCAAATTAGTTACATGGATCACATAATAATAATAATAATAATAATAATAATAATAGTAATAATAATAGTAATAAAAATAAAATCTTCAAGTTCTTCATTCCCCAAAGAATATGAAATCTCATTGTAATCTACATACATGCCTAGCGACGTCGATGTGAAAATAATTGAAAATGTACCAAATGGTAAGAAGGGACTTAAATCCCTAAATGACTTCGGGATGCTTACGTAGACAAAATGACATAGACATCAATTTGGATTGTAAGATGAAAAAGGTTGAGGTATAAATTATAATAAGAATATATTGTTTCTTTTCAATTTTGAAAAGGGTATGAAATGTGGTGAAAGAGTAAAAAATTGTGAAAACACTATAAATTGGGAATTATGGTATATTCCCCCATTTTTTTTTTCATTTATGAGAATAGATTTGAACTTATATATATGAGAATAAAAAGGTAGTATTAGAGATTGAATAATTATAAACAAGTTGCAAATGGAATGGGAACACTTAAATATGCAAAATAACATTTATGGGAATAGTAAAACATAAATGATATTACAAAATATGAATGATAAAGTAATGAAAGCAAGAGAACTAAATTTACTATTAGAAGATGCTAACTGTATGAATTTGAATGAGGTAAGTAGTTTTTTTAGTATCCTTGAAATATTTATTTGAGGTTTAATCGCTTCAACGCATCCAGGGTTTTTATCTTCATGACAAGAATATGACATAACCTTATTAAGCTTACAATACCAAATGAGTTTGACTGGTTAGTACCTAAAGAAAAATTCAAGGGTACTCACATGAAACTTTGATAAAAATATTAAATAATATTTTGAACATAATTTATAAGCGAAGATTTTTTTTTTAAGGTGTTATCGTGTCGATTGTAACATACCAACCAAACTTAAACTGTCATTTTAACAAGTTTATTGGGTATAGTGAATTAATGTGAGAGACAAAGTGTGTGACTAGTAGAATCATCCTATCAAATGATGGAAAGAATGAGTAGACATAGAGAGAAATAAATACATAAGTATACATATGAAAACAGTAAAATCCCATTTTCACTTTAGGACACCTATTATCCAAAGAAACGGGTATTAAAGTCCACATGTTCTATGACGAAACAAAACTAGAATTTTAATATCCTATTGTTATTTTTTTTAATCTTTTCAATGATACCAATAGTGAAAACAAAATCTTTTGAGTAACAACAAAGTTTTGTTCCGAGGGGATTAACATTGTTAAGTCATCCAGAGTGGTCTTAATAGACTTTGGGTGAAACCCATTTGTTAAAACGTAGGTTATTAGTTGATGATGTATTCTTGGACAAATTATAGCTATACACAACCTTCTTTTGGCCAAGGTTATAAGCCCGACTAATATCTTGCATCTCACCTAACCAGTTCCACAAAATGGGAATACGACTAAGTTATGTTGAGAATATTGGTATTGATCAAGGCTACTCACAAATATAGTTTTAGCTTCATGTGACTATAATTGAAGTTTTTCATCCATGTATAACTATTCACTTTCATTATGTATTTCTAGGATTCATAAAAATAATATGACATAAACTTGTCACAACTGATGAGTTTGACTAGTTAGAATTTGAAAAAAACTTCAAGACCATCACATTAAACTAAAATTTAATTCATGAGTAGCCTTAATTAATATCAATATTAAAAAAAAACTTAATCTCATTTACAATTTGTGGAACCCATCGGGTGAAAACCATAATATTATCCGAACTTATTGCTTTGGCCAAAAGAAGGTTGTGTATTAAACTAACTTGGCCAGCCTATAAGACTAACTAATATCATGAATTTCAACCGATAAATATTACAGATTGTCAATTAAAAACACTCTCAATGAATTAACAAGGTTAATCCCCTTTAGACAACACTTTGTCGATCCAATGAGAATTTTGGCTTCACTATTTTGATTAGTGAACACATTAATCAAATTATGAGTATGATATCAGCTTAAAATTGTTTGTCATGCTATCATTTTATCATGTCATAATATTATGTCTCGGTGTTCCCCTGATAAATGGTTTGTTCTAACAGGTCGTATTATACATTAATAAACTAATATATAGATATACCAGCGTTTGTTACAATTATTGTTTATATACATACACTACCAGTAGGGTTTTAATATAAGTGTTAGGTAAATAATAATAATATAATAATGTTTCAAACTTAATCTTGGTCTAAATCAAGTTAAACATACTTCAAATGAGGGTTAACATCATGATTAAATTGACACTCTTTAGGGGCATTTAAACCATTTTCTTGAGTAGTCGAACCCTTTGGTGAATGTTTAAACCAATTGTCACCATTTAGGCACAATAAAAGTACCTATTCAAGTTTTTAAAGTCTCACACAAAATGATCATCAACCATGAGATCTTTTCTCTTCATCGTAAATAAATCTACTATGACATGTTTTGAGGCAGGATACAATTTACAATCATTCGTAGTGTCTTCCACCTTCTCTCAGTTACAATAAAAGACTATTTTTTGAAATCTATGTAATATGGCTCTAGTATTTGTTGAACAATCCAATAATATATCAGATTATTGTTTTTATCATTTTACTAGCCACACAAGAGGTAGAATAAGAAATTAAATTATGTTATTTTTTGTCAGTATTTTTTCCTCGAATGGGTATGAAACTAAATGAAAATCGTTGATGTGGAATTTTTAAAAAGTTTTCACACAAAAAATTGGGACATTTGATATCACTTGTTTTTAAAAGCTACATTTATTAATGGATTTGTATTATGGTATGATTTATAACACATAAGTATGTAACTGGGGAGAAAGAG
The DNA here is from genome assembly GCA_949130495.1 of Sambucus nigra. Taxonomy (NCBI): domain Eukaryota; kingdom Viridiplantae; phylum Streptophyta; class Magnoliopsida; order Dipsacales; family Adoxaceae; genus Sambucus; species Sambucus nigra. Next base: position 115,803,698 of record OX422220.1, on the reverse strand, counting down.
GTGACAATTACCTATTCTGATAGCCATGCTTAAAATCATTCATTAAGTTCATTTCACCATTTCATTTTTTATCTTAGGCACTTTCTCTCTCCTACTTCCATTACATGTTCATGAAATTGTACAATTTACATTTTAATATGAAAAAATAATCAAATAAAAATGCATTGTATATGTAGCTATTTACTCTCTTCAACTTCATTATTTTGCATAGTGAGCTACTTGATTGTTTTGCATATTGGTGAGTCTCACCTTTTGAGGGTTCCCAAAAGGTAATTCATCCTGAAACTCATCATGCCCCTAAAGCACTCATTTTCCACAAGGATTCAACCTCATAATCCCTTATTTCTGAATTCCTGAGCGAATAATTGTGATTCTTCTATTATGTATTCTTCCTCAACCGACCATTTATAATACTGTGTATTCTTCACATAATCTTTGAAGGTTTTACTAAAATGATAAATATGATACATCCAACGATAATTGATGGGTCCACATTAAAAATCCTCATCGCATAGATTCATAAGTACATAACGCTTATGTCAAATAACGTCAGAGGAAAATATATCTCTAAGCCACAAGCTGGCTATGTTGAACTTTCTTTTAAAACCTTATTGTTCTTTATATTTCCATATTTTGCACATAATAAGGTGAACCACGAGCTAAGCTTCGTAATTTACCTACAACATATCTTTATGTTCATAATAGAAATTCCTAAATGAAAAATGATTAATTAAATTATGGTGTGCCAAAAGATAAACTTGCATTATTTCAGATCACATAGTTGATAGTTTACAAACATATGAAAATCACCGAAGTAACGAGTCAGAGACTTCATGTCGAAAAAGTGAGAAAATCTTACTTTGTAACAACCTCCTCCTTAATCATTAAATATTGATATCCCGTGCAAAAATTGATGTTGGAAAAATAAGATGCACCCATCAACTAGTCAAATAAGTCATCGATGTGAGGTAACAGACACTTATTCCGTAATGTGAATGTATTCGACTCTTGGTAATCCACACACAATAGAAGTGTACTATCATTCTTCTTGACGAACAACACCTGAGATCCCCATTAAGGTTTTCTCCTCCGACTGTAATGCTAAAAGTTTTTGTATATGCTCCTATAACTCTCACATCTCTAAGGGATCAATACGACAAGGTGCTCTACAAATGGGTCGGGTTCCCAAATCTAGGACAATACAAAAATCTATTTCTGTCTCTCCCTCATATATGGGAACCTCGGTACCTACAGAAACACGTACGAAAACTCCTAGACCACTGGGATATAAATTGGACGTACCATAACCTCCTCAAATACTGTTGATTTAATATAGTAAAAATGGTGGTTGGAATCCCCCTTCAGTCTAGGAATGGTAATGAGAAACATATCATGTCCGGGAATGGTGAACGTAATAGGTGCCCTTCCACAACCAATCTGGGAATTTTCAGTTGACAATTAGTCCATCCCTAATATAACGCCATAAGTTACCATATATAATAATAATAATAATAATAATAATAATAATTAAGTGAAAAAACTAGCATGTCGATCTCTATTGAAACTCCATTACAAATCTGGCGTAATGATGCTCCCCCACCTACGGGAGTGTCAACATGCATAGCAACCTCGAAAGCTATATCGATCATGCTCGATGTAACCTCAAATCTGTCACTAGCAATGGAGTGTGAAGATGTCATATTGAAAAAAAATCGGGTATAAATACCATACAAACAAAATACCCTCAATAGTGCATGGTTGCACTGGGACACCTATTAGTAGATGTTGGACACACATCCCTAGTTGAGTTGATGGTGTTCTTGCACTGAATCTCTCAGAGGAGGTAAAGATGGGTACTAAGGTGCAGGTGGTGGGCCTAAAATTGAGGTGGGGAAGTAAGTGTTGGTTGATGTCCCTTCCAAAATTATATTGGGTCAGCCTGTAGCCCCATAAGGGATCCCCTAAATAAGTGTCCCAAGTCCCCCATGCATAACATTCCCTACCAAAAGGGTGACTCCACTTGCAATCGTTCTACCTATGCTCCTGACCATGGAGCCTTCCAAATAGACATTGTTCTTGGCTCTGTTATCTCTGGATTTGATGGACTGATACTACTGACCGGGATGTCAAAGATGACCCAAGACATTTTGGCCCTAACTTTGTCCTTGTCCGCCTTATTGGCGATTATCATCACCTCTGAATCTATTGGGGGCTACCCCTTGTGATGGACCTCTCTAATCTTCTAATTCAGATCTCTTACACACCGATCAGTCTTCAAATTCTCATATCTTTCCACCTCTATGAAAAAGTGTATAAGACGAGTGAACTCTCACTCATACTTAGGAATAATCCTCCCCTTAAGACTGTTAAACATTAATCTCAGTTTCCTCCAATGTGAAGATATGAAGTATTTTCGCTCAAACTTGACCAAAAATTTCAGAAAATTTCTCTGAGATCTCTCCTATGGGGTGATAATAGTCTCCCCCTAACCAAGGGAATCTCCCACTAACCCAAAAATCCAATATCCATTGATGGACATCTACACTCAACCAACCTCTCATGCCTCTTAGTGTCATTCCTCCATTTTAATGCTACTATGGGATGAGAGAATACCACATACTCTGTAAAATCCCTTTCCCAAATGTAGTCCTAGAATGCTCAAATTCTGAGGTGGTATGCCGAGGAGCAGGTACAATTACAGCCACTAGTAGTTGTGGTGGCTAAAGTGGTGGTGGCGGTGTCAATTGCTCTGGGTGGGTTTTCATTATCAATGTGTCGAGGGGGATTAAAGGTAATCCTAAGATTAGGGATAATTACATAATAAGAAACAGTTTTTGGGATTAAGGAATCGAGGTAGCTCAAGCGTGGCAACTCAAGCGAGGCAGCTCAGCGTGGAAGCTCAGGCGTAGCAACTTGTATTTTGGCTTGTTGTGTTAGTCATATTGTATCTTTGTTTATACTGACTATGAGATGTAACGGTCATAATGTTGTAATGAGAGTAATAATGAATTTTAGTGTGAGGTCAAACGGTACTCGCGAGAGACTAGGCTTGGCAGGGTCTGGGAGAGCTTTCATGCTCTATCGAATGACCTCACCATGGGAACTTTAGAGGGACTTGGTTTGGAGGATTGATAAGTGAGGCACCATTGTGGTTTGTCCTGGCCATCTTAGATACACCTCATAAAACACCAAAGGACCCTCACCGTGGAACCTCAGGTGGAGTAGCTTGGAGTTCCATCGGGCATTGAGTTGTGAACCAAATAACCCTCTACTTAATGTCACATCTACTATAGGTGATGTCACTATCTAGCTAAACAATGTCAGACCCGCACATGAGTAAACTCCCGTGGTATTTAGGGCTGTTAGGTAGTTGATGAGCCACCTCTGCGACAACAACCCCCTGACACACAGTGGTTAGGCAAAATGCATGTCATGGCATTTAATGTTTATGACATGGAGACAACTAGTGCATCAGGCATTTAATGCTGTGACATAAAGTATGAGGGATGTCTTTCATAGTCTTTAATGACTGAGTTGCCTCGGGGATGGTGTGGGGGGCTATTTAAGGACCCAAACCACCTTTGAGGAGAGGATGATCTTTTGAGAGTTCAGAAGTTATTGCTTGAGAGAATATACATCAGAGAGAGTTATTGCAAAACAGAGGGTTTACTCGCTCACCATTGTTGCTTGTTACCAAGCCTTTACTGCTTGGCAGAGATTCTTAAGGGTGTTTGGTGTGTTTTTACCTCTCTACCAAGGTGTATCTATGGTGCTTACTTCTCTCTCCCTCTTGATAAGTTACTTCTAAGTTCATTACTATCTTTCGAGTTACACACGAGAGATTTGTGAGTTTAAACTGAGTCTTATCTTCATTAAGATGGTGTTTACATGTCCTATCATTAATTCAAAGATTTTTTCAATTAGATGATAATTACCATACTCAAAAAGGGGTTATGCCTCCATCTTATCTAAACTAACCTCTTCCATTTGGTAACTCTACTGGGGAGGCATCCTTCTAAGTAAGGAGTATGGCGCAAGACAATGTTAATCGAAGGCTTAACTTTGATGACATCCAACATAATGAAGAACAAGTTGAGAGAGAACTGGAGGCTCTAAGGTATGGGGCTCCTCGAATAGAGGTACCTCCGATTAAAGCGATGAAAGGCGTTCCAGGAGTGACACAGGCTTCCACGAGTGTAGGGTTAGGACCCACTCGGTTGTCACTTCTCATGAGTAAGTTTTATGAGTTTTTGCAAACTCTGGTAGCTTCAACGACATTGGGAGGATTTGAAGCCAATTCCTTCGTAACACTAGGGGCATCCCCAATGGCCCCACCAGGTGCAGGCATGACGGGAACAGTCCCAGCGAGCATACCCTCTATTATGAATCCAGTAGTGGGAACATCAGGAGTAAATATGGCCCCAATTGTGGCAACTGCTCTAGCTACAATGGGTACTCAGCCCATGGTCCCGTTGGTTGTTGCCCTAGTAGCATCAACCATAGAAGGAGATGAAAAAGGAGATGCTAAAGTTTATGCAGGCCTCCTCGCAATCTGCTGGCGAGGTATCTTCGATTTATGATAAATTTTGAACACCATATCCTTAGGAATATAATGATGAGCCCTATCCAAAGGACTATATTCCTCCTATCTTTGACAAATACACAGGAAACGGTGGGAAGCCGAAGGAGCACATTAAACGCTTCGTTATACATTTAGGGGAACATTGTAATAATAAGAAGCTTAGGTTGAGGGAGTTTTAAAAATCCTTAACCGATAAAGCATATACCTGGTATTCCCATTTGGCTTTTAAGAGTGTTTCTACGTGGGAGGATATGCACGTATTATTTGTCCAGAAGTTCTTTCTGGTAGAAGATGAGTTTACTTTGACCCAACTCGATAGGGAGAAGCAATGACCTAGGGAAGAAATGGTGGCCTATGTTTGAAGGTTCAGGGAAAGATATCTTGATGTGAGGGAGGAAGCCAAACATTCCAAGTTATTATAGATCTGATCTGAGGGGCTGCTTCTTGAGTACATTTGCCATCTTATCAATAAGACGCGCAAGGGAACTTTTTCAACATTCTTAAAAGTGGCAAGAAATATCTCCTTGATGGTGCGCCCCAATCCGATGGTGGTGCCCATGATGTTTAGGCTGTCGATACAACCCGTGGGGGGGGGGGGGAGGTCTCATCCCCCACGGGTAGGGTACATCGAGGGAGGAGATGGGGGCAAGGCACCAAAGAAGGATAATAAGAGGAAGTTAGGAAGAAATAAGGAGGACCCACCACCATTTCCTTATACAGTAAAGGAGTCTGTCATCTGTTACAATGCGATGGTCTAAGGAGGAACGATCTACAAATTAAAAGACATTCTCATTGGGGAACCTGATGCAGCGACGAAGGCAGATCCTAAGTATTGCAAGGTTCATCGAAGGATCCATCATCTAACAAAAAGTTGCTTCACACTGTTAAGAATCATTGACAAGTACGTGAAGGAAGGAACGTTGCAAATCCCTCCATAAAACGTCAATAATAACCCACTACCAGCACATGGGGCTAATATTATGGTGGCCTATGATGAAGAGGCGGAGAGAGGATAAAAGAATAGTACAAAGCATCTTTGGAGACCTGTACTTAGGGAATGGCTAACTTAGTTTTGGCCTATAATGAAGCAAGAACCAAAGATGTGGAGGATGTGTATAGCATTGAAGGCGAGGAAGCAGATCCAGTCCTAGAGTATTGTGCAGTTTCAAAATCCCCAAAATTCAGCTGGTTCTTCGACCTGTTGGGGATACCGAAAGAAAGTAAGCTGCAAATAATCCAGGCGATACTTGACATCGCGAGGAAGAAAGAAGTCCCTTTGCTAAGATGGAAGGGATCTATGTCTAGGTTTATGAGGAGATTTCTGTCATAAGTAACCTTCAGCGACACCGATAGGTCTGTGAGATTCCTTCATAACAGGACATTGTATGTGACTGCGAGTGTCAATGGGCTTAGTTTTGCAAGGACTCTTATGGATGGGAGAGCTTCCATAAATATTATGCCAATTAACTCCTTCCACGTAGTTAATATTCCAGAAGAAAGGTTGGTACCCATGCCTTTCGTGATTTTGGGATATGATAACCAATCTTGCAAATCCATTGGGTATGTTAATGTTAGGATTGTAATAGGAAATTTGCGTTCCCACATCAAGTTCCACGTAATACAAAATGCAACTTCCTACCATCTATTGATAAGAAGAGTGTGGATGCACAATCAAGGGATAGTTCCTTCTACGTACCACCAATGCACTAAGGTGAACATCAAGGGGACAGAGGTGACCATTAGGGCTAGAAAGAGGCCCTTCACTATCGAGGAAGATCACTTGGTAGACGTAAAATCTTACACTGAGTTGGAGGAGGATGTCTGAGTCCTAACGAGAAGAATGGAGGGCGCATGGGTTCCCTCGATCAGAGAAAGGATAGGGCCTTTGAACGAGTAGAGTAAGGAGGCTACAACCATTGCATGGGTGATGAGCGAAGAAGCTCACCATGTGGTCCCTCAGCCCCAAAATATCTCAAAGCAGCTCAAAGATAGGATAAGGCCCAGAGTGGATCCGATGGAGCATGAGGTCCAACGAAAAAGAATGCTAAGCCAATTCATAGGAAAAAGAGTGGCCGAGGCTTCTAGGGAGAAAAAGAGAAAGGCTGTCATCACTACCAGCAGGCAATGCAAGAAGGTCATTACTACTGAAGAAGGAAAGGTGGTGTATCGATTGTAATGGTGTGAGCGGGTGGACGAGGAAGATGATGATGAGGTTAACTCGATATATGAATGCTTTCTGGTGGATCAACGGGGATAATGTATGGTGATGGAAAATTCTAGCATACAGGAATTTATGGAGGAAGTCGCCGAAGAAACGGATTACATGAAAGATCAGCCGAAGCCCCAAGCACAAGAGTTGGAGAAGTTAAACCTAGCAAAGGAAGGATAAGATCTAAGGCCCATGTTCATCTCGAAGGATCTCAGTAAGGAGAAATGGGGGGGCCTTAGTTGAGTTAATTCAGTAGTTTATAGACATCTTAACGTGGAAGTACACAAAGATGGAGGGGCTAGATGAGGAACGGTGCTGCCAAAAGTTAAACGTAATGTCTTTAGCTATTCCAGTGAAATAGGCAGCGAGAACGTACAAACCTGAGCTAGATTTGAAGATCAAGGAAGAGGTTCAATGCTTAATAATGGCAGGGTTCATCATACCGATATAACACCCACTCTAGATATCTAGCACTATTTTGGTGCGAAAGAAAGACAAAAACAAAATTAGGATCTGTGTGGACTTAAGGGATTTAGATAGAGCTTGCCCCAAGGATGAGTTCCCTCTTCCCTCCATCGATAGCCTGATAGATGCAACGGCTGGTCATGAGATGTACAACTTTATGGATGGGTACGTAGGGTACAACCAAATCAAGATAGACCCCGTGGATGCAAAGAAAATAACATTCAGAGCTCCGTTGGGAAATTTCATGTACAATGTGATGCCGTTTGGACTCAAGAACACTGGGGTGACTTACTAAAGAACAATGGTGGCCATTTTCCATGACTTCTTTCACAAGTTTGTGGAATTCTATGTGGATGATTTGGTCATCAAGTCGAGGAATGAGGAGTCCCATCTGAGCAATTTGAGGAAGGTGTTTTCCCATTGCAAGAAGTTTAAATTAAAGATGAATCCCTTGAAGTGTGTTTTTAGAGTGACAGGTGGGAAATTCTTAGGCTTTGTGGTTGATCGACAAGTGGTAAGATGGACAAGTACAAGAAGTGGGTGATTTTAGAAATGCCATGTCCAAGAACGGTGAAGTATCTGAAGAATTTCCTCGATAAGGTCTCCTACCTTAGGAGATTTGTGACTGGATTGGCTGAAATAACACACCCACTGATGCAGCTGCTGTGAAAGAATACGAAGTTCAGATGGGAGGAGAGTCACTACGAGTCTCTTGACGGACTGAAGAAGCTGCTCATTTTACCATAGGCTATGGTTCCCCCAAAGGCAGGAATACTGTTGCAGTTATACCTCACATCCACCACGAGGTCCGTGGGAGCTTTGCTAGCACAAGATATCGATGGGAAAGAACAACCAGTTTACTACCTTAGCAGGTCATCCATGGACCAAAAGTCAGATATAGTAGATTAGAAAGGCATTGTTTAGCCTTTGTCTTTGTAGCATAAAAACTTAGACATTATATGTTGTCTTTTACAATTCGTATTGTAACTAGATGTGATCATATTAAGTATTTACTGGAAATAACTATATTGATTGGAAGGGTATCTAGATGGTTCCTTATTCTATCTGAATATAACTTGAAGTTCTTGGTTCCTAATGCAATCAAAAGCCAGTCGTACGCTGATCTGTTGGCTATCTTCCCTTCAGGAATATTTGAGCCACCTAAAGAAGTATCCGAGGAGACGACTTGAAGGCCAATCATCTGGATGCAATGGATAAGGAATGGACAATGCAATTTGATGGATCCTCGGTGGAGATTAAATGAGGAGAGGGTGTTATTCTTTCAAGAGGAATGGAGGAGATTTACCTTTCCTACAAATTAGATTTCTCTTGCTCTAACAACAAAGAGGAATATGAAGCATTGGTTCTAGGGTTACTAGAGGCTCTTCGAAGGGGGATTCGTTCACTTTGTATCAAAGGGGATTAAAACATGGTGGTTTAGCAAGTGAACGGAGAGTACGCACTGAAACACATGAGCCTGGCACTATATAGAACAATTATCTTGAGACTTCTTTGCCAGTTCCATCGGACCAAGATCAGGAGGCAACCCAAAATGATGAACCACCACCCGAATGCCTATAACACCATTGCCCAGAAAATGGTCACAAGGAGCGATACAACTATCTTCATGATCCAATGAAGAATAGATCCTTCAATGGTACAGTTAATTCTACCAATGGAAGAGGATGGGGACTGGAGGGGAGAGATTAAGAGGCAACTGGAGGCTGGTGAAAGAATGATGGGGCTCAGAAAATTGGCCTAGTAATTTACAAAGTACGAAAACCTTTACTTCAGAAATATAGGAGGATGTCTGTTGAGATGCATCATTCCAGAAGAGGTAGAGCAAAGATTAAAGAAAAAAAATAAAGATCACTGGGAAACAACTGAGATACCCCTCTACTGAAAATGCATAGGGAGGGTGTATTTTCGGCCTAAGATGAAACAGGATGCGACGGAGCTACAATGGAAGTGCGACAAAGGCCAGTTATTCTTTGAGGCATGCGAATGTCACTTCGTGGAGGCTCAACCTGACTATAGACAGCCCTATATTGACTTCATTAAAGATGGAGTTATCCCAACGGAGAAAATTGATGCAAGAGGACTCCGACAAAGGGCCCCGAGATTCTACATTCAGTACGGGTAGCTTTATTAAAGGGGATATTTCAACATGTCATTGTGTTATATAAAAAAGGAAGAAGCAGTCGAAGTTCTCAAACAGGCACACGATCCAACTCACTTAGGAGGGGACAAGTTATTTGACCAGTTGATGAGTTTGGGATACTATTGGCCAATGATGGAGAAGGATTCTATTGAGTTCGTTCAAAAATGCAAAGCTTATAAACTTCATGGAAATATGATCCATGCCCCATCAGTGGACCTACACTCCCTTGCAATGCCCTATCTTTTTCACACTTGGGCGTTTGACCTAGTAGGGGCAATACATCCTTCTTCGATGGGGAAGATATGGATAGTAGTAGCAACAGAGTGTTTCACAAAGTGGGTTGAGGCAATACCATTGAGAATGGAAATAACGGGGGTGGTGAGAAACTTCATCAGAGAATACATCATTTGTCATTTTGGGATCCCAAAGGTTATCCTTTCAGACAATGGAACCCCTTTCGTCAATTCAGAAGTAACGATGCTCACATACAAATACTCCATTATCCATCACACTTCGATGGTGGCATACCCAAAGGGAAATGGTCAAGCCGAAGCAACTAACAAAACTTTGGTTAATATCTTGGTTAAAATGATGGAGGATTTCCTAGGATCGTGGGATGATAAGATACCAGCTATTTTATGGACCCATCGAATGACTAAGAGGAAGCCTACATGGTATACACCATTCTCTCTTATTTATGGGGCTGAGGTGATTCTCCCAGTGGAGTTAGAAGTTCCCTCTGCTCGATATGCCTTGCGAAGCAGCATGCTTCCTGAGAGTAGATACGTGCAACTGGAAGCGTTCGAGGAACACAAAAATAATGCGATGCAACACTTTCAAATGTATATGAAGCAGCTCTGTAGGGCATATGATAACTTGGTAAGACCAAGGAAGTTCATAGAGGGAGATCTTGTATTAAAAGCAGTGGTGAAACACATCAGGGGGCTTCCTTTTCCAAAGTTTGTAGCGAATTGGGAGGGACCCTTTATCGTAAAAGAGGCCCATGACTTAGGCTGTTGCTTAATTTCTAAGATAAAAGAAGACAGGACATTTAAGATTAATAATAGATGGTGTAAAGTCTATCATGCGTAGGTAATTATGTTTGACCACTAATGTAAGATGTTGTTGTTACGAATACAAAAGTTCTTTTTATGATGAGTATGCAAGTTCCTTTTATTATAACTCAAGCAGAGATAAAAGAATTGCAGAACTACAAAAGCTATGCAAATGGTTGTAACACAAAGAAATGGCATGAGAAAATTGATATCTTTCTGCATTCATAAACTTTAGGGCATTACAAAATTGGGAGCTATTGCCCAAGAATTACATGAGAAGAAGAACAAAATAAAAATACATATACAAAAACTCATTGGCCTAGGAGGAACCACATATCTTGGGAGGAGAAAAAATCTCCAGGAAGACCTGAAGAAGCTTTTAAGCAAGACCGTTGGGCATTAATGGAAACCTCCAACCTCGTCTATGCTTGATTGCAGTTGATAAGGAGCTTTTTTCGTTTTAGCTTTGCGAAACACAAAGCTTCTTCAATATCCTCCACCTCCTTATCAATGGCCCCAAGAAGAGGTGCTAGATCTACCAACTTAGCTTCCTCGGCCCACTGATCTTCCTGATGTTTCTTCAGGAGTTCCCTCTGGCTGTCCAGTTGTTAGCTCTTTAAGGTCTTCAAATGAGTGATAAGCAAGCCAAAACGGAATTCGTCGTGACCCAACTCCCTCAGATAACCTAAAAATTGGTTAAGGAGGGGTTTGGTAACATTTATGGTTGGAGTGTTAGCAATTTGAGTAATGACAGTGGCCATGCCATGAAGCTTGTAACTCATAACAAAGATATTTGAGCGTAGGCAATCCATTGTGAACGTCTCAGGATGATGATTTACATTTTGTTTAATGACCAGACGATGGTTGGCAGGTATCTAAGGAGAACGCTAAAGTACCATCAGGCAGAAGGCGTGAGGAGCTAGGTCAGGTAGAGGAAGCTCACATCCAGACTCGCTCTCCATAGCAGCACTTGTCATGGAACCTTGATCATTATGGCTAGATTCTTTGAAAGCGACAAGTTCATGAGGGGGCGAGGAAATAGGCGAAGGAACTGGTGGAGAATCCTCCCGAGCAACCTAAAAATAGTTAGAAGAAATAAGGAGTTTATGGAAAAAACCTTAACAAGTGTTTTCGTTGTTAAGTCACCAATACAGGTGGATTTTATGAAAAACCCTTAACAAGTGTTTTCGTTGTTAAGTCACCGATACAAGTGGAGTTTATGGGAAAAACCTTAACAAGTGTTTTCATTGTTAAGTCACCAATACATGTGGAGTTTCTGAAAAAACCTTAACAAGTGTTCTCGTTGTTAAGTCACCAATACAAGTGGAGTTCATGGAAAAAACATTAACAAGCTTTTTCGTTGTTAAGTCACCAATATAGGTGGATTTGATGAAAAAACCTTAACAAGTATTTTCGTTATTAAGTTACCGATACAGGTCGAGTTTATGGGAAAACCCAAACAAGTGTTTTCATTTTTAAGTCACCAATACAGGTGTAGTTTACGAAAAAACCTTAACAAGTGTTCTCATTGTTAAGTCACCGATACAGGTGGAGTTCATGGAAAAAACCTTAATAAGTGTTTTCGCTGTTAAGTCACCGATATAGGTGGAGTTTATGGGAAAGCATTAACAAGTGTTTTCGTTGTTAAGTCACCAATACAGGTGGAGTTTATGAAAAAACCTTAACAAGTGTTCGCGTTGTTAAGTCACCAATACAGGAGAAGTTCATGGAAAAACCGTTGTCAAGTCACCAATATAGGTGGAGTTTATGAAAAAACCTTAACAAGCATTTTCGTTATTAAGTCACCGAACTTAACAAGTGTTTTCATTGTTAAGTCAAAAAAATAGGTGAAATTTGAGAAATTGAGAAATACAGAGAAACTAGCGAAGTACCTCAATAGCAGTAGGAGAGAGAACGGGAGTCACCATGGGGGGACATGATGGTAGAAATCGTTGGAGGCGGGCTCATTGCCTCAGCAGCTTCAACGGGGCCCTTGGCTGCAGAAGCCTCAACGATAAGAAAAATTCCCTCGCCAATATAATGTACTAAAGCCAACACGGGCGCATCATCAGAAGAAGACGTTGGACCTTTAAGAGATGCCCCAATGATGAGGTAGCAGTGCCAGCAGCGGTAAAGGGGCAGCCTGGCTGAGTGGTGGTGGCAACCTTAGAGGTACTTGAAGCAGACATAATCGAGTGGTAATGAATGGTATATCAGAGTAAGAAGGGCTATGAATAAGGAGGAAGAAGCACAACCACATGTGGTGGCGCAACAGATGAGAAAGGGATGGGAATGAGTAAAGAACCGAGCAACAATGGAGGTTTTCTCTCTCTAAGGAATACGGGAGCTTGAATAAGATGAAGGAAAGAGAAGGCTTTTGAAATAAAAGAGACGTTTTAAGGGTTTTAGACCTGAATTTTGAGTTTCCCACCATAGCACGTGAAAGGGTTGCCTATAATCATTTCAAATGAACACGTGGCACTTCGGGAACGGTCTCGATAGTTGAAGAGACAGCGCCACTTCATTAATAAGGTGATGCTTGGGGAAAAGAAGGGAGTTGCCTTCTCCAGCAAGTTTGAGTTTTGGCGCCAGAATTTTTATCAGACATATCCAATGACCCCCAACGAAGGCAGTGCCCCACACGATTAAAAAAAGCTACGATGTTCCCTCCCCATAAGTCCAAACATCTTTTAAATGACGAGTCAGCTACATTGGGGAGAATTTTTGCTTTTTTGAGTATAGCGAAGAATTATAAGGGAGAATTTCACATACCAAGAGTCAAAACTAGTATTTGAGAAGGTTACCAGGCCTTGCGGGAGAATTTCAAACTATAAAAAGCTAGAACGGTTGAGGCGCAGTATAAGGAAAAAGTGGCGATATCCCTTCGTCAAAGCCCTAACAAGTCTTAGTGCTTCGGTTCAGGTACATCAGGGAGAATTTTACTTTTTCCTGGGGATTATAACGTTGTGGTTATAACAAAGGAAAGGAGGCCAGAATTTTTTCACGCAGAGAAGGTTCATTGGGTTGAGAAGCTTCGTGCAAACATTTCTCGTTCCAACAAATCTCTCCACGAAGGGGCAAATGTAGAGGGGGCTTAAAGGTAATCCTAAGATTAGGAATAATTCCTGAGTAAGCAATAGTGTTTGGGATTAAGGAACAGAGGTATCTCAAGCATGGCAACTTAGGCGTAGCACATTGTATTTTGGCTTGTTATGTTAGTCATATTGTATCGTTGTTTATATTGACTATGAGTTGTTATGGTCGTAATTTTGTAACGAGAGTAATAATGAATTTTAGTGTGAGGTCAAACGGTACTCGCGAGATTCCAGGCTTGGTAGGGTCTGGGAGAGCTTTCATGCTTTATCGAATGACCTCGTCGTAGGAACTTTAGAGGGACTTGGTTTGGAGGATTGAGAAGTGAGGCACTGTTGGGGTTTTTCCTAACCATCTTAGATACACCTGGTAAAACACCGAAGGACCCTTACCGTGGAACCTCAGGCGGAGTAGCTTAGAGTTCCACCGAGCGTTGAGTTGTGAACCAAATAACCCTCTACTTAATGTCACAACTACTATAGGTGATGTCACTAGCCAGCTGAACAATGTCAGACCTGTACTTGAGTAAACCACCTTGGTATTTTGGGCTGTTAGGCAGTTGGTGAGCCACCTCTGCGACAACAGCCCCCTGACACATAGTGGTTAAGCAAAAGTCATGTCTTGGCATTTAATGTTTATGACGTGGAGACAACTAGTGCAATAGGCATTTAATGCTGTGACATATAGCATGAGGGATATCTTTCATAGTCGTTAATGACTGAACTGCCTCGGGGATGGTGTGGGGGGCTATTTTAGGACCCCAACCACCTTTGAGGAGAGGATGAACTTTTGAGAGTTCAGAAGTTATTGCTAGAGAGAATATACATCAGAGAGAGTTATTGCAAACCAGAGGGTTTACTCACTCACCATTGTTATTTATTACCAAGACTTTACTGCTTGACAGAGATTCTTGAGGGTGTTTGGTGTGTTTTTACATGCCTACCAAGCTGTATATAGGGTGATTACTTCTCTCTCCCTCTAGCTAAGTTACTTTTATGTTCATTACTATCTTCTGAGTTATACACGAGATATTTTTGTGTTTGAACTGAGTCTTATCTTCATTAAGTTGGTGTTTACATGTCCTATCATTAATCCAAAGCTTTGGCCAATTAGCTTATCATTACCAAACTCAAAAAGGGGTTACGCATCCATCTTATCTAAACTACCCTCTTAAACATTCAGATGAATTAAGCTTTAATAGTGTTACGTGTGTCTTGTGGGGGATGCTATGGCGATTGAGGGGATTTGACCTCATATTCAGTATTCCTTATCGATATTTGTCTCCCCTGAGGTTTTGAAAGGTAACCATTGGAAAGATAATATTCCAAAGCGCATTAATAATCGTGAAAGACATATAGTACAATTGTTGAATGTATGACTATGAAGTATCATAGAATGCAATGCAAAAATAGCGATGAATGCACTCATGACCCCTAGGAAAATAGAACCTGGAATTCTCTGATACCAAATTTGACACCCCGTAATATTTAAAAATAAATTGGTCAATTTTAAATTAAACACTATAGGAGTCTAAACAATTAAATATCATTCTAAGCACGCGAGAGAAGAAATAAATTGAAAATTAACACGGGATATGTACAATGAAAGATATACCAAAACTTCGACACCATCCATATGAATCAAAAGTTTAGCATACCAATGTAACTAACTACTTATAGTATAAAATATACTAATACAAGTACATTTCCCTTGCTACTATAACTGAAAACAAATTAACTCATGGAATTTTCATGCATACCGGTGACACCTACATCCAATAGTAGATCTACAATAGAAGTAGGAGTGACAACAAAACTATCAATCAAGCAACAAAATAGGTGGCCTCGATTCTGAAAACATTAAATCCAAAACATTAATAACAAGTTAATAGAGAATAAGAGTATAACCGAAGTTGGAATAACAATTAAATATGCATCTACTTCTAGCATTTTACCATCTGTTAGATTTACCAAACCCGGTAATCCTAATATCACATGCATCTAAGGTTTCAAATCCCAAATGAACCCATGTTAAAATTTTTATTTGAAAATATGATAAAAAAAGCTGATATTAAAATAAAAGTCAAGTAATATAAAGCAATTAAGATATTTTTAAAGTCTAATGATGATGATATACCTAGTATAGCCTCGTCCTAAGCTGGGACTAACTCGACCAAGGCTGACCTTTTGGAATCCATCATACTTTACATATTATTACTCGATCATGGGTCCCATCACAAGGGGCCTCATCCCCGACATCAACTCTATTCCAAAATCCCCTTGCCTCAATATACAATGGTGACATCAACGCGGGTTATGGATCATTGATCCACGTGGATAAACCATTATAACAAGATCTCCTCCTCACATGAGGGAATTGCATATCATTATTTACTTATGCCAAGGCTAGCTGTCTACACCCTAGTGGAGGCTTCATTATGCATATGCTTTATACCTACTTGAGGGTATAATGCATACCTCCAACACTACATAAACCCATCTTCTTTCCCAAAAGACGGGATCCAAAAAATGAAAAACCCTAGCCAAACTCTTTCTCATTTGCAGTAGAGAGAGAAAGCTAGAGAGTTGTATATTTTGGGCCATTAGAGTCTATTTTCTACTGAAAATCACACTTATCTGCATAGTGGAGTAGGCTGATACAACAAAAGCACTTAAATTCTTGTGTTATTCCTCTATTCATCATATCCTTCTCATATTTACATTGTTGTTCTGTTATATATATCTCCATTATGAGGTTATGCGCGAGCTTGCGCTTCTTATATAAATTTAAATAATGACTTCATAGCATCATCATTTTGGTGTCGTCTTTGGGAACTAATGTTATTTATCTTCTTTCTTTTCATTTTCAGCTTATTTATCACCTAATTCTTTGGAGGTCATGCAATTCCATGCTTGGTTGGATCTTTATCACCATTGAAAGAGTCCATATTAGGTTATTCAAGGGATTTTCCAGCTCACAAACCTCATCCATCTCACCTTTTTTATTCTGTTCATTCACCAAATGGAATGAACTCTTATTTTCCTCGTGGCATTGGCTTTAGCTCCATCCATGAACCTCCTCACTTAAAAATGGCTGAGATGGTGGTGGCACTGCGCTCGTTGGTGTCAAGCTAGTAAAAATGCAAGAATAAATTCCTGCCTTTAGCTAAACTATAATGTCTAGACCTACTAGAGCTGTAGCGGAGATGGTTATTCCACCCGTGAGGTAAATGGATCCGGCATTGGGGGAACCATCCTTGGTAGCACACAATTAAATGCGACAATAAGAAAGATGCAAAGATGTGGCCGAACCTAGGTAATTTCACCTGGGAAAGAATGACAAGGTCTAGGAAAACCTAGTCGAATAGTATTGTGATGAGGTTGACTATTTGGAGCCATATAAGATCTCTAGAAACACAGTCCGCCCATCCTATTTAGTAGAGGAAATAATGGTCGATCTAGTTAAAATGTCTAACCTCGGACTTCAACATTTGATATATTGAGTAGAGGGTTGGATTTTGATAACCTCGGCTCAGTTGGTGACCTACGAGATTGACTCTCTAGATCACACAGTATTGAAGCCTCCTAGGGGAATGGAGTTTATAAAGACCATTAGCCTTAATATAGCCGAGAAGGAGGGCAAAGGGAAGTCAATATCTGTCAGAGGACAGCTGGCAGAGAACCTATTCAACTTCCAATCGATAGAGAATGAGTTTGAGTAATGCGTTAGTAGTCAAAGGATAGTGCACCAACAACCAGGAATCCATGGAATAGATCTATTCAAAGGCTAGAAAACAAAATCGATGATCTCCTAAAATCAAAGAGGATATGCGGAAGGGTATCAATTTGTAATGAGGATTACGAGATATCCAACCCCAGCTATATTCAGGCTACTGACTGTCACACGTAAATATAATGGGAGTACAAACCCCATTTATCACATACAAATTTACCAATATGGAGCTGACATTTACTCAGTTTATGATGATATGAGATGTCGAGCATTCTCCAGCACTTTAAATGGTGCAGCACATATTTTGTATACCTCTCTTGGCAAAAATTCCATAGAAAATTTTAAGCAACTGGCCAAGAAGTTCATTCATAGCTTCTATTTCGACATGAATCGACAAAATAAGGTTACTCATCTATTATATGTAAAGCAAGAGAAGAATGAGTCTCTCATAAACTATATGGCATGGTTTAACACAGATAAGCTCGATGTTTAAGACTAGGAGGAGAATATATACACAACTGCCCTCACGGGGGGGATTAGAAATAGACAAATTACTTTGGAATATGGCTAAGGATCCTCTAAAATTTATGGAATTACTCCTAGATACGGTTAGCAAAGTCATGAATGCTAAGGAGTCTATGGAGGACAAGGTAGATGATGAAAAAGAAGTTGGAATGAAGAGGTTAGCTAATGACAAGTTTCTTGAATACACTCCACTCACAATAAGTCCTGATTTGATTTTAAATGATATTAAAGATGATAGAGCTTTGAAATGGACTGAAAAGCTAGGGTCTCATCCTCATAAGAGTGACAAGATAAAATTATGTGCTCTCATTAAGATCACGATCACACCACTGACAAATATTTTTCATTAAAATATGAGATTGAGAAAATGATTAAACAAGGGAATGTTTATAAGTATATTGACCGAAGTGGTTCCAAGGATGACACTCGAAAGAGATATAGTAGGTCAAGAGATCATAGACCGAGGCGACAGCCTCATGCCGACAAGAAGGATGAACAGTCTGATGATAATGGTGAAGATGAGACTAACCTTCACAAAAGATCCCTGAACCCAAAGGATGAGTTTGGATAATCTCGTTTCATGTAAAACTTATTAAGGGTAATGGCTTACGGAGAGAAAGAGTCGGCCGATCGCAAGGCGTATTTGTAGAGGCCAAATGATCATCGCGTGAAAGGTGTGTTCGTATAAGGACACAATCGTTGTTTTTTATTTCACCGCATTGATACAAAAACCTAAGTTATGACTACACTTGCGATACAAGTACAACGGTAAGTCGGGTATCGAATCCACAAGGACTGTTCGACAGATTTTAATTGGATTATTAATTCAAGAATAAAAGTGTAAAAGGGTGATAGGTGGTTGTAAATAAAAGAAAATAGAGAAGTTAAGTCTAAATAAAGGTAAACTGAGGATCGGGATAGCATCCAACCATACGGATCGAAACAACTACTAATCAAGATTTTGGCTCAAAAGCTATTTAACCGACATAATCAATTAAGCATAAACATCACACAATAACGAATTCAATCCAAAGTTGCGAGATTAAACATTTAACGAAAAATTATCACATGAGGATTAAATTCGGATTATCGCTATAAACACTAACGTTGCATGACAAAGAAAGTTAAACGCATAATAATCCGACTTTAATTCGCGCGGGTTTAATTAAACCCAATTTTACACAAAACCAAATTTTCGAAGCTCGGGGCCCGTTAATGGCAGAACGAAATCCCAACCCAATTTATCTAAGGGCACAACATAATTAAACTAAATTACAACTAATTAAACTAGGACAACAAGAAATAAAGCAATTAAACTAATTAACAAAGCATGAAACTAATTTAAAAAACAAAGAAAATGAAGAAAAAAACTATATTAAAGGAGATGATAATGAATAATTCAATCTTACAAATACAAATGGATGTCACCCCAAGAAGAGAAGAAGATGAGCTCTCAAAACAAAACCCTAACCTAAAATATGTTCTAAAACTAAGTATATTTGATATTACAACAAAATTCCCGTATATAGTAAGTTGAGAGAAAAGAAAAGAAGAAGGAAAAGAAAAATATCTAAAAAAAACAGGGGATTGATCGATCGACCCATTTGGTTGATCGATCGATGGAAAAAAACCAAGCCCACTGTCTCCCACAATTTCAAAAATAAAGAAGGATTGATTGATCGATGATTTTGATCAATCGATCGATCAAGCAGGTCTGAGTCCCCTGCATTCTTTTTCCTTCTATGCTCCCCTATTTTGGTTTCATTATTTTTCTCTTCCGCCAAAAGTATTGTAACTTCTTCGTTAGGGATCCGAACTTTGCACCATTCATGGCCACGCGAAGCTTGAGAGGAGGGATACAACTTCCATGAAGATGATGGTCCAGGTGCCCAAAATGCGAATTGACTAAATTGCCCTTGAACGTGCGATTGCGTACGAAACTTGAGCGTAATGCATCCGAACTCCATACTTAGTACCTAAATACCTACAAAAACCCAATTATACCTCATATAACATGTTAACAATATAAATCAAGGTTGTCTGGTTAACGGTCTTAAATATAGAGATTAAGGCACCCGAGGTGTCTAAATTGCGTAGGTTCGAGAGATGAAATACGCAATATTTACGTATTATCACACCCCCTAACTTACACATTGCTAGTCCCTAGCAATGAAATAGGATGCAACACGAACTACAAGAAAACCAAAAGCTGGATAAGTTCAAAAATATGGTATAAAAGAATAAGGCCACTTTTGCGGGCGATTCGATCGCATTTAGCATATGCAATAAGACGTTAAAGTCCTAGGTTACCCTAGCGGACGAGTGTCATATCATGAGGGTTTTTAGGGATGAAACCCACAAACATCATAAAGTTTCCTCAAAATATGCCCAATCACATGCGAGAAACTCAACAATACGAACACGATTTCAACATGTTATTAGCATAGCAAAAGAATTCACATGAAAAATCCGTAGTTATTAACATTATCGAATGCACCTCAATGAATTGAAACTCTAAAATGTGGGAGGGGAGTGAGCACACGCAAAATATGATTTGGCAAAAATTTAAATAAATCGAATACTAAATATCAAAGCATGCATAAAAGTCAATCCTCACGGGCATTACACTCATCAAATGAATTCACTTGAAACAGGGAGGTAACACACGGTACATGCGGGCATAATGAGTAAATGTAAAGGGAAACTAGGCCGTGCACACATCACAATTGAAGAACGCTATATAGAAAATAAAAACTATAATCTCAGTGAAAGATACCACACATATAAAAGAGGTGAAATGCATTTCCACAGAGTATCAAAACTATTTAAACCTTTGAATTACATCGACTTAAGATCACATAGGTCTTTAATAGGGTTGTAATGTAGGCTAGGCTAGGGTACGAAATTGAAGAGATGTATATACGGATTCAAAGGTGTTTGGGGATGAAACTCAGGATAATGGGAAAAAATGGGAGATTTCAAAATTGGACAAATGATTTCGAAACGAACATTAGATATAACAATCGAGAGAGTAACAAGGATTATTGAAATACTATAAACAATATATACGAATTTCTCATTCTTTTTCTTTTCTTTTCTTTTTTTTGGCTTTTTATTTTTCACCTTTTTTTTCACCATTCTTTCTTACTTTTTTCATGCTCAAATTGCAACCATAATACAAAATATCATTCAATTCCAAGTAACAATCCAAACAAGGGTATGTAAGGCAATATGTATGATATATAACTCCAATTTGGAGTTGGTTATGGGATTTTTGGTAATGAAACGAAAGGCTAGTTTTTAGGCTCAAGTTGGTTGACTAAGGAACATATAAAACATGAGGTCAAGGTCATATGGGTGATATACAAAGATGTCCTATGATCATTTCAAAAAGTTTACGCAATTCTCGAGTCAAAACAATATATGGAAATCACGCTCAAGTAATACATTTCAAGAATGAACTCAATTAATGAACGATGAATGAAAGAATAAAGAGATTACCAATGACTGTAATGTTTTCAAAGAGGAAATAATAGTGTATACACTAAAAAATGAATATAAGTCTCTAATCTCACTTGGTGTAAGTATATACAATGCAACAAAATATACCGGGTTATAAAAATCTTAAACCAAATCAATATAATAAGAAAAATGCATGTTCTCACGAGATTAAAGTTTAATTCATTAAGTTATTCGTAATATCAATAATTTGAGGACTAAAGTCTAATAACTTCTAAAATCGAGAACATGCATCGTTGAATTGTCTAATGGATCGGGCAATTATTAAAATTTATCATCGAAAACAAAGGCAAAATGCCTAACAATGGAGAAAAAAGAAAGAAAATATTTTTGAAAATTTTCAATTTTTTGACAAAAACATGCTTCAAAATAACATATAATCAAAATCATGGACAATACCAATGAATGGATAGAATATCCCACACCCCCTAACTTAAAACCCGATATTGTCCTCAATGTTAATTAAGAACCAAGTTAAATAAGGAAAAGAACGATATTACCCAAAATAGAGCGATATCCGGAAAGTATAAGTGCAATGATTCTACAAAATATGTTAGTAACAAGTCATACCAAAAAGCAATAACAAAAAGTTTAACTAAATACACTACATTAAACTAAAAGAAAAGAAAAACTAAAAATAAAGAAAGAATAAAAATCTAACTATGTACAACCTACCATTTAGACTCCAAACTAATTATACACTAGAGGTCTAAATTTTGTAGGGTCCACCCAAAATACAATTTGACTTTGGAGGATCAACATTGGACCCTCCCTTTCATGCATGCCTCCCGAAAAATAGGAATTCCATTCAAACAACGAAAGGCATGTGGGTGGTGAAAAAGGTGAACAATCCCTAGTTGAAAATTTGGGAGGGAGGATGGGGGATTTGGATAGGACGGGTGACAAATACACAACTGGATAAAAAAACTGAATTTTCTCCAGAATATTTTTCAATTGGAATGGTAGGGGGCGTACATGGAGGCAAAGATTCCTTCATGGAGAGAAAATCGAGCAAGTACTCCTCATCGGTGAATGGGTTGAACATTTTAAAGTTTGGCAACGATTCATCGAGTACTTGAGATGGTGTGATAACGGAGAACGAAAAGGGGGAGGAATGAAATTCAAACTCAAAAGATGAGTTATCATCACTCAAAGGTGGAATTTCAAAGGAGATAGGATCATTTTCAATGAAACTTTCTTCTTCGGTATCCAAAGAAGAAATCATTTCATTGCAAATGGATACTACATCCATTTCATACTCACTTTCATTCTCTATTAAACCATGGGCCAAGTCAAGAATGGTTTGTTCCGAAGTAGGCATAAAATCCTCATTTGGTTCAAAACATTCCTCGACTTCAAAAGTCTCGGAAGAGAAATCATTGTCGGATTCGAAAATAAATCCAACTCATGTTCCAAAAAATGATTTTGTCCCGATAATGGTCTTTAGACCTCTCATTCTCAAGCATGAGCAAACCCTCGCAGAATGTCAAAGGCCGAGGTGCGAATTCTTGGAAATGAGAAGTTTGAAAATTATTATCGGAGATATACTCAAACTCATTAGTATAAGAATTTTGAAAGCTATAGCTTTTAGTTTCAACATTCTTATTACAAGGAATTAGAGGCCCAAAATCGTTATCATCATCCTCAAAATACACGCACTATAAAGCTTGACTTTTGTAATACACGCCCAAAGTCATTTTTGAATTCACAATTTTTTGGGACTCTAAGTATTGACCAAATGTCATAGGAGTACGGGGATTTTGAGAATTATCATAATGATTACCGAAAGGATTGGAATAAGACATGCTTACCCCAACAAAGGCTCGAGATGGCTATTTCCACAAAGATGATGTGTGCACAGAAAAATTCAAGTGGTTCTTGGTGCTCAAATGTAGAAATCCTACAAAAAATGTTCAAACAAAGAATACAAATACAACAAAAAAATTACTAAGAAATAATAAGACAATTACAATCTGTAACAAAAAAAATCCTCGGCAACGGCACCATTTTGATCATGTGTGAAAAGTAGCGTCACGTCAAGATGCTAATCGTTGTTGTTCGTTTCACCGTGATAATACAAAAACCTAAGTTACGGCTACACTTGCGACACAAGTACAACGATAAGTCGGGTATCGAATCCATAAGGAGTGTTCGACAGATTTTAATTAGACTATTAATTCAGGAATAAAAGTGTAAAAAGGTGATGGGTGGTTGTCAATAAAAGAAAAGAGAGAAGTTAAGTCTAAATAAAGGTAAACCGAGGATCGGGATAGCATCCAACCATACGGATCAAAACAACTACTAATCAAGATTCCGGCTCGAAAGCTATTTAACCGGCACAATCAATTAAGCATAAACATTACACAATAAGGAAATAAATCCAAAGTTGCGTGATTAAACATTTAACAAAAAATTGTCACATGCGGATTAAATTCGAATTATCGCTATAAACACTAACGTTGCATGACAGAGAAAGTTAAATGCATAATAATCCGACTTTACTTCACGCGGGTTGAATTAAACGCAATTTTGCAAAAAATCTAATTTTCGGAGCTCGGGGCCCGTTAATGGCGGAACGAAATCCCGACCCAATTTATCTAAGGGCACAACATACTTAAACTAAATTACAACTAATTAAACTAGGAAAGCAAGAAATAAAGAAATTAAGCTAAATAACGAAGCATGAAACTAATTAACAAAGCAAGGAAAATGAAGAACAAAACTATATTAAAGGAGATGATAATGAATAATTAAATCTTACAAAACCAAATGGATGTCACCCCAAGAAGAGAAGAAGATGAGCTCTCAAAACCAAACCCTAACCTAAAATGTCTTCTAAAATTAAGTATATCTGATATTACAACAAAATTCCCATATATAGTAAGTTGGGAGAAAAGAAAAGCTAAATATCTAAAAAAACAGGGGGTCGATCGATCGATGGAAAAAAATCAGGCCCATTGTCTACCACGATTTCAGAAATAAAGAGGGATCGATTGATCGATGGTTTTGATCGATCGATTGATCAAGCAGGTATGAGCCGCCTTCATTCCTTTTCCTTCTCTTCTCCCCTCTTTTGGTTTCATTATTTTTCCCTTCTATCAAAAGTGCCGTAACTTCTTCGTTAGGGATCCGAATTATGCACCATTAATGACCACACAAAGATTTCGAGGAGGGCTACAACTTCTGTGAAGATGATGGGCCAGGTGCCCAAAATGTGAATTGACTAAATTTCCCTTGAACATGCGATTACATTCGAAACTTGAGTGAAATGGGTCCGAACTCCATACTTAGTACCTAAATACCTACAAAAACCCAATTATACCTCATATAGCATGTTGACAATATAAATCGAGGTTGTCTGGTTAACGGGCTTAAATATAGAGATTAAGGCACCCGAGGGGTCTAAAATGCATAGGTTTGAGAGATAAAATACATAATATTTACGTATTATCACCAAATCAGTGCCTAAGCAGATGGAAGTCAACTCGGCTGCTTTAGAGACAAAGCACAGAAAGATAAAAATGGTGAATATGAACAATCTACTTGTGGGATTATTGAGATTGGATTTTAGGGTGATATTGGCCCCACATGATGACCCTTTGGTCATTAATACTAGGGTTCATAGGTACGATGTATCCAAAATTTTGGTGGACGGCGATAACTCAGCCAATGTCATGTTTGGTAATGTTACAAAAGGGCTAAAGCCCAACAAAAAAAGATTGCTCCCTTACCACCAACCATTGATAGGGTTTAGTGAAGAGAAAGTACATCCTTTTAGAGTATATGTAATGAATGATTGAATGGGCACCTGGCCAGGGTGCTTAATAAAAAAGGTTAGCTTTTTTGTTAAGGATGAAAATGTATTTTCAACCTATAACATCATCCTCGATCCTGTAGCCCTTAAAAAATTTGAAGGAGTTCCCTCTGCTAGACACCAGGTAGTAAAATTTCTTGAATCATTATGGAGTAGGGGATGTCCAAGGTGATCAAGTGTGGGCCAGGAAATGATACTTCATCTTGTCCTAGCATAAGGAGTCCCATAAAAAACTCACCACCTCATAAAACATTGATAATCTTGACCCAAAGGACGAGAGGAAACTAAATAAAGGAAAAGTTTCATAGGAGGTAGAATCCATCATCCTTAATGAGGATGAGTAAAAAAAACCATCCAAATCGTCTCTTTGCAGAAAAAAGGAGGTGAAAGATAAGTTGATATATCTGCTAAGGAAGAGGCAAAAAGTGTCTGCCTGTTTTCATAAAGCTTTGCCAGGAATAAACCTAAAGGTCATCTACCAAAAGCTGAACATTGACGAGAAGGCAAAGCTAGTGAAGCAAATAAGAATGACCTATGCAAGAGAGATGTATGGGGTCATCCTGAAGGATGTTAAGAAACTCCACTCATTTGAGTTCATCATTGAGTTGCATTATTTAACGTGGTTGTCCAATATTGTAATAGTCCCAAAAGCTAATGGAAAGTTACGAATGTGGGTTGTCTTCACTAATATAAACAAAACTTGTCCTACAAACAACTTTCCTCTTCCTCGTATAGACCAAATGGTTGATGTTACAGTGGGTAACGAATTAATGTGTTTGATGGACACATATTTTGGATATAATCAGGTATACATGGATGAGGCTGACTTAGACAAGGCTTCCTTTATCCCTTTAAAGGAACCTAATGTTAGAAGGTCATGCCTTTTGGTCTTAAGAATGTAGGGGCAACCTACCAAACGTTGGTCAATAAGACGTTTAAAGAGAAGATTAGCAAGATGATGGAGGTCAATATAGACGACATGCTAATGAAGAGCCTCAAGGGTAAAGATTATATTGCCAACCTTTAAAGGAGATTTGATATGATGAATTTGTACCAGATTAAAAAATATATATCCATTTGTGTGTTAGGCATGGGGGCAGAAAATTTCTCTCAACTTTATCATCAACCAGAGGTGTATTGAGGCAAAATTGGAAAAAATCAAAATATTGATTAAAATGAAGAGTCTAATGACCATAAAATATGTGAAAAGGATGACAGGAAGGGTCGTTGCACTCAATAGGTTCGTCTTAATGGCCATAAACAAATGTTTAACCTTCTTCAAAATTATATGGAAATCATTTCAATAGGATGATGAGTGTGAGAGAGAGCCTTTCAAGAGATTAAATCTTACGAAGGTTCTCCAATGCTCTTATGTTGGCCCTTCCAGGGACAAAAACTATTTTTATACTTAGCAATGTTAGAGTCAGCAATAAGCATAGCTATCGCCCGAGAGAATAAATGGATGTTTAAGCTGGTATAATTCAATAGTAACGCTCTCTAAGGGGACGAGATGAAATATCCAAAGATGGAGAAGTTATCGTGTGATTTGATACATGCCTTAAGGAAGATGAAGACTTACATACAGGCCAACAATATGGTGGTTCTCACCAACATTCCTTTGAGGCAAGTTATCCATAAAATTGAAAAATTGGGTTGGCTGATGTCTTGATCAATGGAGCTCGAGGAGTATGAAATTATATACCGTCGAGAATACTAATTAAAGGACAAGTGTTGGACAAATTTGTGGTAGAGTTCACTTGGGACAAGGTCGATACCAAGTAAGATGAGATGCCTATTTTGTCGGAGAGAGAAACTATGGGTCCAACCACAACCGATGGTGTAAAAGCTGACCTTACTAAAAATATATTTGTGGATGGATCCTCATGTGAAAGCAGAAGTGGTGAAGGGCTCATACAGTATGTTCTAAATGAGGTGAAAATTGAATATGCATTGAGGTTTATCTCTAGGGCTTCCAAAAATGAATCTGAGTACGAAGATTTATTCACAAGATTATCAATAGCCAAGGTATTGAATTTCGATCGGATGAGTATTCACAATGACTCCCAATTTGTGGTGAACTGGATTTTAGGGATTTCTAAAGTAAAGGACGAGAAGATAGCCAAAAACTTATCCAGGGTGAGAAGGGTTTTGACATACTTTAGAGAGGTGAAAATAAGGATAGTCCATTTACCTAAAAATAGCCGAGCTGACGCATTTGTGATATCAACATTAGCTATTAGAATAAAAATAAAGGGAACTATCCCAGTTTAGATACTACACAGACCGATCATTGATGAAGACGACATGAAACTTGAGTGTTATTTGAATTTGAATTTTGGATCTTCTTGGATGGACCTTGTCATCAAATATATCAGAGATGGGGATGTCATGGAATCAAAGGCTAGTAGGAAGAAATTAAAGTATAGGGCAATAAAATTCACTATCAAAGGATATGTCCTATATAAGAAGGTTTTTTTACTCCCCCTACTACAATGTGTCCACCCCTCAGATGTGGAATATGCCTTTAAATATATGCATGAGGGATCATGATACAATCATATTAAGGGATAGTCTTTGGCAAAGCGAATAGTGATGCAGGGCTACTGGTGTCCGACCATTGTTATGGATGCAATCGACGATGTTAAAAAGTGTAAAAAATGACAGAGACACATCTTCATCCACTATCATCCCCATAAACCTCTGCCGTCCATCATAGTTTTTTAGCCATTCATAGTCTATGGTATTGACTTAGTGTGACCTCTTCCTAGAGCTGCATGAAATACAAATACCTGATTGTAGGAATCGACTCGTTTTCAAAATGGGTAGAGATTGAGGCCATGGTTTCCATAAAAAAGATGAAGACCTTTATATTTATTTGGAGGAATATTATTTGTAAATGTTTTTTTACCTGATTACCTGATCTCAGACAACAGAAACCAGTTTAAAAAGAAGTCCTTGGTGGCCTACTGTGGAAAGGTCGGCATCAAATAGTTCTAGTCAGTGCCAAGAGGACCCCAAGAAAATGGACAAACAGGGGTCACTATTAGAACAATATTAGATGGGATCAATAAGAAGATAAAATATGCCAAAGGGTTGTGTAAAAAAGAGTTTCATGTCTTCATATGGGCCTACATGATGATAGAAAGGATGTCGATATGGGAGACCCCTTTTAAACTGGCTTACGGCTCGAAAGTTGTGATACCAACTCAACTCAGATAACCCATCTCTATAGTCTAGACCTACAATCTAGAGATAAGTAATGAAGAGAGGAGGATGGATTTGGAATTAATATAAGAGAGAAGGAAAGATGTTGATGTGAGGTAAGTAGCATACCAACAGAGAATGACCAAAATTTACCATAAAAGGGTTAGACCTAGGCTAATAATTGTGGGGGGCCTAGTTCTAAAGAAGGTTTGGCAAAATCCGAACAAGTTACACCCAAATTGGAATGTCCCATATAGGGTAACTGAAGAGTTCTTCCTAGGGAAATATCGGTTGGAGAATTTAGAGTGAGGGCCATTCTCTAATCCATGGAATGCCAATAATTTGAAAAAGTATTATCAGTAGTCTTATGCATAAAGTTTATGTAATTTTCTCTTTGTATTTGAAATATTAAAATTAATGAATGAAAATAATTCCAAGTGTTCCCAAATATCTTTCTTGGATGAATTGTCCAAATGCATCAGTTGAATTGTCTCAAGCTAAACAACATCATTCGTTTGGTGAATTAGCGTTGAGTCACTCTCGGTGATACAAGAAACCATGCGAGACTCGTCTCGTCCTTGGGTTCTTAATAACATCGAGAGTAGGAATAGTGTGATAACATCACTAAGGTGGTGAAAAACCCAAACACTATTGAAATTCATTATGTTGGTTATTTATCTCTCGGCTAAGGTTGAGAGTAGAATGAGATTAATGTCATTAATTTGGTGGCCTCTAAATTAAAAATCATTACGTTGGTTATTTATCTCTCGGCTAAGGACAAGAGTAAACTTGAGATTGACGTCATTAATTTGATGGTGTCTAAATTAAAAATCATTAAGTTGGTTATTATCATTCGGTTAAGGATGAGATCATACTTGAGATAAGCATCATGAATTTGGTGGTCTCCAATTAGAAATCATTAAGTTGTTTATTAATCTCTCAGCTAAGGATGAAATTTACATAGTTTAATGGTTATACAAAAATCATTTACTAGTTATCCTTGTCAGTCGAGATGGGAGTAAACTTGGCAAGATTATTATCAATCGTACAAACTCAAAGCAAGAAGAAATGAAAAGAATGAATAGGAGAAAACACTTCCCTTAAGAAAAATAGAATATTCATTTAAATAAAAAATATTACAGAAGTGGAATTTTTGAAATAAACAAAATACCAAAGACAAGGGTGTAGGTCACAAGTGACCACCCTATGCAACTATCTCATTATTGATGGTCGTCTCTTATTCACCTCTTTGAGCTGACCCGTCACCTCCTACAGCGGTACCACAGGCTAGAACTTCAGCTTCGATCGATGCTTCAACCTCATCCAGGTCCACCTAGAATATATGGTCCTCTATGTCAGGGGCCTCAAGACCTGTCCTAATATACTAGACAACCTCGAGGTGTTTTAGAATGAACCATCGATAAGATTTCATAATACCTCTTTGTGGTATTGGCAACCGAAGTCACCAAACTTGTTAGACATCTTATAAGCTTCAATGGCCTCATACATTGCCTTTTGGGCAACGATAGCTAGGTCAATAGTGTGCTTGGCTGATAGAATAGTGATGGCATGATCATTTTCTTTGGTTAAAGCATTAGGGCATCGATATGCTCCTTCTTTAAGCAATCAATGGCCTTCTAGTGTTTAGCCTTCTAGGACTTCAGTTTCCCTTTTAATTCTTCCTCGTCCTTAAGGGCTCTCAAACTCCTCGATATGGGGGAAATTCTCAACCATCCATTTGATGGATGAGTTTAAGGCATATATAGACTGTAAAAAGCATAAAAACATACATCAATATAAGATGAGAAAAAAGTTAGAAATGAGAAGACGAAAGTTATTAAGTGTGAAGACGGCTTGAAGCTAGGTATGCCAGATGGTGAAGCCCAATGTTGTAGACCTTTGGGGGGTCCATCTTCCCCAAGAACCGATGGTCAACCTTGGAAGGAAAGGGAATAGAGCCCTTCTTAGCCCTTGATAGTGAAGGGATGGGAGAGGATGATCTCGCCATGATCTGGGCAAGAGTTTCCACCCAAGTTACCTCAAAAGAGTCCGAGGCTGAGGAAAATGGAACAAAATATGAGGGATTAACCCTCATCCTCATTTCACACTAATGGGTAGCATCACCCCCATCAATAAGTTCCTTTCTTTTCTTCCCAGCCTAGGTTCGCATGGGTCCACTAATTGTCGTATTTTTTGGGGGTGGGGGGGGGGGGGGGTGCATGTTCCCCTTTTTTCCAAATGAAGTTTATAAGCTTGGATTCATCATATTCCAAGAATTTTCAAAAGTGTTTGTGGGGCGATTTTCAAAGAAGAAAATGGCAATGGTTAGTAAAACTGTAAAGATGAGAAAAGAGTTAAAAATTTGAAAATGTTGAAAAAATCACACAGCTCATCCAGGGGAGAAACCAGATTTTTAAAGGTTTTGAGGGGTCATCACATATTCAAATTTTGGTATATTCCTCTCTTTACATGGGCTCCTCAACAAATCATCTTTCTCTTTATCGTCTACGCTGAGGTCAAAGTCTAACTTTGCAAACATAGAGGGATTGGCCTAATGACGAGGAACCCTCAGTTCATCTTTCACATGCTCATCGTCGACTGATAACTCGTAATGCCCATATACAAAGAAGAACCTCGACTTCCAAAAATGGTTAGAGGTTTGATTAATGTGGAGAATTTTCTTCCATGGTCTCCTAGCCGTAGGTGATAGTAAGTCAGTTGTACCTTATTGCTAGACACGTTATAAACATCAGGTGAAGGCTCATCTATATAAGTCGATTTCCAAAGGGCAATGAATCCGATGATGATACTCTAAGAATTTGGTGCCAATAGGGTAGGATCAAGTCCCAAGACGTCTGAAATAGATCTTACTTAAGGGTGGATGGGCAAACAAAATTCAACCCTGACCATTTGGTTATAAATGGCAACTTCATTACCTCGGTCGTCATACGCCCTCTCCTCCTCATTCGGGACTCTCATCATCACATTGAGATTTATCTAATTGGCATGCCTCCAATCGGCCTCTGTGATAGGGGAAGGAAAGGTCTGGGAATAGGAGCGATCAAGTGGTTACTAGGCCTTATCATCATCATCATCAATATGGACATCAACGACTGGGGCCCCACTTGGGAACCTCTAATGGAACTCTCCCTCGATCATGGACGATAATGGAACAACAATAAGAGAAGAGTCTAAAGTCATAGTTAGGGGACTCAGAGGAATAAATGGAGAGAGTTTGAAAGCTATATGAGCTATTGGCTACGTATGATTCAGTAGCACGATACGAAGGAAACTAAAGAGCCTCATTGAAAGAATAAGCTAGAGGCATCCCAAGAGGAAGATGGACTCTATCCCTCAAATGGCGAGGAAAAGATGGTAGACATTTCATCCTCAGATACTTCAACCACATGAGGGGGATGGAAACTAATGGGATTGGAAAAATTGGGAATGTATGATCGGCCCCGACCTTTCTTTTTTCCTCGACCTTGATTTTAATCCTACGTATCTCCGTAAGGAATCTTTTTTTAAGTGTTGGGTATTGGTCAATTAGTTCGTATAATGTTTTTAACATTCAAACAAGGGCATGTTTGACTATGCTTAACTTAAGAACAAAGGGTTGGAAATCATCGGAGAAGATGATTGGAGTACCTCTGATGACTATCATAGGGTGTAAAGATGGTAGAAAATGGTCAAAAAAGCCGAAAACCGCCACCCTATAACCTAAACCTCTCTTAAAACTCTCAAAACAACCCTAAATGCACATATTTAGGATGTCGAAAAATCTAAAGGACGTCAAAAAATTTAGCAGATATGGAAAACTAGTAAAAAGATTAAAAAACTCAATAAGAGAGAGGCAGGAAGGTTACTTGATCCAGGGAACTGACTTGGGATGAAGAAAAATGAAGGAAAGAGTGACCGAAATGGATTGATATGAGGGGAGAGTGTGAAATAAAAATTTCTTTTTATAGAAGATCTTGGGAGGGAGATCTTTTATGAAGAAGAATGATAATGTTTGATTCTTTGGGTATTTAAGCCAAGTAATCATTGCACACAAGAAACCAAGACCCAAATCATTACTTTATGCAAGTTCAGAGCCAAATTATAACACTACGCCCTAACTTGGATAACAAGACAACGCATATACCTAATGACACGTGGAAAGTTCAGAGCATTCCATATAGAGACATTGAAGTGCACTCGACAAAATAGGTTCACAACTTGAGCAGTTTTAGATAACCAATTAAACACATAGTGGGTCAATCGATTATACCCATCAACCTTCAATTCAAATTGAAGAATAAGGGATGGAGTGATAGATATACCAAAGTATATCCTCCTCCCAAGTTGGTGTTAACTATGCTAAGACTGAAGTTTCAGAAACCATAAAATTGGAAATATTATGACTCAGCCAGGGGTCTCATCCCAAGGGGCCTCAGCATACAACGACAAAATTAGTGGCCTCAACTCTTTTCCATGTTCCCTCTGCCTCATCCACGACAAAAAGGTAGAGGCTCCTATGAAGATTTAGTTCAATACACCAAAAACCATTTTATCAGAGCAAAGACCAACATCTAGGCCTCAACTTGGACTAGAGCGTTCGATAGTTGACACCCAAAAGAGCGCGGGAGATTGGTCACGTGTGGTAGTGTGCACGTGGGTTATGTCTCATTGACCCACATGGATAAACCTTTATAACAAGATCTCCCCCTCACGTGAGGAAATATTGCGTCATCATTATTTATTTATGTTAGGGACATGTGTCCACACCCTAGTGGAGGACTTATTATGCACATGATTTTTACCTACTTGGGGGTATGATGCACACCTCCAACACTATATAAACCAATCTTCTTCCCTAAAATAGTGGATCAAGAAAATATAAAACCCTAGAAAAAATCTGTCTCATTTGTAGTGGAGAGAGAAAGCTTGAGAGTTGTAGATTTCAGGGTATTAGAGCCTCTTTTCTAGTGGACACCACACTCATCTGCACAATAGAGTCGGCTGATATAGCTAAACCACTTAAATTCTGGTGTCATTCCTCTTATCTTCATGTCCTTCTAATAGTTACGTTTTTTTTAATATTATATATATGTCCATTATGAGATTATGCTTGAGCTTGAGCTATTTATATAAATTTAAATGGTGTCTTTATAGCGTCACCAAATCACATAACTAAGACAACCAACGAAGGTCTATATCAATTTCCTTTTGGGATCACTTGCGTGCACTAAGTATAGTCTTAGATCATCCCGAGCTAAAACCTCATACCAGCATGGGATAAATCACAACATCTACCCATCAATCATATAGATAACCATACAAAATTGAAGGAAATATCCCTGTAATCCATATCAGACATGGGTGCCTAGACGTCCAGCCCATGGAAAAAATTGACTAAGGCATCTCATCTACTCACCGAGGAACCATAGCGTGCCATATCATACATGCATATTAATGGAATACCTCCTTTAGTACATACACTAGTACTTATATATGTCATAAATTACATAAATAACACAACATTAATATAAATCTCAATCACGGAATTCAAGTCACAACTAGAGTTATCAACTTTAATTAAATTTATAAGTAAATAAGAAATTCATCCATTATTTTAAATTTGAGTCATGCTAAGCATACTATAAACCAAGTCACATATCTTATGTTAGGATAGTGGTTATCCTAAAAATATCACCCAAATAAAAAATCCCTTAATTAAAATGAATAACTGAAATTGTTATAATATCTTAAGCATCAATCGATCGAAGACTTTCATCGATTGATCGATCACACTATTGTTTTAAAAAAAATTCCATTAAAGTATTTATCTTGTCCAACACAAAAAAATTCATCTCAAACCTCCATGAAATACTAGAAAAACTTCACATATGATAACCACTATCATACAAATTTCTATAATGAAAATATTTATTAAATAACATTAGAACAAATTTCTATAATGAAAATAACATACAAATATTTATTATACAAAGAATGAATCCACATTTAAAATAAGAATAGAACAAATTTCTATAATGAAAATATTTATTAAAGTTAAAGAACCCAAATAAAACCAATTTTCTCTCTCAAGAAACCAAATATCGTAATTTGTGTTGAAATATAATTTGATAAGCCAATGATTATTTTTCGAGTTTCAAAATCCGGTTAAGCAACATGTAAACTAATCGATTATGATAAATTGTATAAGATTTTAAATCTTTTTTTTGCAGTACCTCGATGTGACATGACCGTGAAAGGGGTTCAAGAATCAATTTTCTTTTTATAAGGGATAAAAGCACCTATTTTGGCTTTTTAACTCATATTGTAGGGTGGATCTCAAAAGATATGAAAGATATCCCACTAAGTCGTACATATGGCTTTAATTGAATATGGATTTCAACAGAATTTTATATGTATCTATTATCACCAATTATATTTTGTACACTACCTGTGTATCCTTTATCCCTATGAAATTCCATACAAAATAGAACACTTGTCACAAATATAATGAAATTCTTTGATTCGTTCTTCCAAGATGAATGATCCATTTTATTTTACCGATGGTACCAATGATGGTACAGACAAAAAAGAAATCATAACAAATCAAAACTATCGAAAAATTAGAAAAAATAAATAAACGACGTCTTTTTTTATTCAAAATGTATATATTAATTTTTAAGAAGTTAACATCCTTCTTAGTAGTTGGGTCCGGGGAACGAATAGGAATGGCCATTTCGTTATATATCTGACCAAGAAAATGGCCTATCACAAGAAGATTTTTTTATTGGGTTTATTGCTCTGAAAAGATAGATTGCCTATTAAATCTTCCATGTCGTGAGAAACACAATCCGGGGGAGCTAATCTAAACCCCTCGAGTAAAATAAGAACAACCCAACATTCAAAGCCACCTTTTTCCCATTAGGAAAAACATGTTTTCAATTATCTGCATATTAAAAATAAGATCCAAAGGTTTTGATTGGATTACATTAATAAATCATAACCTATTTAAGATTTGTTCAAACCTCATCAATTTTAGGTAGGATTTAATCAAAATGTTGTCACATCAATCTTAATTATTTTCCAATCGGGTTAGTTAAGACTTTAATTGATTTAAATCATCTAAATCGTATTCCAATTACATAGTTAGGGTTCTAATTCAAATAAGTAGGCATAATTTATAACAAATTCAATTATACAAGGTTTTAAATTAAAGTGGCCTCCAAATTTATGTAGAACTAGGGATCCAATGTTCTAGAATCCCCTCTTTGCCCTTTAGCCTTCTTCTCTCCAAGATCATAGTTCCCCAAATTATGTTTAGTGTTAAAATGAACCTCCTAATGGTTCAATACTACCTCTTAAAAAAAAAACTAGGCTTGGGCCTAAAATAAGGTCTTAAGTAACTTGTCCAAATTAACCCTTAACTAGTCTAAAAATCTCCCAATTCATCATTCTTACCCAATAGGACCAAACTACCTTATTTTAAGTTAAAAATATTTATTTTTAATACTACAAACCCTCATAATCCCTCATCTCTAACCAATATTAAAAAATAACACACTTACACAAAATTAGTCAAATTAGTGAAAATGTACTGAAATCATAATTAATCTACTTAGTGTAATACGACATTATAGTTGACTACGTAATAGTGAATGGGACCTGACACCAAAAGGATAATCCGAACAAGGAAATACGTAATACCAAACCAAGGACTTATCCATAGTTTCCCATAATACACAGTCACTCTTAAATTTTTTATTAATGTTTTACCATTTCTTAGTTTGCAAATTTATTTATATATCCGTACAAGTATGTTGTGACATTACATGTCACTAAAGCACACACAATATTATATATATATATATTACATCCTTTATCCTATTTAAAAATTAATTATTGCTCGAGAAATTGAATTGATTCTTAAATTATGCAAGCCAATCATTACATAAAATACCAAGTTATATTCGTCATAATTTTTATACAAAGGTCTAGTCCCATCCTCTTTAAATCATATTTATTCTTGATCTCTCAGTAATTCATCATCAAATTGTTCACTAACTTGGTTATGATACCATGTGTAACCGATACATCGGTTCATCAAGTCCAAATAGAAAATCATACGAAAGATTTAAAACAATACAATATCATTCTTAGCATAGAGAGAAAAAAATGAAAGAATTGACAATAAGTTTGGAAACAATATGAAAATCCTCAACTATAAAACTGATATAAAAAGTCCATAAGGAGAATACCAAAGTATCCCAATATGCGATATCTTAATATAGTCGTCGAATAGTCACTAGATAATACAAGATAAAGTGCCGCAAATAAACTAAATGGAAATGTAAAAGTGCAAACTAAATATGATAAAGAGATAGAGATCCAAAGTTTTTCCAAATAAAAAAAAATGAATAGAGAGAGGAATAGAAATGGATGGCGGGAATATGAAAGCTACATAGGAGGTCTACTTTTAGGACTTGAGATCCACGTATGAAAAATATGTTAAATCCCTAGCATTAACTTAGCTACACAAATCAAAGTAGTTATATGAATGGATAATACAAGCACATATTATAAATTTAGTGAGCATCCCAACCCAAAAATGTAATTTCACAATGTATTAGAATTACCCCAACTCATTTAATTAATTACTCATTTTTATTATTTAAGAAACATGTAACTAACATGTGCCAAATCTTCTCCGGTGACTAAAAACTAACGGTATACCATATTTAAACAATCATACAAACTAAGTTCACCCATTATGTGATGTCGGAATAGCGCATCACATATAAATCACAAACATCATGTTTCATTTCTTGACGTGTCCTTGTATTCATTTGGATGGGAATTCACACATCATCGGGGTGTCCCTTCTTGGCACCTACCCATTCATTTTCATTTCACATGGTCATTTTCTAAAGACATTTTAACACATTTTTATTCACTCCTAGTTAATAATACAAACTCCATTTTCCCACCATCAGGTCATATCATTTAAAATCATTTATACATTTTAGTATCTATTCGTGAGGATCTGAAGGATTTATATCATTACATATAAATTTTTGTAAATTACAGGAATTAAGTAAAGGTATAGTGGTTTTGTTAAGGTTTTGAGTCCTCACAACTACCCTTTTTTAAACCTTCTGCGTGAGACATCTCACCAAAGTGAAATAAAAATAAGGAACTCCTCGGTACATTTATGTATAGGTGGGGTAGTTTTTAAATTGGGGTTTATGATATGAGCGTAAAAATAAGGATTAAATAATCTACGAGTGCATTTTTCCCACTAAACCAATCCTCTATTCAATGACCAAACCATCAGCTGGTAATTAACCGTACTCCATATGTTTTTTATGTGAAAAACTGAATATGAAATCTAATAGGGTCTCAAGTAGTCTTCTATGATTTTCTTGAATAAATGAAAAATGCATTTATTTCATAAGAGTACATTACGTCATACGGGGTCCATCAATGTATTTTTAAGTGTCACATGTGATTTATAATATATTGACATGAGTTCACATAGTGCAAATGAGGTCCGCATGACATATATAATCTAATAAGGACAAGCATGTCAAAATACCACTTCTAATGCATAAGGTACATTCCTACCAAGCATTCAAAATTTTGGAGTTTAATAGATCATATAATATCAAATCTAAATAAACAATGGGTTTCAGACATACATATAAATTCTCGTATTTTGGGCGTATAATTCATTTCCCCCAAAAGAATAATGTTGAACAATTTAAATTCTCATAATCGGGATTAAATTAGAAATAGAAAAAATCCTAGTCGTTATACAATAATTTTTAGTATAGAAATAAATATCAGTGAATTTACCAACTACTCACCTAAGTGGAGGAAAGTACGAAGTTGCTCGCCTCCAAACGTTTCCCAAAAAATCCTTGATTTTGACTCCAAAGGGACCCTTGAAAAGTCTTCAAATGCCCCTTGAAAATAGTTTGTGGTTAAGTTTTCAAATTGGGTAAAAATTTGGGTTAACCATTAAATTAAAAAGTTATTTAATAATACTTGGTGATTTTCAAGATAAATGAGGAAAAACGGGAAAATAGTAAATGATTTGTTTTTTAGAAAAATAACGAATCAAAATCCATAGACTAGTCATTTTGTTAGTGGTGGACTCGGTAAGCATCATCAATTAGATCGGTTAAAGTACAATGTGCGAGTGAATAGTTTACCACTTGTACCCGCGGACTTAAATTTCCATATCGGGTACCAGTAAATATTTTGAAACATATGGTACATTATTTTTCCCATGGAATTTCCATTCATTATAATATTTGGACAAACCCACCTTGGTAAATGAATCAAACATATTCAAAAGACATAAAGTTTTCATTCGTACAACAACACCACGGGCATGAGATATTGTTAATGTTAAGATCTTTATCTTCATATTTCACAACTTCATGAATGTTGTTTACATGCTTATCATAGACTCTAATGTTCTCTCGCATCCACTCTTTGTACTGTGGTAATCGATTAAAGATTCTTCAAAATTGAATTCACCTATATAAATAGGTTGAAACAAAGGTAATTTTACATATAGGAACTCTTAGTTTCTAATACAAGAAAATTCATTCAAATTCACTACATACCCGAATTCAATCAATATGAAATAAAACTGAAAAAATTAAGATGTCATTAAACCCCCAAAATTAAAAGTAAAATAAATTAAGATGTAATTACATGTCCCGTGAAATTAAAATAATAAAAACTTCTTCCAAAATATGCATGAACATTAAAAGCCTGTCCCAAAATAAAACATTATTCATCACATAATCTTTATCGACAAGTAAATTGGTGCGGTAATAATACATGATGCTCTTGAAGAAAATAGAAAAAAATAGGTTTTTTATGAAATATACATGATTTGGTGCACAAAAATGACAACCCATAATGATTTGATGATTCTAAGACGTTAGAATTTATGTGTTTATGTTGGTATAAATATTTGGGAGTTTGGGACATTATATTAGTGGATTTGAGGGTTAGAATTGATGAAACCTGTAGAAAAAATATGCATAAATCGTACACCAATATCTGATGGATCGATCGATCGACTAGTTCGATCGATCGACCCTTTCCGTTGATCGATTGACTCCCCCTATATTTATGATAAAATTTCATGTTAAGGTTTAACCAATCACAGCTTTTAAGAAATTTTGGTGTTGACTATTTGAACATATTGGGACTTAGGGAAGGTCAGTAGGGGTCTATTTGAGGCCTGTGAAATAATAGTTTTGTTTAGGATTAAATGATAAACTTACTAGTGTCCGATGAGTGAGTTACGGTTGAAAATATGGTAATTTGAATTTAACTTGAATAAACAATAACTTAAGGTTAGAGATAGTAGTAGGGGGACTTTAAATTACTCAAGTAACATTAGAGAAAAGTGGGAGAATCTGTAACCTTTTCGGATAGGTTTAAATACTCGGATTTATATGACGAGAGTTGTCACGCTAAACATATTACGTAGAATGAAACTATACTACGTCTGGTACTTATAATAGAGGACATGAGTATACCTATATTGAAATGATGATTACTTAGGGTGTGTGGTTACCTAGTGCATAAATTATTATGTGTATGACATACCTACCATATGTGCTATCACGGGAGGTTATAGGAAGAGGACAATATTGTCTTTGTGTGCCTTCGGGGGGATTTAGATTTGGTACCTCAAGAGCATAGGATTGTGAAGGCTTATTTTCGAGTTGATAAGTCAGCTTACTATGGGAGCGTAGGTATGTGCGTGACACATAGGTATGTGAACTATGGTCGCCTCCAATATGCGTGATTTGTATTGAGCGAAACTTGTGATCCTTACATATGTGATGTACCAGGATACGATATCAGAGTATGCATGCACCAATGCTCAGCCAAGGGGTACCATATGTGTATATATGTGCTACGAGTAATATAAATATACACTTGAGATTGTTCTACTCTGTTTCTTGGTAGATGAGTTAGGATGAGACCTATAGAAAAATCTAAACTCATGGAAATTCAAAATCAGTATTAAGTAACTTGAAATTGATTAATAAATATTGGTAATGGAATTTCATGGTATTTGGGTAATACGGTTGGCTGAATATAGTAATCCCTATAGATAAAGATTTGGTAGCAATAAGATATGTGAGTAGCATAGATAGGATGGGTAATAAATATGCATTAGGCGTGCACAGTAATTGAGGTGTGAGAATCTCAAGTGACAGCATATGACTAACATCTATATGATATTTACCGTTTAATAAAATTCAAAAATTTGATATTTTTATTTATTTTTCTCATCGGGCTCTGACCCATCTTCCTTGAAATCAATTTTGTTTTGAAAAAACCTTTTAGGTGCCAGCCACAGGGATGCCAAACATAGGAGTTTCATCATGTTGACGTGCTGTAGCTATTGTGGAAGTTAAAGGATCTCGGTATTAGATACCTCCACATCTATCTTTACTTCCTTCGGAGTCATTCGTACCAGTTAGGGCACGTTTCCCATTCTTATTTAGAGATAGAAGTTTCAGACTTTCATTTATTTCGATGTTTGTGTTATTTATTCAGAATTTTGTAGTGAGATTACATTTTTTCTTTGGGACTATTATTGGAGTGTTTACTCCAAACTCAATTTATTTAATTACATTGGTTATTCATATGAGGTTGTTTATGTGTATTTTGAATGGATGGTTGTTCAATTTCTTGGTTGTAAGTTAATTTAATTAATTACTAAAATTGGCATCTCACTTTTTAAATATTAGGTGGCTAGTAACTAATTAATTATTTTCCGACAGTGATGCTAAGACTGAACCAACTTAACATTCTATGTTAATTTAATAAAGGAGTATCTACCCGGTATGTAATTATACGGGGTGTCACAGGTGGTATCAGAGCGTAAGGTTCTAGAGTCTTTTGGACCTATACGGCTTGTTATGCTTTCTGCATAGCGTTCTTCGATATAGAGCCCTAGATTTTAGGATTGTTCTATTCTTTAATTGCACACTTTATGTCTTCAGCTATTTTGTGATATTAATTGTAGACTTATAAAGCTTCTCTCTCTCTCATTTAAAATGCCTCCTCAACGTGTACAGTGAGTTTTAAGGGGTGCCGAACCCGAGCCTCAGCCACACCATCTCAGGGTACTATGAATGCTGTTGAAGTTGCCTCTATCGTAGCACATGCAGTAAATGCAGTTTTAGCAGTAGTGCAGCAGGCACCACCTCAGGCACCGATGGTGGACCCATTTTAGGCTCATGCATTCACGTCACCTTGGGAACATCGTCCGTAGTTGGTAGGGAGCTCCGATGTTATAGTGGCGAGCCAATAGAAGAAAGACATCCAGAGCCACTTCACGATGTATGAATGCATATATGTACAGAGTTAGATACTAGCTACATTTAAACTAGTTGGAGTAGTGTTGCAGTGGTGAGAGTCCATTACCACTGTTGAGGAGAGAGATGTCTTTACTATTCAAGATTTATGGGTACAGTTCGATCGTAAATATTTACCTTCTGTCGTTCAGACTGAGATGAGGCAGAAATTATTAGACCACACCCATGAAGGGAAGACCGTAGTTGAGTACTAGTAAGAGTTTACCATAATGGTTAAGCTGGTACTAGCAGAGGTACCTAGTGAGTAGAAAAATATACAGATGTTCATGGATGGCCTTACTTGGAGGATTCAACAACATCTTTTGGGTAACCACTCATTCCAGACCTATACAAATGTTCTTAATGCAACACTACTTCACTACTAGAACCATCGCTTCCATTTGACAAGGAGCAAGCGAGTAGGGGAGTCAATCCAGCAGGGTAGGACAAGAGGTAGTGGTACCAGTGGGGCACAACCATGTCAGGTCTAGCAGAGGCAGGGTGATCAGAATTCCTAGCAGGGAGATTCTATGAATTTCAAATTATGAGGTTTCTGACATGGTCAGGGAGGTTACAAACATCGCCAGCAGGGCCAACATGGCCAGTAGGGCCATCAGGGCTAACAGTAGTATGAGCAAGGCCAAGGGAGAGGTTGTAACATCCAGCAAGGCAGAGGGTAGCCAAGACAGAGAGGTGGAATTTTTCATGGAAAGTGTTTCATATGTGGTAAGACTGGTCATAAATGTCATGATTGTCCTGAGTGGGGTAGGGCCCCACAGCCGCAGCAGTAGGGTGCTCGAAAGGAGCCTCAGAGACCAATATTTCATGTACCCTCTCAGCACCACCAGAGATGCCATCTTTGCCATCTATGCCGATGGTTCCAGTTCAGTAGGGGCAATTACAATATGGGTATTTTTATAACCTTCATCAGGAGGCAGTCCCAGAGGATCCACCTGTGATTGAGGGGTTGTTTTCTATCGAGTAACTTTGGGGAATATTTTGTTCGACACAGAGGCTTCACACTCTTTTATTGAAACTAGTTTTGCATGTACCTTGGGGTTATTAGATACAACGGAGAGTACTATTAAGAATTTTTACTCGCCATTGGGTAACGAAACACTGATGTCTTTTATATGTTGGGGCATAAGTATAGAGATTGGGAGATTTATTTTACCTGCAGACATCCTTGTATTAGATATGACTCAGTATAATGCGATTAACGATATGGATTGGCTCGTTATGTATAGGGCTATGATTGATTGCTTTAGTAGGTGTATTATATTTCTATATCGGGTCAGGAGATGTTTCGGGTGGTGACGCCTCATCCTGAGGGAGGATATTCCACTCACTTGTATTACATATAGGAGGAGACCTTTAAAGAGGTGGTAATCCGACTTTATTCGATTATTGTTGTTTCGGAGTTTGTTGATGTATTCCAGGATACACTGGGATTACCATATAGTAGAGAGATAAACTTTGTTATAGATTTGACACCGGACACTCGATTGATAGCTCGCGCACCTTATCGTATAGTTCAGACAGAGATGAGGGAGTTACGAGATTAGATTGGGAAGTTATTGGGTCATGGGTTCATCTGGAGGAGTACCTCACATTGGGGTGCTCCCATGATATTTGTGAAGAAAAAGAATGGATCTTTACGGTTGTGTGTTGATTATCGAGAGAATAATAAAGTCACGAAATAGAATAAGTATTCATTGCGCTGAATTGATAACTTATTCGATCAGTTACGAGGAGCTCCCTTCTTCTCGAAGATAGACTTGGGATTAGGATACCATCAATTGCATATCAGGTCGTGTCGAAGACCGCATTCTTGATGAGATATGGATCCTACGAGTTCAGGTTTATGCCGTTTAGGCTAACTAATGCACAAGCCATATTCATGGACTTGAAGAACATGGTGTTCAGAGAGTTTCCTAATCAGTTTGTCATTCTCTTCATATATGACATTCT
This sequence comes from Sambucus nigra, assembly GCA_949130495.1. Taxonomy (NCBI): domain Eukaryota; kingdom Viridiplantae; phylum Streptophyta; class Magnoliopsida; order Dipsacales; family Adoxaceae; genus Sambucus; species Sambucus nigra. The sequence continues at coordinate 115,759,974 of OX422220.1, read as the reverse complement.
GATGTATTCTCAGAATGAGGAGGAGCATGCCGAACATTTGTGACAGGTGTTGCAAACATTGTGCTAACTCGAGTTGTATGCCAAATATGAGAAGTGTGTGTTTTGGCTGAAGGAGGTCCAATTTTTGGAGTACATAGTATCGAACAAGGGTATATTCGCAGATCCGGGCAAAAAGTCAGTGTTGAGGGAGTGGGGACAACCCACGACACTGATAGAGATACATAGTTTCTTGGGCCTAATAGGATACTAAATGGGATTTATTCAAGGATTCTCGAAGATAGAGGGTCCATTGATACACTATACTCACAAAGGGGTGTCGTTCATTTGGGATGATGCTTGTCAGTTAGCCTTTGATGAGCTGAAGGATAAGTTGACTTCGACACCCATCCTAGCACTGCCCAGGCTGGGAGTGGAGTATTTAGTCTACACTAAAGTGTCCTTATAGGGACTTGGGGGGTGTGATTCAGCAGGAGGATCATGCAATAACTTATGCTTCCTGAAAGCTTAAACCTCATGAGAGGAATTACCCCACCCACGACTTTGATTTAGTGGCAGACGTGTTTGCAGTTCGGATATGGAGACAATATATATTGGGGGAGAAATTTTCCTTATTCACAGATCACAAGTCACTACAGTACCTCTTCACCTAGAAGGAGTTGAATATGCATCTGCAGAGGTGGCTTAAATTTATGAAGGACTATCAGTTCGATATCCCATACCACCCGAGGAAGGCTAATGTGGTAACAGACGCATTAAGCCGTAGGCCAGTAGGTGTGGTGGCCAATGTGTGGAAAGAAAAATGGAAGGAGTTGGGACACCAAAATGCACTGGCCTGATCATTTATATCTGTTATGGAAGTTATGCCATAGATTATTACGAGGGTGGTACAAGCTCAAGCAACGGATCCGTTCTGCCAGGATCTAATAATATAACTTCTAGCACAGGGACAGAGTCTTACACTATTAGTTCAGATGGAGGGTCGTGCTTCAATGGGAGACTGGTTGTTCCTGAGGGGGAGGACTTGTGACATGAGGTGATGACGGAGTCGCAAAGTTCATGTTTTGGGATACATCATGATGGGGATAAGATATACCAGGATATGAGGTGTCAGTACTGGTGGAGTGGAATGAAGAAGAATATTGCTGAGTTTTTTAGAGATGTGCCATTTGTTAGCTGGTAAAAGTGTACCACCAGAGGCCGTCGGGGATCCTACAGCCGTTAGAGATACCTATGTGTAAATGGGAGAGACTTTTCGTGGATTTCATCACAAGGTTGCCTACATCGCCGAGGGTTCACGACTCCATATGGGTGATTGCGGATAGACTGACCAAGGTAGCTCATTTTTTTCCAGTTCGGACTGATTATACTACGGGGTAGTACGCTTAGATCTTCATTGCGGAGGTAGTGAGACTTTACGGGGTGCCCTTTGATATTGCGTCCGACTAGGACAATATTTTTTTGTCCAGATTTTGGAAGGGCTTCCAGGAGGCCATGGGTAGAGAGTTACGATTAAGTTCGACCTATCACCCGCAGACTGATGGACAAATTAAGCGGGTAAATTAGATGTTAGAGGATACGTTGAGGATGTGTATCCTAGATTTTGGTGGGGTATGGGAGAAATATCTCTCACTAGTGGAGTTTGCCTATAATAACTCCTACCAATTTATGATTGGCATGGCTCCATTTGAGGTGCTATATGGTAGACCTTGTCGTTCTCCAGCGTGTTGGTTAAAGGTGGGGGACAATAAGCTATTTGGGCTGGAGGTGATACAGGATACTTTGGCCAGGATAAAGATGATTCGGAGTCGTATTCAGATTGCTCTTGACTGACAAAAGAGCTACACCGATGCCAAGAGGTTCTTCCAGGAGTTCAATGTGGGAGACCTGGTGTTGCTGAGAGTATCTCCTATTAAGGGGATAATACGTTTTGGTAAGAAAGGGAAGTTGGCACCGATATATGTGTGTCCATTCCCTATCATCGAGCGGATTGGGCCAGTTGCTTATAGACTTGGGTTACAGGAACACTTTCATAGGATTCATGATGTGTTCTATATTTTTTCTCTGAGGAGATATCTTCGGGATGAGTTGGACCATACTCACATTGCTTCAGAGGAGATTGATCAGCAGCCCAATAGTTCCTATGAGGAGGGGTCGATTACTATCCTAGACTATAGCGAGAGGAAATTGAGATCGAACGTAGTACCGCTAGTAACTGTTCAGTGGCGATATCATAATGGCGAGGAGTCTACCTGGGAGCGTGAGGATGAGATGCGTGACAAATATCCAGAGTTATTTCTACCAGGTATACCTTTATTCATGAATTTTAGGACGAAATTCCATTATTAGGGGGGAAGTATGTAATACCCCGTATTTTTACTGATTTTAATTATAGGATTAATTAAATTAAAAATGGGAAATTAATTTGTAATTAATCTGGAAGTAAATAGTAGCGAGATGAGAGTTAGTATTTGATTATTATAATTATGTTTAATATTACTGAGCGAGTATAGTAATATATGATTATGATCTTATTGAAATTTTCTAGAGTGGAAAATACGAAAGTTTTGGAAATTAAGTTAGGATGCTCATGTTAGTCGTGTCGAGACCAATTTAATGGATTATAAAGTATTTTATTTTTTTGCCATACTAATGGTCATTTTGAGTGCACCAACGTGTTTGAAAGTATCGAGATAGTCAGAAAAGTCTACCCGGGCATTTAGTTTGGGACTCGAGGTAGTTTTAGGCCAAATCGGCAACTCGGGAGGGTATTTTGCCCATTTTAAATTTTGGAGTAATTAATTCCACGAAATTTAGAAAGCTTTATCAGCTGCTAGCTTAGATCCCTTAGTGTTTTCACCACCAAAACTCACAAACGACCATTAGAGAAGAAGTGGAGGAAGTTTCCAAAGGAGAACCACCATTCTTAGGTTTTTTGCACCACCATCGGATAGATAGAGAAGATATAATCACACGTATATCAGAACTTCCATCTCCAGGTAAGTGATTTAACTTGTAATAATTGAGTGTATATGTTATCGATGATAGTTTAGAATTGGAGAAAAAAACCTTGAAAAATGATGAATTAATGGATTTGGAGATTTAAATGTTAATCTTGGTAGGTCTTGCATGTAGATTAACTTCTGGAAAAATAGTAGCCACAAAATCATGATTCATGTGTAGAGAATTACAATTTTGTGTTCAGTCATATGATGCGCTGGAAGAAAATAGAAGAAATAGGGTTTTTATGAAATATACATGATTTGATCCAAGAAAATGACAATCCATAATGATTTGATGATTCTAAGACAGTAGAGTTTATGTGTTTATGTTGGTATAACATTTGATATAAATATTTGAGAGTTTGGGAGATTATATTAGAGGATTTGGGGGTTAAAATTGATGGAACCCGTAGGCAAAAATATGCAGAAATTATAGGCCAATATTCGATGGATCGATCTATTGACTCAAGAATGTCGATTGATCGACTGGTTCGATTGATCGACACTTTCCTTCGATCGATCGACTCCCCCTTTATTTGTGATTAAATTTCCTTTTAAGGTTTAACCAATCCCGACTTTTAAGAATTTTTGGGTTTGGACTATTTGAACATATTGGGACGTAAGGAAGATAAGTAGGGTTGTATTTGAGGCCCGAAAAATATTAATTTTGTTTTGGATTAAATGATAAACTTACGAGTGTCCAACAAGTGAGTTACGGTTGAAAATTATGGGAATTTGAATTTAACTCGGATAAACAATAACTTAAGGTTAGAGACAGTAGTAAGGGGACTTTAAATTACTGAAATAACCTTAGAGACAAGTGGGAGAATTAGTGACCTTTTCAGATAGGTTTAAGTACTCGGATTTTTACGATGAGAGTTATTGCACAAAACATATTATACAGAATAATCGAGATGAAACTGTACTACGTATGGGACTTGTAATATAGGAAAAGAGTATACCTATATTGAAATAATGATTACATAGGTTGTCTGGTTACCTAGTATATGGATTGTTATGTATATGACATACCTACCATACTAGCTATCACTGGAGGTTGTAACAAGAGGACAATCTTGTCTTGTGTGCCTTCGGGAGGATTTAGATTGGGTACCTCAAGAACATAGGACCATGAAGACTTATTTTTGAGTTGATAAGTCAGCTGATTATAGGAGCGTAGGTATGTCTGTGACCCATAGGTACGTGAACTATGTTCACCTCCAATATATCTTATTTGTATTTATACAGTTCCGGAGTGATTCGAAACTCGTGATCCTTACATACGAGATGTATCGGGATTCGATAACAGAGTATGCATGCACCGCAGCTCAGTCTAGGGGTTGCCTTTGTGTATATATGTACTGAGAGTGACATAAATATATACGTAAGATTATTCTTCTCTGTTGCTTGGAAGATATGAGATAGGATGATACCTATAGAATAATATAAACTTGTCAAAATTCGAAGTGAGTATTAAGTTACTTGAAATTTATTAATAAATATTAGTAGTGGAATTTCATGGTATTTGTGTAATATGGGTGGATCAATATAGTAATCCCTATGGATAAAGATTTAGTATCGACAAGATAGGTGGGTAGCATATCTAGGATATATAGTAAATATGCGTTAGGCGTGCATAATAGTTGAGGGATGAGAATCTCAAGTGCGAGTACGTGAGTAAAATGTATATGATATTTATTATTTAATGGAATTGAAACACTTTCTGTTTTTAAAACTATTTTCACATCGGGCTCTGGCCCGTTTGCATCCAAATCTATTTTGTGTTATAAAACCTTTTAGTTGCCCCGCCAAAGGGATGCCAAACATAGGAGCTGCATTATGTTGACAGGCTATAACTGTTGTGGAAGTTATCAGATTTTGGTATTAGGCGCCTCCATATCAATCTTTGCTTCCTTTGGAGTCATTCGTACCAGTTAGGGAATGTTGCCCATTCTTATTCAGAGATAGGAGTTTCAGACTTTCATTTATTTTAGATGTTGGTTTTCTTTATTCATACTTTTGTAGTGAGATTATGTTTTTCCTTCGGGACTATTATTGGTGTGTTTACTCCAGACTCAGTTTATTTATTACATCGATTATTCTTATGAGGTTGTTTATGTGTATGTTGAATGGATGGTTATTCAATTACTTGGTTGGAAGTTAATTTAACTAATTACTAAAATTGGCATCACACTTTTTAAATATTAGGGGGCTAGTAACTAGTTAAATGTTTTTCTACAGTGATGCTAAGACTAAACCAACTTGATATTCTGTATTAATTTAATAAAGGGGTAGCTACCCGTTATTTAATTCTACGGGGTGTCACACAAGTCTAGGGGTAGAGGCAACCAATTATGAGGGTCGAAGCCAATTCTGAGGGCTTAAGTATAAGCGACCAATTCTAAGGTTCGAAGCAAATTTGGAAGAATTTAATTAGAGTCGACCAATTTTAAGGATCAAACCCAATTACAAGGGCTTAAGTAGAGGCGACAAATTCTGAGGGTCGAAGCCAATTCTAAGGGCTTAAGTATGGTGTGGGGTATAATTTTCCTGGGAAAATTTGGACAATCCTATGGGGAAAATATTAATCTAAGGATTGGATATATCCCTGCTGGGGAATTTTTTCTATTTTTGTGGTGTCCTTTGGAGACGTTGTTGGGGAGATACCCAATTAGATGTAAGAATTTCGCTGGGAAAATAATTCAGGGAGAAAGTTTGGTATTAATCCTATTAAGGATTTGATAGGCATGAAAAAATATTTTTTCTTGGTGAATAAAGTTCTAAAATTCATTTGGTAATTTTAGGAATTTTCTTGGGATTTTTGATTTTTTGTCCTTTTTTTGGGAATTTTTGTACACAATTTTCGGAAGGTGCCGACTGGCAGGGTGTAGGTGATGCCAAACGGTAGTGGCACGATCTTTTAGACTACTTCGGGTAGGTGAAGGGATAGTGCCTTTAGATCTTTTATCTTTTGCCTTTCCTTTCAGTCAACTATTTTAGCGTCCTTTTCTTTTCCAAGGCTATGAAATCGCAAAATTTTCAAGTAGTGCGGTCCACATGGCATGGTTAATTGTTGATGACTTGGTGCATTTGGAGTGGCGAGATAGGGTTCCCCTAGTGCTGGGTAATGAGAATTTCTTTGACTCGTTCGAGGCGGTTGTGGACTAGCGGACTTTTTCGCGTGAGCCTTCACACCATCAATCGTCTTAGGTGTTGAACCGTAGTGGTTAAATAAGTGTTTATGACCTTTGGTATTTCCTTTTCCCCTTGTGTATTTCGTTATTTATTAAAAAATTTGACAATAATTTTTTTTTTCTTTGACGAACTGATATATCTATGTCTATCTCGCGTTCTCGGGGACGACAGGGTTAAAGGATGTGTGGGATCACCTTCCTCCAGTGGTGCGTTGGGTGGTTTCATCAGCTGGCTTTTGCATTTTGGCATTTTCATTGGATGAGATGCCTCGTTCATTGGTTTTCCTCTATGCCTTGGGTGAGAGGTGGTGGAATACTACTTACACCATGCATTTTGGCTTTGGGGAGATGACGGTGACTCCCATCGATGTAGAACAACTGCTTGGGCTAGACTGTGAGGGGTCCCAAATAGAGGTGTACTCAAATTTTCGGGTGATGCCGGTGGCAGTGGACGTGGAATTGGGGTATGTTAGATGGATATTCTCATGGTACTCCATCCATCTCTCTCTTTTGAAGGAGATTTTGTTGAGTCGAAGAATCGATGACACTGACGGACAACAGGTGCGACAGATGACCCGTTTATTAATTCTTTAATTGTTCAGAGCATTTTTGGTGGGGACGAGTGTCAAAGTTGTCCACTTGTGTTTTCTGCCATATTTGAGGGTATTTTTAAATATCCCTCTCTTGTAATATGTGAGCCTGACATTGGTGACCCTTTATTCATATTTGGATGCATTCAGTCGGTGCTACTGGCATACCTTTACTGTCGCCACTTACCTTTTGGAGGTATTCTTTCCTTTATGCATTTTATTCCCTTTTTTATTCCATTATTTTTCTCTTTTGATTGACTACTATGAGGTGATTTGAATATATGTCCATTTAATAGGTTTGAAGGATGAGTCGGTGGGGGACTTCTGCCGTATGTAGTGGTGGCATAAGTCCAACCGACAGTCGAGAGAGTCTCTTTATTTGGCGATGGTGCGTCGGGTTTTGAATGCCCTGATGAGTGATCAGATAAGTTATTTCCTATTGAGACCATTTCTCTTTGATGACCTTTTTCAAAAACTGATTTTCAACTGAGGATCTTACAGGTGACCTTCTATCCTCGGGGGATGTCCATCCATCACACGGGGTGACCAGGGGGAATGTACAGCTGCATAGTCTATTGGCACATGAGTTTGGCTACTCCTAGTGTTTAGGGGAGAGAGTAGTCCAACAGGTTGTAGAGGACAAGGTGATGGTACCACCTGCGAGGCCCTCGAGGTACATAAAGCGGGAGCGAGGGATGCTGGAGGAGTCAAGGGTGGTGACAATGGTCGGCGAGCTTACTCATCATATATCAAAATAGCGGAGACCTATAATTATCTCAATTTTATGTCGAGTTGGCGGATGCCTCCCATCATATATAACGATATGACTATCCCCCTGCAGTTTCTGGTAGGGGCACAAGTCGATCTGTGCGGTCTTCCCATAGTGCGAGTTGTGCGTCGTCATTAGCAGTACCAACGACGTTAGAGGTTTCGTTTATGTGGATGGATCCTCCCTCATATAACATTAGACTGACTGATTTTCTATCTTCTTGTTATTCTTTCAAGACGTCTGGTGTCAACTACCTGGCTGAGAGACATTCGAGATTGGGTGGCTTTCACGATGGCACATTCGAGATTTGATCCTGATTCCCTCCTGTTTGGTGCCCTCTACTTCATCTGAGGAGGGTTCTAGATCGGGTATCAGAGGCTTTTTAGCTGGTCATCATGGAAAGATCGTACGTTGCATGGATGGGGGGGGGGTCTTAGAGAGAGATAAAGAGAGAAAGAAAAAGGAGGTGAGAGAGAGAGAGAGAGAGATAATGTTTTTTGGGGGTTCGGGCAGAGTCCCGTTTTTTTTATGTTTTCCTTTCCTATAAGACAAATGTAATGAAGCTATATATATATGCAATGAATGACGCTTTCATAATTTATCTTTCCTTTAATGACATAATTCACTTTTACTTTGCTACTGAGATCGTAAAAAGGATTATAATAACTTAAAAGTAAATGAATTTATTTTGAGAAAGGAAGAAGAGAATTTTCTAAAAATTGGGGGATGCTGATCGACATACCCCCTGTCCTTCCTATCGGCAGGTTAGTCCAATTCAATCCAATCATCCCAATGCTTGGTTTCACTACTTAAACTACTTGGTCCTTGATGGGGTTTGGTCTGCTCCAGATTTTACAGGATCCTTGTCTCTAGCCAATCTTTTTAAATATAAAAAGGGGTAACAGGGGAATAAGGTCTTCACCCATCCATATTTCCTTTCTTTTGCTTATTTCTTGCGTCTTGTCTTATCATTTCCAATATGTCTCTTCCCGTAAGGAATGAATTTTCCTATTACATAAAAAAATTAGAGGCTATATTCTCATATAATGTAGACTACAAATCCTTCAACATTCATAAAGTTTCATTGTGGCTTAATCATCCTATTGAGTAGAACATGCGGATGGGAGCGATACATTTTTGGTACCCCGGGGATCATGTCTTTTTCTTTGGGTTGGACGAAGTTTGCCTGAATTATGAAGAGTTCCTTGTAATGCTGGGGGTAAACCCAAGTGTTGCGAAGACCATGCCTGAATTATGTCGATCTCCTCGGGAGCAGTATGCAGGACTTCTCCATATTTTGACCCTCAGTAGCTCGATCATTGGTTACGGGAGGAACGATCTCTCTCCTGACTGTGCTATATTTTATGCGTCTGCAGTACGTTGGTTATGTGGGCTATGTCGGAGTTATCATCATTGTCTTAACTTCAAAATTACAATTGGTGATCGAGGACCTATTGGTGGATCCTCAACATGGTTCAATCATTGCATGGATGTTATACCATCTTAATCCTACAGTGTTGATACTGGTAGAGACCCTAAATGGTCTAGATGCTTAGTGGGAAGGTCGTTATGAATTTCTAAGGGGAAGCCCCATTATGTTGTTCATGTGGGTGTCGTAGAGATTCCGTTCGGCTATCACTCCTAAATATCCCTTGGAAGTTGCGTCGAATTTCTTTATTCACTTTTCATCAATATTTTCTCGAATGTTGAGAACCAAGATAGCTTGTTTGTAGAGCATGGGGCTCTATGTTTGCGTTGGTCGGTACCCTAGTGGGGGGAGTTGTAGCCCATTATAGAAATGGGGTAATACTAGTATGTTCGGTTGGTTGGCCTCGGACAAACCTCTTTTTACTTTGCTTGGCGGCTCCGGCGTCAATTTCGATGGGAACAGATCCTTCCTTCCTGTGTTCTGGATTTCTTTCCTATATAAGATTTTATGGAAGTCATTAGCATGAGGATGGGCTCTCTTGGTAGAATCATCGACCGTCGAGCCGTCCTTCCTAATCTATTGGCACAGTTTGACATGTTTCTGGGGATTATATAAAGTGGTTGTGGTGGAGGGTAGTGGCTAAGATGTTGGTCGAGGTGATCAGGCAGAGGTGTATTACCATGGAGGGAGGTGTTGTGGTTTTTTCTAGGATGGTTCAGGCTTACCATTCCATGGATAACCTTTGATATTCCATCCAAGCAGGGGAAGTTTAGGAACCCTGAGATGTAGATGATGATGGGGCTAGTTCATCTGGCAGCTGCCGATAGGATCCTTGAGGTGTTTTATTTGTGAAGCTTTTTATGGTGTTGTGTTTGGTTATGTATTTATGGGAATAAATTTGGAAGGGTCGCTTAGGAGTATCTTGGTTTGGTTTTGTTTTGTTTTTAGGAAAATAAGGTTAGGTTAGCTGGGGAAGTTTTTTGACTCCTTATGATGATATTTGTGAATGTAACGAAATTTCTAATAAATGAAATAAAAACAATTTTAATTATATGATTATGACTCCTGATAAGTTTTGCATTTGAATTATCCATACCAATCGCTAAGGCATACATAATCCTTTTGTTTATATAAATGATAAAATGAAATGTTGTTCTCGGGGATAAGAAAAGAATATCATTTTTTGAAAAAGAAGGGGATCATGCTCATGCAAATCATATGAGTTGCCTACGTACCACTAGGTTTTTTGAAAATTTTTTGAGTTTCATTTTTTAAAGTAAAAATATTTTTAGAGGATCAGGCCCCATGTAGTTCTGAGTAGAGGAAATGAAGGTTTGTTTTTAAAATAGAAAAGAGGTGAGAAGAGTCGTAGCGCATCGAGATTAAGGCTAGAATTTTTTCATATGGTCCACGTTAATTGAATGGGACATCTCTTCCCGATCGAGGTCAATAAGCATAGTGGTGCCACCAGATAGGATCTTCTTCAAAATGTAGGGGCCTCTCCAATTGGGCTTGAATTTCCCTATGGGGTCCCAGATGGGTTCTATGGTTTCTTTAATTCTAAATCCCCTTCTTGAACACTGTTATTCTTAACTCTATTGTTAAATGATTATTCTATTCTGTCATGGTACCCTTGTATATGATATAGATCTTTTATCCTACCTTCGTCCAAGAGTGACAATTCATCAAGACTACTTTGATGCCACTCTTCTTTATTGACTTTACTTTCAAGAATGATGTGCAGTGAAGGAATTTCTAGCTCAATGGGTAGGATTACATACATGTTGTATACCAAAGAGTAAGGGGATTGCCACAGTAGATGCTCGAACTGATGTAAGGTAGCTCCAGAGGTGTAAGGGATCCAATAGGCCCAATATCGACAACTCATGGTAATCTTGTTGATGATTTCTTTGATGTTCTTATTGGTGTCTTTAACTGCACCATTGGTTTGAGGTCTGCAGAGATAATCTTTGTGTCTCTGAATCTCATAATTGTTGACCAATTATATGACTTATGCCTCAAAATGTAACCAGTTGTATGATATTAGCTGATATGGGACCCCCTACCAGTTGATGATATTTTTTGTATGAACTTAGATACTTTTTTGGCATTCATAATTGCGTGTGACTAGGCCTCGACCAATTTGGTGAAGTAACCAATGGAAACAAATATGAATTCATTCTCGTTGGATTCCTTGGTGTAACGTTCCCTATGATATCGATGCCCTTTATGGAGAATGGTTAGAGAGAAGTCATGTTGTACAATTCTCGTGGAGGCAAGTGTTGGAGGTTAGACAACTATTGGCATTTTAGGCATCTTTAAACATAGGTTGTGCAATCATGAACCATGGTAGTCCAAAAGTAACTCTGTCAGATAATCTTCTTGGCAAGCATATGGCCAATCATATGAGGTTCTCATTCCTCATTGTGGATTTTCTACATCATCTCTTCAATGTCAGCCCATGCGATGTAGTGTAAATGGGTTCCCACGAAGTTTCTTTTGAGCAAAGCTTTATTACAGATAATGTACTGGGCAACCAGTTTAGGAGAGGTAAATAAGTCTTTCTTATTAGAATCTTGGGGATAGCTACCATGCTTGAGGATGTGCCAAATATCATAGTACCAAAAATCGGCTCTATTCGGACATTTTTCTGTGATGATCTCAATATGGTAGCAGTGGGTTGGTTTACTGTGCTTTTGGGCTAGGAAGGGGACCATCGTTATTCCTTGGATCATGTCGATCTTGGAGGCTAAGAGCACCGCCTAAGTTTTTCTTTGCTCACAGAAGGTAATGGATGGTGATATCTTGGAATTTAGAGGCCAGCTCTTCTAAGTGGGTATAGAAGTATAAGAGTTTCTCTTCTTTGACTTTCCATATTCTAGGGAGTTGGCCAGTGATTAAGGTTGAATCCCCGTAGACATATAGGAATAGGACTCCTTTCTTGAGAGCTTCCTTAAGGCGTATCGTACATGCTTGGTATTCGATCATGTTGTTAGTGCAGGGAAAATCTATCCTGATGGCAATAGGAGTGTGAGAGTTGTTAGGGGTGATTAGGAGTATCCCAATGCCATATCATTTCTTCTTGGACGCTTTGTCAAAGAACATTTTCCACCGTAGGTCTTCTTGGTATGTACAATGGATATTCTCGTCCGGGAATTCAAAGATCCAAACATCAGCTTCTTCCATAGGGTAGTCAGCGAGGTAGTCAGAGATGGCTCTCCATTTAATGGATTTCTGTGTGACATACACAATATCAAATTTGGATGACATCATCAACCATCAGGCCATTTGGATAGATAAGGAAGGTTTCTCGAGAAGGTATTTGATAGGATCCATCCTGATTACAAGCTTGATGGAAAAAGCGAGGATGTAGTGTCATAAGTTTTGGGTGACCCGGATAAGGGCGACACATGCTTTCTCAAAGGCAGTGTAGTAACTTATTACCCAAATAACTTACGACTGGGATGGTAGATGTATCTCTCTCTTTGTGGGACTCTTCATGGTATTGGGCTAACAAAGTCCTGACTATGGTGTCTGTTACGGTTAAGTATATGAGTAGGGGTAGACCAGGTTGCGATGGCATAAGTACCCCAGGTCGGGTTAGATATTACTTGATTTGGTCAAAGACCTCCTGGAAATCTTCATTCTAAACCTTAGTTTAATCCTTTCGTAGGAGTTTGAAGATGGGTTCACAAATAGAAGTCAATTCGATGATGAATCGACTGATATACTGCAATTTTCCAAGGAATCCCCAGACTTCCTTCTCCGTTCGAGGGGTTGGCATCTTGAGTATGGCTTTTAGCTTGGTAGGATCTTCTTCAATCCCATTTTTTATAACCATGAATCCCAAGATCTTTCCTTTGGTAATGCAAAAAACACATTTATGTGGGTTAAATAACATCTGGTATCGCTATAGTCGCTAGAATAAATTTTGGAGAGTGGGAGCATAACATTCTCAAGTTTAAGATTTGACAATCATATCATCCACATAGACCTCGACTTCTCTGTGTATCAAATCGTGAAACATTACTATGATAGCCATCTAGTAGATAGCCCTTGCATTTTTTGAACCAAACGACATAATGGTGTAACAAAAAGTTCAGCAAGGGGTGATGAATGTGTTTTTCTCTTGATGATCTAGGTGAATCTTGATTTGATTATATTCGACAAACCCCTTAATGTATGACTTAAGAGCATGATTATGCATAGTATCCACGATTATGTTGATATTGGGTATCGGTTAATCATCCTTCGGAGTTTCCTTGTTCAAATCTCGATAGTCAATGCACATACAAACTTTCCTTTGTATTTTAACCTCGGTACGATATAGTCTAGCCATGTGCAATATTCGATCACACGAATGTAGACCATATTCAACTGTTGGACCACTTCTTCTTTAACCTTAAGTGATCATTCGGTGCGGAGCATTCATAGTTTTTGTTTGATCGGTTTGCATTCTGGGAGCATTGGAATCTTGTGTTGAGTTATCTCGGGATCAATGAAGGGCATGTTATCATAGGATCATGCAAATACATCCACCAATTCCTCCACTAATTCCTCGAGATGCGTTCTCTTTTACTCATCAAGGGTGGACCTTATCCTAATCTTGTGCAGTTGGATACTAAAACCGAGATTAATAACAATAGTTTCATCTTGATTAACTTCAATGAAGTAATGTTATTTTATATTAACCTTATTAAGATCATTTAAGAATTATTCATTTGCAAAATCATCATCATCAACTTTTTTACTAGAATCAAGACAATTAATATAAGGCACTACAAGATACTCAAAATCTTTATTTATTTTATTCTTGGGAAAAATAGAGTTGAGAAACTCATCGAAGAAGGTCTCGATTACATTATGATTATAATAGGGAGGAATAAAAAAAGAAGAAGAAATGGTATAAACATCGGGGTTGGGTTGTATTTTAACGGGTGGAACTTGTATATCATTACAATTGAGGATAGGTGCATCAGCAGTTTTAATGAGGTGGGATGAATTTTATGATGTAGCACTTGAGAGAACCTTGTGGAGTGTCATCCCTTGTGTATGCAAGTTGAACGAATCGTCGGAGTCACTTCCCTCGAAATCTCTAGTAGAAGTTATAGTCTTATCAATGAATGGTTGCACATGATGCTGGGAACTTTTGTCTAATGAGTAGTTGTCTCAAAAAAAGATCCCCATTCATGGTTTCATCTTCTCATCCATATGATCATACCATAGTTCGGGAAATCCACAAAAAACGAATCTCCACCCTCATTAATGAATCTTTCATTCAAAGAATCCCCTGAGACAGTCCTGGTACTTTCTATCCTTCTCTTCAATAGAGGTTAGCGGAGCATTCCTAGTTCCTATAATTATGGTTGATAACCCAGGACACGTGGAGGAAAGGCCTTCTTTAAAATTATGGTTTCTAGTATTCCCTACTGTCGTCGTACTAGCCCCAGTCCGAACATGAAGTGCATGTTCTTGAACATTTGTATCACATTGATATTTCCATAAAGGTTTTATTCTGGATATACTCTATCTTTGAAATCATACCCTGTCGAGAAGCGAAGTTGTTTAACTCGAAAACCTAACATGAGCATGACACTTGGCCCCATGCTGTATCTCTAGTACCAGATTATTGGTGCTCGCATTATCAGTATTATCGCCCTCTCCTAAGATGGTGATGACGTTCCTTTGGCGAGGAACTGATGTAGGGAAAAGACACATCTTTATTGCTATGGATCCATGGTCGTCTGAGAAAATGGTTGAAATAAGTCGGGATGTCAATGACCTAAAATTCAAGAATAAGATTTATATGGCCAAACCCAATTATATTCTTTATAGTTCCCATTGCTTCCTGAAGAGGATTATTATAAGTGCGCAGCACGACAGAGGTTGGAGCAAGGTCACTTACTTTCAATCCCAAACAATTGAGGGTTCTTAATAGGTAAACATTAAATGATGATCCATTATCGTTAAACAAACGCGGGATGGTCTCTCCCACGACTTCAACAGAGATATTCAGGTCATAGTTGTGATTTGTTCCAAACTTAGGGATTTATTATTCGAAGAAGGAGAGCATTCTATTAGAGGTTAGAGATCGGACCAGATTCAGTGCTTCTTCTGGCGTGGTGCAAGGAGGGACTGTGGGACCGATAAGTAGTTTAATCAAGGCATTTCAGTGCAGCTGGGAAGACATAAAGAGTCCCCATAGAGTGTTGTTATCTTGGGTTTACTTCAATTGGTCGATAATCTTGCTCTCCTCAAGGGTCATTTTCGGTATAGGAAGTGTCTCTACACCTTTTACCTTATCGATTATTGATGAATGCGGGTTTGGAACCTAGTAATACCTCCCTGATCTAGTCATAGGGTTCACTAACGAGTCAAAAAATAGAAACCCCATTTCAACATCAATCTTGTGCTATATGGCCATCTTGTTAATCTCTCATATTAGATACTAAAATGATATTTTTTCACATATACTAACTACTGGGATAGTCTTTTCTGGGTTTTCCTCTCCATCTGAACTATTAAATTTGTCTCCCCATCAGATGGCAACGCCGTCATCATTCCATGAGAAACCAATACACTCTACAGCCTCAATGACCTTTGATTATAAATCCTCATAATCAACGGGAAGATGTAAAAGTGAAGGAAATAGGTGCCCTTGTAGTTTTAAAGAATCAACTAGTTAGGACATACTGAAAATTTCATTGGTATATCGGAATAAGTATTCCATGATCTTAACGACATCATCTAAGCTAACTTCATCGATAATTACCATCAAATTAGTTAACTCTCAAGCCCATTTTAGAGCTTCCAACAATAGTGTGCTAAATATATGTCAGTCCATGGTCATTTCTGAAGGAAATTTCATCCCGAACTCTAGAAGATGATTCAATACTGCAGATAATTCCATATCTTTCCACCAGAATGGGTACGGAAAATAATGCATGCTTTTGTAAGTAATGGCATGCCATGATTAGAAAAATAGGTATGATATAGGAGAAAGTATGGACTAATATGGAGGGTTTTAGGGGAATATAAGAGTATGATAGGCAATTACTGTGCACAATGTAATACCCCATATTTTTATAGCTTTTAAATTATGGGATTTATTAAATTTAATTGAGATAAATTAATTTAATTTTAATCCAGAATGTTGTTTTAAATATTTACTAGCGTGACGAGAGTTAGTAATTATTGGAAATTTGTTATTTTTTGAATGTTACTGGATGAGTATAGTAATATATGAGATTTATTGTTATAATATTGTCACGTGTGAATAAAATGACAATTATGGAAATTTAAGTCGGGACGCGCCTGTGTCGTGTCGGGACTAAATGCTGATTAATAAAAGTGAATATTTTATAGGTTGTTCGTATGGTTGTTTTGAGTGCGCCAACGCGTCCGGAAGGGTCGAGATAGTCAGAAAAGTGTACTCGGGGGTTTAGTTTGGGTCTCGGGGCATGTTTAGGCCAAATTAGTACCCCGAGAGGGCATTTTAGTCATTTTGTATTTTTTGGTAATTAAACCCACGAAAATTAAAGGGGTTATATAAGATATCTAGGTTACCATATAGGGTTAGAAAACTCAAAACTCTAGAACGGCCATTGGAGAAGAGAGGAGAGAGCTCTCAAGGCAATCCAAGGCTCAAAACCCATCCGTTTGCACCGCCGCCACCGCCAACGCGTAGATCGCGAGAATGGGAACATAACCACACCAAATTTGGCACCAAACCAGAACACCGAAAATCTCAGGCAACTGTTTATCTTGCCTATTTTTGTTAATGCATCACTCATGTTAGTCTAGGGATGATTAGGGTGAGATTTATGGAAGAAAAACCCAATTTGAGATGGAAAATTTTCATGTAGTGATGATTTATATGATATTCTGAAAACCCTTTGTCATGTAGAGGATTAAACCACGAAATTATGATGTTTTATGAGAAGGAAATTCTGGAAAAGATTTGTTAGAACCATGTTTAAAAGAAATATAGGGTTCTTGATATTTATATGAATTGTGGGATGTTAATCCATGTTTAGTGACGAAAATCGACATGTTTTACGTAGGAAATGCATAATATTATGTTAGGATATTAGTAGTATAAATATTTGGACGTTTGGGAATGCAAAACTTGAATTTCGATGAAGATATGGTTTAGAACCCGTAACTGCAAAAATGCAGAAATCGAAATACCCGTTTGATCGATTGTTCGAGCCCAGAGCTTCGATCGATCGAAGGTTCGATCGATCGATCGAGCCCCAGACCTCGATCGATCTACCCCTCCTGGAAGACTTCAGTTCCCCTTTTAAAATAGTTGAATTGATTCGAAATGAAGAAAACTCCTTAGACATCCTTGTTAAAATAATTTGGGAGATAATGATGACCAGTAAGATTCATTAATGAATAAGAGACCTTTACTGTAAGGCGAAATCTATATTTTTCGGATATTTTGCATAAGGGACAATGTAAGTATATATTAAAGGGGAGAAACATGTAAGAGAGAGTTACGTTGGAACATAAGTGGATACCTACTGAAATTGGACATTTGGGAGAATAGAGTCCATGAGGGTTACGTAGTAACTTGGAAAAACCCTTCGAATTAAAGCTAGAAACGAACCATTATACTTGATAAATAATAATGGGAAAATAAGGATAAATGTTGTGAATGTGGGTTATGGGATAAACCAAAATTGATATAATAAAAGTGGTATATTTATATGATTGTGTATGCATATATTATATACTTGTGAAAATCATGCCCGCGCTACTTGCTATCCCTGAGGTTACCGCGCTGGGACGATCTTATCTCGTGTGCCTTATGGGGGATATTGACTCGTACCCCAGAAGATAGGAATCCTAGGTACAGGCTATCGAATCGGTAGTCACGGTCCTAAGAGACATGAGGGTATGTACTGACCTCTTGGGCTTGGAAACTATGCTTCGCCTCAATATTGTTTGTGTATGTATTTATACAGTTCGAGAGTTATTCTGAACTTGTATTCCCTTTAGTACGATTGATACAGGAAATGGATAGCAGAGTATGCCGGCACCATAGTTTTTATGTGGGGTGTTATTATGATATATATATTATACGAGTAGTTAATATATATATGAAATTCTAAAATCTGGAACTTCCTACTGTGATTTGATATGTAGGACATGGTTGATGACTCAAATTATAAATACTTGTTTTGAGAAAGTATAATATGACACTGGAAAACTTTATTTATTAATAAAGTTAAAAGGAGAACTTTGGTTACAAATTGAAATCTTACGTTTTAAATACTTGTGTTGTTCAGTTGTAAACCCTACGAATAACCTAAGATAAGTTAAATCATTGGGGAAAGATAGTGTGGTATATGGCGAGATAGACCATTGGGAAGGTTAGTGCGATAGGTGTGCACATTAGAAGAGAGGTGAGAATTTCTCAAGAGAGTGTCGCACTAATATGTTGTTGCATTAGCCTGTAATCAATTTAAATACTTGCTAAATGAATTTTAAAATCATATACACTATCGGGCTCTGACCCGCTTCCATTTCTCTTTCTCTCTTGTATATATATATATATACTAGTGGATGCCCGTGCCCGAGGGCACGACGATAAATTTGCCCTCGTGATAAAACACAACTCATAATAACCCATTTTTTTTAAAAAAATTTTTAAAAAATTTACAAAATTTAAAAAATATATTATTTTTAAAAAATATATTTTAAAAAAATATTTTAATAAAAAATTAAAAAAATAATAATTTATGTATGTATGCATGCAAGCATGCATGCAACACAAAATGTCATGCATGTTTATCATGCATGTCTTATCATGCATGAGTTACTATTCATAACACCATTGTTCCATATTATATATATATATATATATATATATATATATATATATATACTAGGATATGCCCGTGCCTGAAGGCACGCTGATAATCGCAAAATGGCGAAAATTTTCAAAGTACGTAATTGCAAGAAGGAAAAATTTCGTTTGCCGACAAAACAAAATATAATTTTTTAAAAAATATCCATAATCTTCTTTGTTTATATGACTAACCACCATGCTTAACAAATAACAAATAGTCCAACAATGTTCAAATAGTCTAAATTTATCAAACAAATTCATATATAACAAAAACTTAATTTTCCTCAAATAAACAAAGCGTCAAATTTAAAAAAAATGGGACATAATCTCCTTAATATATTAGACTATCCACCCCGCCTGAAGGCACGCCAAAACTTCCAAAGTACATAATCGTAAGACGGGTAAAATTTCCAAAGCCCATAATTTTAAAACAACAAAAATTTTGTTCCCCAACAAAATTTCATAAATTAATTATCTTTAAATGAACTTAGGGTTAGTTGAATACAACATAAAATATTTTTTTAACATAACACGAATATAATCCAAATAAAGGCGACACAACATAACACAAAATATTATTTTCATTTATTTACATCTGTGTGTGTTTAATTTGTGTTTTTTTTTAGATTTTTAGTTTGAGTCATTTTTATTTGGGACATATACCACATAGTCCCTCGAACATTTTTTAATACCCATTTAGTCCAAACTTTTTTATTTTGCCTCAAAAAGTCCTTTGTCACATACTTTGGAGAGGGAGTGCCGCTGGCGCGGACCTCTAAAAAGAAGAGGATATTGAGTGCTTGAGGGACTAAATGAGTTAAACTAAAAATGTGTCCTTTTAAAAAAATATATATTTATAGTAGGGACTATTTAATAATTGACCCTTTTTATTTTAGATTTATATAGAATTTTTTAGGTTTTATTTTCTATTTTCTTTTTATTAGTGTATTTTATTTTAATTTTTAATTTTTATTAGTTTTAATCTTAATCTTTATTGTATTTTATTTTATTTTTAGGATTAGTTTTTAGGAATTTATTTTTAGTTTTATTACATTTTAATTTTTGGTACTTTATTTTTTATTTTTTTTAGATTTTTAGTTTTATTTCTTTTATTTAATTATTTAAGTTTTATTTTAAGATCAAATACCAAAAAGTCCCTCAAACATTTTTTAATACACATTTAATCCAAGCCTTTTATCTTGTACCAAAAAGTCATTTATTCTCTTATCTTTAAAGTTTCGCTCTTTTTGGTGCAAAATAAAAATACTTGAACTAAACGTATATTAAAAAAAATTCAAAACACTCTTTAGTATATTCCCCTTTATTTTTAATTGATTTTATATTTTTAGTTTGTTAATTTATTTTTATTAAGTTTTAGTTTAATTTTTTAAGGGCAAATCACACACACACACACACAAATATCCTACACCTTACCTACACCACCATATCTCCTCACACACCCTCACCCTAACACCATACACCCCCATCTACACTAAACACCTCCTAATACACACAAATTACCATATACCCTACTACACCCAATCATCACTACACTCATCTTCAACGTCACTCACCCACATCTCTCTCACCTCCATAACCACCACCTACCAACAACCCCATGAACCCACAAACACCCATTTTCTATTTTTATCCCACAAAATTACAAATCTTCCAACAACCCGATATCCCCCACCTAAGCTAACCATACCCTCAAACCACCTACCTCCACCTTACGTCCAAACCCGAGATCAAAAACACGTTTTCTCCCTGCTCAATCCGGCCACAAAATCGAACACATACCAACCACCTTACCACCCCCTGCCATGGTCGACCCGAGCTCCACCAACATCTGAACCCATAACCCGGAATCAAACCAAAACCCGAACCCATCTCGGGTTCTGTCAAAACCCGCAATCTTTCAACTTGCTTGCGACCTCATGAACCCGACCTTACCCCCGCAGGAACCTACCCGCGACCTGCCAAAACCGAACCCGGTTTCAATCTTCCACCAACTGGAGAAAGAGAGAGAGCTCATCCCTACCACGCCATTAAAACAAATATCCACCGATATATTTAAAACATTAAATAGATATTAATTCAATATCTTAAATAGAAGACAATTACCTCACTGATGTTGAAAGATATTTTTGTTGCACAAAATTTAGAACAGTGAAATATATCAAACCACATATAAAGGAGCTCAACAAAATTTGTATACATCCAGCAAAGAGATAAAGAAAGTGGAGAGAGAGAGATGTAAAAACGGAATTTTGTAGACATCCAACAAATTAGAACCTCTCATGGGTTGGTGTCTAACACTATGCCAAGCACTTCTAACACACTCATAAGGTCTAGGCCCTGGTCTTGGCATCTTCAACAACAGATTATTTTAATGTGTGTGTGTGAGAGAGAGAGAGAGAGAGATCTGAGAAACCCAATAAAAAGAACCACTGAATGAGATTTTTTTTTCTCTACTTCATTAAATTGAACAAATAATACAGTAGCCAAAATTTCACACACACACGGAGAGAGAAACAAATCAAAGTAAACCCAATACAAATAAACCCTTCAAGAACGCGTTTTTCACTTCATTACAACCAAATGATTGTGTTCTTCTCTGTTCTTTAAATCCCTCAAATACAACATTCAATAAAAGAGAGAAGTAATCTACGACAACCCAATACAAAAAAAACATGTGAGTTTTCTTTGATTTCAAATTCAATGACCCACAAAGCATATGGGTTTCCTCAAGATGTTTCTTTGTTAACTGGTAAAAGCTATGTGAGAAACGAAATAACTCATGATGGAGTTCATTCTCTCCATAAACCAGACTCATTCTCACCACGAAACTGGATCGTGAGATGGTGGTGGAGAGTTTTGAAGGGTAAACAAAGAGATTTGAAAGACATGAGAGAGAAGAGAATCTGGGTTCTTGAATCTGAGGCCTTGTTATTTTTAAAGAATGAGCGATGGGGATTTTAAGAGAGAGGCTTGAAGAGAGAGAAAGGGGTGTGAGTGTCTTAACTACTGAGATATGTTCAAATTAAAGTGAAATGAGAGAGAAAAAGCTGGAGAAAACATTAATGTAACGTGTTGGGAAAGACGATATGGGGAAGGGCTCGATATTAGTGTACTTGAATGGCAGAAAGGTAGGAGCTTAGCATTGGGAATTCGAATCGAATACGTGGCAGCATCTCAGCCCTTAAGTGCGTGCCTAGTTGGCATCAATCTCAACCCTTAAATGTCTTATTTTTTTATTGAACAGTATAAACACCCTTACTCCTTATTATATAGATATATGTATATATATATATATATATATATATATATATATGTATATAATACAGGTGCCCAGCCACAGGGGCGTCTTGCATAGGGTCCTTTGGCAGGAACGAGCTGCAGCTTAGGTGGGAGTTGCAGGCCTGTTGTTTAGACGACTTCATCCATTTGATTCTACTCCTAGTTCAGTTTTATCCAGCAGGGGCATGTGTCGCCCTCTTTCTATTAATTAGTTGGTATTGTCAGACATTGTAATTTTTACTTTCAGTACCTTTATTTCGGGATTTATTATTATCAGGAAGTTTTCCTTTGGTGTTGTAAATGTTGGGACTATTTATTGATGATTAAATTCTTGAATGTTCATTTCTATTCTCATTCCTAATGTGTGACTCTTAAAAATGTAAATGGTTAAAGGTTTTATAATTGGATTTAATAGAATGGAAATAGGGTTTAAAATGGTTTTGACACTTAGCTTAATTATGTAGGGTGTTTAAATTGGAAAAGTATTTTAACGACAGTGATGATAAGAATGAACCAACTGTTCACATTGATTTTAATTTAATAAAGGAGTGATTGCCCAGTATTTAATTAGGCGGGGTGTCACAGGTGGTATCAGAGCATCAGGTTCTAGTGTCCTTAGGATCTGTACGGCTTATTATGCTTTCAGCGTTGCTTTGTTTGTTGTAGAGACCTATTTTTAGGATTGTCGGTTCCTTTGACGAGATTTCGTTCTCCTGCTATAATGTGTATACATTAGTGAATTCTAATTTCGTGCGGATGTGTGCGTGTGCCGAGCGACGATGGGTGTCAGAAGAGGACCGTTAAGCGTACATCAGGAGGCAGGGCTCAGTTGAGATTATAAAATATATCCGAGGATGATGACCGTAGTTGAGGTCACCTCCATTATGGCATGAGAAGCCAAGACTAGAAAGGAGACTAAGGCGCAACAGTGATTTCCAAATGCTGTTATAGTCTAATGAGGTGCGAGGGTAAACTTACCCAACGTATTACAAAAACGTGTAGAGACTGTCAGTGGGAAATTCTAGAAATGCGGAAATTATGTGTCTTTACCAAAGGAGGTAAAGTATCCAAATGCTTAGATATAGGACGGAGTGTGGCAAACTGAAAGTGAAAATTTAGAGAAAATTTTCTTGTCTTTCCAGACGAAATTATAATGGTTGGAGTCAACCAACCATTTTAGAAGTAGAATGCTATGCCAATAGGAGAACCTTAGGTACATTGTTGACCGTATGTTCCTTCCTCAACTGTTCAGGATGAGAAGCAAACGTGGTTCTGAACTCATCGCAGGAGGGCATGACAGAAGTCCAATTGTGGATATGAATCCTAATCGTTAGCAAATTTTGTATCAAAATAGGTAGATACGAGTGGAGGAAACGACTCCAAGTGGGAGACCAACTCGTAATAATAGTTGATAATCCTCGAGGAGGAAATTCTGATGGACGACCGATTCGGAGGTTGACAATGTCATATTTTGTCAATATAGACGATAACGCTTATTTGTGGGGGAAGTTAAAGGAATCGAAGAATTTAGTCGATAATAAGACTGACTACAACGGTGGTGGTATAGGACCACAATAGGATGTGGATACACATCAGGAAAACCATTTAAATGCTTCAGATAGTTAAATTCTTACCAAGTGATGGTAAATTCAGTAAGTACTATTATAGATAGTAACATGATCTTTATGCCCTAAAAAGCTAAGGGAACAATCGGGATGGCTAACGGGAATCGAGTCTACTAAAGTCCGAGAGAAGGACAATCCTAACCTGGTCAGTAGGACAGGTGGTAAGTGGATTATGTGTTGAGGTATTTTGTGCGGAGTGAGATCGCTCGCGACAATATGTTCCAAAGTGAGTAAAAGGACAAGAATACGGTGCCTAGTAAAAGGCAACGATTAAAGTAATTTTGTTTGGTTTGAGTAGACGTGTTACGTCCAGAAACCACTTGCGCAGTCAAGACGATTGGCAAGGTGGAAGTATAAGTTGTATCCTCAGAGGATGAGGTGTGTTTATATGACACGAGCGAGTCACTATATTTTGTTCCTTGCTAGATTAGCATGTGAGACGAGCTTAATGCATATCATTATAAATGTTACCATTATGTGAATATTTTTCCCTAGTGTAGGGATTTTTCTTTAGTGCTATTCGCGGAGGATGAATGAGTGTATTAACAGTGTTTTGTACTTTATTGAGGCTACTCGTTGTAGTGATGCGATATACGAGTATGATATTATCTTTGTTAAAACGTTATAGAAATGGTTAGTATGATAGTGGGGATTTATTGCAAGGCTATCGGAGTGGTTGCATTAGGGCAACATGTTTTACGTTTTGTTTTGGCGAGGCTTTACCTGTAAGAAGGTTGGACTCACACTTATATTATCTATCCTAGAGACTTCGGAGGAGATAGTGGGCTCGAGATATTCGATGCCAATGTATGTATAGTCTTTGCCAATATGATTCTGTATGTATTGGGATTTACCGTTGGGCGAAAAGATTTGACTCAGTATTATGTTTAGCACTCCGGACTTAGTGATAGGAAGAGTGCATTGTTATATCTATCCTTTAGAGATGTGGGAGTTAAGAGTTATACCCCTATTATTGGGGAAAGAAATTTTGAGATTTCCGATTGTATGTATTCGAGGTTTATGGGATACTATTACCACCAACCTATACTGAACAATAGTGCAATTAGTGAAACGTTCTTTGTTAAGCATAATTACGGGAGAAATTATAACTTTTCTGTCAAGGGACGGAATAAAAGGGTATATACTATGGACGGAGGACCTAACGGATTTCGATAACCGACAATACTAGATAGTAGTGTATCGGGGGGGTTACTTGTTTGGATTTCTCTTTGCGAGACATCCCACGCATGAAACTTAGCGTAAGGTTGGAAATAGGGAGACGTTTGGTCACTATTCCATGAGTTCGGTACCCTGGTCGAAATGGGATCAAGTAATTATGTATGTAAGTTAGAAGTTGAATTTTGTCTTAAAGCTATTGGAAGCCGAATCTCGTGGTAAGAAAGCATTGAAAGTTACCCCACGAGTTGAGGAGTGGAACGATGATAAGGAGAATTTAAGAATTTTGATTTCTAGGGTGATTGAGAGTACCCAAATGTCGTAACCGCATTCAAAACACGAGGCGAATAAAGAGTTAGAATGATTTTTAGCAAGGATTATCTAGAAAGAACTTTATTATACAAAAGAAATGACTTGAAGTTATTTTGATGAATAGAGCATTACTCATTTATTTTGGTTTTTTGTACCTATTTGGGAAAATTGTTATACTTATCTGAAGAAGGTTGATAATTATTATTCCTCTTTTATCGTCATGGAATTTGAATGCCCTATTCCTTCTATTTCGTTGAATTTAGTTCGTTCTAAGGATGAGTAGCACGCCGTTCGCTCTTCTAGGGCGGTCGGGGTGTTGCAAGAATGTGGACATCTCGGTTAATTGCAGTTAAAATTGTCCGAGTCAAAGGGACGTGGTCATGGACGTGTTTCATATATGTTTGTGGGACTAGTTAAATGAAGTGGAAATGATAGAGTGGATTAAACGTCACATGAGGGGCAATAATCCTTATATAGGTGTGTAATTAGAATAGCACACCCTAATTTGAATTGGAAGACTGTGGGAATCCATTTAAGAAGCGTATTCCTTGAATGGAACAGAATTAAATGATTATGAAGAACACTCGGAGCGAAATTGTTAGTAATCAAATGTGAGAGCGACTCACACATATAAAGGGTGATGATGTTCGTATGGTATAAGAGATCCAAATGTGCGCTTCGTGGAGAGAAGAGTACGGGTGGAACTTTCGACATACTACAAGGAAGGAAGGGGAGTATTACGTGTCACTTAATGTGAGACATTTCAAGGGAAAAATTGATGTTTAGCGGGACATAGTGGGTAGTATCTATATGCACCGCCCATTGGTAAGGTTGGGTTTAAAGAGAAGAATCAACCAAAGAATTTTGTGTTTAGCTACAATTCCTGAATTTAGAAGAGGTCGGTAAAGTCGGTACTATTTTTGGATGGGTTGCCATCCTCAAAACAAGATCAAGGGTTTATCCCGAACATGTGAATTAAGTCGCCGAGAAGGAAGTGATTGATATTCCTTTGGGCTGGCTTACAATATTAACTAGTATGCCCCAGACTTCCTTTGAAAGGAAGGATCGTGACAGTGCATGGTCCGACGCAGTATGAATTTATGAATCAGGATGATATTGGTGAATCCCACCTTTGGTATGGGATTTCAGAAACCAGCGGAGATAAGGTTTCGTTTCGAGTAGGATGTATCACCCGTAGCTAGGGAATGGGCGCACGGTGATTAAAGAATTGTGGATCCACGTGAAAGAGATTTTGGAATATTGGTATGATGATTTCAGGAATGCTCGGTAGAAGCACTCGTACCCGTTTGTCGCGTGCAAGGTGCTTACTAAGGTTTTTTTATGGAAGAACCTCGACTATTCTCCTCCCATATGTTCGGAGGAGAGTAGATAATCAAAGTTTTTGGATCGGTCGAGAGAACATCCAATAACTGTGGTACAATTCCATGACTGTTTTAGGCGAGCAAGAGTGATCAAATGTTCGTATAATTTTCTCAGAATGGGAGTTTCGTATATGAATAAATCCGAGTATTTGTCATGTAGTGAGGTGCGGCCTCCTAATGATAGTGAGATAAGGAAATTATAACGTATAGGCGTGACCTATGCGAATGTTGTCGGTTGGGAACACAATGTGAATTGTCTCCAATGAGAATGTAAAACAATGTTGCTGTGAAGAAAGGGCTATAGTGATTGAGCGCCATAATGTGTAGTTAGTTTGTGTACGGAAAAGGATATCCAGAATTCTGCTACCTGATAGGCCTTATTTTCCGAATTTCGGGAGGAAATTCCGTTATTAGGGGGGAAGTATGTAATACCCCGTATTTTTATAGCTTTTAAATTATGGGATTTATTAAATTTAATGGAGATAAATTAATTTAATTTTAATCTGGAATGTTGTTTTAAATATTTACTAGCGTGACGAGAGTTAGTAATTATTGGAAATTTGTTATTTGTTGAATGTTACTGGATGAGTTTAGTAATATATGAGATTTATTGTTATAATATTGTCACGTGTGAATAAAATGACAATTATGGAAATTTAAGTCGGGACGCGCCTGTGTCGTGTCGGGACTAAATGTTGATTAGTAAAAGTGAATATTTTGTAGGTTGTTCGTACAGTCGTTTTGAGTGTGCCAATGCGTCTGAAAGGGTCGAGATAGTCAGAAAAGTGTACCCGGGGGTTTAGTTTGGGTCTCGAGGCATTTTTAGGCCAAATTAGTACCCCCGCAGGGCATCTTAGTCATTTTGTATTTTTGGGTAATTAAACCCACGAAAATTAAAGGGGTTATATAAGATATCTGGGTTACCATCTAGGGTTAGAAAACTCAAAACTCTAGAACGGCCATTCGAGAAGAGAGGAGAGAGCTCTCAAGGCAATCCAAGGCTCAAAACCCATCCATTTGCACCGCCGCCACCGCCAACGCGTAGATCGCGAGACGGGGAACATAACCACACCAAATTAGGCACCAAACCAGAACACCAAAAATCTTAAGCAAGTGTTTATCTTGCTTATTTTTGTTGATGCATCACTCATGTTAGTCTAGGGATGATTAGGGTGAGATTTATGGAAGAAAAACCCAATTTGAGATGGAAAATTTTCATGTAGTGATGATTTATATGATATTCTGAAAACCCTTTGTCATGTAGAGGATTAAACCACGAAGTTATGATGTTTTATGATAAGGAAATTATGGAAAAGATTTGTTAGAACCATGTTTAAGAGAAATCTAGGGTTCTTGATATTTATATGAATTGTGGGCTGTTAATCCATGTTTAGTGACGGAAATTGACATGTTTTACGTAGGAAATGCATAATATTATGTTAGGATGTTAGTAGTATAAATATTTGGACGTTTGGGAATGCAAAACTTGAATTTGGATGAAGATATGGTTTAGAACCCGTAACTGCAAAACTGCAGAAATCGCAATACCCGTTGGATCGATTGATCGAGCCCAGAGCTTCGATCGATCGAAGGTTCGATCGATCGATCGAGCCCCAGACCTCGATCGACCCCTACTGGAAGACTTCAGTTCCCCTTTTAAAATAGTTGAATTGATTCGAAATGAAGAAAACTCCTTAGACATCCTTGTAAAAATAATTTGGGAGATAATGATGACCAGTAAGATTCATTAATGAATAAGAGACCTTTATTGTAAGGCGAAATCTATATTTTTGGGATATTTTTCATAAGGGACAATGTAAGTATATATTAAAGGGGAGAGACACGTAAGAGAGAGTTACGTTGGAACATAAGTGGATACCTACAGAATTGGACATTTGGGAGAATAGAGTCCATGAGGGTTACGTAGTAACTTGGAAAAACCCTTCGAATTAAATCTAGAAACGAACCATTATACTTGATAAATAATAATGGGAAAATAAGGATAAATGTTGTGAGTGTGGGTTATGGGATAAACCTAAATTGATATAATAAAAGTTGTGTATTTATATAATTGTGTATGCATATATTATATACTTGTGAAAATCATGCCCGCGCTACTTGCTATCCCTGAGGTTACAGCGCTGGGACGATCTTATCTCGTGTGCCTTATGGGGGATATTGACTCGTACCCTAGAAGATAGGAATCCTAGGTACAGGCTATCGAATCGGTAGTCACGGTCCTAAGAGACGTGAGGGTATGTACTGACCTCTTGGACTTGGAAACTATGCTTCGCCTCAATATTGTTTGTGTATGTATTTATACAGTTCGAGAGTGATTCCGAACTTGTATTACCATTAGTACGATTGATACGGGGATTTGATAGCCGAGTATGCCCGCACCATACTTTTTATATGGGGTGCTGTTATGATATATATATTATTCGAGTAGTTAATATATATATGAAATTCTGAAATCTGTAACTGCCTACTGTGATTTGATATGTAGGATATGGTTGATGACTCAAATTATAAATACTTGTTTTGAGAAAGTATAATATGACACTGGAAAACTTTATTGATTAATAAAGTTAAAAGGAGAACTTTGGTTACAAATTGAAATCTTACGTTTTAAATACTTGTGTTGTTCAGTTGTAAACCCTGCGAATAACCTAAGATAAGTTAAATCATTGGGGAAAGATACTGTGGTTTATGACAAGATAGACCATTGGGAAGGTTAGTGCAATAGGTGTGCACATTAGAAGAGAGGTGAGAATTTCTCAAAAGAGTGTCGCACTAATATGTTGTTGCATTAGCCTGTAATCAATTTAAATACTTGCTAAACGAATTTTTAAATCATATACACTATTGGGCTCTGACCCTCTTCCATTTCTCTTTCTCTCTTGTATATATATATATATATATATATATATATTACAGGTGCCCAGCCACAAGGGCATCTTGCATAGGGTCCTTTGGCAGAAACGAGCTGCAACTTAGGTGGGAGTTGCAGGCCTGTTGTTTAGACGACTTCATCCATTTGATTCTACACCTAGTTTAGTTTTATCCAGCAGGGGCATGTGTCGCCCTCTTTCTATTAATTAGTTGGTATTGTCAGAGATTGTAATTTTTACTTTCAGTACCTTTATTTCGGGATTTATTACTGTCAGGAAGTTTTCCTTTGGTGTTGTAAATGTTGGGACTATTTATTGATGATTAAATTCTTGAATGTTCATTTCTATTCTCATTCCTAATGTGTGAATCTTAAAAATGTAAATGGTTAAAGGTTTTATAATTGGATTTAATAGAATGGAAACAAGGTTTAAAATGGTTTTGACACTTAGCTTAATTATGTAGGGTGTTTAAATTGGAAAAGTATTTTAACGACAGTGATGCTAAGAATGAACCAACTGTTCACCTTGATTTTAATTTAATAAAGAAGTGATCGCCCGGTATTTAATTAGGCGGGGTGTCACACACAATATGAGTAGATGGATCAAATTATGGGTCTTCTTTTAGGAAGATATCATTTTCATGATTTGGGACTGGATTATGGGTAGTGTTTGGTTTAGGATTGGCTGGTGGGGTAATGATATCCTGATCAATCAGACCTTGGATTATATTTTGGAGATGAAAACACTGATCAGTGGTATGGTAGGCATTTTAATCGAAATCACAGTGGCCATCAGGTTTGAAATTTTTAGGAAGTCAGTTTGGTAATGTACGATGATCCAATGGCTTATTAAGATTTTGACATAAAAGGGCTTAGTAAACTTTGGAGATGAGAGCGTGAAGCTTGGTGTGTTCATTTTTAACTACGTTAGGGAAATTTTTTTATGCCCATGAAGTGGCAGGCTGAGAGGTGTTATTGATGGTTGAAACTGTAGTACTTGTTGGTTTCTCATACTTTATGGAAGTGAAATGTTTGGATACATTATCTGGATCAACATTTGTCTTAGAAAGACTTTTTTTGATCTCCACTTCTACTTCCCATAGGTCTTAACACTAGGGTCAATATTGTCCTCCAATTGCCGCTCGTACATGGGGTAAAAAGTTCTTATCTACAATGCTAACTTGCTCCTCTTTGGAAGGCCGATTTTACATGGTGGCCCCTTTCTCTCTCTCCCTTGTTATGAAGTTATTGACAGACTCCTAGGATTCTGTTTGAGAAGTTCTAAATCATGGTGGGTAAGTTTTAACTCTTCCTTATATGTGTACTATGACATCAATTCACGGGAAACATTCCCAACTATAAATCCTAGACTCCTCGAGAGATGAGAATCAGCGGAGAGCACTGTCCTTCAATGTCTGTTGGAACATCTAGTATATTATTTCTTCAGAGGCACCCAGAGATTCATGTATTTATTGTAACTTCGGAGATTAACAATTGGGGGTCCGTTACCCTTGCACTTCTCAATGTTAGGTATCTTGAACTCTTCCAGCAGCCTTGCTTTATGATAGGGAGACATATGGGTGTAATCAATGTAGTTCCCAAAGATTCAGACTCGGTCAAACTTCTTGGTTAACATCTTAAGGTCTTCATTGTCCTTGTTCAATTATTCTACCTTTTTATCAATGGTCACGGGTAGGTTATCCCTTAGGTGGGCAAGATTTGGCATATACAATTGAGCTGGCGGTGACCCATTAGCAAGAGGGGCACATGGAGTGTGATGATATTTCTCGGGGACCCAAATAGGCTCAAGTGTGGGATGACCCATAGCACGAGGGAAAAGTACATTTGGTTATTCAAGAATAGGGACCTGATTTTGTTACATCTGATGAAACTCGATTTCAAGTTTGTCAATCTTCGCAGTGAGTTGGACTAGAACCTCCATCAAATCTGGTTGCACGTTCTATACTTGGTCACCATTATCCATGAAAAGTGGGTGAAATTAGATTTTGAACTCAAAGGCAGTAGCGAGGGAGCTGATGGAGTGTTGAGGCGATTCGATGGAAGACCGAAGATAATAGGGAGCCAGGCCATGGGTCGAGTATGAGATGGATTTTAGAAGGACAAATGATTAGAATTTATTTTCGAAAGAGAAAAAGGAAAGTCTTTTATTATAGGAGGAAAATATTTTTTACATTTTTGGAAAAGAGGAGGACAAAATGTTTTTGGGGAAAGAGGAGGAAAACTAGTTTTGGCAAAAGGAAGGAAAAATGCTTTTGGTATTTTGATAAAAATAGGGGGAAATGTTTTAAACACTTTTGGTACAGAAAAGGGAAAAACGTGGAAATGGGTCTCAGCATGATTATTATTACTATTATTATTTTCTCACTTATATTAAGTTTACCTCTATGCAGAAATAAATGTCTGTCGGGATTCAAGCTTGGGAAAATTAAGTTTGTGAAATATGTAAAACACGGTTGGACTTTTTTCCAGGCTCATAGACAGAGCCCTTTTGTTTTTATAAAAAGACATATTCATGCAAAAATTTGGGTGGCATGCTGACCCATCATTTTGTAAGAATTTCGAGTAGTAACCGGTAAACTAATTATGATTGCCCTAGGTTTGACGCCTATATGAGGGTATGTAGTTGGGATAATTGGAAGGCTTCTCCATTTGGCATGACTTCAACGATATACGTTTTGCTTTTGACCGCAATATGGAAAATCCATTTGATATACCTGAGTGGACATGGA
This sequence comes from Sambucus nigra, assembly GCA_949130495.1. Lineage (NCBI taxonomy): Eukaryota > Viridiplantae > Streptophyta > Magnoliopsida > Dipsacales > Adoxaceae > Sambucus > Sambucus nigra. Next base: position 115,727,699 of record OX422220.1, on the reverse strand, counting down.
TTTCCTCACTATATACCTTGTGGGGATCGTATGTGTGAGAGAGAATTCGATATACGCGACATACGTGAATGAGTTTCTAGCTACATACCTCCCGTCATGATTTCGATCAAATGGTACGGTGCACGGGGAACCGTTCGATATATATAGAAGGTACTTGGTCAGTGGATGTTGAAGTCATATTACTTAGTCTACTATGACCTGTTGGACCAGGGCCCATCACAAAGTGACGCCTAGTTATGGGAGAAAATTTGGTCGAAATCCATGATCTTGGGTGATAATGTGTGCAAAATGCATGATTCTTGATTAGTATATTATGGAGACAGTGTTTTATTTGGCATGATGATCATCATACTAATAGGGAATAATGTACAAGTATCATGAAAAGTAAATCTATCATGGATATTACAATAAGCATGGATATGTGAGAGTGAGTGATGTGTCACTATCTATGAGTGAATGTGTGGTAGTGAACCTAAGCATGGATCAACTACAAGTGGTGTGTGACAAGTGTGAGTGAGCATGGATATATACAAGTGCAATAAGTGGAGGTGTGTGTTAGAGATACCTAAGAATGGATATTCTAAGTGGCGTGTGCAACATGTGGATATAAGTGATCCTATGTCTAAGTAGTGCGAAGTATATATGGAGAATATCTAAAAGTTTGTGAGTGACGAGTGATATAAGCATGAGGTAAATATATATATATATATATATATATATATATATAAGAAATAATATATGAGAAAAAAAGGGAACATACAGGTAGGTGCATACACACATGAGAAGAAAATAATAACACCCATGTAAACAGAGCCTAGCCCTCTTAAGAAGATTCCTAGTGGAGTTGCAACTGTGGCCATCCTTCGCGCGTGTCTCTCCCATTTTCTGGTAAGGAAAAAAAGTTGGGATAAAAAAGCCTCGCGGCCTCTTCCTCTAGGAGTTTCTCGGGCGTCGTCGATGTGGGGTGATATAAAAAATGGAGTTTCCAGCCTATTTTGCATAAAATAGGAAAAATAACATGCCGCCCCCTAGATAAAGCGGCGTCAAAGAAAAAAATGAATGCTTACGAAACTAATAGTTCAGAGGTTTGGGGGCTAAGTTACAAAATGGGAAGGTGATAGACACCCCATCCTTCCCTTTAGGTCTCTCATGCGCTTGTGTTACTGTTTTCCTTAATTTATCCGTGAAGTGTGTATGGGTGTATATATAAATGGAGATCGGAATCCCCCAACTCATATCATGGAAAAGATAGAGTGAGGTCATCCATAGGAATGTTCCCAAATTAATTTCTAGAAAATACAATGTAAATGTTTATCGAGATATTGATAAATTTGATGAAATGATAATGTATGTTAGATAAGACGCCAATATGGATCCAAATATAATATATCTTAAAATAACGTATATATGAAAAGGATGCAAATGCAAAAAATGGAGAATTGGAAAATTGGACTCGAGTCTCGAGTTTTAACCCGAAACATGTACGTAGCCTTGAAGGCATCATAGTCCACGTGGTTTGGATGTATAATAGGGGTGAGGTTTATCCCATAGATTCGAATGGGAATTTATTATGTGTGTGTGTAAAAAATGTATTTTAGTTTCGAAAAATTGTGGTGGATAAACCCATTGGAATTTATAGGTGTAACACTCCTTTTTTATTATTTTTTTTACAGAAAATAAAGTATGTGCAATATAACTAATAAATGATGGAGTATTAATGTGTATGAGCTAAAGTAAAAGATAGATTAATTTTTTTGTAACTAATGGAAAAATAAAGAATTTAACGAGGGAGAAGGATTTTTGGACCTTCTTTGGGGATTTGAGGCATGATATTGATCATTGACGAGCCCCCTTGAATATTGTGATGAATGTTGGATGAGAGAGAATGGTATTTTTCTAAATTGGATATGTATATGATGGAAATGAAATATGGAATGTAATTTCACACAAGAAAACTTCGCTGATTACAACAGAATGTTACTGAGATCATTGATATTGATGGATCTTAGGTGTGCCTTGAAGGTGAGCTCGTGCACTCTATCTATAGGATATGGTGGGTGCCGATCGTCATAGGCATGGGTCTATCAATAGGCAGGTAACCCTCGACACACTATCGATAGGCGGGGAAATGGACCTGCCAATGGCTACTCTCGTGCAGATTGTTTTTGGAAAAATGGCCATAGAATGCAATCTGTAAATCCAAATTGTGCACGGGGAATACCTTTAGAAGGTAATTCAAATACCTTAAAGAGTAATTTGGGTCTCTTCTGAGTCCGGGAGTTGGCATTTGGTCAAATGGGGCTCTAAAGCCCTCTTTAGTCCTTTGAACGGGAGATCATCAGGCCGTAATGGATCGTTCGTCCAAACCGTAAGTCATAATACTACACCATGAGGATAGTTGGAAAGGTTATGAAAGGTACTTCTAAATTCCAAAGATCTTCACTTGGTTTAGAAAGTTGACTGTGGTCAATCGGGATTCGAAAGAACCCGATGACCTTTTAGAGTAAAATCGGTCGTTCGTACGTACTGTAAGACTGATTTATGCACGGGGTAGACAGTTGGAAATGTTATTTATTTCCTTTTGAATATTTATTCGATATCATTCGAGATGAAGATTTGAATTGGGTCAAACGGAATCGAGGAGCGCCAGTGGCCTTCGGATCAATGTCTGGGGGAAAACGGATTGTTCGTTACGACGGGTATGCCATTTAGCACATGGGGAAAATTGTTGGAATGAGATTTATTGCCCTTCAAGGATTAATTGATATTTCACTCTGATAATGGAGTTAACTAGGATAAAATTGGATCCCGAGAGCACTCGGTGGCCTCTTGATCGAATTTCAGTGGTAAAATAGTCTGTTCATTTGAACTGTTACGCCGATTCACGCACAGGGCGGACCATTAGAAAGTGTATTTAGATCCTTTCGAAGATTACATTATCTTTTTATCTTATAATAGAGTTGATCGGAGTTAAACGGGTCCCGAGAGCGCTCGATGGCCTTTAGATTGGTGGTTAGAGTATGACCTAGGGCTGGTAGTGAAATGCGGAGGTGTTAGGGACATATGGAGAGACTTAGGGGGTCCTAGAATGGGGTCTACATTTAGCGATAGTGATGTTGAGTTGGTGAGTTTGGGGGAATAATCATCGCATGGATGTAATTTCACCGCATTCATGGATAGCCATGTTAGTACATCGACTACACCTCACGATGATGAGGATGCTTCTAAACATGAACACCTCGATAGTGAGTATGGTCGTTCTAAGGAGAGTCAGGGATAAATTGTTTTAAATGAGAGCGAGAGTGACATTTAGTGAACCTATGCCAATCATTATGTTGAGTCCTTTAAAACTAAGAAATAAGACAAAGGGATAGCTATTAGAGTTTTTTACGATATAGAAAGAGTTGAGAGATGAAAGAGAGAGAGTGTCCTCCGTGATAGAAGCTTTGGGAGAGAGAGTTTGTTTAGTTGAGAGAGAGAATGTGGACTTAACCAACAAGGTGTCTAATTTAGGCATGGAATAGGTTTTGATGGAACATCCACTTCCAATATCACATCAAGATCGTTTCCCAAATTTGTGGTTAATCCTTATGGCCCTCAACCTAAACCAAAAAAGAGAGTTGCACCTAGAAAAGCAAACTGAGGTAGACATAAACCTGTTTATGTTTTAACTTTTTCCAAAAGAAGAGGTCACCTTAGATATTTTGCTATAAATTAGGTAGAACTGGGCGTACACATACTCCCATACACCACTTTATCTACTTTACTTGTCTCAAGGAGAGATTTGAATTTTAATCGTAACTTTGCATAGTTTCATAGAAGAGTTTCAGCGGATGTCTTTGCATTTGAGAATGGTTCCAAAAATCTGACTAGGGTTAATAACAACAATAGCAAACAAAAGGTTACCTCCACTTAGGTAATTAAATGAGATGACAAATCCCTTGTTGTTCATCTTGATATCAAGGATCAAAATACTTCCAAAGGTATTTTGATAGTGGGTATTCTAGGCACATAACAAGAGACATCTCATTTTTTACCCAACTTAAGAATTCTAAGGAAGGTAAATCCATCTTTGGATATGGGAATACATATAGAACTTTTGGATGTGGTGGTGTTGAGATAGAAGAATTTCCTTTTCTAGATGATGTGTTAACTTGATTAGCATAAGCCAATTGTGAGACGCAAACCTTGTGGTAAAGGATTACCTTCCCGGATGCATTGTTCATGATCAATCCAATAAACTTTTACTACAAGGTGTGAGGACAGAAGATAATTATTATGGGATGGTTACCAAAACCTCCTTTAATTGAAAAGTGCCCTGGTATCCACTATGGACCTTTGGCATCAATTACAAGGTCACGTGAACTTTAGAGATCTTGAGAGATTTATGAAAAAGGACCTGGTTCATGGTTTACCATTTCTTGGGAAATCAACCTCCTTAGTTTATTGACGTTGACAGTAAGGTAAACAAATTCAAAGTCCCTATCGAAAGTTGAGTACCATTACGAACTCCCATGTTTTGGATTTTATTCACATGGATAATATGGGTCCTACTTGCTCAGAGAGCTTAGGTAGTAAGAGATACATTTTTATGATGGTTGATGACGTTCCTAGATACTCTATTGTAGGATTTCTTCAAGAAAAGTCTGATGTGATTGAGTTCCTTACAAACAAGTATCGTGTCCTCCAAAAGAAACATGGTGTCACTATTAATCAAATGCGTAGTGAAAATGACACTAAATTGAAAGAAGTGAAAGTGGATAGCTATTGTGATGGAGTGTACATTAAATATGATTTTTCGATCGTTAGCACTCCTCAGCAAAGAGGGACTATCTAGAGGAAGAATCAGATGATATAAGAAATGTCTAGATCCATATTTCTTAGGAGAAACGTGCCTAGACATTTTTCGATTGAGGCGATGAGCATCACATGCCATAGAAAATTTAGGGTATATCTTTATCCGTACACACATCACACCCCTTCTCAGTTGTGGGAATGGAATAAGCCCAGCCTATCACACTTCCGTATCTTTCGGAGTACATTATACATTTTGTGAGATAGAGAGCCCTTAGGAATGTTCGACTTTTGGAATGATGAGGGGATAATGATTAGGGTTTACTGGGCTTATAATCTAGCTAGCTCTAAGGTTATGGAGTACTTGAACATCACGATTAGAGATGATGAGCCATAAGTGCTTGCTGCTACTAGCCATATTGTGAGTATGATGCACCTCTGTGATGATCCCATTCTTCCTCATGTTACCACGATGGATCTTGTTCCTATTTTAGGGGAGACACCATCTTGGGTTCTAAAGAATCATGACCCCTCCGCTATACTTAGTGATCCTACACTAGGTGTAAATACTTATGATCAACTCAAAAAGGCTATTTGCTATTTGTGATACACATACTTAATAGATCATAAGACACTGAAAGAATCACTCAAGGATAAGCATTCGATTTCTACTATGGAAGAATAGTTTATTTAGTTTAGAAAGAATGATGTATGGGATTTGCTCCCCTAACCTAGAAATACTAACATGATAGGTACCAAGTGAATTTTCCAGAATAAGTTGGATGAAAATGGTACCATAGTTCACAATAAAACTAGGTTGGTTGCTCAAGGCTAGAGACAAATTGAGGGTGTAGACTTTGAGGAGACATTCGCTGATGTTGGTAGGCTTGAGTCCGTCCAGTTTCTACTAATCATATAATGTATCTACGCTTCAATTTATATCAAATAGATGTCAGAAGTTCCTTTTTGAATGACATTCTATAGTAGGAGGTTTACGTGGAACAACCAAAAGGGTTTGAAGACCTTAAGCACTAGGGAACTTTTACTATCTTAGGAAAGCCTTGTATGGTTTTAAGTAAGCACCACGTGATTGGTACGAGAGTCTTACTTCATATGTATTAGATTACGGATTTAAGATAGGGGGAGTAGAGAAGCGTTTATTTGTGAGGAGAGATAGTCGCGACATTTTGGTTGCCCAAGTCTATGTGGATGACATAGTCTTTGGATCCACGTGCTTACACCATGATCACACCTTGGAGGAGGAGATGAAGAATGAGTTTGAGATGAGCATCGTTGGTGAGATTAGATTCTTCCTAGGTCTCCAAGTTCATCAACTTGAGGATGGGATATTCATATCTTGATCCATATATGCAAGAGACCTCGTGAAGAAGTTTGTCCTAAAAACCAATAAGAACTCACGGAGAGACGCTTAGTAAGGACGTAGAGAAGAGATGCTTTAGGTAAGGACGTAGATCAAACCTTATATCAGAGTATGATAGGTAGTCTTATCTACCTTATCGCTAATCATTCCTATATATATCCTCTAGTGTTGGAGTATGTGCACAATACCAAGCATCCTCGAAAGAATCACACTTACACGCTCTTAAACGTGTTATTTTTTATTCGTGAGTGGAAATATTTCATATGGTATTTAGTATTCCGTTTATACCGATGACTATTTATCTGCCTATTCGGATGCCTATAGTGTCGAGGATGTAGATTGTTGTAGGATCACTTAGGGTGGGTGTTTCTATGTTAGGAGTGCTATTGTCTCTTGTATGAGTAAGAAGAAAAACTCCATACATTTGTGCATGACAGAGAATGAGTATATAGTCGTCAGGAGTTGTTGCACGCAACTTTTATGGATGAAGAAAATATTGGAGGAGTACGGAATTTCACAAGGCACGATGACTATTTCTTGTGATAACACGAATGCTATACAAAATTATGGTAATCTAGCCCAGCATTCATGCACAGAGCACATTAGCATATGCGAGAACTTTATTTGATACCTAGTTGAGCAGAAGGTCATGTCCTTGAGCTTTGCGAGCACCGATCCTTAGTTAGACAACATATTCACGAAACCTTTAGATTTACTTCGATTTCAGGATCTTAGGAAATCTTTAGAAATTTGCACCGTTGAGTGAGTTCATATATGTTATCTAGTATAGGATGATTTTGATGATTATTTGCATTTATTACTATTAGTAGATTGTATTAACATTGTATTTATATTTTTCATTTCTATATATTTTTTGAAAAATCCAAAAAGAGTTTATTTTTGTGAAAATTTTATGAAAATACAAATATATTTTATTTTAATAATTTTTTTTAAAAAATAGAAAATGATTTATGTATTTTTATAACACCTTATATGGTTAACATTAATGATGTATGAGTTACCAATTCATTCCATATCCACGTGACTATTTTATAGTGTTTTGAGATGCGACATAATTTCATATATGTGCTTAATAATGTTTGGAGTCATTAAGATGTGATTTGATGAAAACTTGTTACATGTTTTACTCTTTCTCATGTTTAATGCACACAAATATGATCTTATTTGATTATTGCACAAACATGTCCCATGTCGACCATAGTGTTTTCATCTTAACTTGTCTTTAAGATGAGCCAAATGTGAAAAATAAGAAAGTAAAAAGTTTTGCATTTAAGAACCATCGTCTGTATTTCAAAAATCATTTTTCGATAAAAAATTTATGTATTAAGCAATGTAATCGGGCTGCAAAAGGCAAAATCTTTGTGTGAAAATCCATGATTTGTAATGAAAATAGCCTAAAAATATTAGAGGCATATAAAAACAGAAGTGTGAGGCCATTTGCTTGAACATTGATGCTTCATTACAATTAAGCATTAAATTCTTCAAAATAATTGTGAGTATAATTCCTATATGAGTGATTTTGAGGAAGTTATGTCGAAGATCGATGGGGTTGCACATTTTATAAAAATCTAAAAGACACATTACATAGTTTTGGGCATCATCGGTGTGAAAATATCTTAGTCTCTCTATTTTTTGATTAGGTTAATGTAATACCCCGTAATTTTATTGATTTTTATTTAAGGCATTAATTGAATTAAATGAGAATTAATTGGGAATTAATTCGGATATAAATACTACCGAGATGTGAGTTAGTATTTGATTATGATGTTAAAATTTAATATTTCATGCGTATTGAAAATATTTACATTGTCACGAGGCAGAAATGCGACAATTTGGGAAACTTAGTTGGGACGTGCGTGTTGGTTGCGTCAGGAAAGAAATTATTAAAATTAAAAAGTGAATTATATTTTTATCAACTGAATGGTCATTTTGAGTGCGCCAGCGTGTCCAAAAGGGTCAAAATAGTAAGAAAACACTAGCCGGGGGTTTAGTTTGGGTCCCGGGGCACTTTTAGGCCAAACAAGCAATGTAGAAGGGTATTTTGGTAATTTTAAAAATTAGGGGATTAAAACCCACGAATTTTAGGAGTTAATTTTATATTATTTAGGAAGCCACTAAGGCCATTACCAGCCAAAATAATTAGAAGTGGGCTACGGGAGTTAGAGAGGAGTTACCATAGGGTTCCAAACCAAAAACACCCACCACCATCATTTTAGAAGAGATTTGTGACCGGAAAAAGGAGAGAATCAACCTGGGAACATCCACAACAATCTAAAGAACGAATATAAGGCAAGTGTTTTGATATTTTTAAGTGCATTGAATATTTCTTCCATGTTTAGTGTAGGAATTGTTTTGTCTTGGAAGTTTTGAGAAAAATGTAATAAAGATGATATAGAAACTCTAAGGTTGGGTTAGGAATTGCATGTATAAGGACTATGTATGAATTTAGTATTCAAAAACATAACTATGATGATTTAAAAACGGATTTTTTGATGAGTAATTAGTCACAATGAAATGCTGGGTTCATGTTCATAGGGTTTGAGATAAAATTTGGGTGTTAATGATATTTGCATGTTGATTTGGAGGATTTGACCCCAAAAATATGTTAAGAAACGACCTAAGAGGATTTGGAGTGGTTTAAAAACATTGAAATGATATTGGGATGATCTTAGGATGAATTTAGAAAAGAGAAAAAGGAAGAAAAATGAAATTTGAGAATTCTGGGCGTAAACTGCCATCTCGTTAGAAGACCTGCCCAGGTCGTTCGAACGACCTCATTCGAACAAGCTTCTAACGAGATGACAGTACCCTTTCTAACGAGTTGGTAGTTCGTTCGAACGAGACTTCTAACGAGTCGACAGAATGGCCTTTTAAGCCTAATTTTTATTTCAGACCTCTAGTAGACTTATATAATTGAGTGTTAACCTTCCCTTATTGACAAGTGGATATAGTTGTGAGTTTGGAAGTACGTTGAGGATTCAAACTTAGAATTTTGTAGAAAACTGGAGGACATTTATGGTCTAGGAATCAGGTACCTAACATTACGACGTGAAAAGGGTTGGTGTATATTATTCGGGGACTTATAAACATGTAACATTTAATGATGATATAAAATTGAGAAGTATACCTATATTACTATGATAAGATGTCTAAGATGTGTGAATGCTTGACATATGTATTTATTTGTGTATAACATACCTACCATACTTGCTATCACGGGAGGTCGGAGTTCGATCAGGGCCATCTAATCTTTGTGTGGCTACGGGGGGATTTAGATTGGTACCTCGAGGACATAGTTCAGAGAAGGACTTATTGAGAAGTTAATAAGTCTACTGATCATGGGAGCGTAGGTATGTGCGTGACCCATGTGATGTGAACTATGTTCGCCTCCATTGTTTGTGATTGTTGTTTATTGAAACGATTCCTGATAGATTCGAAATAAGTGGTCCTTATGTATGTGATGTACCGGGATTGGATAGCAGAGTATATGTGAACCGCAGCTTAACCTCGGGGTGCCAGTATTGTATATCTATGATGAGAATAATGTACTATTAATTGGAATGAACTGTCATGTATAAATATAAGGGTGAATATTAGCAATAGTTTGATAGAGTTAAAAATGGAAAATTCCTAGTGATTGGTATTGCCAACTTTGAGAATTAAGAAGTAAAGTAAAACGCTCTATCTAAATTAAGAAGTCGGGAATTAAATAATGAGTCATATAGTAATGTTAGATTTTATATTGGACTAGTTAGGTATGGGAATAACTAGAATGGGTACGGGTACGATAGGAGTGCACAATTAGTTGAGAGGTGAGGAACTCATGTGAGTTCACACACTATCATGTACTTTATATTCACTATTTAATTATATTAAACACTTGCTACATTTTAAACTATTTTCACAATTGGGCTCTGACCCGTTTGCTTTCAAATCTTTTTTTGTAAAAACCTTTTAGGTGCCAAGCCACAGAGACACCAAGCCTAGGAGTTTCATTCAGGTGACGTACTGTAGCTGCTGTAGACGTTACAGGACCTTGACATTAGATGCCTCCACTTCTGATCTTGACTCTATATTATCAGATTTTCTCATCTGTTGGGCATGTCGCCCTATTTCCTTTTAGACACTTTATCTATTCAGTTATTTCAGATTTTGGTTTGTAATTAATATATGATTCAGGATTGGTATTTTTTTTATTTCAGTACTCGAATTGTTGTGAGGAGTATTCCTCCAGACTCTTTATTATTTTATGGTTATTCTATTGTCATTATGTTATGGTGGTTATGTTAGCATTTCATAATCTACTTATTGCATGTTAATCAGATTTAATCAAAAATTGACAACTCACTTTTTAAATGTTAGGTGGCTAGTAATTGTTAAAATGTTTTTCGACAATGATGCTATGAACTGAACCAACTTGGCATTTTATATTAATTTAATAAAGGAGTAGCTACCCGGTATTTAATTAGTCGGGGTGTCACAGTTAATTCAATTTCACATTAGTTCACCATTTTTATTCCTAAGGTAGACTTTGAGATATTTCGTTAGTGGTGTCTGAATCCTTCATAAACATGTGATACATTTTTCTACGTTGATTGACCTATAGATTATTTTCACACCCTTGCATTCCGTTTCCATGATTGGGTATTTTTATGTTTCGCCATGATGTGCTGGGTTTGTCAAATGTTATATTTGAATTTTGTTTTGAAAAATTCAAAAATAGTTTGTTTATGTGGAGGCTTTGAGATTGTCATTGCATGTTCACCGTTTATATAACTTTTTTATCAGATGTCGTGTTTAGTTTTTATTCCTTTATCTAGTTCGAAAAAAACAAGAAGAAAAAATTAAGGGTGAGTTTGATTCTTGAGAGATTTATTTGTTTATTTTATATTTCAAACTCTCTACATCACGGGTATTATCCTTGTCTCAAGTGTGTAGGTTCCCTTTGCCATTGATGAAAATATTAAAAGATCAAGAAGAGAAGATTAAGAAGAACATCTGGGGATTGAAGCCAATGTTTATTTATCTATGCCATTCCATTCCAACGGTTTATGAGGGTATTATATTTATGGGAATTTTTTGTAATTTGGTTTTCGGTTATGTTTTGTACCGGAATAACCAAAGGGGGAGATTTTTAAGGGTAAATAGTTTATCTTAGGCTTAGTAATTGTTTATTTGACACTATGTCACATTCGGCGTATCCAGTTACAACCTGAGATGTGTCGACACAATGAATAAAATATCCAACATCTCCAAAGTTCAAGTCATCTTCACATTATAAGGTATAAATTGTTTAGGATTTTATATTTATTTACATTTATATTTGGGATATTTTTATAAAAAAATTAACAAAATCGAGGCAACCTTTTCAGCATTTAAAAATTAAAATTTTATTATCCTCATTTAAATGAGATGCACATCTCATTCAAACGAAAAAGGGATTTTCATTTGAAAGCTCATTTGAATTTTTTTTCGAAAGAACATCCAACGACAGTGTTCTGTTTGAATTAGTTTGAAGCTCGTTAGAAGGTTGATCTAACAATATGTGAGTCTCATTTGAATGAACCCTATTTTTTTTCTATTGAAATGATAATCTCTTTGAAAATACTTCTACATTCGTTCGAATGAGTTTTACAGCATCGAAATTTGTGTATGAGCTATAAATACCGATTTCGTAGAGATTTTGAAAGAGACTTTTATTGTAATTCAAACTGCATATCCCTTACAAAATTCCTCATTGCTTTTAGGAGACACCTTTTGATTCATAAAAAGACCTCCCTAATATACTTGTGACTTCTTTTTGAAACCCTAAATAGTTTCATATATGATTTATACTTCTGAAGAGAGATATCTACTAGTGACATTATGATGTGTGGGATTACTACTATAGAGAAGGCTTAAGAAAGGATGATCAGTGGAATCAAGGGTGGACCACCACCTATGGGTGTCTCTTAATATGAGTGGTTGTCTGTAGAGAGTTTTATAAGTAAGTTGTCTTGTAAAACTGCCTAAATTACATAAATATAAAATTTCCCTCCAAAGGAATTTTTCATCATATCTGCTTATACTTCCATTTGTAGTTAATTTTTTATGTTTGGAACGATCATCACATGCAAACCTAAATTAATCAAAGATTAAAATATGGTAATAATTTGGATTTTTGGTTATAGGCATTTAGTTATACAAGTCTAGCCTTTAAGATCATGCGCACTCTCACAGTATATGATGGGCTAAGAAGCCCTCGGGAAGGCAATGGATCAGTTTTGGAAATGAATTTAAAATATTTCTATCTGAGTTATTAAATCTTATTGATGTTGATTTTGTTCTCTTATTTTTTACTTTCATGCAAACGGAAGGAAGAGCCTTTAATTCGACACTGAGGTAAATTTTTCTGCCCTAGAGACTTTGTGGTCCATTTAGAAAAAAGTAAGTATTGAAGACACCCAAGTACGACAGCTTTGCTGATTAGGTATAAGGGTACAAAACCTCTTTCATCATAAATCATGTTGAGGAGATACCAATTTCCCCATTCCGTTTGGACGATGCAGAGGCCTCAACATCTAATTGTGAGTTTGGTTTAGAGTCCTCACTAATAAGAGGAGACACTTTTTTCTAAAGAGAGAACATCTTCATCATTTGAACCTTTGGACATTTCTTTGGCACCTTCCAATGTTTCCCCGAGAAATATGGTGAAGCGCAACATTACTAACCTGATTGCCTCCCATGCTGGTGTGAGGTAGCCCACACCTACTCATTCAGTGAGCAAAAGGTCTGAAGCTAGAGTATCTAGTAATCCCCTAATTCAATATACAAATTTTGTGAATGACCGTTAACTCCTTTCCAAGAGTATGAGAAAAAATCCACCTCCCCAAATAGGGATTGTTGGTTGGAGCAGCTGACAAGGATAAGTTTACTACCCAATATGTTGCTACATGTTGAAGCTTTCTCGCGATTTAATCGATTTTGGAGTCCTTCCGACTGATCAAGCAGATGAATCTTCCCTTCCTCATTCCAGATTTTTAGATCATGCAAATAACAATATGTCCCTTGTAAGTTAGTCTCTCATTATTTCTTTTTCACTTATACTTCATTAATTCAATCTTCTAATGTCCTCTTTTTCATATTTTTGTTTATAACTCTTAACTTATTATGACCAGATACTAAGGAGGAATGATAAGATAACGGAACGTTCCTCTGATATTGAGGTCACCTTTAATGTACTGTAAAAATTCTTGAAGGCTACTCGTCGCACTAATGAGCCCCAGATAAAGGGGAAGGAAAAGTTGGACAAGATGATCCAAAAGCTCAAAGTGGATAAGGTCGTGTCAAATATTGCCTTCACTGCGGATAAAAAATCCAGAAAGGATTTTGAGTTCCCAAGGTATCAATTGAGATCTCTAAGAGCATGGCCGAGAAAGTTTTGGCATCATCTGCGAAAGCTAAGGAAGATGTCTTCACGAAGGGCTGGGACAAGCCCTATGCACATGCTTCTATGGAGATTAACTACTTGAAGAAAGTGTTCTTCATGAATGGTTGGGATGCAAACTTAGCAAGGTTGGCACTTCTTGGGAGTCTGGCCTCTTCTTATTACACCTTCCTACCACTCTTCCTAAGGTTGATAAAGAAATTGATGAAGATGAAGATGTTGGTGCTCCTAAAAAGTAGACGTTGGTGTTGATTGAGCAAGCTGAGGGTCATAATGTTGCTGATAAGGAGAATGCAAGAAAATAAATCCCTATGGTCATGCTAAAAGTGTCTGCTCAATTTTATTTTGATCATTTTTTACACAATTGTTATAAGTCTACCTACAACATCCTCCACTAAATTAAATAATATACAAAAGTCACAGTGCAATAACTCACATACTACTGTGGAGTCATAAGAGACTGATAAATCCATAAGTTGTCTCATATTAAGTACAACTGAAAGGAAAATATATTCTACACAAATCAATCTTTAATATCTAACATACTATCTAAGACCTAATTTGAATGAAAGTTCTTAAACCTAACCAGAAATATTAGTTAAGCCAACGGGCCAGGGTCTAATTTAAAAAATCTAGCTACATTTCGCAAAATGGGTAACATAACCCAACATAAGTACTAAATCAAATAATTACCAAAGTAGAGTCCTAACATTAATATTAAATATTAATAGCTTTAACAAGGTTCATCACATAGTATAACATGATTAACTATTTCAATCGAAATTGGCTTTATAAATGTTTCATAACATCAAGATGATAAAGAAATATCCAATTATTAACAAATGTTTAACAACGAACCATATATCATCGAGACATTCACAACTCTCTAAACATAAATAAATATTATTTACATCATCATAAAGTTGGATCATATCAACTATTGGTTTATCAACCAATACAAATAGTTACATAAAGTTCAACTTATAAAAATTGTTTCAAATTTTTTATCAACTTTTAAGATTCATATTTTGTTATTTTTTATCATTTCATTTTAACTAGATCACATCATTTCATGACGTGTTTCTATTCTAGCCAAGATCCTTATGAATATAACATTTAAAGAGGCATTATGCACTTATCTCTTAATTATCTTATTTATGCAATATTTACCTCATTAACTTCATTATAATTAAATGGCATCCCTCACGACTCCCAAGTATCACAATACATTCAATTAGTTCATTAATTTCATTAATCAATTATCGTCTTAATAAGTTAAAACATAACCAACATTCCCCCATCCCCTCGACCATCTCAAGAAATATGTGGTACGTCTATAAATAATCGCAATACCACTCGTCTCCACCTTATTATATACTTCAATAAATCCATGATACTATGTGATGCACAAAAATACAATTACATATCACACCCTGCCTTTTTTCTCGCAAGGACAGAATTCCACAATCTCCGTTGTGGAGAAAATTTCTATATCATATTTCTTTATAAATAACCATCACCCATCCCCATCGCCACCTACAAATATAGTTCCAGACCATATAGACTCATCGCCACCTTCTATGCAATGCTCCATACTTACACCGTTTGATGCATAAAAAATCTTGATCAAATCATACACCTCGAGTACGTAGTTAATAAGAGTATTCCCTCTTAGACCATAACCAAAATCCATCTTCGTAAATTGTCTATAGGAATTTTAAAACATCAAAAATTCCAAACTTAAAACCTTCTTTAGATACCATTCGTGGGAAGTCTCATAAATAAAATCCAAATAAGGAGCACCCTGCATAAACTTTTGTCTACAGTGGTCGGTCATCGAGAGCAAACAATTCCCAACTAATAAATCTATATACCAAATATTCTACCTCAAATCATCAATCATGTATTGTACAAAAAAAAATAAAAGATTCACTTCATTATAGTTCCTTTTATTTTACTTTCAATACACTTCATGCATTCCTTTATCATTTCATAATTCACGATTAAAATCTACTCACAAGTTACACATGTTAAATATTACTTATAATCTTAACCACTAAAGTTATTTACTTGACATACCAAGCCTAAATCCAAACCTCAACCTTGCCTAGACTTTCTGCGTGGGACGTCTTATAAATGAAATTGTAACAAGGAATCCTTGATACACTTTTTTCTAGATTAGATAGTTGTCAAGAGTAGAGCATAAATATAGTTAAGCTTCTATATACTTACTTAACTATAATCAATTATATGTGCATAGCTCACAAGAAACTCATATCTCACTTCCCTAATTACAAAAACACCCCATGATATGGCCTATTATCTTAAAATATATTGTATTCTGAATAATGCTAAACACTCTTAAATCCCACACTAACCATAACCATATATTTCCCTCAACATAGTTTGGCCTAAGAATCGGTAAAGATATTTATACAATATCTTATATATTATAAATCTCAACATCATCTCCTTCATTTATTTCAACCCCTACATTTACATATATTATATAATATAATCCTAAATTCAGCATTATTTAATCAGAGTGTCACAATTCACCAAATCAAACATCGTATACCAACATTACAAATCACCTTTTTAATACTCTATCATCAACGATATAAACCATATCCTTGGCCATAATTTATTAGTGATTAAAATATCATTAACAACAAATATCCCCCACAATACTAGGTCCCGTAATTAACTTAGAATAACATATTATCAATACTAATCCTATATTTAACAATCCTAACATCATAATTTCCACAATAATACAACTAATACCTCTTCAACATCATCAACTAATCAACATCCAAGTCCCCACTACATCATAGACTAAAACAGTAATCCTCTTGATGAAGATAGACAATTCATAAATCTTAAGTATTATGTTCTTCTATTCACAATGTATATTATTTACAATTCACATGCGAATTTTCTCGATTACCAAGGTTACAATCCCCAATCATTCATAAATCTCAAATTATATCATCTTCTACCAATTATGTTCATATCTTATATTTTAAATTTTAAGTTCATAAGTAATATAACTCAAGTCTTTTCCAGTTAACATATTACTTTTTTCTAATCATGAAAACAATTACGTCGTTTAATATATATATATATATATATATATATATATATATATATATATATATATATATATATATATGTGTGTGTGTGTGTGTGTGTGTGTGTGTGTGTGTGTGTGTGTGTGTGTATATATGGGAATTTTCAAAGTATTATCATTCTAAAAGGGTTTTCACTAATTGAATTGCAACTAAAAAAAATAAGAAATTAATTGTATTTAAATGACCCTATTTAAACATATAATAACATTTTATTAGCAATAAGCACTATTTAGGCAATATCTAATTCATAAACAACTAAAGGGGAAAACACAGTAGTCGTGCGTTTTAATCATTTTCCAAAATCTGACTTATTTTCTTAATTTCCATGAAAATTTGAGAAACTTTGCCTCTTGAAGATCTCCCAAAATCTAAGCTTAAGTTCCTTAAATTGAGGTTTGAAGGTTGTACATTAATGGGGTTTGGTGTTTTTGAGATTAGGGACGAAAAGGATATGAGGTTTATAGTTCGATTTGAGAGGGAAGTGAAAACTCAAATGAAAATTATGTGGGCTTGATCACTAAAAAGGGAAATGAATCACACCTCACACTGGGTCGTGAGTGGGTCACGTACCAATCATGGTCGCATTCATCCTATTTCCACCCATAGTCATGGGTCCATAGTGTGACACCCCGACTAATTAAATACCGGGTAGCTACTCCTTTATTAAATTAATTCAAAATGCCAAGTTGGTTCAGTTAATAGCATCACTGTCGAAAACATTTCAATAATTACTAACCACCTAGTATTTAAAAGTAAGTGCCAAATTTTAAGTTAAGTCTGATTAACATGCAGTAAAAGAATAATGAAAGAATAACAACCATTCACTATAATGAAGTAATGAATAACTAGAAACATAAATATAAATCCGGAGGAAAACTCCTCACAATAATCTCACAGCTGAAAAATAATACGACAAGTCTGAATCCTGAATAATTACATGCCAGAAGTCTGAATAACTGAAATAAATGAAAAGTCTCTAAAAGAAATGGGCGACATGCCCTACAACTGATAAATGTAGAATATAGAGTCAAGATAGATGAAGCGTCTACAAGCAAAGTCCTGTAACTTCCACAAACAGCTACAGCTTGTCACCTGAATGAGTATCCTAAGCATGGTGTCCTTGTGGCTGGGCACCTAAAATGGTTTTTACAAAAAAATAGATTTGAAAGAAAAAGGGTCAGAGCCCGAAAGTGGAAATCATTTTAAAAACAACAAGTGTTTTAATATCATTAAAACATTAAATGCAAAATACATGTTAGGACGTACACTCACATGAAGTTCTCACCTCTCGACTACATGTGCACTCCTAACGTACCGTACCCATCTAAATAACATACATATCTAACCAAACCGTAATAAGTTCTACCCCTTACTACTCGATTCTCATATTACATTCTAGTTCTATCAATAAATAGAGGGCTTTACATACACTCGGATTCTCAATTAGAAATACCATTCACTATCAGTTAACCCGTTTTGTTTTCTCAAATCATTACCATAATATTATTCACAATATTAACATGAAAGTTCCCATTAATTAAGTGTATATTATTCACGTCATAAATATACAATACAAGCACCCCGAGACTAGCTGCGGTGCACACATACTCTGCTATCCATCCCGGTACATCACGTACATAAGGATCACGTATTCCGAATCTCTCAGGAATCGTTCTCAGATAACAACATCACAAATAATGGAGGCGAACACAGTCACATCACATGGGTCACGCACATACCTGCGCTCCCATAATCAGTTGACTTATTAACATCCCAATAAGTCCTTCTCTGACCTATGTTCATCTAGGTAACCAATCTAAATCCGGGAAACACAAGGATTAGAAGGCCCTAAGCGAACGTAAACCTCCCGTGATAACAAGTATGGTAGGTATGTCATACACATAAAATCAATACATATGCTAAGTATGCACACCTCTTAGTAATTACCATAGTATATTGGAGGTACACTTCTCATTCTTGTACCGACATATAATAATACACAATTTATATGTTCTCGGTTAATATAAATAATTAGGTCGTCAATTGTTCTCGCATCATAATCGACACTCACGTCCTACTTCACATTTTCCCTTAGGTTCAAACTACACTTCTAGGTTTGACTCCTCATTATATCCCAAACATCCCAAATATAACAATTAATCACCAAGGGAAGGTTATCTCTACATATACACAAGGTTACGGGACACTCGGGATCAAATCAGGCTAAAAAGCCTAAACTGTCAACTCGTTCGAAGTCTCGTTCGAACGAGGCTGTTCGAACTAGAGTTTGTTCGAATGAAGTGGGCTTTCTAACGAGATCTCGTTCGAACGAAGTCATCGAACGAACTTCACCCTCGTTAGAAGTCAAAGGTCAACTCGTTAGAAGCTCGTTCGAAGGAGGTCGTTCGAACGACCTGGGCAGGTCATCTAACGAGTGGCCAGTTTCGATCCCAGATTTCCTATTTTCGTTTTTCCAACTTCTCCACACGTCAAATCTCATCCAAACATTAATCCAACGATTGTTTAAAGTCTCTAATCATTCCTAAACATATTTAGGTCATATACTAACATGATTTTTGGGGTTAATTCATTCTAACCTCATTCAATTATCAAATCTCTTCATATTTTCCCTCAATTCTAAGAACATGAACCCTAGAATTTATAATTCATCAAAGAGCCTAAATTAAATCCGTTTTTGCTTCATCTGAATTATAATATCATCAGAATAAATATCTAAATACCAATCTACATGCGATTTCTCATCAAAATGAAATTTCTACTTCCAATTTAAATGGGTTTTTTATTAACTCCAAAGAACATACAATTTAATTGGTTTTCCTACGCATGGAAGAAGCATTCTCTATAAAAATGAAATTAAATTACTTGCCTTAAGGGTAACTCTGGATTTGATGATGAATCTGATGAATGGTTCTTTCTCTCCTCTGCAGAATTCCTCCTCTCTCTCTCTCTCTCCAAGCTTTCTTCTCAAGGTGTTAATGGAGGTGGGGTTGGTTTTGCCAAGATATAAAGTTTCTAAGTTCTCCCGTAGCCCACTACCTAAATTGGGGTTGGAGATGGCTTAGTGGGTTAATACTAAGTCAGATTTTTAACTCTAATTTTCGTGGGTTTTAATTACCCAATTTCTGAAATTACCAAAATGCCCTTATAAGTTATCGGTATGGCCCAATAATGCCCCGGGACCCAAACTTAACCCCCGGCTAGTGTTTTCTGACTATTTCGACCCTTCCGGACGCATTAACGCACTCAAAACGACCATACGGTTAATAGAACTAAAATTCACTTTTTAATTAAAATAAATGTTTCCCTGATGCGACTGTCACACGCGTCTCAATAAAATTTTTCAACTTGCCGTATTTCAATCTCACGACAAATTTCATACTTCATATTCATATATAATCATATATGCACATTATATTCAAATACCGACTCGCATCTCGCTAGTATTTTAATCCGGATTAATTTCCAATTAATACGCATTTAATATAATTAATCCCATAAATAAATATCACAAAAATACGGGGTATTACACATAGGCTGTAATTGCGGTGGGATTTTCCACGGTCACGGATACCCCTTTGCAATCTGTCGCAAATCTATCTTTCTTTCCTCTATTCACACCAAACAATTATCTACCAACATACACTTAAGGGGGCCTATTCCAAACCCTAACTTATCCATCAAGAGATTCCCAAAAGTCAACCTTCCACTAAATTTAACAAATAAAAATGCAACATTTAATCAATTTAATTATCACTAATTTTGTCAAAATTTTGTAAATTCAACATATGATCATTTAATATATTTTATTCATATATAACAAACCAAATAAAATATTACTAACAAATAATAACTCACAAATTTAATCAAATAATAATTCACTTCAATTTTGCTGGATTATAACTTTCTTTTTTCGCACTTATGCCAATCATATTTTCCCAACAGATCAGACAGGTGCTGACAGGGAACCGAAATTAAATCCCAAATACACATGTACTTAATGAACCTTTTTCACATCTAATACAATTAAAAATTTTAGAAGGTGATGGGGGATACTTGATCGTTAAGGGAGAAATTTAGCCAAATGGGAAAGACAGGAGATATAGGAGGCAACCTCCCAATATATAAGAGGTTTAAACACTAAAAGGGACAGAACATGGGGATAAACCCAATATTATACACAAAGGTAACAAATCTAATCATATCCACCATGGATATGGTTAGTATGGAAGGGAAATATGGTAGCTGTAAGAAGGAGATGTTTCTTAACACATGTTACCTTTGTGGTCTGGTGGGACACATATAATGGTGTTTTCTCACGAGCAATCAAGGTGCCCTGAGATATAGAGGACATAAGAGATGTTGACCTCCGAAAGTCCAATTCCAGCACCTAATGGACCGATTAGGTGTGGCAGTTATAGCCATACCAACATTACCACTAATGACGTGACAGGTAGACCAACGAAAGCTATGATATGAGCCTGTGAATCATGTCACTTTGAGAGATGTACGGGCATAAATACAGGCGTGTCAATGTATGGTTCATATCCATGGTATCTTGGGATGGGTTTTATTTGATATAGGTGCTTCACATTGTTTGATAAGGTTGATCATGTGCCAATGCCAATATATTCCACTCATTAGAATTAAAATAACTTTCTTAGCATGTGACAAAGATATGAGACATTGAAAACTTTTTTCAAAAAGATATGAAATGAGGTGTCCAGAAATAAATAAATGTTTCATGATTATTAAATCCATCATCATGCTAAAAATCGAATTATATAAAACACAAGTATATGATGTCATTAATGTAATATTCAAATAAAATGTAATTAACTATGGATTTTAAGGACCAACCAAATTAAAATATAATTATCTCATATACGACTGGAAGGAAAACTATTTAAAGAAAAAAATAACTCCATATGCGCTCTCGGAAATTCATAACATGTATCTAACAACAACCTAACGTGAAATGTTAGTCAACAATAATGGGGGAAGGCCTCATTTTCAACATCAATGGGTGAAGGCCCCATTTATAAATACTTGTTGTGTTTCCAGAAAAGGGTTACACGAACCCAATCACAAGTGAAAAATGAGATAAATATCATAATATAATTTTAGAAATTATGATAAGTAATTTAAATTAGCAATGCAATTAAAGTAAGCAAAACCAACTATCATTCTTTCCATTTATGTTTCTTTAATCATTTTACTGTGTTTTCAATGTAGTTTATATCAATTGATATACGCTTATAGCCATGTAGTCTCATGTACGACTACACACACCATGTGCAACACTCATCTCATCTCAACAATAAAAACTATTATTGCCCCACGATCCAAAATGTCGTATGCACATACCGTGATGTATCTCCACGCAAATCCCGTCTCTATATTCATAATGTCCTAGGTCCCAAACATACTATTGTAGGAAGACAACCATTTATACATCGCACATACGATGGTGAACATATAAAATCATCATTATAGTTAGTTTGCCTAAGTCACGGACATATGATCATAACTAGTAAACAGTAGACACTGCACATATCATAACACCCATATAAATCTCGTCAAAGTATCTAAACAATGTATGTACTGCACATAAAGTGTAACAAACTTATGGACATGCATTTTTAGAAGCACAATTATATGTGAATTAAATCAATTTCATCTTTTGATTTACAATGTCAACCTAAGATCCCAACAAGTCGTTAAAATTCTAAAATTGAATTCAGGGGAGTTTTAACAAAATTAAAGCATATAATAGTTTAAACATGCAAATTAAAAATTTCAAAAAAACATATTCCAACTTTATAACCAATATTTATGAAATACTAGATTTCACAAGCGTTAGCAGTTTTTTTGGATTCATATATAATAAACACGCAATGTCATCCAGTTTTAACATTAACATATCTTAATTATCCAAAAACATTGAGTATTTTTAGTGTTGAATCCATTCCATAAAATTTATAAAACCATATTTTAATTAGGATTCCAGTTTCCTTGATTGGGCTCCTAATAATGAGAAACCTTATATGTGGGCACCTGATTTCAATAGTTCCTAAAATTCCAATCACAAAACAACTTAATTAGAGTCAATTTATGAAACAAATCAATTCAGCCCTTAAACTCAAATAACTACGTGCGTGCAAGTGTCAGGCATTATAAATAAAGATGCGATAAAATTTTTAGGAAAGATTCATGTAGGGCAAAACATTTTTATTTCTAGAAGTTTGACAAGTTTACAAGACCATTGACTTACATACAACTTCCCTCAAGTGTAACGCATGGTGTCTTCGTCAAACCTTCAAAGCAATGACTAGAAATCAGTAATGGTTCACACGCAGCTATACCAAAATGGACACGCAGTCCAGACACGTAGTCTTCAATAAAGAATTAGCACGCAGAAGATCCTCAATGACACACAGTCATAAACTTTGTAGCGACTCACTCCACAATAATACGCAACTCTCGGTTGTATATATCTCCCCATAAAGAATGAAACAATAGCAAAACTATGCTCTCGGGTTGCACAAAACAACTAACACAAAAGCAATTGGGATTATGAATTGCAAAACAAAAGTTATGAAACCTCCAATATGTGTCGAAGAATAAACCAAAATGTATTCTATGAAAACAAGTATTTCTCCACATGAAAATCATAAGCCTGACACCCTTATTTATATTAAAAATCAAGGTGGTGACATGTCATCATAAAACAACTCTCGTTCGAATGACATGCGTCGTCGTTCGAGCAAAACTCCATCTAGTTTGAACGAGATGTGACATCTTTTCAACGATAGTCACCGATCCCCTTAAAAAAGAATATTGAAGTTTTAAACAACTTGAAATACTCAAAACTTAAAATTGTTCATGGTATCAGGAGATATTTAACCAAACTTTTATGATTTTGAAAAATTAAAAACCATTTAAAATTATTGCAAAAATCATATAAACATTAATAAAAATATCCCAACACTTTTAATGTAAAATTTAAATGGACCTTAAACACATTTTATCAATTCATCCTTTTTGGGCTTGAATGTTGAAGACTTTTTGAAATTCGGATTCATCCTGTAGATGTGAGCTTCTCAATTCTTCGACGTCTTGTAAACAACTTGTAACGGTATACGACATACTAAATTGTGACGGGCAATGCCCTTACAAATCTCCCCTTATGTGTATGCCGGTACAAAATATAAATATCTGAATTATCACTCTCAAGTGACCAATACAAATCTACCCTCCCATAAATTTAAATGTGGAAAGATAAACTGATAAGACTTTAAATCTTTTCAAATGATGCTTCAACAATCAACTTTTCAAATCTCCAAGCTTTTCTCATTAGAGTGTGCAACATAATGATCTTCAATTGTACCTACACACACGAGACAAAGCAAAAACCTCGTGACGTATCGAGTTTGAAATGATATAAACATAAAACATGTAAGCATAATAAAATCTCCCCCATACTTAAACTCCCCCATAATATCATAATTCTTTCTCCCCCTTTTTATTTCTCCGAAATAGGTAAGTAAATAAATAAACCAAATAAATTAAATTGGGGTGTCACGATGAACCAAGCAAACAAACTATTTTTTAATTTATCAACTTTTTGTACAAAAAAATGTAAAACTGATGTTACAAAAATCACAGACCATGAATTTACACTAACACATCCAAATCATGGAAACGGTATGAATGGGTGTGAATAGATTCGATAGGAAAATCAACTCAATCATATGATATGTGCAAGATTCATAAGTGTACTCCTAACGAATGAACATAAAAAATAGTCCTTATGTGTAAAATTGTTGAATCTAGATGAAATCGTCTTAATAATATCAACAAATCAAAGTATAAATGTTTCCCACACCAATAACGTCCAAAACTATGTAATTATTTTTCATGACTTTCAAGGACATGCAAAACGTTGAAAATTTAATCCAAAGTCCCTCTTTAAAAGGTAATGCTTTTTATTTTTCTTATGAGGTGATGAAATAAATAAAAAACATATTGGACCATTTTTGGCATAATTTTCTTTTTATTGCCTTTCAATTTTTTCGGGATCTTTTAAACCTCATTGGACCCCGGACAATTTTCAATTCCTTACTTTTTTAGGTCCATTTAAATGATGGCTTAATTGCAAATAATAAATCAGTACCTTTCGTAGCCCTTCCCCATTTTTCAAAATAAAACAACACAATCTCACAAACGGTTTAAATCATGTACTACTTTTTGTCAACTTTTATCGCATTTGGTTCGTTGTATAACCAGAATTGAGAAGGAAACACTTAACCAAAATGAGATACGCAAGCAAAAAAGTCAAACAAATCTGAGCATGTGTGAAATAAAGGAAAAATAAAGTTAATCATGTAGGAAGTAACACTATATCATCTCAAAGACTCCAAACTTTTTAAAGCACATGAATGACACAATATATTATCTCAAAACACTATCAAATAGTTGTGTAGATATGGCATGAAGTTGTGACTTGATCATCCTCGGTGTCAATTTATATAAGGTGAAAACAAAATACAAAACTCTTTCTGGATTTTTTCAATTTTTTTCAAAAAAGGAAAATCTTTTTGTATTTTTCGAACACTGTTAGGAACCAACCCAGTAGTACTAAATAAAATATCAATATGAACCATAGGACTATAAACAGAAATTTCTAGAAATCTCAACATATCTTTCGAACGAGATTCCTTGTCATTTGAATGACATAGGATCTCGCGGGAAAACTTCACGTGACACGTGTTTTCGTTAGAACGAGAAAAATAAAAAATTCCCAAATTAAGCAGAATATCATGCAGTTTTGTCCAGTGAGAAAATTTTGAGAAAACAGTTCATGGAATGGGCAAATAGATCCAAACAGTGCTAAAATAGTACTAAAACTAAGAAAAATAAAGAAAAATGCTGACTAAGTATAAAACATAAGGTACATACTAACAATAGGCAAGAATGTCATCATCCTGTGCTAGAAAAAATGTCTAGACCTCATCCATTAGGTGCGGTGGAGTTTTCTAAAGGCGGTGACATCTTTTGAAATATATCCATCAAATCATGAGAAGTCTTGACCGAAAACTTTACTTGCTCTCGAATATGTGCAAACTCTCTATCATTATGCGTAAGAAAAGTATCATGGGTGGGTGCATGTGTGCGACAATGTGTAGGACCAAAGTGTGACACATAACCTAATTTAAAGAAAATTTAACTAAGGTCACCTCTCTTTTTGCAATGGGAGAAAAAATAAATCGTCCTAAGTTCACTTATCTAAAAAACTCTAGGACGTGTTCTCCTAAGAAGTACGGGATGCCTACGTTGGTCGGGTCGAGAGTCATGTGAATCTAATTTTAAAGTAGAAACCGACTGGGGTGCAACAAAACAAGTAGATACATGGTCATGACTTATTACTAAACTCTCACCATTCCCCAAAAAAGTATTTAGAACCATCTTTCCCACCTTCTTAGATGCGTTCTCCAATGTGACTTCAGCCTCCAGTGCATTCTTAAGATTTGTTTCTAATTGTGACACGCGGGCTATAAACTCACTCTTTTCCCTATTCAAAGCACTCAACTACTCACTTAAAGAAACCTTCACTTTCTTGAGTTGACTTGCTTTTACCTCAAACTCCTTCAAACTCTCATTCTATCTCTCCAAATATTTCACCTTGATACCCAACTTATTATTCAATTTTTAAGTCTTTAAGGTCTCGGCATACAATTCTTGAAACGCAATCTGGAGATCACTCTCAGACTTGCTAGAAACACTCAAAACCTCATCAGGGGGTATCACGTGCACAAGTGTCCTCATCATCGTGGGACAAAGTGGGTGTGCTCTCGTGACTGGCTAAAAAGTCAATACACTTTCCTTGTGAAGACTAGTCCTCAGAATCATTCATATCTTCCTCACTATCACTCAGGGTGGCTGGCATGGAAGATTTCTTTCCCTCTCTCCTAAGCCTAGTGGGACACTCAAACGACTTGTGCCCTCTCCTCTCACACTCAAAACATATTAAATGTTCAAACTTTTCTTCACCCTCTTTCTCCTTCTCTCCGATTTCTTTGGCCTAATCTTTCCTTTTATTTTTCTTCGAAAATCTTTTATTGGAAGAATTTTGTTTCGAAAACAGGAGAATTTTTTTAAAATTCTTTACAAGCGGGGCAATGTCAAAATTAGACTCATCCTCGTACTCGAATTCATAAAAACTCACTCTCTTTTTCTTATCTTGGGCTTCAAGTTCTATCCCTCTATTATTAGGTTTGATAGTGTCGGAGAACATGTCAATTCCGTACGTCTGTAGGTATCCTACCAACTCTTCTAATTTCAGACGATTCAAATTTCCCAAGGTATTTAAAATAGTTACTTTAGTGATAAACCGTTTAGGCCGCGATATTAAAATCTTTTTAACCACTCGTGCATTAGGTATAGGCTCACCTAGGTTAAAACTAGTGTTGACAATATCAAGCAAACGTGCATAAAACTCATGAAAACACTCAGTCTCTAACATATTTATTGTCTCAAATTGAGTGGTTAAATTTTAAATTTTAGACTCTTTGACCTCATTAGTGCCCTCGTGGGTGAGTTGCAAAACATCCCACCCTTCTTTAGACATGGTTCAAGTCATAATACATCGAAACTCGTCAGGGGTAATGTGTCCAAAAATTTCACTAAGCTCACATGAATTATAAGTGCTCCACATAAAATCATCCTCAGTCCAGTCTGACATAGGTTTTAAATTTGTGATATTATTAGCAGTGACAGTGGGGGCGTTCCATCCTCTTTCACATATGATGAAAACTCTCTCATCGATTTCTTTTAATTGGGATTTCTTACAGGCTTTCCAGTAAGAATAATTAGACTCGTCAAAAATTGGAAAATGACTATATAAGTTTTCATTTCGAAACATTGCGACAAACTTTAGCAAATCATATTTAAAAAAAAAATCAATATCGAACAAATTTTTGCGGAAAATAGGAATACGCGATAAATTAGCGTAACTAACTCTGATACCAATTTGAGAAACCTTATAAGTGTGATACTGATTTCAATAGTTGCGCAAATTCCAA
Source organism: Sambucus nigra (assembly GCA_949130495.1). Lineage (NCBI taxonomy): Eukaryota > Viridiplantae > Streptophyta > Magnoliopsida > Dipsacales > Adoxaceae > Sambucus > Sambucus nigra. Next base: position 115,699,841 of record OX422220.1, on the reverse strand, counting down.
TCACAAACTTATTTCATTAGTGTCAATTTATGAAACAAATCATTTCATCCCTTAAAATCAAAAAACAATATGCGTTCAAGTGTCAACCATTATAAATAAAGATTCGACACAAATTTTAGGAAAAATCCCCGCAGGACAAAACCTTTTTATTTCTAGAACTTTGACAAGTTTACAAGACCATTGACTTACATACAACTTTCCTCAAGTGTAACGTATGGTGTATTCGTCAAACCTTCAAAGAAAAAACAAGAAATCAACAATGGTTCACACATAGTTATATCAGAATGGACACGCAGTCTAGACATGCAGTCTTCAGCAAAGAATCAACGTGCAGAAGATCCTTCATGATACACAGTCATAAACTTCATAGCGACTCACTCCACAATAGCATGCGACTCTCGGTTGTAGAGATCTCCCCATAAATAATGAAACAATACCAAAACTATTCTTTTGGGTTCCACAAAACAACTCACAAAAAAAAAATTGGGATTGTGAATTATAAAACAAAAGTTATGAAACCTCAAATATATGTTGGAGAATAAACCAAAACGTATTATGTGAAAACCAGTATCTCTCCACACGAAAATCAGAAGCCCGACACCTTATTTATATTAAAAATCAAGGCGGTGATGTGTCAGCTTAAAAGAGCTCTCGTTTGAATGACATGTGACGTCGTTCGATCGAAACTCCATCTCGTTCGAACGAGATGTGACGGCATTTGAACGACAGTCACCGACCCCCTTAAAAATGAATTTTAGATTTTTAAATAACTTGGAATCCTCATAACTTAAAATTGGTCACGGGATTAGGAGATATTTAACCAAATCTTTTATGATTTTGAAAAATTAATGAAAAGCGGTGGAACCCCCAATTTTTATAAATCTTGATTCAACAAGTCAAATTTCAATTTCCTTTTATATAGGTGCGGAAGGGAGATGATGGTTCAACTTAAACAAATCAACAAATTTTAATTTCTTTCAAATTAAAATTAAACAACGTGAAATTAAATTAAACACAAATATTAATTTCACTTAAACCAATTAATTAACCCAAGTCCTAGAAATTTTCCTAAGTCATATTTTTCATTTAATCAAAATAGGCCAAACCAAATTTTAACACATTAAATTAATGACTTTAATTAACTACTAATTACCCAAACTTAATTTACCACCAAATTAAACAAGTACTGATTAAATTAAACTAATGTTATCTTTTCACCTAAACATGCGTTCTAAGTGATTTTGTAAAAGATAAAATTCACAATTAAGCCACTACGCCGCGATGTACGAGGAAAAACCCACAACGGGAAACAACCTCGGACGGCGCTAGCCTTAAGTCCACTAAATATGGTTTTACAAATTACAAGACAGATGACTTACTTCCTCGACTCGACCCCTTTCAAGCCTTGACGCGTCTTCCTATAAACACCCCCGCCTAGTAGACAACCCCGGAGCTCCACCAGAATCTTGGTCTTCACCAATGAGATAATAGGTATACCGTCAACCACACATGGTGCCTTTCACCATGTGAGAATGCCGCAGCAAAACACGCTTCTTCTTCTCTGAGGGATTTAGAAGAAAACCCAAACGAACTCTTCAATAGGTATAGTAAATCGGTGCCAAACCTCCAAGCAATGTATATATATATATATATATATATAAAGAAGACTTGGAATAAACAATATGGGTGAAAAAAAGTGTTGTAAAGATTTTTCTTTGAAAAATTAACACTTAAACATGAACTTTTTCTTGGGAAAGATGAACTCTCAAAACTCTCTCTAGGAGTTAGATTATTACGAAAAAGTTAATTAGAAAAAGTTAATTTTCGTACTTAAGATGTTATGTCAAAAGATAGTGGGAAAAGAGGTGGGAAAGTGGAAAAAAACTACTCAAACAGCCAAAATTACTGTTCCCCTCAAAACTCGTTTGAAAGAGATTTTCATTCGAACGAAGTCTTGTTCGAACGAGCCTTCTAATGAAGTTCCAGTGTGAACTCGTTAGAAATCTCGTTGGAAATCTCATTCGAACCATCATTCTCATTCGAACGATACTTCGAACGACATTCCAGTGGCCTTTTGGGGAACTCATTGGCAGACCTCGTTCGAACGAGATTCTCGTTCGAACGAAAAACTCATTCGAACGAACTTCGAGAAAGCTGAAAAAATTAAGATTTAGCCCATAAACTTTAAATAGTTTATATTGAAGTTTTAATAAAATCTTTCTGAAATTAAACAACAGTTTTAGAAAAAAAATTCACCCAATAATAAATTGTTCAAAGCTCCTATATATATATATATATTAAAATGCATTCATACCTTAGGAACAATTGGGACTGTGTTAGTGACATATAAATGAGGCACTTGAAACATGGCATTTGATGAAGCTTTATACTCTTGGCCACTACGTCTTCAACTAAACACATCATAGGAGTGAATAGGTACATTGAACACTATCCGATGACATAAATGTTTTTGTCCGTAATTGAGCCAAAACTACAATGGACTCAATTGGAAATTTGTGTCCTTACAAATCTCCCCCTTTGGCTATTCCGGGACAAAAACCAAACAAAATTCCTAAAGGGCCGTCAAACTCTACTAGACACAAACATCCCACCCAATACTTGATATAAGACCCAAGGATCAGAATCTTTGCCGGTGAAAGTTTTCGCTTAGAGTAATTCCTAGACCTTAAGCAAACTATGAAACGCATAGGGAATATCAATATATTAAATGCAATTAAAGTAAATACTCAACCTAAATTAATTCTCCCTTTTTATCAAGCAATGATCAACCCAAGAAGATAGCGCTCTCCCCCTAAGTTAATTCTCCTAAACTTAGATAGATTATAATAGGATTAGATACCATTTCTCCCCCTATCATTCTCCCCCTTTTTGTTAAGGAATCGACAAAGGATAAAACTAATTTAAACATGCAATGGTGCATAAAGTGATGAGAACATTAAATCACATGGGCAACAAAATCATAACTAATCCAAAAAATAATAACGGATACCAACTAAGATGCAAGACAATGATACCGATATAATACATAAAGTATTAAGCATGTGATATCAACAAAGAATGCAACTAGATAGATACCAATTATGAATTAAATCATAGATGGACTAGAAGGCAAGGCAAAGACAAAACGAAAATATCAAATATATGTATACATAATATATACCAAATAGACATGACTATACATATATAGATATAAACACAAAAATGACACAAAATAAAATGTGCTTTTCACACTCGTATGGAAAAAATGTGTCATATGAAAACGGAAGTGTTGGGGTGTGAACTAGTAACAATTAAATTTAGACCCAAACACTTAAAACACGTTCACGAAGTTCTCAATTGATTGCAAATTTCAACACATTTAAATATAACCTCATGTGGCAATATAAATTGAACTCAATGAACAAACATACCCAATGCATACAAGCCTAGACTTTTTATGATTCTACAAACCAATAGAGCCATGACAATGAAAGGAAAACTGGGGTAAAAAGACATTGTTCAAACCGTTGATATACCATACAATCTCCCTCAATAAGCATATATTATTCTTTTGAATGATAATATCAATTAAACATAGGCCTTGGCAATTATTTTTCTTTATAATGCCATATTTTCTTTTAGGCCTTTGGACCACATATTTATTTTAGGTCCATTTCAAACGGGTGGCTTACAATCGTAAAGGATAATAAATCCATTCGGAGCCCTGCCTCGTGCACATTTTATATATAATTTTTTTTCTCACAAATCTCACATGTTACGGATTTTGACATGCACTAGTCCTCCTAGGTCACAAATATGCAGATGACTGGATTGGTAGGAAAACCCCTCACAAAGCTCCAATATACATATGAAGTTAAATTTCAAAACATCTCGTGCATGTGTGAATAGAGGCATATAAAAATAGAATCCATTTAAATAACTCAAAATCCAACTACTCTATGTAAGCATGGTAAAGAACATAATAAGGATTAATAATCTAAACCAAAAGTCCTAGCCACATGGAAGCATAAATGATGGGATCCAAACACAAGTATATGCCACATAAAGTGTGTCAAACAAAAAAAACACACACACAAAAAAATCTTTTTGAGTTTTTGAAATTTTTTTAAACCAAAAATAAAAATATTTACTCAAAAGACAAACAAAATCATTTGTATTTTTCATTAAGCCTAAATTACTAGAAGGTGAAACAGAAATGATAAACAAAAATCTTATTGTATTTTTTCATTTAATGCAAATAAGAATGAAAAAAGTATAATACAAAAGATAAACAAAAATGATTATTCTAGCATGTGACTAACCATGAAGCATAGACTAAAAAATGACTAAACAAGCATACATTTAGCATGATAATATAGCATGAAGTACAAAAGCTAAAGTATGCAAACGAAACTAACACATTCAACCTTTATATTTTGCAAGGTAGGAAGCATGTGAAAGTAAGTGAGAATAAAAAACACTATCTTATAAAACTACCAAGTCGGATCTCCTAGCCCAAACTAATTACGAATGATAATCTCGGGGTGTAGGAATCTTGGCTACCTTGGTTTCCTTATGTTGGGATTTGCTAGGACCTCTTTTAAGATCGAAACAAAATTTCCTAAGACGACCTTTTTGACCACAATGTGAACACCTAAACTCATGGAGAAAAGATTTAGCTAAGGAGTGATCTCTAAAAGCTTTCCTAGTGGATTCTCCTAAAACATTGGTTTTGTCTTTATGTGTTGATTCACTACAAGTATCGAAGCCTAAACCACACAAGTCATTTTTTATTTGGACCATTCCTAAGATCTTATCTAGTTTTTCGGACCTACACCCCAAATCAAATTTGATTTTGCTAGAGTCTTTTAGTTTAATTTCTAATTCTACAATTTTAGACTCTAACAACACATTTATCTCTTCAAACTCGAGAAGCTCCTTTTTTTTAAGGATTCCATTAAACCTCTAAGGCTATCTCTCTCGCCTTCTATGTATTCCAGATTCTCTCGAAGATATCTCTCTCGTGTCCTAAGGTCTTCCACTAACACAGTCTCATCAACGACCTTGACACGCTCTTTCAAACAAGCTTCTAACTTTAAATTAGCTCTTTTCAATTTAATAGATTCTTCAAATAATTCTTGAAAAACAACTTGAAGTTCATTCACATCAACCTCATCATTTTCATTCTCTCTCTCTTCTTAACTCTCAATACAAGAAAAAAATAGGGGAATAAAAAACTTTGACCTCAGAATTGTCATATTTTTGAATATCTTCATGAGAAGATTCACTATCAGTGCTCACATGACTATCCATAAAAGCCACAAAATTAGTCTTAGTAGGGGAATCAGGTCCTCTTCCTCATCACTATCACTAAGGGTCGCATTATATGAAATAGGTTGCTAACCCTCTCTCCTTAATTTAGTGGGGCACTCAAAAGACCTATGGCCATACCCTTCACAACCAAAACACCTATCTGACTCGTCCCTATTTAAATTTTCTTTAGGAGTTTTGGGGATCCTTTAAGCTTTTTCATTCTTAGAAGTTTCAAATTTCTTTAAATCATTTTTAAATTTATCTTTGTTAAATTTAAGAAATTTATGAAATTTCCTAGCAAACAAGGCCATATCTTCCGAATCACTCTCACTTTTGCTCTCTACTACTTGTTTTTCCTCTTTTTGGGCTTTTAAAGCAATGCCCTTATCTATTTTCTTTTCAGGTTTAGAGAGAAACATGTCTAGTTCATAGGTTTGTAAATCACCTATGAGCCCTTCTAATTTCGTAGAAGCTAAAGTTGGTAAAGAATTTAAAATGGTCACTTTTGGAATAAATCTATCGGGTAGGGACTTTAAAATTTTCTTTATTACTCGGTTTTCGGGTATTTTCTCTCCCAAATTAAAAGATGAATTAACAATATTTTAAAGTCTAGCATAAAATTCATCAAAAGTTTCTTTTTCGTTCAATTTGATGGTTTCAAATTGAGTGGTGAGGTTTTCGAGTTTCGAAGCTTTAACGACAGTAGTACCTTCATGAGTGAGTTGTAAAATATCCCAATCTCCTTTAGCAGTTTCACACTTCATAATGCTATGGAATTCATCCGGTGTGACAGTGCTAAACAAGGCATTTAAACCACCATAATTAAAATTTTAAAGTTTAAATTCTTTCTCACTCCATCTATCGACGGGTTTGGGAACACACTCATTATCTACTAAATGAGTAGGTGGGGACCACCCGTTAACAACAAACATCCAAACTCTCTTGTTGATAGATGTAACAACCCTCGATTCTTGGAGACTGAGAAATTAAATTTTGGGAAAATAAAATTTAATTAAATTGGAGAATTTCAAAATTTGGGAATTGAGGCCCAAAAATAGAGAATATTTTAAAGTATTCCGGATGATATTTTTGCGGGTACCATCGATCCCGAAAGGGTCGAGAGAGTCAAAATGACTGTCATTGGGTCTTATTTCGGCTCCGGAATGCTTTTAAGCTATTTTGACTTGAATTGGAGTAAACGAGTCATTTAAAGTGTGTATTAACATTTAAAATTGGGATTTTGTTTTAAAGGATTTGGAGGCTTACGGATTAAGCCATTTCTCATTTGAGAGAAAAGGGAAAAAGCCCTAGAGAGAGATGAAGAAAGGAAAGAAGAAGAAAGGAAGAGAGAGAGGAAGAAAAGCTTGGGGATTTTCGACCCAACCGCGTCATCGAGGACGATCCAACCTCCACAAATCTGAGGCAAGTGTTTAATCTTGCTAAATAGCTATTTGTGTATTTAATTTCATAATTTGTGGGGTAAAGAAATGGATTTTTGGGTATAAATACCAAAACCTAGATTTTTTGGTTTAAATCTTGAAATCAATGTTTAAATATGGATTTAATGGAATAAAATGGTTGGGATCAACTTTGGGTTGGTTAATGGGCTTAAAATCATGATTTGATGAAAGTTTGGGGATTAGAATGGAAGTTTTAGGGTATTAATTTCGTAGGTTGCTGAAAATGGAAAATAGGCCAAGATAACTAGTATGGCCGGTCGACCGTGCCTTAAGGGAAAAGCCTACTGCATTTCTTCGTAGGCAAAATATGGACCCACGGTCGACCGGGGGTCTGGGACCGGTCGACCGGTCCCCTGTTTTTAGCCCAAAACTTGGATTTCTCCTCCCCCTTTTCTTTTGGAGTTTATTCTTAGGGGCTTCCTTAATGGGCTGTTTTATGGGTTTCCTAAGATGACTTCTAGCCCTTTTTGGTTGGGTTTGTTGATTTGGGGTTCTCTCTTATAAAGTAAGAGATATCTTTTGGTGACTTATAGGGGGTCTCTCACTTAGTATCCGATAGTGGGAACTTCTTGGAATCATTGGATAAGAAATATCCATGTATGTTGTGAAATTTCAAGGCCAACATTTATGTCAAATCCTTATAAGGATAGGATATGGTTAAGCTATAATTTGGGGCCAAATGGAAGAGAGTGGTTGCATACTCTTTAAGATTAAGGGGTCTCATATCCTTAAATAGAAATGTTTAGTCTAAGGATAATTGATAACTCAATAGGAGTAAGGGTTACCGAGACTTATTCGAACCATAGGTGACATTGAAAACGCTTTGGGATCGTACTATCGACTAGAATAAGTGGTAGCATAAATTCTAGTAGGATTAGTTTACACGTAATTATGGGGATATGACCACTGAGATTCCAATACTTGAAATGAGGTTGGAATAAATTGAGGTTTTAGACTATTAAGGCATGTGTGTGCCTATGGTTAAATAGTAGTAAAGTAATTAGGTACTGTTGAATATGGATGAAGTGTGTAGTGATGGATTCCTACACATACTCTTGGGTGATAACCCAAATGTTGAATATATATGTATAGATATATACATATGGTTTTGGGAGACTATTCATCATAGGAAAAATGATTGAATATGTTTCAAGTGAAGGATTGTATTCACATATCGAGGTACATTTAATGGAAATATTGGTAACGACTTGTATATTAAGGATTATGTATACTTATAGCCGGGTTTATATATCTTATACGTATGAACGAGAATTAGTTTGTATATATATTGATATAGCGATGTGTGAATATATGTACATATATCTATGTATGAATGTGAATATATGGATATATTTATGTTGTGGACATACATGGTATGGATATTTAAACCGTATATGATGGTTTATTATATTGGATCATATGATGGGATCATATGGATGTATGTATATTGCGTATGTGAGCGATATATATTCTTATGTGGTTAAGCATACCCCGCTCATGCTATCATTGGGAAGTTTCCGCGCAGAGGGTGAGCATCCTGGCATATAGAGAAGGGTGTGGATATTCCCCAGGTCATAATCGTCCCTTCTGTTATTATACGATATAGATATATATTTTGGGATGAGACGTGGTGGGTATGTTTCATCTCATTGCCGGTTGGAACTATGACCGCTTCCCGGGAAGTCGTGTGTGTGAGTTACCACGAGGTGGGTGTCATTGATCCCCACCAGGTGGTCCCCAGTTGTTACGTGAGCCGGACTCTGGGAAGATGATAGCATTGATGCAGTTTTATCGGCGCTATATATTTAGCCGGGTATTATATGTGCATGGCCTTTGTACATCATATATGGTATGTACACTTGGTCATGGGTATGGATGATGGCATGTATATATATATGGTGAGAATAAAATACCTATATATATATTTATATATCCTAGATGAAAGGATATGGTATTTCTATGGGGCACATCTTGGATGATTATGGTGTACCATGTTATTTGGGGGTTGATGTATCGCATTTAAGGAATACTTCGGTTACATCATCCCAAGGATATTATTGGAGATTTTTAGTTGTTTTCACATTGTAGTTTAAAATTTTAGCAGTAATGGTAGTATTAAATTGTATGTTAAGGATTATGGATCTCTAGGATCGACATTGCCCAGGAGTAGTGTAACGAGGTGGTTCCTTGTTTAGATTTCGCTTTGCGAGGCACCTCACGCACGAAACGCAGTGCCATGTCGAGATTTGAGAGAAGTAATTCTATCTGTGGCATCTCGGATCTCTAGTCTTGACCTTGTCAGGAGTAGTGTAACGGGGCGGTTCCTTGTTTGGATTTCGCTTTGCGAGACTCCCCACGCACGAAACGTAGCACAAATTTGAGATTAGAGAAAGGTTTTGCCAATAATCCATGTGCATGATATTTAGAAATAAATTCTTATATTTTAGCCTATATATATGTGTATATATATATATATATATATATATATATATATATATATATAGGGGTAACGTATTAAGTATTATAATTCATTATAATTATAAATCGGAATCCATTAGGCCTATTATGGCATAATTGTTTTTATCATAATCTAGTAGGATTAGAAAGGGTGGATCCTTAGATTATGACGGGAAAGTAGCTCTCGTGGGTATAGGCTAGGCCTATGATAAGTTAGGTTGTCCTAATAACATTGGGGGTAATTTAACTAAAACTTGAGGACGCGAATAGGTGCGCGCCTTTAGATGAGAGGTGAGTTGAGGTTTCACGAGAGTGCGGTCTCACTTTAATTATGAAATAAGTATTCCGATAATTATTATGCACGGTTAACACACTTGCTAAATATTTTTCACATTCGGGGCTCTGACCCGTTTACTTTTCTCTCCTCCTTGTATATATATATGTTACCACAGGTATCCTACCGCATGGATGCCGGATGACCTTCTATCCAGAGTCTTGGGAGCCGTGATAGGTGCGGACTGTTGCGGGATGTATCTGGTAGTCGCTTCCTACTTTTAAAATTCTAGGCAGGATTCATGTTGTATATCGGGTTTGTACCCAAGGGATATTTATAGATGTTTATACTTATTCCATTCCAGTTATTGTATTAGCTGTGACCCGACAGCTTATTCGGGTCTACTTTCGTACATTCAGTTGTAGTTATTCATTTTGTTTTATCATAGCATTTAGTTTATCATAGTTCTTTCTTGCATCCTTCTCTTATTTATTGGTCGTTTTGTAGTGTTGGGTTGTGTTATGTTGCATGTTTTACTTTATTTAACATCTCGCTTATATGATATCGGGTAGGTAGTCCTATGTTATATAGTACCGACAGTTGATGTTGAGACTGGACCATCTGAAATTCCTGATTTAATATAGTATAGGGCTAGCCACCCGTTATTATTTTAGGCGGGTTGTGATATATTGTATCAGAGCATCAGGTTCTAGAGTCCTTAGGATCTGTGCGAGTTATGGATTCTCCGTTAACGTTCTTGACACAAAGCCCTATAAATAGGACTGTTGTGTTCACTGCGTTGTTTTCTTCTGTGAAGTATATTCACTTGATTGGCGTTCTGATAACAGTTGCTCTTGTTTCGTTTCAGACGTCGCCTAGATTTTGTCGTCTAGGAAAGGATAAGATTAGAAGTACCATACCAATAGTATATTTTGGGTAAACTTTAATCGGGGGTATTTATTTTTCCCCGGTTTCGGAGGAGTTACTGAGGAGATTTCTAGCAGTGGTTCGAGGTGATTTATCGGAACGGAAAATTTACTCGATTGGAGAATCTTGGTCTTAGTAAAGAAAGTCCGAGGAGAGGCATGTAGTGTAGTCCTTGGGAGGTTTAGATTGAGAATATGTTAACCTTAGTTAGGAAACCTAATGTTGGTGACTCTTACCGAGGTGAGGTTGGTGTAGTTATCCCAATAGCAGGAGTATCGCCTTCTAAGATGAGGGGGAAATGCCTTTGGAGACTCAGTTTCATTGTGTAGGACGGAGGGAGTTTTCGGTAGTTGCAATCGCGCCTTGCCCTTAAATATGGTTAGGAAGGGTTCTGAGAATGATGTTTCTCTTGTGAAGAAATAGGCTTAGGGTTAATGATTGTCCTAGAGGAAGTTGAGGACCCTGAGTTGAGATTCTAGGACAAGGGGAAACCCTTGAGTTACGGAAATGTAAGGTATAATACATTTCTTTGGGTTTAAGTTACGCTTTGTGCGATATTGGGAACGTCGCGTGTGAGATGTGATGAGTAGCTAGCCGCTATACCGCTAGGGTGTATGGAATTTTCTTAGAGGAGGAAGTGAGCAAGAGTGGCCTTTATATGGCATCTTTGGTGATGATACACCTTTTTATAACGAAATCGTAGGGAAGTATCCCATTGAGGGAAGAACTTATTTTTACATATAAGTGTTGATATGATGTATAGGAATTTCATAACTTAGAGGTTCAGAGTTTGGTAGACTTATGTGGAGCGGATAATTTAGCTCATAGTTGTGTTAGTTTTGAGAACTAGGTATTGGCTAGAGTATTGTATTTGTTGAGGCCTTGTGTTTTAAACATAAGGTGTTTGTTTGGCGTGTCGAAAGACGCGGAATATATTTATATCGTATTATCGTATAGGCCCTCGGGCGATATCTAAAATATGGAAATTCCTCTTTTATAAAACCTTAACCCTGGTTGAACTAATCTCAATCCCCGACCTAGCTACACAGTAGTGTATTGGGAGGGTTCTTTGTTTGGATTTCGCTTGCGAGACCTCCCCCGCACGAAGGTGGCTAGTGTCAGGAATTGAGGAGAGTTATACCATTGGGAAATTTTAAACTTGTATATATTTAGTATGTTGTAATAGATCATATTGCTGAGGGTTATGTTAAGATTTGAGGCTAATGGATCCTGATTATAATTCTACGAGTGGAAACTCGGGTACGGGGTGTATGGGCGCCCTGGGTAGCTAGTTGATTTTAAAGACCGGTAAGGATCTACATAGTTCGACGTGAGAACTAGAAAGGATCGGCATAGTGATCCTGAGGATTGATGTGAGGACTAGATGATATTGAGGTCCTATGCATGTCTTAAATTTTGCGGACGAAATTTTTGTAAGGGGGAAGTGTGTAACAACCCTCGATTTTTGGAGACTGAGAAATTAAATTTTGGGAAAATAAAATTTAATTAAATTGGAGAATTTCAAAATATGGGGATTGAGGCCCAAAAATAGAGAATATTTTAAAGTATTCCGGATGATATTTTTGCGGGTACCATCGATCCCGAAAGGGTCGAGAGAGTCAAAATGACTGTCATTGGGTCTTATTTCGGCTCCAGAATGTTTTTAAACTATTTTGACTTGAATTGGAGTAAACGAGTCATTTAAAGTGTGTATTAACATTTAAAATTGGGATTTTGTTTTAAAGGATTTGGAGGCTTACGGATTAAGCCATTTCTCATTTGAGAGAAAAGGGAAAAAGCCCTAGAGAGAGAGGAAGAAAGGAAAGAAGAAGAAAGGAAGAGACAGAGGAAGAAAAGCTTGGGGATTTCCGATCCAACCTCTACAAATCTGAGGCAAGTGTTTAATCTTGTTAAATAGCTATTTGTGTATTTCATTTCATAATTTGTGGGGTAAAGAAATGGATTTTTGGGTATAAATACCAAAACCTAGATTTTTGGGTTTAAATCTTGAAATCAATGTTTAAATATGGATTTAATGGAACAAAATGGTTGGGATCAACTTTGGGTTGGTTAATGGGCTTAAAATCATGATTTGGTGAAAGTTTGGGGATTAAAATGGAAGTTTTAGGGTATTAATTTCGTAGGTTTGCTGAAAATGGAAAATGGGCCAAGATAACTGGTATGGCCGGTCGACCTTAGTCTGGGGACCGGTCGACCGTGCCTTAAGGGAAAAGCCTACTGCATTTCTTCGTAGGCAAAATATGGACCCGCGGTCGACCGGGGGTCTGGGACCGGTCGACCGGTCCCCTGTTTTTAGCCCAAAAACTTGGATTTCTCCTCCCCCTTTTCTTTTGGAGTTTATTCTTAGGGGCTTCCTTAATGGGCTGTTTTATGGGTTTCCTAAGATGACTTCTAGCCCTTTTTGGTTGGGTTTGTTGATTTGGGGTTCTCTCTTATAAAGTAAGAGATATCTTTTGGTGACTTATAGGGGGTCTCTCACTTAGTATCCGATAGTGGGAACTTCTTGGAATCATTGGATAATAAATATCCATGTATGTTGTGAAATTTCTAGGCCGACATTTATGTCAAATCCTTATAAGGATAGGATATGGTTAAGATATAATTTGGGGCCAAATGGAAGAGAGTGGTTGCATACTCTTTAAGAGTAAGGGGTCTCATATCCTTAGATAGAAATGTTTAGTCTAAGGAACAATTGATAACTCAATAGGAGTAAGGGTTACCGAGACTTATTCGAACCATAGGTGACATTGAAAACGCTTTGGGATCGTACTATCGACTAGAATAAGCGGTAGCATAAATTCTAGTCGGATTAGTTTACATGTAATCATGGGGATATGACCACTGAGATTCCAATACTTGAAATGAGGTTGGAATAAATTGAGGTTTTAGACTATTAAGTCATGTGTGTGCCTATGGTTAAATAGTACTAAAGTAATTAGGTACTGTTGAATATGGAGGAAGTGTGTAGTGATGGATTCCTACACATACTCTTGGGTGATAACCCAAATGTTGAATATATATGTATAGATATATACATATGGTTTTGGGAGACTATTCATCATAGGAAAAATGATTGAATATGTTTCAAGTGAAGGATTGTATTCACATATCGAGGTACATTTAATGATAAAATTAACATGCATTCTAAGTGATTAAATAAATTTTATCTTTTTACCTAAACATGCATTCTAAGTGATTTTGTAAATGATAAAATTAACAATTAATCCACTACGCCGCGATGTACGAGGAAAAACCCACAACGGGAAACAACCTCAGACGGCCCTAGCCTTAAGTCCACTAAGTATGGTTTTACAAATTATAAGACAAATGACTTACTTCCTCGACTCGACCCCTTTCGAGACTTCACGCGTCTTCTTATAAACACCTCCGCGAAGTAGACAACCCCAGAGCTCCACCGGAATCTTGGTCTTCACCAACGAGACAACAGGTACACCGTCAACCACACACGGTGCATTTACCATGTGATAATGCCAAGAAAAACACGCTTCTTCTTCTTTGAGGGATTTAGAAGAAAATCCAAATGAACTCTTCAATAGGTAGAGTAAACCGGTGCCAAACCTCCAAATAATGTGTGTATATATATATATATATATATATATATATATATATATAATGAAGACTTGGAATAAACAATATTAGTGAAACAAAGTGTTGTAAAGATTTTTCTTTGAAAAATTAACACTTAAACATGAACTTTTTCTTGGGAATGATGAACTCTTAAAACTCTCTCTGGGAGTTAGAATATTATGAAAAAGTTAATTATAAAAGGTTGATTTTCACACTTAAGAAGTTCTGTCAAAAGATAGTTGAAAAAGAGATGGGAAAGTGGAAAAAAACTACTCAAACTGCCAAAATAACTATTCCCGCCAAAACTCGTTCGAACAAGATTTTCGTTCGAACGAGCCTTTTAACGAAGTTCCAGCGTGAACGCATTAGAAATCTCGTTGGAACCATCATTCTCATTCAAACGATACTTCGAACGACATTCCAGTGGCCTTTTGGGGAACTCGTTGGCAGACCTCGTTCGAACGAAAAACTCATTCGAACGATAATTCGAACGAACTTCCAGAAAGATGAAAAAATTGAAATTTAGCCTAGAAACATTAAATAGTTTACATTAAAGTTTAAATAAAATCTTTCTGAAATTAAACAACAGTTTTAAACAAAAATTTTAGCCAATAATAAATTGTTACAAGCTCCTAGATATATATTAAAATGCATTCATACCTTAGGTGCAATTGGAACTATGTTGGTGACGTAGAAACAAGGCACTTGAAACAAGTGCATTTGATGAAGCTTTATACTCTTGGCCGCTACGTCTTCAACTAAATGCATCATAGGCTTGAATAGGTGAATTGAACACTATCCTATGACATAAATGTTTTTGTCCGGAATTAAGCCAAAACTACAATGGACTCAATTGGAAATTTGTGTCCTTACAATTAAAAACCATTTAAAATTATTTCAAAAATCATTTAAACTTTTATAAAAATATCCCAACACTTTTAATGTAAAATGTAAATGGACGGTAAACACATTTTACCAAATTCATCCTTATTGGGATTGGGTGTTGAAGACTTTTTGAAATTCGGATTCGACTTGTAGATGTGAGCTTCTCAATTCTTAGACGTCTTGTAAACAACTTGTAGTGGTATACGACATACTAAATTATGACGGAGAATGTTCTTACAAATTATATTTATAAAATACATATAATTAATGTTTAGTCAACATTTTAATCAAGTAGGACTTACAGAGACAAATAGAGATATTCTTGCCTTAAAAGAAAAATGTGATAAATTTTGTTTGGGGAATCATTTATTCTTCAAAAAAGATTCAATTAGTTTTCTTTTATTGTTTTGAAATTCCAACTTAAAAGATCTTAAAATAAGGGTTGAAGATGTTTAATGGAGTTTAAAGGTTCAAAAAACATGGTTGTGTAGGTTAATTTTAGAAAGCAACATGTACAATAAAATAAACCTTAGCTACAATGTCCCTAAACTAAAAATTATAACTTACCCGTCTCTCGTATCCAGAATTCAATAGAATCCTAACACCCCCTCTATAGATCGCATCAAGTTGTTATAGCAATTAAAGGACCTTATTATAGTATCTCCTCCATGTGAGTCATAATATCTTATTTTTTTTTATAATTTGAAATTTAATTCCTATATTGTAAAGTCCAAATATTTCCAACTCAAAACCAATTTTTAAAATGAAAAATTATTAACTTTCTAAATTTCCTAGCTTAGAGTTCAAGAAATTCTAAAAAGACTCAAATGCACCTATAGTTTCCACCCAAAGTATAAATTATCAAATATTAATTACATGTTTATGTTATCCAGTTAATCAATAAAAAATAACCAAATTCATTTAAGTTAAATATTTTCTTACTTAATTCAAATTACAACATCATAATTCATTTTAAATAAGTAATCATTAATTTAATTCATTAATTTGGGTTAAATTATGGGGTATTGTAGGTAGTAGAGCATTCGTTTAGTTAGTTGGGAATGTATACTTAGCGGTATTATTGATAGATTAAGCATTTGGTCGGGGTACCCCCATGTGTCACCTATTTTGCATTATAAGAGAATATATTGGGAGGATAACCTTTGTGGCCATATTCATTGTTTTGGATATGTCTACGCATGACATTATTTCATGGATGGATTGGTTATCCCAGTATCATGCTAGCGTGGAGTGTTTTGTAAAGTCTATAGATTTTTCCAATTTAGGACTCAAAATGAATTATGTTGTCAACACGCACCAGTATATGGAGGATAGTTTTTCAGAGTGGTGTATTATTAGACACTCTTCCAGTTGTTTGGCAGTTTCCCCATGTGTTTCCAAATATCCCTAAATTATCATTGAGTCGTGAGGTCAAAATTTTTACTAGCCTTGCTCGAGAAACTGCATTGATAGCCCGACCACTATATCAATTTCACCATTGAATATGACGTAGCTCATAAAGAAGATTCGATAATTTCTTAGACGTGGATTTATTTGAAGGAGTACATCATCATCAGGAGAACCGGTCCTCTTCATGAGTAATAATGGATTATTAAAATTGAGTATGGATTATAGGGAGTTTAACAAGGTCGCCATATAAAAAGTATATGTTTCCCCATACTTATCAAATATTGATTTGAGATTTAAATATCACGAGTTACGAATTTGGGAGAATTATGTACCAAATACAAAATTTATTATGCGTTATGGGTCTTATGAGTTTGTAATTATATCATTTGGCCTATCTAATTATCCAATAGTGTTAATAGATTTCAGGTAGTTTCTTGGTCAATTTCTCATCGTCTTCATTAGTGACATTAAGATTATTTTAAGATAAAAGAACAATATTACTAACACTTGAGGTTAATATTGCAAGACTTATGATACCACTTGTTGAATGGAATTTTTTATAAGTCAATATCATTGTTAAAGGAGGTCCAATTCATTAGGGTTTATTATGATTAAGAGGAGAGTTTGAGTGGGCCCGATAAAGATTTATCTAGTGTTAGAGTGTTAACATCCCATGACACTAACATATGAGTGCAGTTTCTTACGATTGGCATGTTACTATTGGTGATTTAAAGAGTACAGAACATATTTCTCATCAAATGAACCAAGAACTATGCATAATTCATCCCATATCTCTTTATTTTATGAGGACACCTTTTAATGTCCGTGTAATCTAATAATCTTAAGCAATGCTTGATTCCCTAGTGACGCGACTCATAAAGTGTCTATAATGTGTGTTCACTATAGGCTCAAGTGCAAGCCTGTCACATTAGTAATAGACCCGGTAAGTCGGGATCGTATCCACAAGGAAAAAGGACAACGGAGTTGTAACGACGGGAAAAGACGAAGGAATCCTAACTCTGACTCTAAAAAGAAAGGAAAAATGATTTGGTTTGAGAATTGATTACGACTAAATGCAATTGTGAAATTATGAAGAAATGCAAATATACGAGATTACCTAAAATATGAATGAAAGATGATTTGAAACTTTTTAACTAAGTGATGAGAAAAACAGGACGGGAATACAATCCCCCAACCCTAGTGTATTGCAGTTATAATATTAATCATAAATTTATTTGATTAATTAGACTCGGAATTTAGTACTCCCAAGCATTACGTATATGAGGCTCAAGCCCGCCTCATACTTAATGAGAGGACGAGTTAATCGATATCGCGATAGTGACACTCGAATTTCATTCGAAATAATCCCGGTTACCTAGAGGCAAACGAGATATAAAGATATACAATTGTTGTGTTCCTACGCAATACGGTCATAATCAATCACTAAATTCAGAGGATTAATGTTATACACATGAAATTAACACATTAGGTTGGGTTCATGTATCTCGACCTTAGAAAATCTAGCCTAGCATACTGAAAGTAATGAAAACAATGTTTGAATTACAGAAAACCATGATTAATCTAAGGAAAACTTGTGAATTGATGTAAAAAGGAATTGGACTCAAGAAATAACTCACTAATATCACCAAAGCAGTAGCAGCAGTAATTAAGAACACTTGAAATCACAGAACTTTGAACAATCTTCAACTATGGAATTAAAAACTGTAAATTGTATCTAAACTAGGGTTTCTGAAAAAGAATGGAAAATTAACTAAAATTATTCTTGTAAATAATAATAAAAAAATGGGTTTTTATACCCTACAAGAATTTAGGAGTTATTGTTGCACTAGGGCTCTTCTTGAGAGGAGATAGAATTTCAAGATCTCGATAGCCGGATCGGTCCGGGCCTTAGGCGGATCGGTGTGCCTCCCATGCGGATCGATTCCTTTTATTTTCTGGAGGACCGGTCTGGGGCGGAACGGTTCTTTTATTTTCCTTCCTTCTTCAGTTTGCTTTCGATCCGGTGTCTTCTTGAGTTTTGCATATCGGACCAGTCCGGGGTGAGGCCAGACCGGTCTGCCACTTTGACTTTTTTTTTCTCAACTTTGACTGCTCATATCTTTTGTGCTGGGAAGCCAATTGAGGTAACGTTTCTTCCTATGTGCTCATGAGTTTGATATCTTCAACTTCTCTTTAGGTACCTCATCCAAATTCGAGGTAGAAATTACACTTTTGCCCTTTTGACTTTCCTTCTTGTCTTTCTTGATTCTTCCGGTTTCCTTCTTTCGTTTCTTGACATCAAATGCCTGTAAAATCACTACAAAATACCAAAAACTCGGTGTACTCGTTAGGATAAGTTAGTATCAAGATTATGAGATAAAGTTAAATCAATTATGTTGTTTGACGTGATAAAAGTAACTAAATTAAGGGATAAATTGGGAAGAATTTATGCCTAATCACCTAGCTCCAATGATAGTCTGTAACAGGAACCAAAGAACTAATAAATGTAGGCCTGGAGTTATTCATGAAATAACTTATCACCTTATCCCATGTACTCGTCTGATTGAAAAGGCTACTCAACCATGTATGGGGTCATTTATAGTCGTCTGTCTATCAAACTTTCCACCACGAATTGGTCGAAAAGTTCATCCAATTCCTAGGTGTTAAAATTATGCTTCGCCCGAGCATTTGGTTCACGAAGTGTCGATGCCTATGGTGGATATGCTAGGTCATCATGTCCCGTGGGTGTTCGCACCTGTCTTTCTCTCCAATTATGAAGCATCGAAAATTGAATATTGAAATCCTAAATGTGATGAGACATAAATGAGACTACAAAGTCTAAGAGAACCCAAAACGCACATATCAAATAAATCTATCCAGAAATCTAAGAGAACCCAAAACCCTCATGTCCTAGGACCATGCGCTGATATTCAAATGGTAAAAACAATTGAAATATCATTCTCGTAATGGAAAAAACAAATGAAACATGTTAAAAACATAAGAATGAAGAATGAAGAATGAAAATCCCATAAACATACAACTCCTAAAGATGCGTCACAATATGATTGATTGAGAGAGAAGGATAATAACTAAACACCAACTGCCAAATATACATGTTTATATCGATTTAAAAAAAATAAAAATCAAGTCATACTGTCTAATATAAATGCCATATATACCCAAAACTACAACTTAATCCATTTAAAATAGAAGGATAATATATCAATGACATGGATCTTTGCTGATCTTTCTCATTGTAAATCTCTAAATATGAGAATGGAGATATAAAATAATGCATAAAATAATGTGTACTATATAAAATAATGTATTTTTTATATTTAGGATTGGTCACTGTAAATAATAAAGAGGGTTTTTCATACCCATTTTGGGGGAAATATCGAGATGAATGTTTTATTCTCTGTACACTTGAAAATCATTCACAAGATGCAAAGACCACCTAATTCAAATATCCTTTATAGATTTCATCGGAATTTCTCTTATTCGTCGAAAAGGAATATTACAGTCTTATTTTTTACTTATTTGGCTCTAATATGACATATAAATAAGCTTGATTTTATTGACACCCAACAAACCAATCAATAATACTCACAAAATATCACTACACGTAGACCACTTTTTGTTTCATTTACCACCAAAGGGAACCCATATATTTAAAGTTCAATTTTCTCATTTTTAACCATCTCGTTCCTCTCTTCATCTATGTCTCTCACATTCAAACTCATTTTAATATCGAACAACATACTATCACCATCTTCACCACATACCATCACAATCTCGACCACCGTACCACCACCATGCCAACAACAATAACATTTTGAGTGTATGAATGCGAACATGTGTATATATTTTCTATATCATTAACTTTCTCTAAAAAAAACTCGTATAAAAGTATTTACTTTTAATTAATAAATTATCCTAAGAAACATTATTTTCTAAGATACAACCCATAAACAACTATAACTAACACTCATATTAACATATGATTCCAAACATAGTTAATTTTTTTTGTAATAGTTAAATTTTTTGAAATTTGCAACTGCGTTACCTGAATCCTGAAATTTCCTGGAAATTTTGGGCATGGACCCTTATATTTACCCTAGTATTAGTGGTTTGTACCCCTAATTTTGGCCTCATTTTAGGTGCCTAGACCTAAAAATTTTCCCCAAAATAGGGATTTGGACCACGAATGGATACAATTCTTGAAAATGGCAATATTTCACGTATTGGAGACTTGTTGGACCCTGAATTTTTGTCCTAAACTCCAGGAGAAGACATCGAAATTTTGTCCCAACCTTGTGTCTTGGACACCAAGTATGTACAACTATATTATGTTTTTTTAGCCACATTACGTGCTTGGACCCTTAATTTTGTCATCATTTTCGAGATCGGGGGAATGAATTTGCAAGTTTTCGGGCCTATGATTTTTTTGAAGTTTCAAGTGTTATTTGAATCCTACGTGAGTATATACATTGATTAAAGTTATTTATGGGTTGAATATGAAGTGAAAATATTTATTTGTGTTGTTTTTTCATTGAAATATAAATTTTGTCGTAACAAGGATTTTTGTGTCTTAATGGGAGATACGGGGAGAAAGAGGCGTCAGTCTATGTGTGTGTGTGTGTGTGTCTGTGTTCGTGTAAAGATAGATTCATTGGTGGTTATTAGAGATAATGGGTTGGGGTGATGAATATAATGTGGTGGAATATGGTTGTGGGGAGGGTGGTGGTGTAGAATACGATTGAGAGAAAATGAGAGTTTGAGTTGTAAGAGGTGAAAAAAAGGAAGTCGAAGCCAATGAAAATTTTAACACAAATTATTTACAGCGTGTGGTTTCCTTAAGCAATAACATACTACTTCTTTATAGTTGTATTGTGGGGTAGTTTTTTGGATGTCAATAGAAGCAGCCTTTCAAGATAGAATAATATAATTAAACAATTTTAGATAATAAATATATAATTAAAATCTTTGAAAATAGAAGTTGTATCGGAGTACCTCGTATGCGCTAAATTCTACTTAAAATAGGATAATTACTCTAATGGTGCACCTCATGAGAAATATGTTTACACATGGCAAAAATGGTTGGATGCTCTAGGTTCCAAAGTAGGCTCCCTCTTTGTATACTTACTCAACGTGTTAGAATATTGTTTGATGAAATCAGTTTCATGTTTGTGTTCGTAAACGTTGGAAATCAAAGTGACGAACATCCAAAAACTTTTTACTAAACTTTGTGTCTTTGGCCAAAATCAAAGAAAATGAAAAAATTGGAGAAGTATATCTACAATTGTTGTGGTAGTTGTGGTAAAGACCTTTGGGAATTAGATTCTTGTGTGTGCTTAGTGGATAAACTTATTGGGCCAAAGTCCACATGTCTCTTTCGCCATCAATTCGATTGACCTGGCCCGTGTCGTATTTGGGTCGGGGTCTTAGACCTGGGCTCAATGTGATTTAAATTATGCACAAAATTAAATGGTTTTTTAATTAAAAATTCTAAACAAGTTTTTAATAAAACACATTTTAATTATAGTGAATTAATGGCCAAGTCTTAACCTAGCTGGTCATTAGTCCCAGTTTTTAATTCTCACATTGCTTCTTCCCAAAGTTCAAGTGACCTTCCGCCATCGTTTTTACATAAAAAACACACTTATCTCCTACAGAAATATTCACTCTTCAAAATTTTCGTTCAGAAACTAGTTTTCCCTCCAAATAATATTTTATGAATTGATCAGTTAATTATGAATGGGTGATTAGTATGAATTATCCACTATACTATGACAATTTGAGGTTATATGGAGGTTGTTTTATCTTCGAGTTGATTGGCATAAATCGGACTGTGGGATAATTTTGTACAGATACGCGAGCTTTAAAGATATCAACCTAGTATGCGACTTCTCCATTCATTATTTTTTACTTTGGATTTTTCGTATCCGTTAATTTCAATTCTTATTTTAATTCCTACAACAACAATATTAAGGTGTTTCGATTCCTCCTTCTTAAATGAAATTACTTCTCATGCCTTAACTAAACCTTTCAAATTTGAGGATATGCATTACCAAAGATGGAAATAGAAAATGCCTTTTTACCTAACCACTAGAAAACTTGCATCTCCTTTTCAATTAGACAAACCTATTGTGGCTAATTGCCTTATTATTGATGAACACAAGGCCATACGTAGTTAGGATGAAAATGATTTTCTTTGCAAGACGGTATTTTGATTGACCTAGGTGATGATCTTTATGACTATCATGTGAACTAAACAATTGTCAAAGATGTTTGAGAGGCTTTGACCGAAAAATACTATGACGATGAGGAAGTACTAAAATTTTTGCAGTTAGTAACTATTTAAAATTTCAATTGACGGTTGACAAATCTATAGTTTCTCAAACCCACAATTTACAAAAACATTGCACAGGAAGTTATTTAGGAGGGGTATGGATTTAAATGAGAAATTGCATACTATTGTCAATATTGACAAATTCCCTACTAGTTCGAAAGATTTTTAAAATGTTTTAAAGCAAAATCAAAAGAATTTTCACTTGAAATCTTAATCACGCATTTCAGAATTGAGAAAAAATCCCATAAATAAGATTATAGGGTTAAAGTTTTCATCGTGTCTAACAACAAGAATTATAAATAAAAAAATTGCACTTTTGGTTATTTTGAAACCAAATGGAAAAATATGAAAAATTAGAAAAATATCTGCCAATTTTTTTAAACTAAATCATAATTATAATAAGTACCCCTACTAGAAATGGACAAACTAATAACATTGCACTTTTAATCTTCTTTGAGTGTAACAAACCTAGACATATGACATGCAACTGTCGAGATGTGCCTCATCATGCTACAAAAGAGGACTTATGTACTATGATTTCGAAAATCAATATGGTTAGTGGGGTTAAATGGTGTTGTGTAGATATTTGCAGTTCACACCATATTACATATGATCATAACTTAATTTAGACTTATTCTGATCCGGAAGACAAGACGCTATTATTGGGTGACTCATACTCCACTAACGTTATTTGTATTGGAGACATGGAATTAAAGGTTACTTCTGGAAGAAGTGTGGTCCTTAAGGAAGTTTTTCACACTCTCGAGATAAGGAAGACCTTGTTTTCTTACTATCTTCTCAACAAAACTTGTTTCACTCAGACCATTAGGGCAGATTTATTTACAATGACCAAAAATATTACTTTTTCGGTCAAAGGTTATGCCAACGATGTAATGTTTAAGTTTAACGTTAATACTATTATCAAAATTTCACCTTTTTCTTATATTTGCTTCTTCTTTTAATGTGTGGCATGCCAAAATCTGTCATGTTAATAAATGACTTGTTACAAATATGAGTAGTTTATGGTATCACTAAATGATTTTGAAAAATGTGAATGGTGTAGTCAAGAATATATTTACACAATCTGAACTACTTAACATAATTCATTCGAATAATTGTTAGTTGGATGAAATTAGGACTAGAAATGGCAAATGTTACTTTATTACTTGTATTGACAATTATTCGGATAGTTTATTTGTGTATTTAATTAAAAATAAAAGTAAACCATTTAGCATGTTTAAAATTTTATTTTGTACATCCATTTTATCAAAGATTAAGAGACTACATAATGATAGAGGCACCGAATATGATTTTGGACCTTTTATTGAATTTTATAAAATCCATTGTATTATTCATTAAAAAATCCCATTATTCTCATGAAAGGATTAGTACGGCAGAAAGAAATAATAGGGCTTAACTAAATTATTAGTTGTTATCTTGTTAACTTCAGGGGTTGCCTAACATTTGTTGGGAGAAATTATTTTAACGGTGTATCATGTAGTTAATAAAATTCCTAAGGCTAAAACAAAAAGATCTCCTTATGGAATATGGAAATATTGAAAGTTAAACATTTCCCATTTTAAAACGTGGGGATGCTTAGCATATGTATATGTTTTCGACACTAAAAGGTTTAAATTGGATAGTAGAGCACCTATGTTTGTATTTACCGGTTATGCAGTTAATAGTAAAGAATACATATTTTTTTATTTGAAAAATCAAGTTATTATTGAATCAAATGATGATGATTTTTATGAAGATAAGTTTTACATTAAATTAAGAATTAGTGGGGGCATGACATCCACTAGCATTTCAATTTCTAAAATTTCACAACATAATGAATCTATTTTAGAACGAAGAAAGAGAATGGATAACCCATGGTTAACCCGGTCTGACCCCGAACGTTACGTGTGAAGTGCGATGAGATTACCAAAATAATGTTGTTGGTTCAGTTTTATTTAATTAACATTTCACTTCTTTAACATGTGATTCCAATTCAAACCAAGCTTTGTGAGGCACCCGTATGTCTCCTCCGAATCCAAGCATAGAGAGAAACAAACGTAAAATAAAATGAATACTTACCTAAGTAATGTTCTCAAAATAAGGAATCCCGATCAACTTGTCGTAACAAAGAGGAGGGAATCAGCCGAATCACCTGTGGGAAAATACAACAATGAAATGTAGGATCTAATGATTAAAAAGATACTCTAACACTTTACCTACATGCACATACAATTACTTGCTATGTGTGTGTGTATATATATACACACAATAAGGAGCAAAATTGTTACACTATTCAATAAAGAGATAACACAATTAGGGGCTAGGATTAAACCATAAAAATACAAAATGAATGGTTAGATTTTCACTCACACACTAATAGAATTAACTATAGAACACCCCAAAATTTATTTCACCTTTAATTTGAAATTTTAACCACTTTTATTAGAACCATCCATCACTCTCGTCTCTCTCTCTCTCTCTCTCTCTCTCTCTCTCTCCCCCCCAACACTTAAATGGATCCTAAATCTCCATTAAGGCTCCAAAAGGTAGAATGGTAAGCGCACATCATCTCTCTATCTTCGTAGTTTTTCTCTATTTCTATATTCTCTCTTTTTTGTTCGACTTTTGGAATTTTTTGGAGAATTTTACCCATTTTTTCGGCATCCAACTTACAAATATGAACTTTTATGAACTTTGTAATATGTTTGTGTAGGTCTCCTACGCTCCAGAAATTCATTCCAATGGACAATAAATGTTGGAATACATGTGTGGTGCTACTTTTTAGATCGAAGTCCTCTAAAGGTTTTGCCTTGAAGAAAATCATTTCCATGTTTACGGATCTCCATCCATCTTTATTACTTTTTCATCATTATATCAAGTTTAGAAACACGCTTAATGATTCTCTTAATGTTATGAAGAAATATCTTTTCGGCTCATTTTTGGCACCCGATTTTCCGTCTTTTTCGGCGCTCGATTCACGGAATGGTTTGCAAGTTCCTTTTCCTTTTTTTTTTGGCATCCGTCTTTTTCGTTTTTCCTCACCTAATGGCTCATTACAAATCAGGGAGTATTATTTTGTGGAATTATAGATTTGTAAATCTGGGAGTAATATTTTGTTGAGTAGCATTATCTCTCTTTTATGGATTTAAAAAAGAGATTGCGACTTGTAGGGAATTTTCGTAGTTCAGTATTCATATGGAAAAGAAAAGATGATTTTGATTTCATATTATTTTTTCACAGATTATGGTGTTGGCCTTAACCGCACACTCATAAATCTCAAACGTAGTGATCTTTACCAAAGTTAGTATTTTCTTAGTTTTCACCAATATCTATTTTTCTTTTTCTACAAACATTACTATTACATTTATGAGATTATCACATCCTTTGTTTTTTATTTACTTTATATTGATATTTTCATCAAGCGTTTCTATTGGTGTTTTCAATAGATCTGAAAACATCCCGCTCGAAAGGCTTTAGGTTGATTTACGGGTATGTGTTTGCTACAAATTTGAGTATATATTTGTTACAAATTCGAGAACGTGTGTGGTAATTGATTCAAGTATCATTTACTACAAATTCATATTAGCTTTTTGTGTTTTTTAAAATTTTGCCCAGTTTTGGTTATGGAGATTTAAATTTTGTTTAACTACTAATCCATTTTTTTAACAATGGTATATTTTCCAAATTCATTTTTGAAGGAAAAAAGTCTTATGAATCTTACCAATAATGAAACTATCCTCTCTCTTAGGCCCTGAATTTTTGTCTCTAACCGATCATCGTTTACAGTACCTTATAACTTTTGATGCGAGAATTAATTGAATAAACAAAGTAGAGATAATTTAAATACACACTAAAATCTAATTAATTTAATAAGAATGTATTGATAATTTTGTAATGTGTTTCTATTAATTATGAAACATGACATTGAGTAATGCAATTTTGATTAGATTCCGCACGATGCTTAGTTCTTTTACATTTGTTATTGTTGATGTAGATTTCTTCCTCGAATTATATTTGTGATTGTATTATTTTCAGACTATCGGGCTATTCATGGAGTTTTAGCTTAGGTATCATTTTCCTCTTATTGTGATTTTTTTCGGAAGACGTTTATTGGTAAAAAAAATCCGAATGTGTTCAATACCATTAGTTGAGATTATGAAGTTTATTTTACGGTTTGGATGTTCATGTTAGATGATGCGTGCATTCGGATTTTAAGTTTCTTATGAGTGATTCATTTAATGATATTGGCGATCTTGAAGTAAAAAATTAGATCTATGATATCTACATTTCAATTCCCTCGCTTAAATTTTATTTCTACCTAATGGCACTACTTTCGAAGAAAAACCCAGGTAAATTTGGCTTATTTGACTGAGTGGGGATTTTGTGTTAGAAATTATGGTTTATTTCTTATTGGTGTTGGAAATTAATGATTTCAAATTAAAATTTAAGGCTTATTTTTGCATTCGTTTTGTTTTTCAGGTATTAATCCGATGTGTCCCTAATTTGTTATTGGGTTGTCTTATTGGTTATCTAAGGTATATAACCACTACAATTTTTGTTTCAACATTTGGGATTTTTGGGTCAGTGACTTATTAATGTTTACATTTTCTTTTTATGTTACTTTTGTTGATACTTCGATGTTCATCTCTCATTTTGGGTCTTAAACCACTTTCCATAGCCTATTGGCATTCACATTGATAGACTACTATAAGTTAATTAAGAATTTGTATTGAAAAAATTTATTGTGGCTAAGTATGCCAACTTTGGTATTTATTACCTAGTATCTATATGTTCTGTCAATAGTTAATTTTTATGTGACTCTATTGTATGTGTTTGTTTTCATTATTTTTATTTACTTTCTTTGAATGTCATTGTCAAGTATAATTTGGTTTTAAAAACATATATTTCCTTTGGCTCCTATTTGTTGCGTCACTTTGGGTGTAATATGTATTTTGCTCTGCTTTGGTGCAAGATGTATTTTACGCGCACATGGGCATGTGCATAAACGTTGGCAAACTATTTATGCCATAGAGTTCATGTCTTTTACTCTTTTAACTTTTGTGGCATAAACTATTTGGGCATAAATGTGTATATGTGCAATGTTTGAGTATATATTCAAACTGATGTTATGTTCACATTGTAGGTATTTCATATTAGTTAGGTATTTGTAAATATAATGAATCATGATGTACATAATTATTATAGGCATTGAGGAGTTTCTTTGTTGTTATATGTAGTTTTTTCCCTTTTGTGCTCTTTTCATTATTTGCGTGTGGGCTTCAAAATGGGGGCTTGAGGTTAAAAATCCTAGTTTTATTTTTATATTGGAGTTTTTGGTTTCAGTTAGTCTTGAGTAAAGGTCAAATTGTTTATGATAGTCAAGGAGTTCTTTCTTATTATAGTTGTACGATTATTCTACGTAGGGTTTGTAATGATTAGGACTATTAATTTGATTAATTGGTGAGTAATTTTTCTTGATTTTCACCCTTTGTTGTGTATCTGGTTTCTCGGTATTTTTTCACCTCTGCGTTCTTTATATTTTTTGATGTGTTACAGGGATAAGAGACATCAATACACATGCTGGGGTTGTGGTGGAAGGTTGTTGATGTGGGGTTTGATCTACATACCCAAACTCACCATTCTAAAAAACGTAGGATGTAAGAAGAAGACATGTAAGCTTCATTCCATAGAGATGGTGGGAACAATAAGGGTTGAGAATCTACTTTTCCTATTTTCGTTTATTTTGATTCATCACACAATGGTATCTCATTTTTTTTCTTTTGTTGTATTTAGTTGATAGGTAATATTTTTTATTTATGCGTGAGATAGAGTTTTTGTGCCATCTTAATTATTGAGTTCTATGTTTTGAGTATCTTTAATCAGTAGATAACCCATTATTTTATTACTGATTTTTTATTGTTTAATGTTGATAGTTATTGTTTCTTTATTTGGTTAGAAGTAGGAACTCATGGTTTATGTATATTGATTTCAAAGTATAGACTCATGGATTTCTGAATCTGTGTGGAGCGTCGAACTGTACTATATTTTTTGTTGTGAAGTCTTAAGGTTTTCAGGAGCACAACCATATATGGGAAAATGACAAAATCTTGATTTATGATTCTTTTGAAGATGAGCCTTATCCAAATCTCGCAAAATTTATCCACTCCTTTAAAATTGAATCCGTAGAAAGTAGTAACAACGATTACTAAGATAATATATTGTAGGTATTTGAAGAATATGTTTCGATTACATGTTCCTTTAAAATTTACAAACTCCTTGAAGAATATGTTGTAAGGATTTGAAGAATATTTTGGAGTGTTTTTGTTGAAAATTGCAAAGGTTGGTGTCGTTTCTGAGTGGTAGATAGTTACATGTGGGATCCTTTTGAGAATACTGGTCGCTTGTAATTTCTTAAACACACTCCGGATTAAAAGTGAAAATGAAGAGAGTTAAAAGCAAGCACGAGATAAATGAGAGGGACAGTTCCAAGAATTTGTAAGTGGAAAGATAATATTTATTGTTGAGTTAAGGCTTATGGTAATATGATGATGTGGATATGATAATTTGATTTTTTTTCCTCATCCAATCCTGTTCGAGAGTGTGATTTTAAACTGCATAAAATGGTGCTTTTGTATAAGTTTATTAGTGTTTTTCCAAATCTTAATCATACGATTTCTCATCAAATACTGTTTGCGTATTTATTCTGCTAAATTTATTGTTTGAATAAATAATTTACTATGAACCAAGATAATATTTTATCTTGCACTATGTTTAAGTAGATGAAGTTTACCACCTAGACCCACACCAATTATATTTAAGTAGACCCACCTTTTAGAAATTTTTTCACTATTTGTATGTTTCTATGAATTTTAAGTCTCTATTCGTTTGGTTGAGTATTATTATTACTTTTTTTTCCTTTCAGGTACCACCTCGCCAACATAATTTGGATTCAAGATACATAATCAATATGTTATTTTAACAGGTACTTATTAGCTAAACTTTGCCTTTAACTATTGTATCTAAATTTTTTGTTATTTATCATTCAATACATCTACTCATAGTTTTTTGGGGGATTGGCCTGTTTTTTTGTTTATCTTCTATTGATTTCAATGAGTTAAAAACACAGCAAAACAGAGTCTGCTAATTTGGTTTTAAATAACTTATATTGATTTCTATGTTTTTCTTTAATAGTTATTAGGCTTTCTTGGTTGTACGTGGGGTTTATATTTGTGAATTCTGCTGGTGTGGAGATCAAACATTTTTGTACGGTTTGGGGACTTGAAAGCATGGTCCTATTACTACTGAAAACATTTATCTTTAGTTTGTTGCTGCTTAGAAATGCATACTCTGGGTTTAACCTATTGTCTTTAATATGTTGCTACTGGATAAAACCTACTGACCATCCACATAACATGTTGACCATGTACACTAGTGCATTAAACTTACACTACTTTCTATTTTTCAACCTCTTCTTCATTATATTTTTCATCCAACCACCATAAGTATCGCAAGTTATGAGTTCAAATGACTTTTTACTATTTTCGGTTATCTATCATTAAGTATCGCAAAGAATTATTTGTCGACCTATCGTTGTAGATCAGTTTTTTTAAAGAGGGTGCTTATTTAAAATAATGTGCATAATTAGGCTCTTTTAGCAATTCAAAAAGTATGGCCGTGTTAAATATTTTTTTGAGTACAAAACAAGTATGGTCTTGTACAATTATATGTTTTTGTTAGATATTTTATATTGTGTTATTGTGATAATAAGCCTGCATTCAGTTTCATATGTCAGTGGGGGTGTATATTACCATTACAAGAATGCTCATAAATGTTCATGTGTATTTCCATGACATATATTATTCTCTTTTAGATTGTGAGTTACATGTACTAATCCCTATTTGTTGTTGTTCCCCATTGACACGTTCATAAATCTTCATATATATTTTCCTCGAGGCACCCCAATTATTCACAGTTGTTTGAATTATATTTTCCTTGAGTCACGCCAATATCCATAAATCATCATCATCATCATATATATATATATATATATATATATATATATATATATATATATATATATTCTATTTTACATTGTTTGATTTATATTTTGAGTACATGTTTTAGATGTGATCATTTGCGAGCAGAATCCAGTTGAGTTTAAGAAATAAGTTGCCAAATCTATTTAGAGGGTAACTTAAATACTATAATTTGATGTACTGGTGCTATATTTGTGTCCTAAATACTAAAATAAGATGTTAATTGTCTCAAACATTGTATTGGGAGTTCTTTCATATTTGTCTTTGTTTACATTAGTTATCATGCTGCCATTTCTTTTTCAGATTTAGCATGACCATATATGTCACACCCCAAACCCAATATCCATACTAATCATTTTGTTATTAGAATAATTGGTTCATAATCTTGAGCCCATTGGAAATATAATTCAATTATCAATATTTTTTCGCATAATGAACATACTATTATTCTTATACCATAATGAAATCAATATCAGAGTCAAAATTAAGCGAACATACAATACTATGATTAACTATGATAAAATTTCACAATCATCAACTCAATCCATACTACCAGAATATATACAATGCGTGAGTATATTAAAATCTTTAGTGTGACAATGATAAAATCCCCATATTTAAACCCCAGCTCTTTGCAACGGTGCAACTCTCAAAGCTACCGGTCATATGGTATCCTAGCTGGCAGCATACAAACCTGAAATTGTTAAAATATAAACCGTAAGCATTAAGCTTAGTGAGGTACTCCTTCCCTATAGTGAAATAACAATTATATATCGAATATGTGGATATAAGTTTTGAAGAATCCTGCCCATTGGCAATAACAAATCCTAGATCATAAGATCCAAATAATTCTGCCCATTGGTAATAACAAATCCTGGAACATGAGTTCCAACAAATCCTTGTCATAAGACAAATCAAATGATTAGATCTTTGTACAATTCCAATCCTAGATCATAAGACCAAAACAAATCTTGGATATTTGAATATCCAAACAAATCCTGAATACCGAAGTATTCAAACAAATACTGCTCTTAGAGCTATATTCATATATCTCTATATATGAAACAATCATAAGTACACTCACCTTGATAGTTTAACTGACTTTTCCCTTGCCTTTATCCGGAACTTGTTCAATCATCTCTTCTTCCCTTCCTATCATTCTTTCAATATTATTATCATCATGAGAATATTAATAATCTGAAGAATAACTTCAAATAACTCAATTCATAAGCATCATATGATTCAATTCAAATCATTCATCATAAATTAAGTCCCATCTAGACTCGATAATGATATCTAACATATTAAAATTACAACCCAAATCAACTTTAATTCTTCTTGGTAATCCAATACTTATCATATCAGTTTTCCAACACAAAACATGGCACATCATTCTAAGTTTCCTAGAGCAAGATATGCCCATTTCTTTACCTCATAGCAAATCTGCCCTATAGGCCCATATATTGTTCAGTCATTTTCCAAGAATTTTCGTAATATTTATACATCATAACTTTCTATGATATATCACCCAATTTTAGAAAATATGTTCAATAACACAAGATAAAAATTTCATAATTTTCAGGGTTCATTTGCTATGTCAAGCAAAACATCAAACATATGGTATCCATATTTACTCTTTTGGGGCAGATTTCATACCCGAACTTCAAACCATCACCTAAGATTCATTGCTTGGTATTTTTACTTGATTTTAGGGTATGATATACATATATGAGTCTATTTTAATCTTAAATTGGAATCAATCAATTTTAGTAAGTATACAAAAAGATATGATAGTTTGAATACACAAGGCTTCTAAACAAGGCAATTTCAAGGGTTTACACATTCAAGTTTGCTTAAACATCCATGTATCCATGAGTACACATAAACACATGGAATTTCAGTAAACAAATGATTATTTCTATCATTTAAATCATAAATACAAAAATCAAACAAGATTTATGGATGGAATTACCTTAGGGGCTTTTATGTAGTTTTCTATGATTTTTTCTTCAATTTCTACTCACACTTTCTTCCTAAACTTCAAAACTCTCTTTCCTTAGGTGAAAACTCTTCCACGGCTGAAATATGCTGAAGGAAAAGCTTAATTAAAGGTTTATAAATCGTCATAAGGTCACACCCCTTGGTCCAATCAAAATATAACATGTGGCATTATATAAAACAAAATATTATTTAAGGCTAAATGACTACTTTAACCCCTGTTCGTAAAAAGACAATATCTTCCCAAACGGATGTCCTTTCGATGAACCGTTTGTTTTGTTACAAACCTAACTCATATATATGTGTATATCTACTTTATTACCTCAATTCCATTGTTATGTCATAAACGTCAAAACTAGCCTCCCACAAGAACATTCCTACCGAAAACTTCAAAATTTCACATTTGTAACTAATTCGATATATCAAGATTTATGAAAGTAGGATTAGACTAAACATAATGAATTAAACATATATATATATAATACTAAAATATTATCCATATCACATAATCTAATCATGATTTAAACATAATTTATCATAATTATATTCGGGTTGTCACAATTCTCCCCCTGTTAAGAAATTTCATCCCCGAAATTTACATACCTTGGTTGTCTGAATCAAACAAATATGGATAACGCATCTTCATGGTATCCTCTCTCTCCCAAGTAGCCTCTTCTATGGAATGTCTTCTCCACACAACCTTTACAAGTGGGATTACTTTGGATCTCAATATCTGTTCCTTCCTATCGACGATTGCAAGTGGTGCTTCTCTTTCAACGCAATAGGTTGTTCCACCAATACATGTGAAGGATCCGCTACATATTTTCTCAACATAGAAACATGGAAAACATCATGTAATCGTGTTAGCTCTTGTGGTAATGCTAACTTGTAGGCAACCATCCCGAATTTCTCAAGAATTTCATAAGGTCCAATATAGCGTGGACTTAATTTACCTTTCGTTCCAAATCTCATAACTCCTTTCCATGGCGATATCTAAAGAAACACGTAATCCCCCTTCTGAAATTCTAAATCTTTCCGTCGCTTATCCGCATAACTTTTCTGTCTGTTATGAGACGTTCTCATTCTATCTTGAATAATATTCACTTTTGCAGTGGTGACTTCAATAAACTCTGGACCCTCTATCTTCCTTTCAACAACTTCACCCCAACATACAGGTGTACGACACCGTCTACCATACAACGCTTCATATGGTGCCATACCAATAGTAGATTGAAAACTATTGTTATATGAAAATTCTATCAAAGGCAAATATTCATCCCAATTTCCTTTAAAATCAAGTACACAAGCTCTAAGCATATCTTCCAAAATCTGTATTGTTATTTCAAACGACCCATCTATCTGAGGATGAAAAGTCATACAAAACTTTAAGTTAGTACCCATAGCATACTGCAAGCTATCCCAAAATCTGGATGTAAAATTAGGGTCCCTATCTGAAACAATAAATACGGGTGCTCCATGCAATCGAATAATCTCATTAACATACAATATAGTATACTTATCAACTGTATACGTAGTCTTGACTGCTATAAAATGAACAGACTTAGTAAATCTGTCCACCACTACCCAAATCGAATCTGAACCCTTCACAGATCGAGGAAGCCCAACCACAAAATCCATCATTACATGATCCCATTTCTATTCCGGTATTGGCAATGGATGAAGCAAACCAGTAGGTTTCTGATGCCTTACTTTCACTTGCTGACATATAAGGCACCTAGCAATAAAATCCGCTATTTCCTTCTTCATATTATTCCACCAATAATGCTCCTCTAAATCCCTATACATTTTAGTACTACCCGGATGCATAGTATAAATGGAATTATGAGCCTCATCTAGAATTTCCTCTTTCAATCCACCCACACTAGGCACACATAACCATTCCTTATACAATAAAGTGCCATCATTCATAATACAAAAATCTTCAGACTTACCATTTCTTCTCAAGAAAAGGATCTTGACTTTGCAAATCACGAATACGGGTAGCTAACAAAGGTCTCACACTTACATGAGCAAAGAACATGTCCCCATCTTCTAGCTTCAATTCTACTCCCATAAATCTCATCTCCATGATGTGGGCAACTCTAGCACACCGAATACAAGATAACCTGTCCGAAGCCTTTTACTCAGAGCATCTGCAACGACATTTTCCTTCCCTGGTTGGTAGTGAATTGTACAATCATAATCTTTAATTACCTCCATCCACCGCCTCTGCCTCAAATTCAACTCCTTCTGAGTAAATAAATACTTAAGGCTTTGGTGGTCAGTAAAAATTTCACTTACCTCACCATATAGATAATGACGCCATAATTTCAAAGCAAACACAATAGCAGCAGGTTCCAAATCATATGTAGGATAATTACATTCATATGTACGCAACTGCCTAGAAGCATAAGCAATAGCTCTACCATGTTGCATAAAAACACAACCAACCCCTGGTGTGAAGCATTAGTATAAATAAAAAAACTATCTCCACCATGCGGAATAGTAAGAACAGGTGCAATTACTAACCTCTTTTTCAATTCATCAAAACTATTTTCGCAATCAGAATTCCATTCAGACTTAACATCCTTCCGAGTTAGTTTAGTTATTGGCGAGGCAATCGAAGAAAATCCCTTAATAAACCTTTTATTATACCCATCTAAACCCAAAAAAATTGCTCACCTCAGTCACATTATTGGGCCTCTCCCATTTTACAATATCTTCTACCTTTTTAGGATCAACACATATACCATTTCCAAAAATAACATGGCCTAAAAATACAACTTGTGATAGCCATAATTCACACTTGCTAAACTTATCATACAACATCTTATCTTTCAACATATTCAAAATAGTTATAAGATGCTTTTCATATTCAACCATATCACATGAATAAATCAGAATATCATCAATAAAAACTATCACAAATGAATCAACAAAAGGATGAAGTACCCGATTCATAAGATTCGTGAATACAGCTGGAGCAATAGTCACCCCAAAAGGCATCACCAGAATTTCAGAATGACCATACCGAGTATGAAAAGAAGTTATAGAAATATCACTCTCCTTGAACCTCAACTGATGATAACCTGATCGTAAGTCTATTTTTGAAAACACTTTAGCACCTTGTAACTGATCAAACAAATCATCTATACGAGGTAAAGGGTATTTGTTCTTAAATGTAGCTTTATTCAGTTGTCTATAATCAATACACAAACGCATGTTACCATCTTTCTTCTTCACAAATAAAACTGGTGCACCCCATGGAGATATAATAGGCTGTATGAACCCCCTATCAAGTAAATCCTACAACTGAATCTTGATTTCTTTCAACTCATGAGGTTCCATTCTATACGGTGCCATAGAAATAGGGGTTGTCCCCGGTGCCAATTCAATACTAAATTCAACTTATCTTTCTTGAGGTAACCCAGGCAACTCACTAGGAAACACTTCAGGAAAATCCCGTACAATAGGAACATCCAATAATTGTAAATCCCCTTTCCTAGTGTCAATAACATATGCAATAAAACCCTAACAACCCTTACTCAATAATTTCCTCGTCTGAATAGCAGAAATGGTGCAACTGGGAACAAATTTCATTTCCCCAAAAAATTTAAATTCAGGCACACCAGGAATATTATAAACAACTTCCTTACAGAAACAATCCATAGATGCATGATATTTAGATAAGCAATCCATTCCCAGAATTATATCAAAATCAGAAATATCCTGTGGAAGTAGATTTATAACTGTATCTCTATCCCCCACAGTCAAAACACAATCACGAAAAGCATATTCAGCTAAAACCATATCCCCTATAGGCATATAAATACCCAACCCCACATCTAAATGAGTACATGATCTATTTAGGTATACAACAAAAGCATAGGACACAAAAGAATGCGTGGAACCAGGATCAATAAAACATAAGCACTTCTATTAGTAACATAAAGTGTACCTGTCACCACATCTGGAGTAATCTGAGCTTCTGTCATTGTAAAAACTGGTCCACCTGGCCTGTAACTACTAGCTTGTCCTCTGCCCATACTTTTCACTACACTGCCTGGAGATAACAGTTTGCTTGCTACTTCACTATGTGGTGTTGGAGTCTCTACCAACTGCGAACAATTCTTCTTAATATGCCCCACTTGATGACAATGGTAGAATTCTAATCCCTCAATCTTAGGACACTCGGATTTATAATGCCCTTCCTATTTACAAAAGAAACATGTAAGAACTCTCGCTGGTGCCTCACCCTTTCCTGACCTCCGAACCAAACTAGAAGATTCTCGACCCTAGTACCTCTGCCAAATCTCCCCTGACCTCTACCACTATCTCCACCACCTCTCTAAAATTTATGAGGTTCTATCTTAACACTTCCACCCTCACCTCCCTTAGAGTGAGATGCGTCGAATCTACTTTTCTTAAAACTCTCTCTACTTGCCACCCCATGGTTCATTTGCTTTCTGCTATCATGGATTTATTTACCAGAGAAGTATAATCTTCTAACTCATAAGTGGCCACTCTATTTTGAATAGGTCAAATCAGTCCATCTTGAAACTTACTACAATTATCTTCTTCATTCTCCACATATTTAGTAGCAAATCTAGACAAAGCAGTAAATTTAACCTCATACTCCCTCACAAACATTTTTCCTTGGGTTAAATTTATAAATTCCCTCAGCTTCTCCCTACTATAAACTTTAGGAAAATACTTAACATACAAAGATTTAACAAGTTCAGCCCAAGTAATAACATCAGTACCTTCAATCCTGGGCACCAAATGGTTGCTAGCTTCCAACCAATATTTCGCCTCTCCTTTCAACTTAAACACAACTAGATTCACTTTCTGGTTATCTGGAACCTTCATAACTGTAAAGATAGTTTCTAGATCTGTGACCCACATCTTAGCTTCTGTAGGTTCAACTGACCCTGAATATTCTGGAGGATTCAACTTCAAAAACTTCTCATGCATGGAATCTTTCATTTCCTTCCTTGCCTCTTTCTCAATCCTGGCCACAGTCTTTGATTCTAGATATCTAGCCTCTTGTTCTGCCATTTGCGCCATATTTCTTTCTTATTGCTCTGCCATCCTAATCATTGCCTGTGCCATTATTTGCATCTCTGTAGGCTGGTCTTGCTCTCTATCCCTTCCAGTAATACTTTGCTCTACTTCAATATTCTCTGTATGAGAAGTCACTCCCTATTCTCTATGTTGTCCATTCCCAGCTTCCATCTGGAATTATCTATAATACAACAAAGTTCTAATAACCAATATAAAAAGTTTATGATACTAAACTATTGGTTAGTACATAAACAATTAATAAATATAAAATCAACTCAATACTGCCATCTAATCGTCACACACGTCCAGAATTAATAACCACGCTCTGATACCAGTAATTGTCACACCCCAAACCCAATATCCATACTGATCATTTTGTTGTTAGAATAATTGGATCATGATCTTGAGCCCATTGAAAATATAATTCATTGATCAATATTTTTCCGCATAATGAACATACTATTATTCTTATACCATAATGAAATCAATATCAGAGTCATAATTAAGCGAACATACAATACTATGATTAACTATGATAAAATTTCACAATCATCAACTCAATCCATACTACGTCAATATATACAATGCGTGAGTATATTAAAATCTTTAGTGTGACAATGATAAAATCCCCATATTTAAACCCTAGCTCTTTCCAACGGTGCAACTCTCAAAGTTACCGGTCGTATGGTATCCTAGCTGGTAGCATACAAACCTGAAATTGTGAAAATATAAACCGTAAGAATTAAGCTTAGTGAGGTACTCCTGCCCTACAGTCGAATAACAATTCTATATCGAATATGTGGATATAAGATTTGAACAATCTTGCACATTGGCAATAAAAAATCCTGGATCATAATATCCAAATAATTATGCCCATTGGTAATAACAAATACTGGATCATAAGATCCAAATAATTCTACCCATCGACAATAACAAATCCTGGAACATAAGACAAATCAAATCATTGGATCTTTGTCCAATTCCAATCCTGGATCATAAGACCCAAACAAATCATGGATATTTGAATATCCAAACAACTCCTGAATACCGAAGTATTCAAACAAATCCTGCACTTAGAGATATATTCACATATCTCTATATATGAAACAATCATAAGTACACTCACCTTAATACTTTAATTGGCTTTTCACTTTCCTTTATTCCGAAATTGTTCAATCACCTCTTCTTCCCTTTCTACCATTCTTAAAATATTAGTATCATCATAAGAATATTAATAATCCAAAGAATAACTTCAAATAACTCAATTCATGAGCATCATATGATTCAATTCAAATCATTCATCATAAATTATGTCCCATCTAGACTCGATAATGATATCTAGCATATTCAAATTACAGGCCAAACTAACTTTAATTCTTCTTGGTAATCCAATACTTATCATATCAGGTTTCCAACACAAAAGATGACACATCATTCTAAGTTTCCTAGAACAAGATATGCCCATTTCTTTACCTTATAGCAAATTCGCCCTATAGGCTCATCTATTGTTCAGTCATCTTCTAAGAATTTTCATAATTTTTATACATCATAACTTTCTATGATATTTCACCCAATTTCAGAAACATATTGAATAACACAAGATTAAAATTTCATAATTTTCAGGGTTCATTTGCTATGTCAAGCAAAACATCAAGCATATGGTATGCATATTTACTCTTTTGGGGAGATTTCATACCCGAACTTCAAACCATCATCCAAGATTCATTTCTTGGTATTTTTAGTTGATCTAAGATATGATATACATATATGAGTCTATTTTAATCTCAAATTAGAATCAATTAATTTAAGTAAGTATACAAAAAGATATGATAGTTTGAATACACAAGGTTTCTAAATAAGGCAATTTCAAGCGTTTACACATTCAAGTTTGCTTAACACATGCATCTATCCATGAGTACACATCAAGACATGAAATTTCAGTAAACAAATGATTATTTATATCATTTAAATCATCAATACAAAAATCAAACAAGATTTATGGATGGAATTACCTTAGGGGCTTTTATGTATTTTTCAATGAATTTTTCTTCAATTTCTCCTCACACTTTCTTCCTAAACTTCAAAACTCTCTTTCCTTAGGTTAAAACTCTTCCATGGATGAAATATGCTGAAGGAAGAGCTTAATTCAAGGGTTATAAGTCGTCATAAGGTCACCCCCCTATTCCAATCTAAATATAACATGTGGCATTATATAAAACAAAATATCATTTAAGGCAAAATGACTACTTTACCCCCTCTTCGTAAAAAGACAATATATTCCCACTCGGATGTCCGTTCGATGAAACATTTGTTTTGTTACAAACATAACTCATATATCTACAAATATCTAGTTTATACCTCAAGTCCAATGTTATGTCATAAAGTTCAAAACTAGCCTCCAACAGGAACATTCCTACTAAAAACTTCAAAGTTTCACATTTGTAACTAATTCAATATTTCAAGCTTTATGAAAGTAGGATTTGACTAAATATAATGACTTAACCTTATATATATAATACTAACATATTATCTATATCACATAATCTAATCATGATTTAAACATAATTTATCATAATTATATTCGGGTTGTCATAATTTAGACGTTTCTTACATTGGACAGAGGAGACTTAGTGTTCCAATTAGCATGATCATAATTGTTTTGTTGAATGATTATTGACTGATTGATTCCTAATATAAATATAGTATGACAATAAAGTTCAATTTTATTTTCGATTATGCTAGGTTGTGGGTTGTTATAGATTAATAGTTGTATTTTTAACTTGTTAATGACGATAATTTGTCATGTTTGCTAATTTGGAAAGACTTTTATGTTAGCAACTTACTCCAATTACGGTTGAATATCCAACCCTTAATGTTTGGGACAATAAATTCATTGAAATATATTTTTTTGCATGTTAAAAATTGATAGGGGTATTAATAATAGAGATCCGTTATGAATAAGTTGGCCCTTGGTATTGATTGAGGTATGAACTCTTCTCTCTATTACGTTAGTATTGCACAATCTTTAGATTAATGGACAGTTCCCTCGATTTCCTTTCTGGTAAATTTCGTAATAGCATGTTCTCATCTAAATTGATACACTAACATTCACTGCCTTTTTGCATTTATTTTGAATAAGGATGGACTTATATAATGTGCAATACTCTCTTTGTTTTGAACGATCTTTATACTTACAATAGACCCCGTTAAATCATTTTGGTAAGCTAGGGAACAAACAAGAAAACGTGATACCCCATCAACCTTACTTTTTTTCCTCGCTCTTCATACACTCCAAGATAAGAAGTAATCCATATTTGCTTCACCCAGGGACTCAATTTGAATTTGAGTGTCTACTTACATAAATTCAATTACTGAGGACCATTGCATTAATAAGTTTATATTCAGAATTATAGTAGCCTAATGAGGAAAAGCATCTAAAAATAGGTTTGATAATGTCACCTACCTTGATTGAATGTTTGGTTTGAGTCCTCAAGGTTATAGTGACTATTAATTCGTAAATTCACACACTTGGTTGTTTCCTATTGCAGATTATTGAGCTGCTGTTATCCATTGGTTCTCATTTAGAGAAATTGAGAAGTAAAGTGAGGACAACATTTGGTATTATCAATTAATGCTATCCATTTCACATGCCCTTTTCTAATGTCCAACACTTTAGATGATTTGGACAGCCTATGGTCAGTTACCGATTGCTATGGATTCACTTTCATTATCTTTATGATATTTTTCCAAATATATTGACTCGAACTTATTTTTCTTTTGAGATTTTCTTATCGCTATGTAATAGGAGATGTTGTTTAAGAATAATTGAGTCACCTATTCCGACTTTAATTTTGCAAAATTAGTCTCAATGTGTTATAAAAAATTGACACCTAGATATTCCATGTTAATGAATAATAATCTATTGGTTGTGTATTTTTTATATTTATTACCTTTTTAATTTTTGATGTGTTGGTTTTCCCTTTATTTACAGTAAATTATTTAGAATAACTTGCATATGGGTATATTATTTCCAAGAATTGTTGTTGGAGTATTTTTTATTTCTAAAACATGGTGGATATCCCTATAAATAAAGGGAAATCTGTTCAAATTTTCTAAATTATTTACACTTATTTGCGTTGTAAAAAAACTTCGTGACTTAAGTTTTACACGATTCAAGACATTGGAATTTTTTATCCGTCCCTTCAAATTCTTCTAGTGTGTGTGTGTGTGTGTGTGTATATATATACAGAGAGAGAGAGAGAGAGAGAGAGGGAGAGAGATAGATATATAGATAGATGGATAGATAGATAGATAGATAGATAGATAGATAGTTTGATAGAGAGATAGAGGGGGGGGGGGGAAGTGTAGACACCCCATACTATTACCCACTAAACTCTCCTTAGGTCCCTAGCACCTCCCGTCATAACTACCAACCCAAGTTAACCCCGGGTACTGACTAGAGGCCATCGGACGCTCCCAGGCTCGGTTTGACCAAAAATTCAAACTCTTCAGCTCAAACGAGACTGAATGAATCTTCAAAGGGCACTGAATCCCCTTTTCAACGGTCCATCATGTGCAGGATTCTGACTTACCATGCGAATGAACGACCCATTTTCCTCCAAAGTCGATCAAGAGACCATCGGGCATTCCCGGGCTCCTTTTGACCAAAGTCAACTCATCATCTCGATCGAGACTGAATGAATCTTCAAAGGGAACTGAAACCCCTTTCCAATGGGCCGCCCCGTGCACGATTCTGACTTACAATACCGACGAACGATCTATTTTACTCCGAGAGGTCATTGAATGCTTCCAAGTTGACTAAAGTCAATTCCCCAAACCAGGTCAAACTCTTTGGAATGCCGAAGTACATATCCTAACCTTTTCAATGGTCCTCCCCGGGTGCGATTCAAACTTACCATAAAGATTAACGATACGTTTGCATCCGATGTTTCCCCGTCCAAAGGATCGATGAGCACTTTAGAGCCATATT
The DNA here is from genome assembly GCA_949130495.1 of Sambucus nigra. Lineage (NCBI taxonomy): Eukaryota > Viridiplantae > Streptophyta > Magnoliopsida > Dipsacales > Adoxaceae > Sambucus > Sambucus nigra. The sequence continues at coordinate 115,657,066 of OX422220.1, read as the reverse complement.
TGACCCAAAGTCAACTCCTGAATCCCTGATCGGTCCAAAGGACTTTCGAAGGTCTCTGAATTACCTTTCCAACGGTTTTCCCTGCGCATAATTTGGGTCAATAGTTTGCGATCTACAACCGATTTTCTGAAGGAGTCTGAAAGAGGCTGCCAAACGACAGGTTCCAGACCCTTCCTATCGACAGTGTACCTAAATGCACCTGCCTATTAGTAGGACTAGGGATGTGCCGATCAAAAATCCCCTGGGCCTATAAAAAGGAGGTCCTGGCCTTATTGTATAGGTGGCCCAAATATGAAATACCTCACTCTCAGCGAATCCAGAAAACCTCTCTCAAAGTCAGCGTGATTTCCACACCCAAATCCCTTTCCAACCTTCACTTTTCATTATCATTTTCATCAAACATGGTGAATTAACTACGCTTCATCATCATCCAAGTGCAATGGCTTCTCTCCAACGTTCAAGATCAAGCTCAAGATCTTCAAGAAGGTCCAATTTTCTCATTTCTCTCCTTAAATTCTCATAAATTCGCATTAACTTGTCTTATTACTTATCACTTTTATTCTCTCACCTCACATATCATAATATACATTTTATTTAGTATTATTGCACATCTTTTATTTTCATATAAATAAAGGCCAAAAGATAAGAAAAAAAGGATTTTCTCATAAATTCCAAACGGGAATTCTCACACTTTTCTTACAACTAATACACTTTTTTACACACACACATATAAGAGAAGTCCCCGATTGGATTTATGGGATAAATCTCACTCCTCATTTTGCATGCGAACTACGTGGACTTTGATGCCTCTATAGGCTACATAGATGTCTCGGGGTAAAACCCGTGACTCAAGTCCTTTTCCTATTTTTCTCTCATTTACTATTTTTTTATATTCTTTAAACTCAATTCTCTTAATTTCTATATATATATATATACATATATATATATATATATATACATATATTTTTTCTTAGTGGCGTATTATTCCTTGTGCGTTATCGTTCCGTTATAACAATCAAGGCGAGGATAATCGTACAAATCCAATTTTCTAATATCATTCTTAGGAACATTCCTACGGATGACTCGCTTTATCTCTTCCACGATACAAGTTGATGATTCATATATCCACTACGTATACACATGAACACAGATCACGGGGAAATAAAGGAAAATAATAAAAATCCATGAGAGACTTTAAGGGTGGAATGGGTGCCTAACACCTTCCCATTTCGTAACTTAGCCTCTGGACCCTTTTTCGAATCATTTTGGTTTCATATGTATCAGTATGTATTTGGATGTTGTCCTTCAGGAAGGCTCCCTTTTCCTTTGATTGTTTTGAGTAAAATATACTGGTGACCCCATCTCTCTACATTTTTTCACCACATTCACCGATGTCGGTCGAAGCACTCCCGAGGGGGACGCGCAGAACCTAGAGGGATCCTCTCCCGCTGCGAGGGGATATATCCAGGGATGGCCACAATGGCGACTCTGTTGGGGACTTTTATTTTGAGGGCTAGACTCTATTTACATGGGTATTTTATTTTCTTATATATCTCCCTATTTCCCCTTTACTACTCATGTGTACCTCATGCTTATGCTTCTATTCACACACTTGTAGAAAATTCTCCATGTACACTTCACACCACGTGCACCTAGGATCACATATATCCATTTTGCACGCATCACCCGTACTTGGTATACCATTGGTACTCACACTTTTCTCCTGTTGGGCACGATCAAGAAAGATACTTTCATAAGATACTAATAAGATAATCATGCATGATTTGCACGATATCACCAAAGAGCATTTTGATTGATCAAATTTTGTCCCAGAACTGGAGGGTCACTTCGTGATGGGCATTGGTCGGGCAGGGCGTAGTTAGCCTAAGTGATATGACTCTCACCTTCCATTGGCCAAGTACCTTTAACGTATATCAAACGGTTCCCCCGCATCGTATCGCTTGACTGAAGTCATGACAGGGGGAATATCGCAGGGAACTCGTTAATGCACGCTGAGTATATCGAATTCGCTCTCACATGTACCGTCCCCATGAGGTATATTGCGAGGCAATTCGCGTAATCTCAGGTATATCAAATGGCTTGTCCACACGTACCGATTGCCCTAAAAAATAAAGACGTATATCGTGGAAGCCACGCCAAAGGGGGGAACCCTTTCTGATTCACCCAACCAACTGCATACCCGCATATACATGTCAATCCTAGGACACACATATTAGATTGCCAGTTTTAATTCGAAACTCTGCCGAAATTATGGGTTGGCCTGCTACCCAAATTTTTGCGCATTTTTAAAACCGGATCGTGCCCATGAGCCTAATTACAAGTCCATCCATAGCTTTGCACAAGTTGTAAACCCAACTTTTCTAGGCTCGGGTCTCGTCCGGCATTTCATTTTGCATTTAGGAGAATTTAATGCAAGTGAGAAAATAATAATCATGTTGAGACCCGTCTTCCAAAAACACTTCTCATTTATTTATAAAAAATAACATTTCTCCTTTATTTACCAAAAATACAAAATTATTTTGTCTTTCAATCTCAAAAACAAAAAAAAATGTCCTCTCAGGTCGATTGCACGCCCTTGGCCTGCCTCTTTATATGCTTAGGTCTTTAGTTAAGTCACCTCGGAGTTCCGTCCGTTCCCTTGCTACCTCTTTTGATTCCGATATCAATCCGTTTTCCATGGAGAACACACATCAAGCACCAGTTGCGCAGCTAGATCTGACGACAGTTTTAGCTCATCTCGTGTCCAAGATTGACAACCTTCAAATTGAGGTCTGTGAGATGCAATGAAACTAGGTTCATGTCCCTCAAGAGCCCGAAGCCCTATTACCTCACGCTATGGGTCCACCTGAGCCTATATGGGTTCCCGAAGAGTATCAACATGCTCCCTGTGTCCCTCCTGTTCATGGGCCGCCACCTGCCTAGCTTCATGTGCCGAACCTTGCCCAGCCTGGGGTTAACTTGCCTATGATCATTGATCCGAAATAGGAAGAGTTGAAAAAAGTCAAAGAATATCTCAAGATGCTAACTAAGAAGTTGGACCAAGTTTGAGTCTCCAGAAATTACATACACTACTCCCACATGTCTCCTTATCCTAAGGGAAGGTTATTCGAGAAGTTCAAGATGCTGAATATTGATAAATTTGGAGGAAGTGGACCACCGATTGTTCTTCTTTTCAGTTATCACCGTTCCATGACTCTCCTAGGGGCTTCTGAATAAGTGATGGCCCAATTGTTTCGGCAAACTTTGAAGGATAGCGCTCTTCGATGGTTTTTATCTCTTGAGGAGTCTAGAATCCATAGCTGGGAAGATGTGGCTCGAGAATTCATGTCGCAGTATAAGTACAATAGAGATCTTGAGGTCAGCCCCATGATTTAGAGCTGCTGAAACAGAACTCTGGGGAATCATTCAGTAACTTCATAACCCGATGGAGGGAAAAGGCAACCACTATGACCAATCGGCCTTGCAAGGAACTTCTTGCCCCATGTTCGAGCAACGATGGGAGGATAATACTATCCCCACTTCTGATCTCTCAGAGAAGTAGGAGTGGAAATCGAGAAAGATCTTACTAACATATAAGTTGAACTAAAGAAAGTGCCCGGACACTTCACTTTCGTAAAATATAACAAACCTGCCAATGCTGCAGTCTCAACCATAAAAAACATCTCTCAACCGACCACTTCATGGTCACTCGAAAGAAACCCTATCCCATTCCAAAAGGAATACACCGAGCTCCATGCTCCCCTCTCCAAAGTTTATCAAGCTCTGCTAAGCCAAAACCTTATCAAACCCTTGTATCCCCGTCCATTGCCAAATCCACTCCCAAGAAACTTCAAGCGAGATGCCCATTGCGCCTTTCACCAAACTGCTGTCCATACCACCGACAAATTTTTCACCTATGAAACATAATCCAATGTCTAATTGATCGAGGTACCATTTCCCCACCTGCCAATCCTAAGCCAAACACTACTCACGACCCACTCCCAAATTATGCCAATTCCATCTTCCTAGAAGAGAACCCATAATTTGATCCTTAAAATCAAATCACACCCATATACTCTCCTAAACCTCTCCAAACTTGCCCATATTTCCTCCTACACCCTACTAGCCTTACTGATTAGGCACTACCACTCCTTACTAGAGCATGCATCATCGTCCGTACCAGTTTCAAATATGGAACTATGGAATTATCGGGAGTGTTAAACCAACTCTTGGAGTTTGGGATGAAATTGCCCTCATAAATGATCATTGATTACCAAAGGTTCAGTACACTATTCTTGGAAGCACAAAAATGGAATCGAGAGTCAAACAATTGGATAGTACCGACCGATGAAGTCAGTTTGGATGATGTCATCCAGATCATGGCAGAATCATTCAGGAAAACTAGTGATATCTACAATATGACCGAATTACTTGATACTCTAAAGTTACAAGGGCGCCTAGTCCCTTCACCCTTACATATCCCCATAGAATGGGAAGACCTGTATGAAAAAGACATTGAAGTTGTGGAATGCATTGACTTTATATGGAAAGACAGAGTTATTACCACCGGATGGGGTAAAGAATTCGAAGATTCAAATGAAGAACGAGTTTTTGAGAAAATTGGGCAGGTAGATGACATGTGTGGGATGATATCATTTGATGATCTCCTCAGAGAAATAAATGAGGTAGCAGAATAACTCGATATCGATGAAAAAATAGGCTTCATGTTTTTCCCTTCTTCACTAAATCACATGACCAGATCAGGGAGGCATTACAAGATCCCAAGCTCACTACTAGCCAATGACAAGGGGAAGGGCGTTGAAAACCTTCCTATGATAGAAATGACCCTCGAGGAAAGCAAGATCCTCGATCAACTGAAGAAAACTCAAATTAACATCACTCTATAGGGGATTTTCGTGTCTTCTCAGCTACACAGAAATGCTTTGATCAAGTTGCTCACTGGACCCACAGTTCCTCCCTCTACTACACCAGAAGAGGCGATAAATTTGGTAAGATCCTTGACCTCAACCCGAATGTTATCCTTTTTCGAAGCAGAAATACCCCAAATTTGGCCAAATAAAAATTATGCACTCAACATCTCTGTCGAAGTTATGGGGAGGGTCGTACCACTCTCTCTTTTTAATAATGGATCCGCCTTGAATGTTTACCCACTAAGAACCTTCAAATGCTTAGGACTGAAGGAAAGTGACCTCGCTCCAACTTCTGCTGCTATACATGCCTACGATAATACCCGTCTAGAGGTGATGGTATCCATAAAACTTGTAATAGGAGATGGCCCTATAAATCCCATCGTTGAATTCCATGTTATTGACATTCCAACTTATTTCAACCTATCACTCGGACGACCTTGGCTCCACAATATCAAATGTGTGTCTTCCTCACTACATCAGAAATTGAAGTTCTTCGCTGATGGACGAGTCATTACCATTTTAGTCGATGATGATAATATCGATGGTGCAAGTACCAGCAGTCCAATCCTTGATATAAATCACGGGTCAAATGATATGCTCTTATCAGGATTTCGATTTGAGGCACTCCTACTCCCAGTAGGGGATGATTTCAAAGAAAGGGTTTGTCCAAAATATGACCCTCATGGCAATGTCAGTGTGATTCAGATGTTCGAAAACATGCACTTCATGCTCGGACTGGGTCTAGGACAAAGACAGAAAGGGATACTTGATCCCATTGAACTGAAGAAAGATTTCCCTCGTTGTGGTTTGGGGTATCAACCATCAGAACAAGAGCTCAAAATGATCCACCAGTCTCGACCAAAGAAAAGACTAGACTGCATTCAGACTATCATAGGTGACTCCTTGAATGTTTGATTCATCAAAGAGGGTGAGGACTTCCCTTTTTGTGGCTTTACCAAACCATGGTATGACCATACAAACATGAAGATGAATCCTGGAATGAAGATGTTTTTACAAGATAGCTACTCGTGGGCCGAAAGTTCCCAACACTGTGTACAACCTATCATCAATGATACCTAAGATTCTAAGGAAAGTGACTTCGAGTACTCATTTAACTTACAAACACTGGGGCTGACACTCTGCATGGTTCACTCCAGCACTACATCACTGGATCCATCCCACCTGATTAAAGCTGTTGATACATCTCTACTTAACTGGCATGCTGAGCCAGTTCTACCTGTTAAAATCCCCCGTAATCCCAATGTTTACCCTATTTATTCTTTTGTTGTCTATCCTTGCTCAAATGTAATCGAGTCCTCCTTCGATGAGATCCTCAATGTTGTTTTTCCTATCAATGAAATAAACGAAGGTCTTGAGTATCTTGCTGTGCCTTACATTAACTATTCAGATTCAAATCAAACTTTTGATGATGATGATTTTGCAAATGAACAATTCTTAACTGATCTAAATAAGGTTAATAATAAACAACATAATCGCGTTCAAGTTAACGAAGAGGATACTATTGTTATTAATCTCGATTATAGTAGCCAAAAATGCGAAATAAGGATAGGGCCTACCCTTGATGAGCATGAGTGTGCACAACTCAAAGAATTGCTAAAGGAATTTATAAATATCTTCAGATGGTCATATGACGATATGCCTGGCATTGATACTGAAATATCTCAACATGAGATCCCCACTCTTCCAAATTACAAGGCGGTTAAACAAAAGATGAGAAAGCTCCGCACCGAATGGTCGCTCAAAGTCAAAGAAAATGTGGTCAAACAGCTGAACGTGGGCTTCATTCGTGTGATTGAATATCCCACATGGCTAGCCAACATAGTGTCGGTGAAGAAATCAGGATGGAAAGTTCGGATTTGTGTATACTATCTGGACTTGAATAAAGCTTCTCCAAAGGATGATTATCCTATAACTAATATCGACATGGACGTGGATAACATAGCCAGTCATGTTCTTAAGTCATTCGTTGATAGGTTTGCCGGATACAACCAAATCAAAATGCACATATACCACCAAAAAAAGATCGCCTTCATCACCCCATGGGGATCCTTTTGCTACACTGTCATTCCATTTGGTCTCAAGAACGCAGGGGCTACCTACCAGAGGGCTGCTAAAACCATCCTGCATGATCTGATTCACAAAGAAGTTAAGGTCTATGTGGATGATATGAGTATCAAATCCAATACTAGATAAGGATATGTCCCCTCTCTCCAAAAGTTGTTTGAACGACTGCGACAATATCAGATGAGACCCAATCCACAGAAATGCGTCTTCGAGGTTACAAAGGGAAAACTCTTGGGATTTATGGTCACTGAGAAAGGGAAAGAAGCAGATCCTGCCAAGCTGAAAGCCATACTTGACATGTCACCTCCCTGAACGGAGAAAGAAGTCTGAGGTATCCTTGGGAAATTTCAATACATCATCCGGTTCATCAGCTAGTTAACCTCCATCCGCGAACCTATTTTCAAACTACTCCAAAATGATTCAACCAAGGTTTGGAATGAGGCCTTCCAAGAAGCTTTTGACTGAATCAAGCAATATCTAACCCAACCCCTGGTACTCATGCCACCACGTTCTGGTCTCCTTTTGTTCCTATACCTAACCATAACCGACACTGTAGCTGGGGATTTGTTAGCCCGATACCTTGAAGATTCCCGCAAATAAAGAGACATCTATTACGCAAGTCACAAATTGGTCGGATACGAAGTCAACTACACTGCTTTAGAAAAGGCATGTGTCACGCTTGTTTGGGTCACCCAAAAGTTGTGGCACTACATACTCTCCTTCCCCATTAAACTTGTATCCCGAATGGACCACATCAAATACCTTCTTGAGAAACCTGCCTATCCAGCCGAATGAACTGGTGGTTGATGCTCCAAGCCGAGTTCGATACCGTGTACGTCATACAGAAAGCCATGAAAGGAAGAGCCATCTCTGACTACCTCGTTGATTAACCCATGGATGAAGCTGGTGTCTGGATCTCAAAATTCCCAAATGAAAACATCCTCTGCACTGCCCAGGACAATCTTTGATGGTAAATGTTCTTTGATGGAGCTGCCAACGAAAAGGGATATGACATTGGGATACTTCAGATTGCCCCAGATGACTCACACACTCCCATCGCTATCAAATTGGATTTCCCTTGCACCAATGACATGAATGAATACGAGGCATGCATGGTAGGCCTTAAAGTTTCTCTATAGAAAGGTATTCAATACCTAGAAGTCTACGGGGATTCCTCCCTCATCATCGGTTAAGTGCTGAGAAATTAGAGAGTCAAGGATGAAAACTCCAACCCTTCTATGCCCTCTTAGAAGAACTAGCCTCCTAATTCCAAGATATGACCTTCCACTACCTACCTCGAGCAAAGAATAACCTAGCTGATACCCTTGGTACCTTGGCCTCCATGGTTGACATAACTGAAGGAATAACAATGATCCCCTTCCTAGTTCAAAATAAAGATGAACCTACCCACTGCTACCATATTGAGCTCGTCACCACTGAAGATCTCGAGCAAGCCAATTACTGGCACTATGATATCTGGCACCTCCTCAAATATGGTAGGTATCCCTAGGGTTCCAATAAGAAAGATCGATAAACCCTCTGAAGACTGGCCTCCCAATACATCATCTGTCATAAAGAACTATCCAAGAGAAAATTCTATGGAACCCATCTACACTCCATCGCAGGGCATTAAAGAGGTAATGCAGAGAATCCACAGGGGGGAATATGGGCCCCACATAAACGGTCACATATTTGCCAAGAAGATCATCCGATAAGGGTACTACTGGACCACCATTACTCAGGAATGTACCGCCTATGTTCGGAGATGCCTTAAATGCCAACAGTTCTCCAGTCTTTAGCATCTGCCTCCGCGTGGAATATACAAAATGACTTTTCCCTAGCCGTTCTCCACCTAAGGTATCGACATCATAGGTGAGGTTACACCGAAGGCTTCCAACGGGCATGAGTTTATCCTAGTTTCCATTTATTACTTCACCAAATGGGTCAAAGCAGAGTCATATGCAGTGCTGAATGCCAAGAAAGTGGCAAAATTCATCAAGAATAACATAATCTATCGATATGGGGTCCCACATGAGCTAGTATCAGATAACGGGTTGCATTTTGAGCTAGAAGTTACAGAAGTGGTCAGCGAATATGGGATTCAGAAACATAAATCTTCTCCCTACCGACCTCACATCAATGGTACGGTCGAAGCGGCCATAAATAACCTCAAAGCCATCATCAGTAAGATGACCGAAACCTGTCGAGATTGAGTCAACTGAATCCCTTACACCCTCTAGGGCTACCAGACTTCAATCCAAACCTCTACTGGGGATACCCCTTACTCTCTAGTCTACGGCATGGAAGCAGTCCTACTCGTGGAGCTAGAAATACCCTCATTGCGCATCATGCTGGAAAAACATGAAAACCCATTAATAGAAACATTAATTAGCGTCGTCTGTGAGAATCTATTTCTATTCCTGAAAAAACATTCATTAATAGAAAGCGTGTTATGTCTCACCATAGTAATAACATTCCCCAAGCTGACGATGTCCAAGAAGACCCATTTGTTCTTAGGGTCAGATCTGCGATTCGCCAGCATACAAACCCCAGGTTATGACAGGTTAGGCAACCTTTTGAAAAAAGCCAAGGACCACAAAGATCTACTCATATCTCTAAGTTGTTAGACACTTACGAAGCTAGGCTTCCTGAATAAGATCAGGTTACATGTCTGACGTAGAAAAGAATGCTCACCTCCAAAAGTGATTGGAAATAATTAAGAGAGTGTGGGAACCCTAGGCAACTAGAGCGATGCGCAAAGACTTTATATGCCGAAGTAAACTTATTGTTGAGTAAACACCTTTAACCTACGAGTTTATATGAATGATGCAAAGGGGACCAAATTAAACTTTTACTTAATTTGATTAACTTTTATGAAAATGATTTTTATTTTCAAAGTTAATTATTAGTCCAAAACTAATTCAATTTTAGGCGAGTTTCTATTTAGTTAGACCTACTTATTCTTGTGAGGTGATAAACAAAAATATATAGCACACAGTATTTATTTTACGTCGCAAAAAACCTTCCCTGGGAAAAACGACGAACTCCTCGAGGAGTTACCTAATCTACTTCCACTAAAACAATAAATCAACAAGAACGATTTACAAACAACAAACATAACAAATAAAGAAGAAAGATCTAGCTATTACCCCACTCGACCAAGTCTCTAGCCTGGTTGCTTAATCTGTTCTCTCTTTAAACTGTTTTTTCTTGTTTTTGTGTTCTTCACTTCTCAGCCTCCCCTCTAACTTCTTTAAGCGCAGGTTGGCTCAGTGCCTATTATTTATTTTCTAGTTAAGTGACAGTGTGTGATGCAACAGACTATATCACCTATATCTTTGCAAGTCTTATGTTATTCAAATCAAGTCATCTTGACTTCGAATACACTTTTGAAAAGCTTTCTTTTCTCTTTCTTTAAATCTTTGAACACTAGACTTGTTCAGATATTATACAAACATGTGTCTACGTGAATACAAAGTGAGTGATTATATGTGAGTGATATGAGATGAAAACAATTACTGAAAATCACTTACACAATCAAATAATCATGTTCACACATATATATTCTAGATTGAAAAGAAATAAAATCATATCAAGCATGCAGTCAGAAATAAAACTAACTGTTTATAACAATATTTAGATTAAAAATGTTTTAATCTATTATGTTATTATTTCGAGTTTCAATCAGTCCAATAGGTTTAGATATTAGGTCCAATATGTTCTTGTTCTCAGTCCAAGTCCTTGGTCAAATATTCAGGTATAAATTTGTTTAGTCCAAGGTCACACTTCCAAGTTCAGGTAAATCTGGTCCGGTTCACAAATAGAAATAGGTTTAATTATCTAAACCTAGAATCACTGGTTCTTGATTAAAAATCAGATTTCCTTAAAGATAGAATTAAAACAAAATGTTTTAAATGATATAAAATCACTACTAGTTGTTCTTGTGTGTGTAGTGTCTATATAAGATATATTTTAGCACAATACTTACACAAACACTTAAGATCTAACAGATAACAAGTGTGAAATTACCAGAAAACAAGAACAATAATAGAGATACTCACAACACGATTTTTCAAAATGAAAAATCAACCGATTTGGAGATGCAGAGATTCTGAGATTAGAAACCTTCCATTCTTTAATCCACAGTACGTTTTTTTAAGATTCAGCAATGTCTTGTGAAGGATACACAAAATATTTTTCTCTAAAAATAATGGTGTATAATCTCTTTCTCTCTCAAAATTATTTTGGCTGAAGTTTGACACAAAATAAATTTTCTCGGTGGTAAAAAAATGAGAACACAAGGTCTTTATATTTAGAGTGCACAAATGTGTGCAGATTGGTGTAAAATAGGGTCACATGGATTACCAAAGAATTACACACAACTGTAGATAAAAACAGATCTAAGGGCTCACAAAGAAACACAAAGTATAGTGTTAAAAATGTGCCATGTGTAGTGCAAGCTGTTACACACTAACAGATTCAAGAAACAAATCGTTTATTAAAATACAGTCGTTTTAAAAATATGTTGGTTGTACTACACTGCGTACCAAGAACGCTACAAAATATTACCGTTATAACAAAAGTGACACACGGTGCCGTTTTGAAAAAATACCAGTTACGGTTTGTATAAAAACCGTGGGCGGTAAGAGGCAGTTATGGGAGCCAGCTGTGATGTACAAAAAAAATATGTTAACGTTATAACAAAAATTACACGGCGTCGTATAGATAACAATGAAAACCAAGTGACGTCGTTTTCCACACAAAATTGAAACTCAGATTTGGTTTTGAAAAGAAAACCGTGGGCTGAAAATACCAAGGGGCGGTCAAGACGTCCATGAACTGTCATGGGGACAGTTTTTAGACTTGCTATGAAATCTAGATTAGGTGCATGGTATTGGTCTACTGACAACATATAAACATAGATATAATACAAAAATTATATCATACATACATGCATTGGTCAAATCGTGTAAGGCCAAAAAGGATCAAAACCTTTTAACATACAGAGGCATTAGGACACACAAGCATATTATTATCTAATGTATAAGACACGCATGCTTTAACAGCTACGGGGCTAAAAGCTAAAGTCTAATATATATATATATATATAATATAGCATCGGTCAAATCTCGGTCAGAATGGCTTGGCAACAGCAATGAGATAAACAAACAAAACTTACCACACATACGTACCAACATAAATATATACGATATAACATACTATATATATATATATATATATATATATATATATATATATATATATATATATATATATATATATATATATAAAATATAACATATCGCGCATATATATATTAATAACAAACTAAATTTATTTTTAACTTAAAAAAAAACTCTGTAACTTTTATTAAAAAAATATTTAGTGACAAAAACAATATTTTTCACGAAATATTTTTCTTATAAAAATTTCAAATAAAGTTTTTGAAATTATGACAAATATTGTGCACTATCATAAGATATGATAAGCCACATGCAAATGCAACGTGGTGTCGTGTCCTATGATAAAAATTCCTATGAGCCATAGAAAATGAAAAATACCTTTTCTGAGAGGGCAGTCTGAATTGAGAGCTCATTTGATGTAGATGGACAAAGAGAACTTGAAGTCGATATGGGAACACGCAATCCTAAATTACAAATATATTTTGTCAAAATTGAACTCTAACTAGATGAAGTCCTATATAGCTAAAGCACCAAAAGCAAACCCTAAGAGTGCTCTATATAGGGACATCAATCTCCCCCATTGGACTAATTTTGACAAAACCCTTGAGTACATCAAATGATATACTAAGGAAAAATAATACCTAATATATCCTATACAAAAAATATCTATCTACCCACCCAACCTAGAAAAGAAAAGACACAACTCGATAGCACGGTTGACGAAAACCTGCAAAACATAAATACACTTTCTACCGAGAAATCAAGTTAGTAACATTTGCTCTACCAAAATATTAATATGACAGAATTAAATGTGCAGAAAATTATAAGATAGGATATGCATGAAAAATACCAACAACACAAGACTAGAATATGTACTCAATTCTCCCCCATTTTGTCTAAATTAGACAATGGTAAGAAGAAAAAAAATAAGTGTTCATAATCTGCAAAATAAGCGTCTCCTACATTAAACACGGCTTTAAGAGATACCATTATTAGTAGATACCTTTATCCTAAAACCTCGGAGATCTAGTAATCAAAGTATGCAGTATAAACACAAACAAAACATTTAAGTACAATCCTTCCAATCAAATGTTCAAGTTACATGTAAGCAAGACTTATCATAAGACATAGACAGCATATCAGCAAGCTGAAAATCACAAGCAATAGAAGGAACAACCCTAATTTGTTTATGAGTTTTTGGAGCATTAAACTGGTACGAATATCCATTAGTTTCACAATACTTGGAAACTCCATTTTTATTAAACTTACCTCCCCCATTATTGAATAAATCTACGGGTATGGTAGTGTTTAAGTCCTTAACCTTCACGTGAGAAGACATAATGATTTTCTTATTCTCGCAAGTGTCACATACATTTGTTGGGCATTTCTTCGATTTTAAAAAATCCATTTTAGGTCTCAAGTCACAAGTCCTAATCCAAATAGGCAAAGTTTTCAAAGGTTTTTGTGCCTTTTGGAATTTAGGATAAAATTTATTTCTCGAAAATATGTTCTTGTTAACATGAGTCCTAGACTTATTGAAGTAATGATTCCAATTAGTATTAGTGCGATGCCTAGGAAAATTTGTAAATCGCTTCACATTAGGGTTATGAATTTTAAAATGAGTACCTTTCTTGCGATTACCAAGGCATTCCCAGATTTGGTGACCAAAAACATCACACTTAGTACAAAATTTACTAGAAGTAGGTAGATCAAATTGGTAGTGTTTTTCCCTTATATGCTTGACAGATTCATTACGAATAAATGGTTTAGGAGGTCTATAGAGTCTCTTGACTGGAGGGCAATATTTTGATGTAGATGGTTCTACAAAATTTTCAATGAAAGTACCAATGTCATTTTCAAAATCACTTTCAATTAAGACTTGTTTTCCTTTATCCTTTTGAGACAACTTACTTTCCAACGGAAGAGTCATTTCTTCTTAGGCTTTTACAAATAAGATTGGTCTACTTGGATCAACATTTTGAAGAGGACCATCATATCCCAATCCTCTAGTATCACCCTTATATCGTTGTTCATCAAGCAATTTGTCAAGGTCAAAACATTTTATATCACGACTACGACACATTTTGAAAGCTGTTTCACAAACTTGTTTGGATTTTTAAACTTGCAAAAGTGCTTCATTATATTTTTCTTCAAAAGAAGACAATTTTTCATTTAAAGTCGTAATCTGAAATTTAAAATCAAGTGATTGTTTTTTAAAATCAATTTTGACATTGTTCATTTCAATGGAATTTTGTTGAACAATCTTATATTGATTCCCTAAGGTCTCACTAAGCATTTTAACCAAATTCGATAATTCTTGTCTATTCTGCAAATTCCTCACATACAATTCAGCATAGTCATCATAGCCAACAAAATTTTCATGATCATTTGTTTCCGTGTGTGAATTGTTACAATCATCAGATTTAGTATCGCATAAGGCATGTTTAGCATCAAACGGAGCGGTTATTTCAAGCATAGAAGGCAAAGTAGCTAATAAAGATTTAGCAGCATCAATTAAATCAAGCACATCATCAAAATTAGAATCAGAAACAGAATAAGTATCATCTTCGGAATCAGTCATTCCTGCTCAGTACACGTCTCCGCAACAGTCATAAACTTCTCCTAAAAACGCAAGGCAATTTGGTTCAGAATTTACTTGGTTGTCTACGGATTCAGAATCAGAAGAGTCATCCCAAGTTTTAGTAATGTGTGCCTTGTGTTGTTTAGAATGTTTGGACTGTGGCTTAGACTAGCACTCAACAATAAAGTGACCAAGTTTCCCCCAATTATGACGAGCCAATTCAGATTTATCAACCTTACTACTTCTACTATCATAATCAGAAATTCCCTTTGATGTTCTTTTATGGTGTCGGGTGATCGGACTAGATTGATTATTCACTTGCGTATGTCTCTTAGCAATAGAATTTCTTTGCTCTAAAAGTTTCTTAAATTGAGAGGACATAACAGCAAGTTGATTGTCAATCTTATCAAGATCATCCGATTCCCCATCAGAATCATCATTAGACGAGGATTGTTGTTTACCTACCTTATACTTATTTTTATTAGGATAGGCAGATTTAAAAGAAACTCTAGAAGTATTGGTCAACTCTTTCTTAGCATAAGATGTGAGAGTCTTCCTAAAGGCTGATTCAAGTTCCATAGTTCTTAATTTAGAGCTAAGCAATTCAGGTGTGAGAGAATGATCATTCATTTTTCAATGATATAACGTTTATGATCAAACCTAGGAGCAAGAGATCTCAGAATTTTAGAACACACATCATTATCATAATATACAATACCATTCGCATGCAATTGGGTAATGATATCAGTCAAACGCATATAAAAATCATCAAATGGTTCATTATCGTTCATAACCAGCATATTATATTGTTGAACCAACATTTGTGTTTTACATTGCTTTACTCTATCGTCACTCTCGTGTGCAATAACTAAAGTATCCCAAGCATCCTTACTAGTAGTGCAATGACATATACGTTTCAATTCATTTTCACTCACACTCATGAAAATCGCATTTCTGCCCTTATTATTGAAATTGCTTATCTTTTTCTGATCAGCACTTAATTCATTAATTTTTAGCTTTCTAAAGACAGTGCTACCTTCTGCTATAGGAGTAGTGGGGTGACCATAACCATTTTCAATCAAGTCCCACACGTCATCTCCTAAAGTGCCTTGAATAAATGCAACCATTCTGATTTTCAAGTATGAAAAGTTTGAGCAATCAAAAATAGGAGGTCTACTAAAATTACCAAGCCTAAGAAATTGACTTGAATCATCCATTAAAACAAGGTAAAAAGTGTTTAACAAAAGTTTTGAAAACGATCTTTAAAACTCTAGCTCTGATACCACTTGTGGGAACCCCAGGCAACTAGGGCGATGCGCAAAGACTTTATACGCGGAAGTAAACTTATTGTTGAGTAAACACCTTTAACCTACGAGTTTATATGAATGATGCAAAGGGGACCAAATTAAACTTTTACTTAATTTGATTAACTTTTATGAAAATGATTTTGATTTTGAAAGTTAATTATTAGTCCAAAACTAATTCAATTTTAGGTGAGTTTCTATTTAGTTAACCCTACTTATTCTTGTGAGGTGATAAACAAAAACATACAACACGCAATATTTATTTTACGTCGCAAAAACCCTTCCCCGGGAAAAACGACGAACTCCTCTAGGAGTTACCAAATCTACTTCCACTAAAACAATAAATCAACAGGAACGATTTACAAACAACAAACTTAACAAATAAAGAAGAAAGATCTAGCTATTACCCCACTCGACCAAGTCTCTAGCCTGGTTGCTTATTCTGTTATCTCTTTAAACTGTTCTTGCTTGTTTTTGTGTTTTTCACTTCTCAGCCTCCCCTCTAACTTCTTTAAGCGCAGGTTGGCTCAGTGCCTATTATTTATTTTCTAGTGAAGTGACAGTGTGTAATGCAACAGACTATATCACCTATATCTTTGCAAGTCTTATGTTATTCCAATGAAGTCATCTTGACCTTGAATACACTTTTGAAAAGCTTTCTTTTCTCTTTCTTTAAATATTTGAACACTAGACTTGTTCAGATATTACACAAACATGTGTCTACGTGAATACAAAGTGAGTGATTATATGTGAGTGATATGAGATGAAAACAATTACTGAAAATCACTTACACAATCAAATAATCATGTTCACACATATATATTCTAGACTGAAAAGAAATAAAATTTATCAAGCATGCAGTCAGAAATAAAACTAACTGTTTATAACAATATTTAGATTAAAAATGTTTCAATCTATTATGTTATTATTTACAGTTTCAATCAGTCCAATAGGTTCAGATATTAGGTCCAATATGTTCTTGTTCTCAGTCCAAGTCCTTGGTCAAATATTCAGGTATAAATTTGTTTAGTTCTAGGTCACACTTCCAAGTTCAGGTAAATCTGGTTCGGTTCACAAATAGAAATAGGTTTAATTATCTAAACCTAGAATCAGTTGTTCTTGATTAAAAATCCGATTTCCTTAAAGATAGATTTAAAACAAAATGTTTTAAATGATATAAAATCACTACTAGTTGTTCTTGTGTGTGTAGTGTATATATTAGATATATTTTAGCACAATACTTACACAAACACTTAAGATCTAACAGATAACAAGTGTGAAATTACCAGAAAACAAGAACAATAATAGAGATACTCACAACACGATTTTTCAAAATGAAAAATCAACCGATTTGGAGATGCATAGATTGTGAGATTAGAAACCTTCCATTCTTTAATCCACAGTACGTTTTTTAAGATTCAACAATGTCTTGTGAAGGATACACAAAAGTTTTTTCGCTGAAAATAATGGTGTATAATCTCTTTCCCTCTCAAAATTATTTTGGCAGAAGTTTGACACAAAATAAATTTTCTCGGTGGTAAAAAAATGAGAACACAAGGTCTTTATATATAGAGTGCACAAGTGTGTGCAGATTGGTGTAAAATAGGGTCACATGGATTACCATAGAATTACACACAACCGTAGATAAAAACAGATCTAAGGTCTCACAAAGAAACACAAAGTATAGTGTTAAAAATGTGACACGTGTAGTGCAAGCTGTTACACACTAACAGATTCAAGAAACAAATCGTTTATTAAAATATTGTCATTTTAAAAATATGCCGGTTGTACTACACCGCGTACCAAGAACGTTACAAAATATTACCGTTATAACAAAAGTGACACGCGGTGCCGTTTTGAAAAAATACCAGTTACGGTTTGTATAAAAACCGTGGGCGGTAAGAGGCAGTTATGGGAGCCAGCTGTGACGTACAAAAAAAATATGTTAATGTTATAACAAAAATTACACGGCGTCGTATAGATAACAATGAAAACCAAGTGACGTCGTTCGCCACACAAAATTGAAACCCAGATTTGGTTTTGAAAAGAAAACCGTGGGCTGAAAATACCAAGGGGCGGTCAAGACGTCCATCAACTGTCATGGGGACAATTTTTAGACTTGCTATGAAATCTAGATTAGGTGCATGGTATTGGTCTACTGACAACATATAAACATAGATATAATACAAAAATTATATCATACATACATGCATTGGTCAAATCTTGTAAGGCCAAAAAGGATCAAAACCTTTTAACATAGCTAGGCATTACGACACACAAGCATATTATTATCTAATGTATAAGACACGCATGCCTTAACAGCTACGGGGCCAAAAGATAAAGTCTAACATATATATATATATATATAATATAGCATGGGTCAAATCTCGGTCAGAATGGCTTGGCAACAACAATGAGATAAACAAACAAAACTTACCACACATACGTACCAACATAAATATATACGATATAACATACTATATATATATATATATATATATATATATATATATATATATATATATATATATATATATATATATATATATATATATAATATAACATATCGCGCATATATATATTAATAACAGACTAAATTTATTTTTAACTTCAAAAAAAAAACTCTGCAACTTTTATTAAAAAAAATATTTAGTGACAAAAACAATATTTTTCACGAAATATTTTTCTTATAAAAATTTCAAATAAAGTTTTTGAACTCAAAAAAATATTTATTATGACAAATATTGTGCATTATCATAAGATATGATAAGCCACATGCAAATGCAACGTGGTTTCGTGTCCTACGTGATAAAAATTCCTATGAGCCATAGAAAATGAAAAATACCTTTTCTGAGAGGGCAGTCTGAATTGAGAGCTCATTTGATGTAGATGGACAAAGAGAACTTGAAGTCGATATGGGGACACGCAATCCTAAATTACAAATATATTTTATCAAAATTCAAGTCCAGCTAGATGAAGTCCTATATAGCTAAAGCACCAAAAGAAAATCCTAGGAGTGCTCTATATAGGGACATCAGAGAGATCTACAAAGGGGCACCATGAAGCGCCGAGACATGACTCCTTGTTCTTAGGCGAGTAACACTCGTAACTGAGGGAGGAGATCCAAGCGTGACTAGGAAAGAACTGAATGTGGTAGGTCAGAGTGTGGACGATCGTAATGTGCCCAGTTGAAAAGATGCCACATGAGCAATGATCAACAAAATGAAGACATTAGGGTTCTGGTCCGTAGGGAGATGGACTAACATCCATCCCTCCATGGATCCATATCCACAAGAGAGTTATATAGAAGAGATCTCAATACTCATATGAAATCCCTTTTTCTAAGGGAGATAGAAGAATAGGATCCCCTAAGAAGTTTGTTGTTCCCAGGTTCAAGATCTATGATGGGAAAACAGACCCCATAGACCATGTTGGGAAATACAGGCAAGCAATGAGCTTATGGAGCCATAATGATTCACTAATATGTCTTATTTTCCCTTTTAGACTACATGATGTAGCAAATAAGTGGTTTGAGAGGCTACCTCACTGATCATTAGAAACTTTTTAGCTCTAGAAGAGGACTTCTCTAGTCGCTTTATAACCAGTAGCTCCCACACCAAGCAGATGGATGCACTTCTTATGACAAATAAGAATCCACAAGAGAACCTTATGGATTACCAAAACATATTGGGAAGTTTTCAATGAGATCGAGAACTACTTGAAGCAAGTTGTCGTAGAATCCATCATAATTTATTTGTCGACCGTCTCCTTACTGCACCAATCCCTCCCTAAAAAGGAAACAATCACCATCGACGAACTTATGGCCCGTATTGAGAAATACACCAAGGTGGAATATATGGTCCAGCCAAATGCAGTGGAAAATGGATGAGCAAAGGTGAAGAAGGGGACATAAAAGAGCTCAAAATAAGGGAAACAAGAATGTTGACGAGAATGGCTCTAAGAATGCGAACAAAGTCAATCCGTCCAAGGATTTCTAGGATGTTAACATAGTCTTCAAGGAACCTATTTAAAAAATTCTAAGAAAAATCAAAGACGATCCATTTATCAAATGGCACAAAAAGATGGGTGGCAATACAACTAAAAGTAATAATGCACTGAGATGCGCATTCCACAAAGAGGGCAGTCATATAATCGATAATTGGAAGGCTCTGAAGTCACAATTGGAGGATTCATCCCAAGAAGGTCACCATATTGAGTACATCGAGAAAAAAAAATAGACAAGGTCCCAACCAATGGCGACAAGAAGCCAGACAATGTCCTCGCCGATGATAACGCACATGATTTTGCAGTAATCCTTAGGGCATTAAACATGAGAAAGATCAAGAGGAATTCCATTAGAATGGAACTTAAAGAGGTGACTGCCATTATGGAGGCTTTTCAGATTGACCCCGCCAAAATCCAAGCGATTAAGCATCAGCGTCCAGAAGATGTTGACTACACCAAGCATAATGTGTTCACTGAGGAAGATTTTATCGGAGTGAGAACCCCACATCATGACGCATTGGAGATCACACTCAGAATAACCAATTGGGATGTTAACAAGCTACTTGTGAACCACGGGAGTTAATAAGAAGTAATGTATCTATAATTGTTCTATAAACGAAAGTTGAAAATTTCCGATCTCAAAGAAGTCATTGTTCCGTTGGTCAACTTTGTGGGAAGGATCAGGATGCCACTAGGAAAGATAATCCTCACAGTCGGGTGGAAAACATCTCAAAGATGATCGAGCTCTTAGTGGTGGACATCCAATCCACATATCATGACATTTTAGGCGGGGACTAGCTCTATGCCATGAAGGCCGTGCCATCCACCTACCATCAAAAGTTGAAGTGTGTTACTAACCAAGGTGTGGTCAAAATCCGTAGCGACCAGGCCAGATCCAAGAGGTGCTTTTTTTGGTTCCATTATCACCAAAACAGAAAAGAAGAGGGAGACAAAGGATGATCAGGGGGAATCCTACGAGGGGGTTGTACCCTTCATATAGCAACTACAATACGAATAATTAGGGGTGGGGGAGACTAGGATCCACCCCACCAATAGGATCATTAAAAACCTAGAACAAGTTAAAGAGTATGACTACTTACCAGAGGGGAAATTTTTTATCGGAGCCATACCCGCTGATCAAGAGAAGAGAGAGTTAATTCCATTCCTCAAGTGCAATCAATACATTTTTTCTTGGGAACCATATGACTTACTAGACACTAATCCTAGTGTAATATATCATCACCTACATGTTGATCTGAACTTTAAACCAATCACTTAAAAGTTTCATCGTACAACCCCTGAAAAGGCCAAGTCAGTCAAAAATGAAGTAGGGAAGTTACTAGATGTATAATCTATTAGGGAATTTCAGTTTCCCAAATGGTTGTCCAACCCAGTGGTAGTTGGAGGGTTTTCATTGATTTCATACATTCCAATAGGTCTTTCCCCAAAGATATATTCCCACTTTTCAAAGTACATCAGTTGGTTAATGCTATAACAATGCTTGAAAGGATGAGCTTCCTAGATTCATACTCTAGCTAGAATCAAATTCCTTTTGCGAACCCAACAAGGTTAAAACCTAATTTACAACCCCCATCAATTCGTATTGCTATAAGGTTATATCATTTGACTTAAAGAATGAAGGGGAAACTTATTAAAAGGTTGGTCACTAAGATGTTAAAGAAACAAATGGTAGATACGATGGAGGTCTACATCGATGATATGCTAGTCAAAAGCAAGAACAAGGCTGACCACTTCATAGACTTAGCCAGAAACTTTGAGATCCTCAGGAAATATTGGATGAAGCTTAATGCGAGTAAGTGTTGTCTAGTATGGAATTTTCTTAGGCTATCTAGGCATTAAAAGGGGAGTTGAGTCCAATCAAGATCAGATCGATGTGATGACTAGAGTCAAACCTCCTCATTCATTAAGAGATGTTCAAAATCTCACTGGCATGCTCACAGCACTGAATCTCTTCATCTCAAGGTCCTTGAAATGTTGCTGACCATTCTTTCAACTCCTCAAGAAGGATGAAGGACTCATATGGAACAATGACTTCTCGTCAGCTTTGGAAGAAATCAAATATTACCTTATAGAACCACAATGATGCACTTATGTACCAAATTTTCCTTTATAGTCTACATGATGTAGCACATTCATGGTCTGAAAGCGTGGCTCACAAGTCGATTAGAGACTTTGCAATTTTAGAAGAGGCCTTCTCTGCTCGCTTTATAACCAGCATCTCCCACCCGAAGCGGATGGATGCACTACTTACGATCAAGAAGAAGACACAGAAGAACCTTTGGGATTATGCCAAAAGGTATTGGGAAGTTTTCAATGAGAACGAGGACTATTCAGAGAAAGTTACAGTGGCATCCTTCAAAATTAGTTTGCCGACTTTCTCCTTTCTGTACTAACCCCTCATTAAAAAGGAATCCATCACCATTGATGACCATATGCCCCGTATTAAGAAATACACCAAGGTGGAAGGTGTGGTCCACTGAAATGAAAGGGACTATGGTCGAGCAAAGGCGAACAAGGGGACATAAAAGAGTAGTAATCAAAAGAAGTGAAATAAGAATAGGGGAAATAATGGTGTAAAGAATGCAAACAAAGACGATCCCTCCAAGGCAATCTAGTATGTTACCACAGTCTTCAAAGAACCCATTTACTAAATTGAGAGAAAAATCAAAGATGAGACAATTATCAAATGTCCCAAGAAGATGGGTGGAGACCCAACCAAAAGGAATAATGCACTGAGATGCGCATTCTATAAGGAGGGCGGTCACAAAACTGTGAATTTCATGGTTCTGAAGTCACACTTAGAGGAGTTGCCCCAAGTAGGGAACCTCATTGATTACATCAATAAAAAATTAGACAAGGTCACAACTAATGGCGATTAGAAGCCAAACAACATCCTGAAGATGATACAGGACATGAGTTTACAATAATCCATGGGGCATCAAACCTCAAGAATATCAAGGGTAACATCGTTAGGATGGAACTTAAGAAGACGATTGTCATTATGGAAGCTTTTTAGATCAAAGATGTTGTCCACACTAAGCATATCGTGTTCACCGAGGAATATTTGGTCGGGGTGAGAACCCCATATCATGATGCATTGGTGATCACATTCAGATAAGCCAGTTGGGACGTTAACAAGCTACTTGTGGACCAGGGGAGTTCATCATAAGTGATGTACCCGAAATTGTTCCATAAATTGAAGTTTAACATCGCCAACCTCAAAGAAGTCACGATTCCATTGGTCGGATTTACGGGAAGGATCATGATGTCACTAGGAAAGATAATCCTCCTAGTCAGGGCATGAAATATCTCAAAGCTGATCAAGTTCTTAGCAGTGGACATTAAATCCCCATATCACATAATTTTAGGTAGGGGTTGGCTCTACGATATGAACGATGTACCATCCACATACCATCAAAAGTTGAAGTGTGTTACTGATCGAGGCATGGTCAAAATTTATGGTGACCAGGCCTCATCTAGGAAGTACTTTATTGCTGCCATTCTCCCCAAGAGGAAAAAGAAGAGGGAGATAAAGGATTCTCAGGAGGAAGCCTATGAGGGGTCGTACCCTCCAAATGGCAACTACGGTATGGAGAACTAGGGGTGGAGGAGACTAGGGTCCACCCCTTCAATAGGGTCATTGAAAACCTGGAAGAAGTTGGAGCCGATGACTACTTGACAAGGAGGAAATTTCAAATCAGAGCCACACTCGCTGATCAAGAGAAGAGAGAGTTAATCTCATTCTAGAAATTTCTACTTGGGAACCATATAACTTACCGGGGATTGATCCCAGTGTAACTTGCCATTACATGCATGCTAATCTGGCCTTTAAACTAATCACTCAAAAGTTATGCTGAACAGCCCTTGAAAAGGCCAAGGTGGTGGAAAATGAAGTAGGGAAGTTACTGGATGTAGGATCCCTTAGGTAAGTTCATTTTCCAAAATGGTTGTCTAAACTAGTGGTGGACAATAAGCGCAATGGGTGTTGGAGGGCCTATATTGATTTTAAAGATCTCAATAGTGCTTACCCTAAGGATACCTTCCCACTTCCCAAAATAGATCAGTTTATTGATGCTACAATAATGAATTAAAGGATGAGCTTCCTATATGCCTACTATGGCTAGCATCAGATTCCTTTTTTTAAACCTGAGTAGGATATACCTCTTTTATAACCCCCATCTGATTGTATTTCTTCAAGGTTATGCCATTCGTCTTGGTCACCAAGATGTTAAAGAAATAAATGGGAGATACAATGGAGTTATACATCGATGATATGCTAGTCAAAATCAAGAACAAGGCTGACCACTTCACATACTTAGCTAGAACCTTCGAGATCCTCAGGAAATATCGGATGAAGCTTAATGCGAGTAAGTGTTCACTTGGTGTAAAGTCATGAACATTCTTAGGTAATCTAGTTAGTAAATGGGGGAATATAGGACAATCCGAATTAGATTGATGCGATCACTATAGTCCAGCCTCCTCATTCATTGAGAGATGTTCAAAAGGTCACTGGATGTTGGTAGCACTGAATCTCTTCATCTCAAAGTACTCGGAACTATGCTGAATATTATTTTAACTCCTTAAGAAGGATAAAGGCCTCACATGGAACAATGACTGCTCGTGATATCTGGAAGAAATCAAATCTTACCCTATGGAGCCACAATAATGCACTGATGTACTATATTTTCCCTTAAAGCCTACATGATGTATCATATAAATGGTTTTAAAGGTTGTCTCATAGGTCAATTACAGACTTTGCAATTTTAGAAGAGTCCTTCACTGTTTGCTTTATAACCAACATCTCCCACCCGAAGCAGATGGATCTTACGATAAAGAAGAATCCACAGAAGAACCTTTGGGATTAAGCCCAAAGGTATTGTGAAGTTTTCAACGAGATCGAGGACTATTCGGAGAAACATGCCATAAAATCTTTCAAAATTCATCTTCCCACCTCCTCCTTGTTGCACTAATCCCTTACTAAAGAACCTTATGGCACGTATTAAGAAAAACGCCTAGGTGGAAGATGTGGTTCACCCAAGTGCAGGGGATATTGGTCGAGCAAAGGCGAACAATGGGACATAAAAGAGTGATACTTAAAAGAAGGGAAACAAGAATGGGCGCAAGAATGCGAACAAAGCCGATCCCTCCAAGGCATTCTAGGTTTTTAACATAGTCTTCAAGTAACCCATTTACAAAATTTTGAACAACATCAAACATGATCCACTTATCAAATGGTCAAAGAAGATGAGTGGAGACCCAACTAAAAGGAAAAATGCACTGAGATGCGCATTCCAAAAGGAGGGCGGTCACATAATTGAGAATTGCAAGGATCTGAAGTCACACTTGGAAGAGTTAGCCCAAGTTGGGAACCTCATTGAGTATAGAGAGAAAAGAGTAGACAAGGTTATAACAAATGATGACCAAAATTAAGAAAACGTCCTCGATGATGATGCAGGACATGAGTTTGTAGTAATCCATAGGGCATCAAACCTCATGCAGATCTAGGGGAATGACATTCAGATGGAACTTAAGAAGGTGACTAACATTATGGAGGCTTTTGATATTGAACCCACCAAAACCCATGCTAGTAAGCGTCGGAGGCTAGAAGATGTCAGCTACACCAAGCATATCATGTTCACCGAGGAAGATTTTGTTGGGGAGAGAACTGAAATTATGGCTCGTTGGTGATCACACTTAGAATAGCCATTTGGGATGTCAAAAAGCTACTTGTGGACTAGGGGAGTTAATTAGAATTAATGTACCTAGAATTGTTCCATAAAAAAAATCTTAACATCGCCGACCTCAAAGAAGTCATGGTTCGATTGGTCAACTTCGCGGGAAGGATCACGATGCCACTGGGAAAGATAATTCTCCTAGTCAAGGTAGGTAACATCTAATAGCTGATCGAGTTCCTAGTGATGGACATCTAATCCCCATATCACTCAATTTTAGGCAGGAGTTGTCTCCATGCCATGAAGGTTGTACCATCCACCTACCACCAAAAGCTGAAGTGTGTTATCGACTGGGGCATGGTCAAAATCCATGGTGAACCGGCTACGACCAGGAAGTTCTTTATTGTTACCATTCACCCCTATAAGGAAAAGAAGAGGGAGATAAAGTATGCTTAGGAGGAATCCCAGAAGGGGGTTATATCCTCCAAATAGCAACAATGGTACGAATGACCAGGGGTTGAGTAAGCCAGGGTCCATCCCACTAACAGGGTCGTTGAAAACCTGGAAGAAGTTGGACAATAACTTTCTATAGAAGAAATTACTAATCCGAGCCACACTCCCTGATGAACAAAAGAGAGAGTTAATTTCATTCCTCAAGAGCAATCTAGACATTTTTACTTGGGAACTATATTACTCACCATGGATTGATCCCACTCTAATCTGCTATTGCCTGCATGTCGATTTGGCCTTGAAAATGATCACTCAAAAGTGTCATCGAACAACCCCCGAAAAGACCAAGGGGTGGAAAATGAAGTAGGGAAGTTACTGGATGCAGGATTTATTTGGGGAGTTTAGTTTCCCAAATGGTTGTCCAACCCAGTGGTTGTTAGCAAGAGCAATAGCAGTTTGAAGGTCTGTATTATTTTCACATATCTCAATAGGTCTTTCCCCAAGGACAACTACCCATTTCCCAAAATAGATCATTTGGTTGATGCTACAGCAATGCATGAGAGGATGAGTTTCCTAAATGCCTACTCTAGCTACCATCAGATTCCCTTTTTCAACCTGACCAGGATAAAACCTCCTTTATAATCACGATCGAGATGTATTGGTATAATGTTATGCCAGTGCAATGGGTTGTATTGAATTCAAGACAACCCGATAACAAGAGGTCACCCTATCAATTAAGGGTCAAGGATGCTCATTTTTATCTCTCACCAAAAGGAAAGATCTACCAGTAGTCATTCATGGGTCCTTATCTCCAGTGCGTTCACTTACATAACATCAAACACTTACTTAGTAAACTTCATGAGGGTATTTATGGGAGTCACATATAGGGGGATATCTCTGGCCTTTCGAGAAATTAAGGAGGGTTATTGGTGTCCTTATATCCAAAAGGATGCAGGCACTTACGTTTGCGAGTGTCAAAAGCATTCTCTAATGATCCACCAGCAACCTAAAATAACTTACAAGACCATGGCCATTCGCGCAGTGGGGGATGGACATAATGGAACCACTACCTACTTCATTTGGCAATCGAAAGTATTTTCTAGTCGGGACAAATTACTCCACTAAATGAGTATAGGCCGAAGAATTGCTGAACATTCGTGACCCATATATGATCAGATTCATTTGTGAAACATTATAACATGCTTTCGGGTACCAAGGACTATCATCACCGATAACAGCTCGTAATTTGAAATGGTTTCTTTCAAGATTTTTATGATCAACACTAATCAAGAACTATTTCAGTTATGTGGTTCAACCCTAAAGCAATGGATGGATAGATTCTTATAATGAAACCATGGTCGAGGGGATATTAGAGTCATTTGAAAGATCCAAGGGTGCCTGGGTAGATGATCTCTCTCATATTCTATGGGCTTATCAAACCACCCCAGGCAACCAAATAGGGAAACACTGTTTGCACTCGCCTATGGGATTAAAGCTATCATTCCATTAGAAATAGAACCCCCCACCACGAGAATTGCCTTGGTATCTTAAGGCCTTAATGACGATGTATTACACATTGAACTTGACTTAGGAGATGAGCAAAGAGAGCATACCATAATTAAGTTGTCTTCCTATCAATAGAAACTGTCTAGGTAATAAAGCAAGAAAGTCAATTCGAGGAATTTTCTAATAGGAAATTATGTCTTAACGAAAGTCCTTGGTATTACCGTAAAACGATCAGATGGTAAACTGGGACCAAACTTGGAAGGACCCTTCAGAGAAATCTGAGATGCCTTCAACAATCATATCACTTTGAAACGCTGCAAGGCAGGCAGATTCCAAGAGCATGGAATGCAACCAATCTCATAAACTTCTATTTTAAAGTCTTCTTTATCTTTTATTAGAAAATTTACTTTAAGCAAAGTTCAATATTCAAACTTATTTTTCTCCTCAGACAATATTTAATGAATAAAGGTCGATTGATCCCTCCACCTTCGTATTTTCATTATCTTCTTAACTCTTTTTGGTTACACCTCATTAATGCGCACCTTTTTAAAAAGATAACTCCTTCGAACATGGATCAACTCCTAGGATTACGACAATTTGTTCAACTTGTTTTTAATCAAGAAGCTTCACATGACGAACAAGGTTGTAGTACTTATAACAAGTAATTATTATCATTTCAAATTAATATGTCCCTCATGTCCTTATTTCAAATACAAGAGACTTCATATGTTACATCGAAAAAAAATCCCTATAGGGGATACTTACACAATAAAGCCAACTTAGGCTGGTCGCTAATCTTGTTGGCTACAAGAAACCTACTCGGGCGGATGACCCAATTACCAGGTGCATTCTCACCATCATATTACATAAGCCTAGAGGAGAGTGACGGCAAAAACTAAAAGGTAACAAAGATGGAATGACACTACTAAGGCATGTTGGACTGGGAGAATGTTCAAACATAAAACAACATGTGGCTAACATTATCTCTTAATACCATTTAGTTATCTGAGAAGCTCAAACTGATAAACCCAAACAAAAAAGGACCCAAGGTGGTCAATCAATACTCTTTGCTAAAAAGTATGATAATTAGTGAATCAATAACACATGTTTAGTCGGTGTGAGCTCAAAACATTAAAGATTGGCAAATAACACCTTTTCATTAAATGAAAGGGGAAGCTAAATTTTCATCAAAACTAGAGTACATAAAAAATCTACAACGGCTCAGGATGGCAAGAAAGTTAGTCTGCAACGCGTTCTCTCTGACCATCAGCTGGGAGAGGAACAAATTCTTCTTCCATGTCTATTAGGATCCAACAGTCATAACTGAAAAAGGATTATGGAGATAGGTCGGGAAATCGATGTGATACTTATACCACATGTTAGACTTCTTAGGCATTTTTAATTCCCTGAGGGTGCTAAGACACCCCAGGGAAAAAGCAAGGTCCTCTTCCTCCATCAATTTTAATAGGGATCAATCCAACCTTACTCATCACCATTAGCCCAGGCCAGTTGAGGAACCTTTCTAAATAATTGCCTCAACATTTTTATGCCTCTTTAAAGTCCAACAATGATTACATAAGCTCGTTGAACATCACCCTTAAGATCAACAATCTTCCTATGGAAAGCTTGGTTTTCAACTCAAGCTATCCATATAGATGATGAAGAAGACCCCTGAAGCACTCGTGAGGAACCTGAGGAAATGTTCTCCCTTAACCAACAAATTTCCCTCTTCAGTTCATCATTATCGTTTTGAATTAAATCCGCCACTTGATTATCTTTGGAGGCATCTAGGATCTTGGATTTCAAGGCATCCACTTCCTCCTAAACTGAACCTACCATATCCTCTATCTCGTCAGCTATGTCTTTTAATTTGGCGACATTTCATCCTAATCATTATACTGTTGGGTACTTGTCCTCAAATATTTGTAAATTTTTATAAAAGCCTTACAAGCCTGGACACTGATGTTTGATCCTAAGATCTACCTTAATCGAGAATTCAGAGGAATATACTCATCTAACCTAATAGGCTATAATCAACAGATTAAGCAATAGATTTGGACAACATTAATAACAAGACATAGGCAGCATGAAAGGAAAGTCTTTTTTTGTTAAACATAATTAAGGCATACGTTGATTGGTACAAGTTTGGGAGAATTACAAACACAAAACCAACAAAAAAACAAAAACCCTAACAAACTATGGAGGTCTATACCTAATTAGAAGTTACTGGCCCTTTTCCCTTGTTAAAAATTATGGCAGCTTTATCGTCAGTAACCACGATGGTACCCAAGCCACTCGTAACTTGATTACCAAGAAGGTATTCATCCGTTGGATCAACGGGATCTATCTCAGCTCGAACAGTAGGCTGGTTGACATGAGGCTCCTCAGCATGCATAGGATTTGGTCCTGACACGTGTTGGGTGAACAGGAAAGAATCCATGGGAACTCCAATTGCGACCAAGTCCTGGTCCCAGGTTTTCTTAAAACCCACCTACCAAACATAGGCTATCTAGAATTGGGCATCATCATAAGTTGCCTCCCATCCTTCATTGTACCCATTATCCCGGATGGTCTCAATCTTCTCAACCTTGGCAGGTAGCTCCTTATTGACCTCAGCCACCTTCAACTTATCAGCGAGCACCAGACCATATACGTCTTGGAGGTCAGCTATCTTCTTTGTCGACTATTACTTAAGGGAGTCCATGGCCTTTTGCTTCTCCTGATAAAAAATAGCCTTAGCATTGGCCATAACCTTATCGAAGTTCTTTAGGTCCTTCTTTAACTTGATATTTTTTTATCTACTGGTCGACCCGACCAATAAGCAACATGGTAAAATATAAATAAACTACAAAATGAAGAGAGACACAATCAATATACGAGAATATGGGAAAATATTCACAAACGTATAGGGAGAAGGGGATGCAATATGCAATACCTTGAGCGTACTTGAGGGCCAATTGGTAGGACCCCATCTTCATCAGCCGCTCGCAATCAGCGATAAGGACAACCCCCTCTAGTAGTGTACGGGAAAGCTGGGGAGTGTTAGCAAAACTTATCCCCTCAATAGTAATAAAAAAAGAAGGCACAATAGTGGCCTTTAAGGCTTCTTCTCTATTCTTTTATTCTTTTCTCTTTATCTCCTCCTCTTCCGTTTTCTCCCTTTTATTTCTTTTCTCCTCTTCTTCTCTCCCCTTTCTCCCCACCTCGGTCTCTCTAGCTCCTAACAGGGAACCACTAGCAGAGGGGGAGTCTCCTTCCCTCCTTTTTAGGAACTTGATTTGATAAGACAACAATCATCATCATCATCCTTAATGATTAGGCACCTTCTCTTTGGTGAGTCAATTTATTCTGTAAACTCTTTTTCTTCACTGGTTTCCTCCTAATTGCCTTCATTGTTATCCTCCTCTGATCCCTCCTCTCAACCTTTTTCTTACCCTCCTTCCTCTTTCTTGCTTTATTATTCCCCTTCTTTCTCTAGATGAACAGGCTCATAAGGACCACCAATCCTCCCCTAGAAGATCTAAATGGGGGATTATATCCACTGGATGAGCAATGAAGTTGTTGGTGGTATTCTAGTATTCAAGAAAGTTTGTTACCGATCATGGATTCTCGTCGTCACCGAGCCTTTCCCTAACTTTACAAGACTTGAGCAGGTTAGTAACCGTTAGTTCGCGAGGGGCAGGTTCTCGCTTTTTTCCTTAGCAGCAAAGCAAGAAGAAAAAGAATGAAATCAGACAAAGAAATCTAGATGAAATAGAAAATGAAGATCTAAAAAAGAGGAAGTATCATTAACCTATGCATTCCTCCCCAAAGGTAGGGATCCGAGGTCCCTTAGACCTTATTCCCTTTAATTATGGAGGATATTGCCAATTCGTAGCAATGAATCCATGATTCCAGTAGTCCTTAGGGGAATCATGTAAAATTCTCCACTAGGACCCTGTTTGCACTCCTCGCCTTTAAATATAAGATTCCATATTTTGTGCGTGAGAAGATATAATAATAACATATTTATGTTAGTCTTAAGTTAGTGACGTACAATTCATTTATCCAATGTACCCCATTCAAAATGTTCCAAACATTTGGAGTATATTGAGCACGAACGAAGTCAAAATATTTGAAGAATCTCAAAAATAACGGATTGGACAAAATATAAAAACCCCGTGAGAAATTAGTAAAGTATGAATCCAATGACCATCATTTATTGTACAAACGTTTTGAGGAATTGGAACGCATTCAAAATCTATCCAATCAGGAATACTATAACATGTTCTTAACAAAAAAAATGGATTTGTTATCATGTATTTCTATTAATGTGACAGAGAAAGGGAAACCCTAGCTACATGTAATACCCCCATACTTTTATGGATATTTAAATTACATAAGTGGGTGTAATTTGATAATTAGAGGAAATTATTGTGAATAGTAACTTTGGAATTAATTAGTGTTAGATTATTACCTATGTGTGTTACATCTACTTTTGGGACTAAGTAAATGAGTCAGCATATTTTTATGTCAAGCGATGGGAAATATTGCACGTTCGAGAAAACGGGTATTAAGAAGTGTTGGGTCCGATTAGTGAATTAGAGTTAAGTGACTCAGATGGATATTTTGAGTGCACTGTTGATTTCGAAATGGCCAAGTTAGTTAGAATAGAGTACCCGGGTCTAGCATTTGGGTTCTGGGATCTTTTGGACTAGTAAGGACTCGAAATTGAGTAAACGAGTCATTTTTGGGTTTAATAAGGAGATACACTCCTTTTCCGTCTTATAAGGCACGAGAGTGAGAAAAGGAAGAAAGAAAAGAGAGAAAAGAAGAAGGCAAGATAGGAAGAAGGAAAAGAGGAGATAAAGGGGATTCCGGCCCAAACTCTACGAGATTAGACTCGAGGTCGTTGGATTTTATCCATGAGGCAAGTGTTTACTAGCTTTATTTAATTGAGTGTGTGTTTATCATACTATAGTTGGTAGAGTATATAATTTTTGGGTTGAAACCCTTGAAATAAATTTGGAAAATTTGATTTTGAGTTCACGAATTGATATGTTGTTAAATCTTTATGAATTCTAGTGTTAAACCCATGATAATGGTGTTTATATATGGGTAGAAATGGGATGAAATGAGAAATGAGAGTTTAAATGGTTTTAGGGTTTAAATCAAAGATAAATTGTTCTATCCCATAAAATAATTGATGTGTCAGTGATAAATCAATGATTAAATGATTATATTATTGTTGGTAGGGATTAGAAACCACAAAAATCGAGGTTAGGATGATTTTTTGGGTTTTGGAGAAGATGAAATCGCCCGAACTATAAGCTCTGGTTTGAGCGAATCAATTTCCATTTGGTGTTAATCAATTTGCTGAGGAAAACATGTAGGACTATCTCAGGTCGAATCGATTAGCATTTGAAGCAAATCGATTCGCACCTAAAAGACCTGAGAAGTGATCCTATTTGAACCGATTGGAATTTAGACCGAATTGATTCACTTGGGCCGAATCGATTCGTAGTTGGGGCGAATCAATTTCCAGCAACAGGAATTAAAAATTTCTCTTCCTGCAGTGCAGGGGGAGTTAAATCATAAATTGGAGATTATTGTCGGGGATTCTAGATGTGATATTAGGACTCCTAAATAATAGAATGGAGGGAGAGTAAACCTTGGGTTGAAAGAGAGAACCTTAGATTAGTTGAGTGTACAATCCGGGGTATGAACTTAATGAATGTTTAGTTATGATGCTGTAAACAGAACCACCAGATGAGGTGTTGATGAGCTTAAGGTAACAATAACAATGACAGTACAAGAGTAAATATATAGTTGAAGGAGGTGAGGAGAAGAGGAGAAACACTGGTATATAAGTGGTTCAGCCAATTTGGCTTACGTCCACTGTGAGTGTGTGAGAAAGTTTCACTATAATAAGGGAACTATTGTCCCATGATACAATCTCTCAATTCTCTCTATACTATATATTTTTCTAGGTCTTTCTCTAGGTTTACAATTATGGATCCTTTCGCAAGGTAGGAGAAAACCTGTATATATATTGCATGGGGGGTGTAGTGCAACCTCCAAGCATGCCATGAGCATATTCAGTTATAAGTGAATACACTAATCGTAGGTAGACACCTATTTGTGCCACATCTAAGGAATGATAACCAAATATTCTCTCACATGGGGGGAATGATTCGGTTATAACTGATTTTCCACGTGCTTCAAGTCTTCCATGTGCTTGTGTGTGTATTCTCGGACCTGTGACATCAACTGATGGAACCTCAACCTGGTCGAGTACGAGGTTATAAAATCTGATAGTTGCCTTATACTACCAATCTTAAGTATGATCCCGACCTGAATGATCAGCCGAGGTTAGATATGAGGTTGGATGCAGTCTCGACTGAGGCAGGGGACGAGATTGAAAGTAGTACGAACCCATAAGATATTATAGACCTCGGTTGCTGGCTAGCCGAGGTTGGTCAATGAGGAACCTAACTTATAGAAGATGATCTTTCTGATGGCTTTTTGACGGCTACTGTAATCCCCATGATATCTCGACTGCGAGTCAGGCCGAGGTTGGTGTCCCTAAGTATGAGGGTATACTTTGGGCATATCAATAACCCCTTAGCCCTTATTCTCCTATGAGAGTGGGTGACTGAGGGATATAAGAGTCATAATAATAAAGAGACGACGTGATATCTTGGGATTTGGAGTGCTACCTTGGACACTTGTCATTCACTGAAGTGACTAGCGATTTCCCCAAGGGATGTCATCTCTGATGGAGTATTTTAGACTTTGTAGGACAATAATGAGTGCCTTGATATTTGTACCTCATCATCGCAAGGATATATAAACCCTTTTATCTTCTCCCTTATCTTTCTTCTTCCTTAGCTTTACCGCCTATAGCCTTTATGCAACTAAAATTTTCCTCAAACTCTCCATTTATTTTTCTGTGATTCAAGGTTCCTTCATTTTTAGTCTCTTCTTCGCTCAATTGCAATCAATCAGGTACTGCTCTTTGAAATTTCCTTTTCCATTTTTGGTCATTACATTACACTTTTGGTTTTCTGGTGATCTTTTCTTTTTTCGGTGAGGCTTTTCGCCGATGTTGAGTGGCTATAGGGCTAGGTTTTAGTGCTTGAGTGAATTTGGGATCGTACTAGGTCGTCTTGGGGTTGTTTTAGCCAAAAACACATGTTTTTAGATTTCCCAGCGACCCTCTGATCGTCTTCTCCAGTGACCCAATCCTTTAATGTTCTTGAAGTTCTTGGTGAAAACCCTTTGTATTCCATGTTTTAATCTTTAACTTTAGTAGAAAAACTTTTTTACCTGTTTGTACTTTTAGTTCAAACTCTTCAAGTGTAATGTCGTCTGGCGAATGCTCAGACCTTAATATAAACTAATTGAAGATATCCCATCTCTGCGTGAGAAGACCTTTGAAAATATTAGGCAGATAGAGTTATCCCAAGAGGAGGCTTGTAGGGCTGAGGCCTTTCCCCTCAGACAAATTTTTCCTCCACCTTTCACTACACCAAAACTGGCGATTGGTCATGGCCAAAGTCCCTGACCAAGACTGTGGGTCGCAGACTTGGGCCATGACCATTTCGGGCGTGA
This sequence comes from Sambucus nigra, assembly GCA_949130495.1. NCBI lineage: Eukaryota > Viridiplantae > Streptophyta > Magnoliopsida > Dipsacales > Adoxaceae > Sambucus > Sambucus nigra. The sequence goes on along the minus strand of OX422220.1, from coordinate 115,621,735 downwards.
ATAATTTCGTGGGTTGCGGCTCAAGTCCGTGACCAAGAAATGGTCACGACCCAGAGGGGGTCACGGTAGATATTTGCGGACTTAGGTCGTGACCCATGTCATGAAGGGTCGCGATCCTTGTCTGTGACCCACAAACATGACAAATTGGTCGCGGCTTAAGTCCACGACCCACAACCGTGACAAAAAAAATGAAAAAAATGGTCGCAGCCCAAGTTCGTGACCCACAACCGTGACAAATTGGTCGTGAACTTTGGTCGCGACCCACAATTGTGACAAAAAAAAGGAAAAAAAATGGTCACGACCAAAGTCCATGACCCCCAAACGTGACCAAAAATGGTCGTGGCCAACGTTCTTGACCGACACCATGACGAAAAAAAAGAGGAAAAAAATAGTCGTGGACTTTGGCCGCGACCATTTTTATGCGCGACGAAAAAAATAAAAATGGTCATGGACAAAGTCCACCACCATATTTAACTATAATTTTAAAAAAATGTTTTTTTTTGGTCCAATCCTAAAATTGCGGGTCTTGTGAGTGGACTATTGGTTGCTATGTGTAACGTTGGACGCATACGAGGTGTTACAAATATTTATTATTGACAAAACAATAAAAAAAATAACAAATTGCAAATTGAGAATGTTGTTAATAAACTAATATATATACAAACTTAAAAATATTACACGTCTTAATAATTCACATACCAAAAAAAAATTGGGCAGAGTTTCCTCTATTTTCTGGACATTCCAAACCCTGTAAATGTAAAACATGCTTATTATATAGCCCGCACGGCCATAAAATTTGACAATCAAATTATAAAAGCCCGCACGGCCATAAAACTAAATAAGAAAAGCCCGCACGGTTGTAACACATAAAAAATATAATCCTGAATGTCCACAACATATAAACAATCTTCATGTTGTAAACCACTGCCTCCTTCATTTGTTCCACGTGCAAAAATCCTACAAATGATGGGATAAAAAAAAATTATATCAGTAAGAAAGTAGTTTTACAAAAAAATTAATCAAGCTGAAAAATTGCATATATGAGGTCAAATTATCAACATATCAATGTTTTATGCCTAAGTCTATAAATATACAAATTATCATCGTATTCTCAAAATGGGGGTCTCGTGATCGCACAGTCAGTTCCTACGAGTTACATTGGTCCCGGGTGAGGTGTTGGTGCCACTCACGGGGCTGTTCAGGGGCTGTTTCAGCTTTTCACCCACTAACGCCATGTTTTTAAGCCAAAATCTAGAAATATGCAAATTATCGTCGTATTCTCAAATCGGGAGTCCCGTGGCTGCGTGGTCAATTCCTACGAGTTACATTGGTCCCGTGGGAGGTGTTAGTGCCACCCACGAGGCCGTTTGGGGGCTGTTTCGGGTTTTCACTTACTAATGTCATGTTTTTAAGTCTAAGTCTAGAAATATTCAAATTACCATTGTATTCTCAAATCGGGAGTCCCGTGGTTGCGCGGTCAGTTCCTATGAGTTACATTGGTCTCGTGGGAGGTGTTGGTGCCTCCCACAGGGCCGTTCGGGGCCTATTTTGGGTTTTCACCCTCTAACGCCATGTTTTTAAGCCTAAGTCCTGATAATTTTCAATTATCATCATATTCTCAAACCGAGAGTTCCGTGATCGCGCGGTCAGTTCCTACGAGTTACATTGGTCCCGTAAGAGGTGTTAGTGCCTCCCATGGGGCCATTTGGGGGTTGTTTCAAGTTTTCCACCACTAACGCCATGTTTTGCCTAAGTCCTGATATTTTTAAATTATCGTCGTATTCTTAAACCGGGAGTCCCGTGTTTGCACGATCAATTCCTACGAGTTACATTGGTCCCATGAGAGGTGTTGGTGCCACTCACAGGACTGTTCGGGGGATGTTTCGGGTTTTCACCCATTAACGTCATGTTTTTAAGCCTAAGTCTAGAAATATGCAAATTATCATCGTATTCTCAAATCAGGGGTCCTGTGATCACGCGATCAGTTTCTACGATTTACATTAGTCCCGTGCGAGGTGTTGGTGCCACTCACGGGACCGTTCGTGTCTGTTTGGGCTTTTCACCCACTAAATCCTGTTTTTAAGCCTAAGTCTAGAAATATGCAAATTATCATCGTATTCTCAAATCAGGGGTCCTGTGATCACGCGATCAGTTTCTACGATTTATATTAGTCCCGTGCGAGATGTTGGTGACACCCACGGAGCCGTTCAGGGGTTGTTTCGAGTTTCCACCCACTAACACCAAGTTTTTAAGCCTAAGTCTAGAAATATTCAAATTACCGTCATATTCTCAAACTGGGAGTACCATGGCTATGGGGTTAGTTCCTACGAGTTACATTGGTCACGTGGGAGGTGTTAGTGCCTCCCACGGGGCCATTCGGGGTCTGTTTTGGGTTTTTATCCTCTAACACCATGTTTTTAAGCCTAAGTCCTGATATTTTTCAATTATTGCCATATTCTCAAACCGGGGGTCCCACGATCGTGCGATCAGTTCCTACGAGTTACAATTGTTCCTACGAGGTGTTGGTGCCACTCACGGAGCCATTCGGAGGTTGTTTCGGCTTTTCACCCACTAACATCATGTTTATAAGCCTAAGTTTAGAAATATGCAAATTATCATTGTATTCTCAAACCAGGAGTCATGTGGCTGTGTGGTCAGTTCTTACGAGTTACATTGGTCCCATGGGAGGTGTTGGTGCCTCCGACGGGGCCGTTTGGGGTGGTAGTTTTGGGTTTTCACCCTCTAACGTCATGTTTTTAAGCCTAAGTCCTGATATTTTTCAATTATCATTGTATTCTCAAACCAGGAGTCTCGTTATCATGCGTTTAGTTCCTATGAGTTACATTGGTCTCGTGGGAGGTGTTGGTGCCTCTCACGGGGTCGTTCGGGGGCTGTTTCGAGTTTTCCCCCACTAACGTCATGTTTTCCCTAAGTCCTGATAATTATAAATTATCATCGTATTCTCAAATTGGGGGTCCCATGATCGCGCAGTCAGTTCCTATGAGTTATATTTATCTCATGCGAGGTGCTGGTGCAACTCACGGGGCCGTTCAGGGGTAATTTCGGGTTTTCATCCACTAACGCCTTGTTTTTAAGCCTCAGTCTAGAAATATGCAAATTATAATCATATTTTTAAACCGGGGCCCCATGATCGTACGACCAGTTCCTACGAGTTACATTGGTCCCGTACGAGGTGTTGGTGCCACTCACGGGGCCGTTCGGGGGCTGTTTTGGCTTTTTACCCACTAACGCCATGTTTTTATGCCAAAGTCCTGATATTTTTCAATTATCGTCATATTCTCAAACTGGGAGTTTCGTGATCATGCAGTTAGTTCCTACGAGTTACATTGGTCCCATGAGAGGTGTTGGTGCCTCCCACGGGGCCGTTCGAAGGATGTTTCGGGTTTTCCCCACTAACGCCATGTTTTGCCTAAGTCCTGATATTTTTAAATCACCATTGTATGCTCAAATCGAGAGTCTCGTGAATGCGCGGTCAATTCCTAGGAGTTACATTGGTCCCGTGCAAGATTTGGTACCCATTAACACCATGTCTTTAAGCCTAAGTCTATAAATAAGCAAATTAGCATCATATTCTCAAACCGGGGGTCTCGCGATTACGCAGTCAGTTCCTACTAGTTACATTGATCTCGTGTGAGGTGTTGGTGCCACTCACGGGGCCGTTTGGGGGTTGTTTCGGCTATTCACCCACTAATGTCATATTTTTAAGCCTAAGTATAGAAATATAAAAATTATAGTCGTATTCTCAAACCGGGAGTCCCGTGATCACGTGATCAGTTCCTACGAGTTACATTGGTCCCGTGTGAGGTGCTGGTGCCACTCACGGGGCCGTTCGAGGGCTATTTTCGATTTTCACCCATTAGCGCCATGTTTTTAAGCCTAAGTCTAGAAATAATAAAATTATCATCATATTCTCAAATCGGGGGTCCCATGATCACGGGGTCAGTTCTTAAGAATTACATTGGTCCCGTGCGAGGTGTTGGTGCCACTCACGGGGCCGTTCGGGGGCTGTTTCGGCTTTTTACCCACTAACATCATGTTTTTAAGCCTAAGTCTAGAAATATGCAAATTATTATCGTATTCTCACTGAGAGTCTCGTGGCTGCGTGGTCAGTTCCTACGAGTTACATTGGTCCAGTGGGAGGTGTTGGTGCCACTCACGGGGCCATTCGGGGGCTGTTTTGGGTTTTCACCCACTAACACCATGTTTCTAAGCCTACATCTAGAAATATGCAAATTACCATTGCATTCTCAAACTGGGAGTCCCACGACTACGCGGTCAGTTCCTACGAGTTACATTGGTCCCGTGGGAGGTGTTAGTGCCTCCCACAGTACCGTTCGGGGGCTGTTTTGGGTTTTCACCCTCTAACGCCATGTCTTCAAACCTAAGTCCTGATATTTTTCAGTTATCGTTGTATTCTCAAATCAGGAGTCCCATGATCACACGGTCAGTTCCTATAAGTTACATTGGTCACGTGGGAGGTGTTGGTGCCTCCCACGGGGCCATTCGGGGCTATTTCTTATTTTCCCCCACTAACGCCATGTTTTTCTTGTCCTAATATTTTTAAATTATCATCGTATTCTCAAACTGGGAGTCCCGTGATTGTGCGGTCAGTTCCTACCAGTTACATTGGTCCCGTACGAGGTGTTGGTGCCCCTCACAGAGCCGTTTGGGGGTTGTTTTGGGTTTTCACCCATTAACACCATGTTTTTAAGCCTAAGACTAGAAATATGCAAATTATTGTCATATTCTCAAACCAGGGGTCCCGTGATCATGTGGTGAGTTCCTACGAGTTACACTGGTCCCGTGCAAGGTGTTGATGCCACTCTCGGGGCCGTTCGGGGGCTGTTTTGGCTTTTCACCCACAAACATCATGTTTTTAAGTTTAAATCCTAATATTTTTCAATTATCATCGTATTCTCAAATCGGGATTCTCGTGATCGCGCGGTCAATTTCTACGAGTTACATTGGTCCCATGGGAGGTGTTGGAGCCCCCCCACGGGGCCGTTCGGGGGCTTTTTTGGGTTTTCCTCCACTAACACCATGTTTTGCCTAAGTCTTGATATTTTTAAATCATCGTCGTATTCTCAAACCGGGCATCCCGTGATCACGCGGTCAGTTCGTAAGAGTTACATTGGTCCCATTCGAGGTGTTGGGGCCACTCACGGGGCCGTTCAAGGGCTGTTTTGGGTTTTCACCCATTAAAGCCATGTTTTAAGCCTAAGTCTAGAAATATGCAAATTATCATCGTATTCTCAAATCGGGGGTCCCGTGATCGCGCAGTGAGTTCCTACAAGTTAAATTGGCCGCGTGTGAGGTTTTGGTGCCACTCACGGAGCTATTTTGGCTTTTCACCCACTAACGTCATGTTTTTAAGCACAAGTCTAGAAATATGCAGATTATTGTCGTATTCTCAAATCGGGAGTCCCGTGGATGTGTGGTAAGTTCCTACGAGTTATATTGGTCCCATGGGAGGTGTTGGTGCCACCCACGGGGTCGTTTGGGGGTTGTTTCAATTTTTCACCCACTGACGCCCGTTTTTTAAGCCTAAGTCTAAAAATATTCAAATTATCATCGTATTCTCAAACCGAGAGTCGCGTGGCTGCGTGGTCAGTTCTTACGAGTTACATTGGTCCCGTGGGAGGTGTTGGTTCAACTCACGGGGCTATTCGGGGGCTGTTTCGGGTTTACCCCACTAATGTTCGAGGTTTGTAACGATATGTATGTCCAATATATCTTTGGAAGTGAAGTATTCATCATTTTTATTATGTCTAAATTAACTACATATACTTGCAAATAGTTTGCATTTGTGTATTGTAACATAAGCATATACCTGCTCCAATTTTCATTACTTATTAAGACCGACTTAGGTCTAGGTTCTCGTTCTCGGGGTGATACATCTAAGTCCAAATTTCTATTTTCTCTCAGTATTTTGAATGAAATTATCAGGATAAACATAAAATCATGAATAATCTGAGGCCAACACATGAGACAAAATTGGAGAAGGTATATGCTTAGAAAAATACATAACAGTTGTAAACTTGTTATTCATGTAATGTATTTTAGAATCATGCATCCTAGAAAAAATAGAGCCGGAGTAATAAGTTCATGATTTGGTAAGAATCAGCAATACACATTCGAACTCCTAATAAATCCAATCAAGAGTACATAATCAAACTCCTAATCAGTTGTAAATAAAGTTCATGATCAATGATCAAGTTCTAGTAAATCCAATCAACAGTACACATTCAAACTCCTAATAAATTAACCAATAGTACATAAAGTTAATAAATTAGTACTCGAAGGACGATTGTAACTTTTGGATAAGAACTAAACTTCTTATGCAAGGTTTAAAGTTGTTGAGTTAATTGAGACGGGAACTTTTGGATACAAAATTTTCTTCTGTCTTATATCTTATCTTTGCACTCTAAAAATATAAATCATTATGTAAAATGAAATACACAACTTGTGATCAAAATATTCCTAAACTCTTTTTATGCTTTTTATTTCTCAAAATTAGAATTCAAATAAATCTTGGTAAATAGACTAGTCACATTTTATGCAGGATTCTCTTGCTCTTCCAGAAGCTTAAGTGTTCATTCCACGAGTGATTTTTCTGATGAAATAAACATAAGAGATCATTGTTAAATGATATTGTTTTCCTAGTGTTCGCGCCCTAGAAAATAGGAGAGAGCTCACTTTATATAAATTGTTATAAGAGTTTATATAGCTGTTATATAAAAGGTATATAAACTGCTATATAATAGTTTATATAACTGTTATATAACAACTATATAATAGTTTATTTAAACTGTTATATAACAGCTATATAAACCGTTATATAACAGTTTATATAACTGTTATATAACAGCTATATAACTGTTATATAACAGCTATATAAACTGTTATATAACAGTTTATATAACAGTTTAGAAAGTGTGGGAGAGAGAATTTTTATCACATGGGTCCATACCTGAGAGTCTCCCTCTGATATAATAATGTCATCAATTAAGTCATCTATAGATCTAATTCTTTTTATCACATGGGAGCCATATAATAGCCTGAAAAAAGAGAATTTTTATATTTTTGAAGCAAAAAAAGCTAGAGACTTTTTTAGGATAGCAAAGACCAACACATATTCAAACCAGTTGCTTTAATGACACCATTTAAGATTCTAATGTTCAGACCCCATTTATTGAATGAAAGGAAAAATCCTATACCTATTACTTAACGGACGCTTTCACACCGTTGGTTGCTACTATTCATTTTTTACTCGAAGAGACGATCTAATTATCGGTGTAGTTAACGAAGATGATTGAAACGGACATTGTGTCGAGTTTTTGCCTTCTAACGCCATGTTTTTAAGCTCAAGTCTAGAAATATGCAAATTATCATCGTATTCTCAAACCGACAATCCCGAGATCGTGCGGTCAGTTCCTACAAGTTACATTGGTCTCGTACGAGGTGTTAGCGCCACTCACGGGGCCATTCGGGGGCTGTTTCAAGTTTTCACCCTACAATGCCATGTTTTTAATCCTAAGTATAGAAATATTATAATTATCATCGTATTCTCAAACTGTGGGTCCCATGATCGCGTGGTCAGTTCCTAAGAGTTATATTGGTCCCGTGCGAGGTGTTGGGGCCACTCATGGGATCGTTCGGGGGCTATTTCGGGTTTTCACCCACTAACGCCATGTTTTTAGAATTAAGTCTAAAAATATGCAAATTATCATCGTATTCTCAAACCGGGGGTCCCATGATCGCGCGGTCAGTTCCTACGAGTTACATTGGTCCCGTGCAAGGTGTTGGTGGCACGCACGGGGCTGTTTGGGGGCTATTTCAAGTTTTTGCCCTCTAACTCCATGTTTTTAAGCTTAATCCTAATATTTTTCAATTATCATCGTATTCTCAAACCGGGAGTCCCGTGATCACGCGATCAGTTCCTACGAGTTCGAGGGTTGTTTCGAGTTTTTCGCCACTAATGCCATGTTTTGCCTATGTCCTGATATTTTAAAATTATCGTCGTATTCTCAAACTGGGAGTCCCGTGATCACGCGGTCAGTTCCTACAAGTTACATTGGTCCTGTGCAAGGTGTTGGTACCACTCACGGGGGCGTTCGGGGGCTGTTTTTGGTTTTCACCCACTAACGTCATGTTTTTAAGCCTAAGTCTAGAAATATGCAAATTATTGTCGTATTATCAAACCGGGAGTCCCATGATCATGCAATCAGTTCCTACAAATTACATTGGTCCCATTCAAGGTGTTGGCGCCACTCAAGGGGGCGTTCGGGGGCTGTTTCGGGTTTTCACCCATTAACAGCATGTTTTTAGGTCTAAATCTTGAAATATTAGAATTATCGTCGTATTCTCAAACCGAGAGTCCCATGGATGTGCGGTCAGTGCCTACGAGTTACATTGGTCCCATGGGAGGTGTTGGTGCCTCCCACGGGGCCGTTCGGGGGTTATTTTGGGTTATCACCCTCTAACGCCATGTTTTTAAGCCTAAGTCCTGATATTTTTCAATTATTGTCATATTCTCAAAATGGGAGTCTTTTTATCTCGATGTTAGTTCCTATGAGTTACATTGGTCCCGTGGGAGGTGTTGGTGCCTCCCACGGGGCCGTTCGAGGGCTGTTTCAGGTTATCCCGGGTTGTTTCGGGTTGTCCCCCACTAACATCATGTTTTTCCTAAGTCCTGATATTATCGTCTTATTCTCAAACCAAGAGTCTCGTGATCTTGTGATCAGTTCCTACAAGTTACATTGGTCCCGTTCGAGGTGTTTGTGACACTCACGGGGCCGTTCGGGGGATGTATTGGGTTTTCGTCCTCTAACAATATGTCTTTAAGCCTAAGTCTAGAAATATGTAAATTATCATTGTATTCTCAAACCGAGGGTCCCGTGATCGCCCGATCAGTTCCTACGAGTTATATTGGTCCCGTACGAGGTGTTGGTGCCACTCAAGGGGCCGTTTGGGGGCTATTTCGGGTTTTCACGCACTAACGCCATGTTTGTAGGCCTATGTATGAAATATGCAAATTATCATATTCTCAAACCAAGGGTCCCGGCGATCATGAAGGAATAAGTTGGACAAATTTGGGTTTTTACTTGCACCTGGACCATCCTTTGTCCTACTCTCCCATTCATTCTTCAAATCCTCATATGATTTGGATCCCAGCCTATGGATATCATTTTTTTTTTGCCCTATTTTTTTTATTTTGATCATTGTGGACCAACTTTTTCGCCTTCGCCTCATTCTCGAAAAACTTATTCCACTGCTCCAACGGCATTTCAACAGTGGGTGGCACTCTCTCTTTCAAAGCCAAAATATCTCAGCTCGCCGCCTCTTTCAGGAAATGTTTCTTCCGAAGGTTTCTCCTGTATGTCCTCAATCCTTCAGCAACCCGAGATAGAAACTTATTCTTGGAACGTTCAGGAAATGAGAAATGCTTGCAAAGTTGGTCATGTATGTCATCTTTGACAGCTTGATCAACAAGGCTCCAATTGTCTGGTGCAACTACTCCCACATTCATTTTTCCAAGCGACAAACATCGGGCTTTAAAGTTCAGCACGTTATTCCTATCACACGTCGCGTTATTCCCGAGAAAGGAGAACCCAATAGGCTTCTTTTCGTTTGAGCGGGAGGCATCAGGAGTGATGGATGGGGGTGTTAAAGCAACGAGAGTGCTGGATTGGGGCATAGGGGCACTTAGAGTTGGACTTGGTGAGGAGTGAACCATTGGTGTTGAGAATCTGGGTTCTGTACGAGATGGTGAACCTCGTTATGGTGTCACCTCGGCTCTTGGTACCCTTGGGTTGTTTCCTCTCGACATCATCTACAAAAATGAAAAACTATAAGTGACAAAATATTATAATAATATGAAATTATAACTAATTAATCAAGCTTATGACTATATATATATAGATAGATAGATAGATAGATACCTTTTCATAGTAAGACTTTAGAATAAGTTCAATGTGTCTGATCTCCATCCATTCGGTATTAGTTTTTAAGAACATATGAATTTTTGCACATGGCCAACTAGGAGGAAGGGTATCTATGATTGATGTGTAGATATCCGTGACATGAACTCAGAATCCCCTATTTCTCAACTTGTTGGCAAGACTCAATTTTACATTCATGTGGCGCGAGACATCACAGCCTATGCAATGCTCTCTGTACGCATTTGTATCCATAACGGGTGGATTTTTTTTTCGCCTTATCAAACAACATAACCCAGGTCATGGCTATGTCGGGATTATGTGTGTGAAATATATTTTGTATAACGTCATCCCAGTTTTCTGGTAGAGAAAATAGAATATGATCGAACAAGTAATCTTGCTAGAGATCAAATCCACGATTTACATGGTAGTTAAATTGTTTGATCTTTTTATTTCCATACCTATAAATATGAGTACCCTCTATATGACGCACGCTAATAAAAGAGTTGTGTGTACGGTCTAATTGTAACCTCTCCCACTCTTGTTGACAGTAATTATCACCGTGCCTCATTTTTCCTGAGAAAAGTATACGAGGGCATGAATACGAGTCCTAATATTGATGTTTACGTTTGAAAGTTATGAGATTTTAAAAGTATATGTGAAATCCCAACAATAACCCACCGTAATTGTTTACAACATGTTTTGTTATGGTTTATTATGAGATATTTTAACGAAAACACACACTGTACTTACACACATATTGTAGTACTTAACACATACTGTAGTGCAAAAAATCGCCACATGCATATAACCGTTAATATATTATGATGGAACACATATAACCCCCAATAAAATCACGACAAGGTGGATGTAAATTTTTTTACTCATTAAAAATCCATTTAATTATATTTTGTCAAAAAAAATACACACACAGACAATCTAGGTTTATTGGCATAATCTATACAAACACACACATACAATATAGGGTTTATTGCATAATATATACATACACACACATACTATTTAGGGTTTACTAAACCCTAATATTATTTTTGTCATAAATCTATACATACACGCACATACAATCTATACATACACACACATACAATATAGGGTTTATTGACAAAAAAATAATTTATTTGTTCATTGTTACACACATAAACATACATATACACATAAATCTATACATACACACACATATAAACATAAGTCTATACATACACACACATACAAATGTAAATCTACACATACATACATAGAAATCAGGGCTTTAGATAGAAATCACGAAATCCAAATGAAATCAAAATGAATCAATACATACCAGGGTTAATCTAAATGCAAACCAACTGAAATCTCTTAACCCTTGCAAATCCAACCGAAATCCAACTCAAAATCTCACTGAGAAGCAGCGGCCTTACTCCAAATGAAATAAGTAGCAGTGGAGGGTCATGGCCCATAACTGTAACCCATACCCAAAAATGGTCACAGACCTAAGTTGTGACTCTCAATGTGTGTACTCTTTTCTTCGTCATGTCATGGGTCAAGGACTTAGGTCGTGACCCATCTGCGACCAAGATTGGAGGGAATTTTGTCTCGAGTTTGGCGCCAAGATGGTCACGACTTGGTCATGGCCCAAGTCCATGACCCACAGTGGTCAAGGATTTGGTCTGTGACCACTTCCAGACCATTGATAATTTAGTGTGGTAATATATATTGTCACGCCAAATATTGAGTGGGTTACGGCCCAAGTTCATGACCAGGTGGTCGCGGACATGGGCCGTGACCCACTGGGTGTGACCATTCACAGGATTTGGTGAAGTTTTTGAAGATTATATACCCTAAGCCTGCTGAGCCCTTAGGGGTTCCTGAGGTTCCTATGCCAATGTTTGAGTCATCTTCCTCAGACCTTATGTCCAGCTCCGAGGCTGTTGACTTCGTAGACTCTTTTCAAGAGGCTATGGATTGCTCCCCTAAGCAAGATGAGGTTTCAGAGGACATCGAGGCTTCGAGCCGAGCCTCATCCCATAAAGATGCTAGCACTTCGTGCAGATCCTCTGCCATTGAAATCTTAGGTCCTAGTGTGGCAATTACCCCTCCTATTTATGCCATTCCTCTATAGGCCGAAGTTGTTGGGGATGGTGATGATGATGAAGGGAGAGAACTTTATACCTCTACAGCTACAGAGTATGAGAGTACAGTGAACGAGTATGATCTTCTTTCCTCAGGACACCTCTATTCCATAGATTCCTCAATCATCGTTAGGAAACCTCTGAAGGACGAAAGGGCCTTCTATGGCCGAGATGGTGAAATCTACGTCTACGAGTAGCTGTTTAAGTTGGGTTTCATCTTCTCATCCACCCAACTATCAGAGCTATACTCTCTCACATAAATATTGCATGTTCCCAATTATCCCCAAATGCTTGGAGGGTCATTGTTGGTGCCATCGTCCTTTGGAAGTCTATTCACCATTTAGGCCTTCAAGTTAGAGTTTTTACCAGTTGTTATGTTCCCTTGTTTTCTAAAACTCACCCTGACTACTACCACTTATTATCCAGGGAATTCGAGAAGAATATGCTCTGGGTTACCCAAACGTCAAATCATAATTAGAAACCTCGGTACTTATTTGTTTCTGGGGCATGGAAGTTTGGTTTAGACAATGATGGTGGACAATGTGTTCTAAGGAACCCTCTAGGATGGGGGAAAGTCTCTCTGGTGGCTAAAGTCAACCTTGGTCTTAGCTAGGATAATTATAAGAACATTGAGGACATACGTAATCAAGGCGAGAGAGGTTGTCTTATTAAATATGAACATATGATGACCCCTTATTACCTTTCTCAGACAGGTTTGGGGGGTGGTCCCCTAGAAGAGCATAAGTCTCCACTTTTGTTTCTTACCAAGTGATGTCTCGTATATTTTTTATCTATCTAACCGGCTAACTCAAAGAGTTGTATTTTGCAGAGTGACCAGTAGGCATTTCTGACAATTTTTTAGAGATGTCGGCCCCAGCTTAGTGAAGCTCATGGAGAAGCGAGGAGGTAAGAGTGCACCACCAACGATCGCAAAAAATAATATCGGCACTTCTAAGGCTTATGTTTCCAAGAAGAGGAAGTCTTCCACTGACCCAGCTCATGCGAGGCCTAGTAAAAATCAAGACAAAGATAATGCCATACCCATATCTACTGATAAGGCCTTGGATGCTCGTCTATCTCCGCTAAAAATTAGAGATAGCGTGATCGACCATAGTTTGAAAGCCATAGATGATATTATCACCATAATGAATGAGGAAGACAAACATTTTCTTCATGCCTTAGATGTCCTTTTTTTGGTCGAGTTCGCCCTTCACAAATCGATTCATTTATCAATTGTTAGCTATCTTCGTGCTTTAGTATTTCTTTGGCTTTTTAGAAATTATTACTCATATGTTCGTATGTCTGATCTTCTTTGACAGGGTGCCTTATCTTTCCACCACCTTTTTGAGTGGACGTTAAAGAAGATACCCCTTATAGAAAAAGGGTAAGGATGCTGAAAATGTTAAGGCCTATCTGAAGGCCGATTTTGAAAGGTTGAAAGGAGTTGTCAAGGAGAAGGACAACCAGGTGTCTCAGCTTAATAGGGATCACAACAAAGCCCTGAAGGCAAAGGATGATGTCCTTCAATCGAAGGTTAATGCTGCAGTCAAAGCTATGTTCGAAGGTGCTACAAAGAAGGCCATTAAGGACTTCAAGGTCTCTGACGAGTTTGTCAGCTTCGTCTTTGAGTATCTAGAGAGGGGTATTAAAGCGACAAGATAATGGGTGGCCATGAAGCAAGGGGAGTTCGAAAGCTTGACTATTAAGGACTTTGTAGGTCTTGGCTTTGGAGACCCTCGGTTTGCCCAGGCTTTAAAGTAGGTTGAAGAGAGTGACGCTGCTCTGGCCAAGATAACCCCTCTTGAGGTCACCGAGACAGACGATGGTTTTCATCACGATGATGAAGTTGAGGTCACAAAGGTCGATCTTGACCAGACGACTGCAGCCACAGGTGGGTCGGCTCCTACCAAGGAATAGGCTCTCTTACTGATTAATAACTTTACCCAGTGAACCTTTTTAATAGTTATAATTTTGATGAAGTTTTTCTGTAATTCTTGGTTTTTTGAACTCTGATGGTAGCTTCTTGATATTCTAGATTGTAATTATGAATCCTCTCTATGATATGATCATAAGTAGATTGGCTTTTTCTGATTCTATTGCTTCATATGATGTTTTGTTGTTCTATAATTGTGATACTCCACATGTTCACAAATTTCACCACACCAAATTATGATGTTCACTAATGATGTTTTACCTCGTATTTTTACCAAGCTAATGAAGTTATGGGTCTGAGGTCACCAAATTATGGTGTTTTACCTCCATAATTTCACCAAACTAATGATGTTAAAGGCCCGAGGTCACCAAATTATGGTGTTTTACTGCCATAATTTCACCAAATAAATGATGTAAAGGGTCCGAGGTCACCAAATTAATGATGTTTCACCTCATACTTCACAAAATAAATTATGTAAAAGGTCTGAGGTCAACAAATTAATGATATTTCACCTCATACTTCACCAAATAAATTATGTAAAAGATCTGAGGTCGCCAAATTATGGTGTTTACCCCCATATTTTCACGAAAATAATGATGTAAAAGGTTCGAGCTCACCAAATTATGGTGTTTTACCTCCATATTTTCACCAAAATAATGATGTTAAAGGTCTGAGGTCGCCAAATTATAGTGTTTTACCTCCATGATTTCACCAAATAAATGATATAAAAGGTTTGAGGTCACTAAATATGGTGTTTAACCTCCATATTTTCACCAAAATAATTACGTAAAAGGTCTGAGATCACCAAATTATGGTGTTTTACCTCCATATTTTCACCAAAATAATGATGTTAAAGATCCGAGGTCACCAAATTATGGTGTTTCACCTCCATATTTTCACCAAGATAATGATGTAAAAGGTTTGAGGTCACCAAATTATGGTGTTTTACCTCCATATTTTCACCCAAATAATGATGTTAAATGTCTGAAGTCACCAAATTATGGTGTTTTACCTCCATATTTTCACCAAAATAATGATGTTAAAGGTTTGAGGTCATCGGATTATGGTTTTTACCCTCATATTTTCACCAAAATAATGATGTTAAAGGTCTGAGGTCACCAAATTATGGTGTTTCACCTCATACTTTACCAAATAAATGATGTAAAAGGTCTGAGGTCAACAAATTAATGATATTTCACCTCATACTTCACCAAATAAATGATGTAAAAGATCTGAGGTCACCAAATTAGGGTGTTTACCCTCATATTTTCACTAAAATAATGATGTAAAAGGTCCGAGCTCACCAAATTATGGTATTTTACCTCCATATTTTCACCAAAATAATGATGTTAAAGGTCTGAGGTCTCCAAATTATGGTGTTTTACCTCCATGATTTTACCAAATAAATGATGTAAAAGGTTTGAAATCACGAAATCTGGTGTTTTACCTCCATATTTTCACCAAAATAATGATGTAAAAGGTGTGAGGTCACCAAATTATGGTGTTTTACCTCCATATTTTCACCAAAATAATGAGGTTAAAGGTCTGAGGTCACCAAATTATGGTGTTTTACCTCCATCTTTTCACCAATATAATGATGTACAAGGTTTGACGTCACCTAATTATGGTGTTCTACCTCCATATTTTCACCAAAATAATGATGTTAAAGGTTCGAGGTCACAAAATTATGGTGTTTTACCTCCATATTTTCACCAAAATAATGATGTTAAAGGTCTGAGGTCACCGGATTATGGGTTTTACCCTCATATTTTCACTGAAATAATGATGTTAAAGGTCTGAGGTGACCAAATTATGGTGTTTCACCTCATACTTCACCAAATAAATGATGTAAAAGGTCTAAGGTCACCAAATTAGTTATGTTTCACCTCATACTTCACCAAATAAATGATGTAAAAGATCTAAGGTCACCAAATTAATGATGTTTTCCCTCATATTTCCACCAAACTAATTATGTTAAATACACATACATTGGAACAAAGGTATGAACACAACGTTGCTACTTTTTCATTGACATTCTATACATAAGTTGATACATGTTTTACAAAAAGATTAAACAATTGCAACATCATAAGTAATAATTTTTCAATTAGTCCGCATTCCAAGGATGGGAGAAGGGTTCCCCTTCTATATTTTCTATCCGGTACGTACCAGGTACAATCTCGTCAATTACCCTAAAAGGACCATGCCAATTAGGATGGAGCTTATATTTTTCTTCCACGTCTTCTTCAGGACTAGGTCTCCCATAGCTATCAGCCTTAACTTCACCCTCTGATTGTAGAATCTCGCAGTTCTCTGCTGATAGGTTGTCTGTCTTATTTTTGCATCCTCTCTTCTTTCCTCAATGAAATTAAGATCAAGTCTTATCTCTTCCCCATTCCTCTAAAGGTCATATGTCTTAACTCTATGAGTGGGAAGCCCTATCTCTATTAGTATAACAGCCTCTAAGCCATGGGCTAGCATGAATGGAGTTTCCCCTATGGGTGTCCTAACTGTCATCATGTAAGCCCAAAGCATGGTATGTACCTCTTCTATCCATCTTCTTTTGTTTTCTTCCAACTTCTTTTTTATACCATCAAGGATTGTTCGATTTGTGAGCTCATTCTGACCATTTGCCTAGGGTTGACCAGGGGAGGAGAAGAATTACTTTATCCCTACTCTTTCACAGTACTTTTTAAGGAAACATTCTTGAATTGGGTTTCATTGTCTGAGAAGAGGGTCTTTGGGAGACCATACCTTTATATTATGTTTTTCTAGATGAACTGGAAGGTCTTCTGCTCAGTTATTGTGATAATGGGTTTAGCTTCTACCCATTTGGAGAAATAATCAATTGCCATAATCAAGTACCGATAGTTGTTTACAGCCCTTGGCAAGGGTCCTACCAAATCAATACCTCATATTGCAAATGGCTAAGGGCAACTGATAGAAGTCAGAGGTTTGTGAGGCTAATGGGGGATGCTGGAGGACTTTTGGCACTTGTCACATCTTTTCACATACGTAGCTGCATCTTTGGCCAAGTTGGGCCCCCAAAATCCCTGAGTGATTATCCTCTTATCCAACGACCTTCCTTCAACATTACTTGAACAAGAGCTTTCATGCATATCTTGCAGGATGTATGGTACCTCTGAAGTGTGTACACATCTGAGAAGGGTGAGTAGGAATCCCTTTTTGTACATGACATCTCCCATAATGGAGAATTTAGCATATCTAAACCTTAGCTTTCTCCTTTCTAACTTTGACTATGGCACCTCTCCGTCTCTGATATACCTAAAAAGAGGATCCATCCACGAGGCTCCCATACTCAGATTTAGTCAAGGTTTAGTAACATCATATGGTCGGCTTGAGTAGAATTTCAATTGGTACTATTCTCTTTATGTATTTTCTTATTGCTGAGGCTAACCTCGTGAGGGCATCATCTCGGTTGTTGTCTAGCCGAGGTTTCCTCTTCATCTTTACTTCATTGAAGATTTTTAGCACCGATCTCACCCTCTTCAGGTATCTTTCAATCCTTTCATATTTTTCTCATATACCCCCAGGATTTGGTTCATGACTAACCTTGAGTCACTTTGGACTAGGAGTTGGAGTTGGCCGATATAGAGGGCCTTCGCCAAATAGAGACCCACTATTAATGCCTCATACTCTGACTCATTGTTGGAAGATTTAAAGGTCAACCTCAGGGCATACTCAATATATGTACCATCTAGTGCCGACACTATCAGCCCTGCTCCACTTCCGCTTTCACAGGATGACCCATTAACAAAGAGGTTCCAGATGGTTTTATTTGAAGAGAAGTTTCCCTCTAAGAGGGTCCCTTTATTGAAAAGGTATCTCTCCTCTTCATTCTTAACTGTTCTTTGCCTGGAAGCACTTAACTCACCCTCGTCCAAAGCTCGACTGAAGTTTCTTTCTACTAGCTCCTCTGCAGCCTTGTGACTCTTCTCAACATCTGTCTTATCCTAGGTAAACTCGACCACAAAATCTTCCAATGCTTGTCCCTTGATGGCAACCCTGGGTTGATAAACAATATCATACTTCCCCAACTCAATTACCAAGGTCATTAGCCTTCATGACTTCTCAAGCTTATAGAGGACCTGTCTGAGTGGAGAATCAGTCAGGATGACCATGGAGTGGTCCTAGAAGTATGGCTTCATTTTCTAGAAGCATGTATTAAATAATAGTAAAACTTTTCAATCCGAGGGTACTTTTCTTAGACCCTTGGAGTGCTTTGGTATTGAAGCACACCGGTCTCTGCACTCCATCATCTTCTCTTACTATTATAGCACTGATATCTAACTCTGAGATAACTAGATATACATACGACTTCTCACCCTGAATTAGCTGAGATAGGAGTAGGTGGGATCTGAGGTAGGACTTGAGCTCTTTAAAATCTTTGTCGCACTTCTCATTCCATTTGAAAAAAGGAAGATATTTATCTGTAGCTCATGAGACGAACCAGTTAAGTGAAGAAACTCATCTGATTAGCCTCTGAACGTCTTTCATCGTTCTGGGTGTTTTCATTTCCAGCAAAGTCTTGATCTTCTCAGGGTTAGCCTCTATTCCCCTTTGATTAACGATGAAACACAAAAACTTTCCATCTCTTACCCTAAAGACACAATTGGCTGGGTTGAGCTTCATTTTGTATTTGTCCATGGTGTCAAACGTTATTTCATGGTCGGCCATATGAGTGTCAGCCTTCAGACACTTTATTAGCATTTCATCCACATAAACTTCCATGGACTTGCCCATCTGATCTTCGAACATCTTATTTACATAAAGTTGATAAGTTTCCCCTGTATTCTTCAGGCCGAAAGGCATGACCTTGTAACAATAAGTCTCCTTGTCTAGAATGAATAATGTCTTCTTTCAGACAACCAAATTCATGAAGATTTGATTATACTAGGAATATGCATCCATAAAGCTCATGCGCTCATGTACTACTGTGGCATCCACCATCTGATCTATACAAGGTAGTGTAAAACTGTCCTTTGGGAAAGACTTATTTAAATCGGTGAAGTCTACACACATCCTCCATTTCCCATTAGCTTTGGGCACTATGACAACATTAGATAACCACTCAGGGTATATAACTTCTCTGATGAACTTGGCCTCTTGAAGCTTTCGGACCTCATCTCTAATGATATCGTACTTCTTTCTTGAGTATATTCTTCTTATCTACTTAATAGGCTTGGTATCCTCTATAATATTGAGATTATAACACATAATCTCGAGATCAATACCTGTCATGTCTGCATGGCTCTAGGCAAATATGTTTTGTCTCTTCCTTAACAGCTTCACTAGCTCCTCTTTGATCTCAGTATTTAGGGCTTTACCGACTTGGATTATTTTTTTTGGCTTATCCTCATTGAGGATGATGGATTCTACCTTCTCCGTGGCCTCTTCCATTTTGAGTTTTGTTTTATCTCTATGATCAAGGGTGTCAATGTTGTACGTGATTGTTGCCCTGTTATGAGTCTCTCCCTCTTCTACGGAGTTAAAGTAGCATTGTCGTGCTGACGTTTGGTCACCTTTCACTTCCCATACTCCATAAGGAGTCAAGAATTTTAACATCTTATGGACCGTTGAAGGAACAACCTCAAATTGCTTGAGGGCTAATCGTCCCATAATGAGGTTATAGGTTAAGAAGACATTTTTATCCATCACAAAGAAATTGATTTTCCTGGTCAACATCTTAGGCCACTCATCTCCCATTCTCACATCCATTTCATACATACCCAATGGATGGACTTTATCCCAGTGAAGGCAATCAATGGATGATGATAAGGAACGAGCCTAGCTCTATTGAGGCCCAACCTCTTAAAATAGGGCCAAAATATAACGTCTTCAGAACTACCCCCATCAATAAGGATCCTCTGAACTTCGTACCCATTCACTCTTGTGGTAATGACTAAAGGGTTATCGTGGGGAGCTAAGATACCTTTGAAATCAAGTCATGAGAAGATGACTATCAGGGAGTCCATATCTACCTTATTTCTCTTCTCATATTTATCCTTTGTAGAAGCCAAGTTCATAACCTCGACCTTAGTCACTGCCTTGGCCTCTGCCACGTGATCTTTGCGATCAGCTACCTCTAAGCCACCCCCTCCTAGTCCTCCATAGATAGTGCTCACACCAAAAGAGATCATATCGACCCTATTTACTGGGACATTATCATCCTTTGGTGGGAGGTCAGGGTCATCATCATCATCATCTGAGTTATAACCTCTTCTGGCAGGGACATCTTCCCGGCATTTATCATTTCTTTTCAAGGTCGCCTTTTTCCCCCTTATAAGCTCTACTATCCACATACTTTCTAAGCTTTCCAAACTGAAACATTTTTTCAATATCGTCCTTCAAGGCGAAACACTTCTCAGTTAAATGGTTGTGATCTTGGTGGAAGTCTAACCATAAATTCTTGTTTCTCTTATGTGGAGAAGCCTTCAGCTTTTTCGGCCATGTCAAAGACCTATCATTCTTTATTTCGTTGAGGATGTGTTCGCAACTCACAGTTAAAGGAGTATGGTTTGCAATCTTGTCATCTGTATCCCTCTTCTTTCCATTATTTTTCTTTTGAAACTTCCCGTTGCTACTTCCATTCTCATCCTCATATTTCACAGCCACTGTTTCTTCTGCGTTCATGACCTTTCCAATTATTGCTAATAGGTCGGCCATAGACTTAGGTGGGTCTTCAGAAAGCTTAAAAAGTAACTTTCCCGTCTAAAGTCCTCCTATAAGTGCTGTTAGTCAATATTCTCTTCATAATCCTCTACCTCTAAGTTTTCCTTATTGACCCTCGCGATATAGTGTCCGAGGCTTTCATTCTTCTCTTGCTTTACATAAAGCAAGTGAGTCATCTTGTTCTGAGGTCTTACCCCAAAATAGAAGTTGTGAATAAACCACTTGGCCAAACCTTTAAAACTCTTAACAGAATTTTTAGGAAGAGAAGTAAACTAGATACGTGCAACCCCGATTAGGGTGCTTGAGAAAGTTCAACACCTTATCTCATTAGAGATTTAATAAATGTCTACTGCAAATTGATACATTTTAATATGATGGACTGGGTTAGTACTTCCATCATATTTAGCAGACAGCATTGGGGGTTTAAATTTGGCAGGGGTTAGGAAGTTGATAATCCTTGCCACAAATGGTGAACCTTATGAGTACCCTCTTTGTAATGGGTCTCGGCTTTTTATGATATCCCCATTCTTATCTTCCATCCTTTGAATAGAGTCATTCCAGGGTTTAGCAACATCAGCTTGGCTGAGGTTGTCCCCAACCACCTCCAAAGGGTGGACTAAGGGTTCCCCAGCTATTGTATAATATCGACTATTGACCTCCCCCTCACCACAATCTCGTCCATGTGGGGGTCATCCATTATGAGGCTGATAGTCTCCACCCTCTCTTCATGATCCAATGATGATTCTTAACCTGAACAACCTTTATCGCAGGTCATTAACTAGGTTGAGTCTATCGACGGCCGACCCTGTACTTAACCGATCAAAAGTTGAACCTCTTTGTCGTGCATTGCATTCTCGTCTTTCACCTCGACCCCTACTCTGCTGGATAGGACGTACAGTGTTGTTTAATACCTCATTTGGATCCCAATAGCCATTCGGAGCTTCATCAGCCTCTATATCATCATACCTATCCTCAGGGCAAGGGTTTCCTTGCCTCCCTATGTGTAAACACCTAGGGTCAGCAACATCCCTCCGTCGTTGAGGAGGAGGTAGGTCTTTTTGTGGGGTCTGGGGTGGTCCCCTAGCCTCATGTTGTCCATGATTAGTCGCCGGAGTAATCATCTCCTATAAGACCCCAGGTGGTCTCATTATTATGTTTTGGCTTAGCTGGGAAAATTTCTCCTGCATCGCCTGTTGAGTTGCAACGAAGGACTTCAGGCTGCTGTCACCTCAGCCATCTCGGACTGGGGCGGTGTATGCTTTAAATGGGTCCTCTAATACTCGATGGTGAAGGTGGTAATTCTGGTGCCATATAAAAGACTAGAGAGATTGTAATGAAAATATTAGAGAGCTTGAGACCTTAAGAGCTCTCTTTTAATAGTGAAACATCTCTACGCAAACGGGGAGGTCTTGTTCACCACTAGAGTCTCTAGTGAGGTCAAGCGGCAAAGGAGGAATAAATGAATCATTTCGATTTCCATAAACAACACCAAAATGATGATGCTATAAATAGCACCACCGGATGAGGTGTTAATGAGCTCAATCTAGCAATAACAATGATAGCACAAGAATAAATATCTAGTAGAAAGAGGGGAGGATAAGAGGAGAAAGACTGGTATATAAGTGGTTCAGCCAATTTAGCCTATGTCCACTGTGAGTGTGCGCGAAAATTTCACTAGAATGAGGGAACTATTGGCCCGTGATACAATCTCTCACCTTCTATCTCTACTGTATAAATTTTGCTAGGGCTCCCACTAGGTTTACAATTATGGATCCTTTTACAAGGTAGGAGAAGACCTGTATATATAGTGCTTGGGGGGTGTAGTGTACCCCCCAAGCATGCCATGAGCATATGTCAGTTGAATACACTAGTCGTAGGTAGACACCTGGATGTGGCACATATAAGGAATGATGACCAAATATTCCCTCACATGGGGGGAATGATTCGGTTATAACTAATTTTTCGTGTGCTCCAAGTCTTGCATGTGCTTGCGTGTGTATTCTCGGACCTGTGACATCAATTAATGGAACCTCGGTCTAGCCGAGTATGAGGTTATGAAAACCAATAACTTCCTTATCCTACCAATCTTATGTATGACCCCGGCCTGAATGGTCAACAAAGGTTGGGTATGAGGTTAGATGCAGTCTCGGATGAGGAAGAGGAGGAGATTGGCAGTAGTTCGAACCCACAACATATTATTGATCTTGGATGCTGGCCAGCCGAGGTTGGTTAATGAGGAGCCTACCTTGTAGAGGAAGATCTTTCTGATGACTTTCTGACAGCTGTCGTAATCCCTATGATAACTCGGCTGTGAGTCCTGCCATCCCTAAGTATGAGGGTACACTTTAGGCATATCATTTACGATAGGTACCATTCCAGAGAAGTCTTCAGCAAGTGTGTTTATATATTCACGTGTAGAGAGTAAATATGGGCCGATTACATTAGAGTTAATCCTAGGATGCGAGTATGATGGAATATAGGATATTGGCTAGAGAGGATTAAGCTATTATCCATTATGTTTATATTGACGATTATTATCATAGGTGATGTTATACCTATGGAATTAAAATAAGTTGTGTGTATACTTATTTAATTATGATGAATCGGTATATTCAGGTTTATATAAATCCTTAAAAGTGATTAAGGTGTGAGTTAAATTGTAAGTACGAGAATACTTATAGGTTTAGTAATTTAAGTGTGTGAATACTTATATACTATTATGAATGGGAACATTTGGGATTTTGGCTATCTCTATGAGCGTTTGGCAATTATAGTCAGGGTATATTGACAAAGAATCTATATTATATATATGGGATTTTATATACTAAAGTAGAAAATGGTAATTTAAACTAGTTAAAGTTTTGGAATATGAACGGTATATATATATCATTTAAAGCTTATGTGATGGCTTACGGTATAACTTATATTATGTCAGGCCGAGTAAGTTATAGTCATGAGAATTCAGAGGATGGGTGAAAAAGATTAGTTAGGCAGGGTAGCTTAACTAGGTCGTTTAAAAATGTATACGTTAGGTGTGAACTTAGAGGAGGGGTGAGATGTATCCCATGGGAGTGCAATGTTAGTTTCAATATAAGAGATTTCATATTTTAAAAATATAGCATTTGATGCACTTATTAAACATTTTTAAAACTCGGGATCTAACCCGTTTCAATGTTTTTCCCTCTCTCTTGCAATATATGAATATATATTTAGGTGTCCAGTCATAGGGACGCATGGATGATGATTTTTTCGAGTCAGATATTGCTACAGCAGTTGTGGATGCATGCAGGATTATCTTAGATGCCTCTATCCTTGTGATCTAGATATGAGGTATTATAGTAACATTCGAGCTCACAGCCCAACTATATTCATTTATTATTTTATCGCATTTTAGTTTGCGACACTTCGATTGGGTTATATTATATATTGTACCGAGAGTTCGGTTATCTTATTTCATTTTAGTTCTATGTATATAAACTGTTGTGATTATTTTTCTTGTGGTAATTTTGGTTAAAAAGATTAGTTAATTAAAATTGTGACGCCAAGCCTAGTAGGTTATTAGTAATATATTGGTTTTCAACAGTGATGTTAAGAATGAACCATATGAGATTCCTTTTTTAATTTTGTATAGGATTGATCACCCGATATTTTATTAGGTGGGGTGTCACGGATGGTATCAAAGCATCTGGTTCTAGTGTCTTTAGGAATCCATGCAGACGTACTACGCTTTTAACATTGCTTTCTTTTTTAGATAGAGCCTTATGATTAGGATTGTTGATTCCTATTCTGAGATTTCATTCTCCTGCTATTATGTAAGGATATAGTTAATCTTTTGCGCGCTCATATGAGATTTGTATGCTGATCGATGAAGGGGGACCAGGGAAGGCCTTCATGAGGGAAGTATGAGGCGGGGCTTAGTTGGATATGTAAGTTTAATTCAGGGACGAGGGCCGCAATGGAGGTCACTCGCTTATGGAATTGGTATGTATTGTTGTAATGAGTACTAGAGTGCATTAGTGATAATTATCCATGTACCGCTATAGTTGAGAGTGGTGTTAAATTTTACTTACCCGGTAAAGATAATTAGGAAGAAGCCTGAAGGGTCTTTGATAAGGATCATTTGTTGAAGTAAGTTATGCGAAGGCAGTGTAGCATTATCAAATGGAATTAGAATGCTCAAAATCCTTGGCTTAAGAGCAGGGTATAGAAATGTCCTAATGTGAAAATTTGACAAAAAAACAAAATTGACTCGTTGGAACAATATTGAATTGGTGGGAATAATGGTCACCATATTCAGGGGAGCAGGATGTTTTTCTCGTAGATGAATCTTACGGGTGGTTTTGACCATGAGTTCCTTTAATTTATCAGAAATGAAGAGAATTCAGTTTCTGAATTTCTCACATGAGGATCGGTCAGGGGACGACAGTGAACAAAGAGTTATATGGTTAAGTGAACTTGGTACCTGATGAGGTAGGTACAATGAAGAAAGAGTCCTTAATGGAATGATAGGTTCACTAGTTAGTTTTGCTAACACTTACAGAGAATTTGTGTTCACGAAACCTCATAGGTGGACATCCACCCGGGGATTCACTGAAACGGGGAAGTTGAGGTCGGTAGTGTGTTTCCTTTTGGCTGGAGCAACTAAGGGAACTTTAAGGGTGATTTTCTGAATCGAGGCTATAAGAGTTCGAGATACTTATAATCTTAACATGGTTAGGGTGTCCAGAGATTGGTAATAGTGTGATGTGGAGCGTATAACCACACGTTTTGATCTTGACCGATATGAGTTAAAGGACAAGCGTAGGGTTCCTGGATGGGGCATTGATTAAAGTAGTTTTTAGTTCGGTTAAGACAAGTCTACTATGTCTAGGGACCATTTGGATTTGCCAGGGTGATTGGCAAAATTATTATTATAAGTTTCACTTCGGATGAAGGAGGTATATTTTGTGTGACAATATTGAGTCACGGTATTTTGTATCCCTAGATTTGTGTGTGTGATTTGAGTTTTCTAGTAGTATCGGTAATATTATAGAGTGTATATCTATATGTTTTTTCGCGGTAGCGGGGTTCTATTATTCTCTTCATTCGTTGTAGAAGCGGGCATTATTATGAGCCTATATCTTCTTTGCACTACTCGTCTTATGTGTGTTATACGAGTATGGTATTATTCTGAGTATATTAGGTTCTTGGATGGTTAGAGAGATAGTAGGTTAGTGATTGTAAGTCTATCGTATCCGCGGTACCAAGGTGGAACGGGTTGTGTTTGAGATATCTCACTTGGATACAGGTTAAGTGTAATACCCCGTATTTTTGACTATATTTATTTTGGGATTAATTAATTAAATTGCGTATTAATTGGAAATTAATCCGGGTTATAAATACTAATGAGATGCGAATTGGTATTTGATTATGTACATATATGATTATATATGTATTTGGTATTATAAAATTTGTCGTGAGATTTATATACGGCAATTTGGAAATTTTGTTGAGACGCCTGGGACCGCCGCGTCACGGTATAATATTTTGTTAATAAAAGTGAATTTAAAATCGATAATCCGTATGGTCGTTTTGAGTGCGCCAACACGTCCGGAAGGGTCGAGCTAGTCAGAAAACACTAGCCGGGGGTATACTTTGGGTCCCGGGGTATTTTTAAGCCATTCCGGCACCATAAAGGGTATTTTAGTAATTTGGTATTTCTGGGTAATTAAAAGTGACGAAAATTGAGAGTTCTAATCTGATAAGGATTGACCCCAACCAACCTTTATTAACCCAACAAGCTACGGAGGTTTATTAACTTAGGTTTTCATAGGTTCCCCAAAGCAAACCCTAGCCACCATAGCCTTGTGGAGAAGAAAGCTTGGAGAAGGAGAAAGAGAGAGAGGAAACTCTGCAGAAACTTCATCAAACCTACATCAAAACCAGAAATCAAACCAAGGCAAGTGTTTTAATCATATTTAAATTCGTAGAATGTTTCCTCCATGTTAGAATATTGATAAATTACAACTGTTCTTGGAAGACAATGAAAACCCATGTAGTTTGAAGTTAGAACTTGAATATTGTGAAGAGAATTGCATGTAGTATGATAGGAGATGATTTCCCCTTATATTAATTGTGATTTGAAGGAATTAAAATGAAATAAATTCTGGAATTTGAGGATGATTTAAACCTAGGGTTCATGTTCATAAATGAATTGGGGAAAAGTTTAAGTAATTATAAATTGATTGATGATTTGGGTGAGTAAATCCATACAAACGTGTTAGGATGTGGTTATACTATGTTTAGGATTGTTTAGAGACTTTAAAACAATTGTTGGGATAAATTTTAGAGGTGATTTGAGGAGTAAAAATGGTGAAAAATGACTTTTGGAAAATTCTGGGCCGAAACTGGCATCTCGTTACAAGCAGCCCCCAGGTCGTTCGAACGAGCTCGTTCGAACGAGCTTCTAACGAGTTGACCAGTCGTTATTAACGAGTAGGGGTTTTCGTTCGATATCTCGTTCGAACGAGATATCGTTAGAAGGGTCAGTTCGTTCGAACGAACTGGGATCTCGTTCGAACAGCCTCGTTCGAACGAGACTTCTAACGACCTGACAGTCCAAACTCGTTCGAAGCCTCGTTCGAACGAGACTTCTAACGAGTTGACAGTTTGACCCTTTTTGGACTGTTTTGACTTTTGGAGCCCCTTAAACTTGTTCGGGGATATAGATGACCTTCCTTTATTGATGTAAGGTTAGATTTGGGACTTTTGGATTATTGAGATGAGTAAATCATACACTAGAGTTATATTCAATGAACCATTTGGGTTGAGGCATGAGTGTCGTCTACGATGTGAGGATAAATTATGGCACGTATAATTATGAACCGGAATAAAATAAGTTGTGATAATTATAATTAGTACGAGAGTGCAAAATGTACTACGAATATAATACGGTATTACTAAGATGTGTGTTTACTCAGTATTGGTATATGGATTGTTTGTATGACATACCTACCATACTTGCTATCACGGGAGGTTGCGTTCGCTTAGGACCCTCTAATCCTTGTGTGCCTACGGGGGGGATATAGACTGTTACCTTGATGAACATAGGTCATAGAAAGACTTATTGTGATATTAATAAGTCCGCTGACCATGGGAGCGTAGGTATGTGCGTGACCCATGTGATGGTGACTGTGTTCGCCTCCACTATTTGTGATTTGTGTTATCTGAACTATTCCTGAGAGATTCGGAATATGTGATCCTTATGTACGTGATGTACCGGGATGGATAGCAGAGTATGTGTGCACTACAGCTTAAATTGCGGGGTGCTTGTATTGTATATTTATGAGATGAATAATATACATTTAATTAATGGGAATCCTCATGTTAATGTTTTAAATATATTACGGCGTTGTTTCGAGTTATATAGTGGGTTGACTAATAGTAATATATATAGTGTATATTGAGTATCTGAGTTAAACTAAACCCTATTTGATTAAGAGCGTTACATGATAAAGGAACCAAGTATTATGGGTAGAACCGTTGGTAGTCTAGCTAGTTACGTTGGCACTTAGCTAGTGAGAAGGGTAGTTATAGATGGGTACTTGCGTTAGGAGTGCACAGTTAGACGAGAGGTGAGAATATAATGTGAGTGCACGTCCTAACATGTATTTTGCATTTAATGTTTTAAATGTTTTTAAAGCACTTGCAGGTTTTTAAAATATAACACATTCGGGCTCTGACCCGTTTGCTTTTCAAATCTCTTTTTCTTTGTAAAACCATTTTAGGTGCCCAGCCACAAGGACACCAAGCATAGGATTCTCATTCAGGTAACGAGCTGTAGCTGTTTGTGGAAGCTACAGGGATTTGTTCATAGACGCTTCTATTCTTTGGATTCCAGAGTCACTATCTATCCATTGTAGGGCATGTTGCCCATTTCTATTTAGAGACATCTTTTATACTTCAGTTTTCAGACTTTAACACGTTTTATTATTGTTTCAGTTTATTTATTTCAGTTATGGGATTGTAGTGAGGGGTTTCCTCCAGACTTTATTTACTCTATTGTGATGGTTATTCATTTCATTTCAGCATGGTGAATGGTGTTATATATATTTCTTCATTTTACACTTGTTGCATGTTAATCAGACTTAAATTAAAATTTGGCAACTTGCTTTTTAAATACTAGGTGGTTAGTAATAATAAAAATGTTTTCGACAGTGATGCTATTAACTGAGCCAACTGGGCATTTTGAATTAATTTTATAAAGGAGTAGCTACCCGGTATTTAATTAGTCGGGGTGTCACAGGTGGTATCAGAGCATCAGGTTCTAATGTCCTTTAGGATCTGTACGGCTATTATGTTTCCGCTACGCTTTCTTTGATATAGAACCCTATATTTTAGGACTGTTGTATTCTTTTGTGTATGCTTCGATCTTCAGCTATTTTAAGTTTATAAACCGTGAACTTATAAACTTTGTTCTTATTTCAGATGCCTCCACGACGTGCACGATGAGTTCCCAGGAATGCTACGCCCGAACCACAGCCCGCTCCAGTTCAGGGCATGTTGAACGCCGCTGAGGTTGCTGCTATAGTAACCCAAGTGGTAAATGCCGCGATTGCCGTGATTCAGCAGGCACCACCGCAGGCGCCGGTTGCCGCGCCAGTACAGGTTAATGCATTCCCGTCTGCTTGGGAGCGTGTACGTGATGCTTTTCAGAAAGCGCATCCGCCAGAGTTTGCAGGAAGCTCAGATGTAGTGGTCTCGATCCAATGGAGGAAAGACATGCAGAGGCATTTGAGGATGCATGAGTGCACTGACGTTCAGAAACAGGTGCTAGCTACTTTCAAGCTAGTGGGATCTGCACTGCAGTGGTGGGAGTCCATTACCACCGCGGAGAAGAGGGATACCTTCACGATTCAGGAGTTTTGGGTGCGGTTCGACCGCAAGTACTTTCCGTCCACAGTTTATACAGAGATGAGGAGGAAGCCTATGAGTTTGAAGCAAGAGGGCAAGACCGTGGCCGAGTATGAGGCCGAGTTCACTAACCTTTTGAATATCGTTCCAGACGAGATTCCAACAGAGAAGAAGAAGATAGAGAAGTTCACTGATGGGTTGAATTGGAGAATCCGACAGCATCTTCTTGGGAACCTATCATTGGCCGCGTATTCTGATGTGGTTAACGCTGCATTACTACACTGCCAGGACCACCGTTTTCATATGGCCGAGGGCAAGCGGTCAGGGGAGTCTAGCCATCAGGGCAGGACTGGAGGACATGGTGCCAGCGGGGCACAAACCGGTCAGGGGTAGAGGCAGACTGAGCAGGGTACCCAGCAGGGGGATAATAAGAGGTTCCGGTTAGGGAACTACAGGCAGGGACAGGGAGGTTTGCGCCAGGGCCATCAGGGTCCAAACGGCCATCAGGGCCAGCAGGGACAGAATGGGCAGCAGTTTCATCAGGGCCAGCAGGGCCAAGGGAGGAATGGTAACGGCCACCAGGGCCGGGGACAGCAGGGGCAGAGGGGAGGGAACTTCCCAGGGAAGTGCTTTACTTGTGGCAAGACTGGCCATAAGAAGCAGGATTGTCCTGATAAGGGCAGGGCCCCACAGCAGCAGCAGCAGGGTGCTCGCCAGGAGCCACAGAGACCTATGTTTCCCGCCGCTCTTCCTGCACCGCCACAGATGGCAGCTTTGCCACCCATTCCAGCAGTCCCAGCTCAGCAGGGGCAGCTACAGTATGGACGTGTCTACAACGTTCACCAGGCTGCAGTTCCACCGGCACCGCCCGCGATCGAGGGTATGTTTCCTATCCATGGCACTATGGGTCGGGTGTTATTTGATACGGGTGCTACACACTGTTTTATTGCTACACACTTCGCGAAAGCTTTAGGATTGTTAGCTACGGCAGAGAGCACAGTGACGTGTGTCGACTCACCATTAGGGAGTGGGTCACTTATTTTCTTTATATGCCGGGGAGTGGGGGTAGAGGTTGGTGGTTTGGTATTGCCTGCGGACATGTTAGTGTTAGACATGCATGTTCACGATGTGATCATCGGTATGGATTGGCTCGTAGCTTATAGGGCCATGATTGATTGCTTCAGCGGGAGCATTGTTTTTGCCATTCCGGGGCAAGAGATGTTTGTGGTGGCGATGCCTCACCCAGAGGGAGGATCGACCGCTCATCTGTACTACATAGAGGAGGATACCCCTAAGGAGGTTGTGATTCCTTTGGATTCGATCCCGGTTGTTAGGGAGTATTCAGATGTGTTTCAGGAGATACCAGGCTTACCACCCAGTCGAGAGATAGATTTCGTTATTGATTTACTACCGGGTACGAGACCTATAGCACGTGCACCGTACCGTATGGCTCCAGCTGAGATGCGAGAGTTACGGGATCAGATAGAGCAGCTGTTAGGGCAAGGCTTTATTCGCAGGAGTACCTCACCTTGGGGCGCTCCAGTTTTGTTTGTAAAGAAGAGGGATGGTTCACTGAGATTGTGCGTGGACTACCGAGAGTTGAATAAGGTCACGATACGAAATAAGTATCCGTTGCCTCGAATCGATGACTTATTCGACCAGTTGAGAGGAGCTTCTTTCTTCTCGAAGATTGACTTGAGGTCGGGTTACCATCAGTTGCGTATCAGGGAGGAGGATGTCTCAAAGACTGCGTTCTTGTCGAGATATGGTTCTTATGAGTTTCGGGTTATGCCTTTCGGCTTGACCAACGCTCCAGCAGTGTTTATGGACTTGATGAACAGGGTGTTCAGAGATTTCCTCGATCAATTTGTCATTGTCTTCATTGATGACATTCTGGTCTACTCTCAGACAGAGGGGGAGCACGCCGAGCATTTGAGGCAGGTTTTGCAGACACTTCGTCAGAACGAGCTGTATGCAAAATACGAGAAGTGCGGGTTTTGGTTGAAGGAAGTCCAGTTCTTGGGTCACATTATTTCCGACCAGGGAATATCAGTTGATCAAGGGAAGGTATCAGCGGTGAGGGAGTGGGGACAGCCCACGACACCAACGGAGATTCGTAGTTTCTTGGGTCTAGCAGGATACTACAGGAGGTTTATTCGGGGTTTCTCGGAGATAGCAGGTCCTTTGACACATCTTACTCGTAAGGGTGTGCCATATATATGGAGTGATGCCTGTCAGTTGGCATTCGATGAGTTGAAGGACAAATTGACCTCAGCACCTGTGTTAGCATTGCCGAGACCGGGAGTTGAGTATTTGGTTTACACCGATGCGTCTTTGCAAGGGCTTGGAGGTGTTTTGCAGCAGGAGAGACAGGCCATAGCTTATGCTTCCCGTAAGCTTAAGCCTCATGAGAAGAATTACCCCACACATGATTTGGAGTTGGCAGCAGTAGTATTTGCCTTACGGATTTGGAGGCACTATCTTTTGGGGGAGAAGTTTCAGCTGTTCACGGACCACAAGTCACTACAGTATCTGTTCACGCAGAAGGAACTGAATATGCGGCAGCGTAGGTGGCTTGAATTTGTGAAGGACTACCAGTTCGACATCCAGTACCACCCGGGTAAGGCTAACGTGGTAGCAGACGCGTTGAGCCGCAGGCCAGCAGATGAGGTGGCAGAGGTGTGGAAAGCTAAGTGGAAGGAATTGGGACACCAGGATGCAGTGGCCCGATCTTTCATGTCTGTGATGACCGTTACCCCGTAGATTGTCACGAAGGTAGTATGGGCACAGGCTAATGACACGTTCTGTCAGGAGCAGATAGTTCGGTTCCTAACAGAGGGAGTCGAGTCCTATACCGTTAGCTCAGACGGGGGATTGCGCTTCAATGGGAGATTGGTAGTTCCGGAAGGGGAAGAATTGCGGCACGATGTGATGGCAGAGTCGCACGGCTCACGGTTCGCGGTACATCCCGGAGGGGACAAAATGTACCAGGACATGAGACGGCAGTATTGGTGGAGCGGTATGAAGAGAGATATCGCTGAGTTTGTCTTGAAATGCGTCACTTGTCAACTTGTAAAAGTGGATCATCAGAGACCAGCAGGATTGCTACAGCCGTTGGAGGTTCCGGTGTGGATGTAGGAGAGCATATCCATGGATTTTGTCACGGGGTTGCCCACGTCGCAGAGGGGTCACGACTCCGTTTGGGTAATTGTGGATAGATTGTCCAAGGTCGCTCACTTCTTACCCGTAAGGACTGACTACACTACGGGTCAGTATGCCCATCTCTTCATTTCAGAGATTGTGAGACTTCACGGTGTGCCCCTGAATATCGTGTCTGACAGAGACAAGATATTTGTTTCGAGGTTTTGGGAGAGTTTCCAGGAGGCCATGGGCACGGAGTTGCGGTTGAGTACGGCTTATCATCCGCAGACCGATGGGCAGACAGAGCGCACCAATCAGATGTTGGAGGACATGCTACGCATGTGCATTATTGACTTCGGGGGTGGATGGGAGCAGTATCTTCCACTGGTGGAGTTTGCTTACAACAACTCCTATCAGTTCACGATTGGCATGGCTCCGTTTGAGGCATTGTACGGTAGGCCTTGTCGTTCCCCAGCATGTTGGTTGGAAGTGGGGGACAACAAACTACTTGGGCCGGAAGTGATTCAGGACACTTCGGCAAGGATTGAGTTGATTCGGAATCGCATTCGGGTAGCTCAAGACAGGCAGAAGAGTTATGCTGATGCAAAGAGGTTTTTCAGTGAGTTCCAAGTGGGGGACCAAGTTTTGCTCAGGGTTTCTCCGATGAAGGGGATTATGCGATTCGGGAAGAAGGGAAAATTGGCACCGAGGTATGTGGGACCGTTTCCTATTATTGAGCGGATCGGACCCGTTGCGTATAGACTTGGACTACCGGAGCACTTGCATCGGATTCACGACGTGTTCCATATTTCTTTGCTGAGGAAATACCTTAGGGATAATTTGGCTCATTCTCACATTGCTGTGGAGGACATCGATCTCCAACCGGATAGCTCCTACGAAGAGGGGCCAATTGCTATTTTGGACCGAAGCGAGAGGAAACTGCGGTCAAAGATAGTCCCGTTAGTGCGTGTTCAGTGGCAACATCACAATGTCGAGGAGTCCACATGGGAGCGAGAGGATGAGATGCGCGAGCGTTATCCAGAGCTGTTTTTAGCAGGTACTTTCTAGTTTCGAATTTCGGGACAAAATTCAGTTATTAGGGGGGAAGTACGTAATACCCCGTATTTTTGACTATATTTATTTTGGGATTAATTAATTAAATTGCGTATTAATTGGAAATTAATCCGGGTTATAAATACTAATGAGATGCGAATTGGTATTTGATTATGTACATATATGATTATATATGTATTTGGTATTATAAAATTTGTCGTGAGATTTATATACGGCAATTTGGAAATTTTGTTGAGACGCGTGGGACCGCCGCGTCACGGTATAATATTTTGTTAATAAAAGTGAATTTAAAATCAATAATCCGTATGGTCGTTTTGAGTGCGCCAACGCGTCCGGAAGGGTCGAGATAGTCAGAAAACACTAGCCGGGGGTATAGTTTGGGTCCCGGGGTATTTTTAAGCCATTCCGGCACCATAAAGGGTATTTTAGTAATTTGGTATTTCTGGGTAATTAAAAGTGACGAAAATTGAGAGTTCTAATCTGATAAGGATTGACCCCAACCAACCTTTATTAACTCAACAAGCTACGGAGGTTTATTAACTTAGGTTTTCATAGGTTCCCCAAAGCAAACCCTAGCCACCATAGCCTTTTGGAGAAGAAAGCTTGGAGAAGGAGAAAGAGAGAGAGGAAACTCTGCAGAAACTTCATCAAACCTACATCAAAACCAGAAATCAAACCAAGGCAAGTGTTTTAATCATATTTAAATTCGTAGAATGTTTCCTCCATGTTAGAATATTGATAAATTACAACTGTTCTTGGAAGACAATGAAAACCCATGTAGTTTGAAGTTAGAACTTGAATATTGTGAAGAGAATTGCATGTAGTATGATAGGAGATGATTTCCCCTTATATTAATTGTGATTTGAAGGAATTAAAATGAAATAAATTCTGGAATTTGAGGATGATTTAAACCTAGGGTTCATGTTCATAAATGAATTGGGGAAAGGTTTAAGTAATTATAAATTGATTGATGATTTGGGTGAGTAAATCCATACAAACGTGTTAGGATGTGGTTATACTATGTTTAGGATTGTTTAGAGACTTTAAAACAATTGTTGGGATAAATTTTAGAGGTGATTTAAGGAGTAAAAATGGTGAAAAATGACTTTTGGAAAATTCTGGGCCGAAACTGGCATCTCGTTAGAAGCAGCCCCCAGGTCGTTCGAACGAGCTCGTTCGAACAAGCTTCTAACGAGTTGACCAGTCGTTATTAACGAGTAGGGGTTTTCGTTCGATATCTCGTTCGAACGAGATATCGTTAGAAGGGTCAGTTCGTTCGAACGAACTGGGATCTCGTTCGAACAGCCTCGTTCGAACGAGACTTCTAACGACCTGACAATCCAAACTCGTTCGAAGCCTCGTTCGAACGAGACTTCTAACGAGTTGACAGTTTGACCCTTTTTGGACTGTTTTGACTTTTGGAGCCCCTTAAACTTGTTCGGGGATATAGATGACCTTCCTTTATTGATGTAAGGTTAGATTTGGGACTTTTGGATTATTGAGATGAGTAAATCATACACTAGAGTTATATTCAATGAACCGTTTGGGTTGAGGCGTGAGTGTCTTCTACGATGTGAGGATAAATTATGGCACGTATAATTATGAACCGGAATAAAATAAGTTGTGATAATTATAATTAGTACGAGAGTGAAAAATGTACTACGAATATAATACGGTATTACTAAGATGTGTGTTTACTCAGTATTGGTATATGGATTGTTTGTATGACATACCTACCATACTTGCTATCACGGGAGGTTGCGTTCGCTTAGGACCCTCTAATCCTTGTGTGCCTACGGGGGGGATATAGACTGGTACCTTGATGAACATAGGTCATAGAAAGACTTATTGTGATATTAATAAGTCCGCTGACCATGGGAGCGTAGGTATGTGCGTGACCCATGTGATGGTGACTGTGTTCGCCTCCACTATTTGTGATTTGTGTTATCTGAACTATTCCTGAGAGATTCGGAATATGTGATCCTTATGTACGTGATGTACCGGGATGGATAGCAGAGTATGTGTGCACTACAGCTTAAATTGCGGGGTGCTTGTATTGTATATTTATGAGATGAATAATATACATTTAATTAATGGGAATCCTCATGTTAATGTTGTAAATATATTACGGCGTTGTTTCGAGTTATATAGTGGGTTGACTAATAGTAATATATATAGTGTATATTGAGTATCTGAGTTAAACTAAACCCTATTTGATTAAGAGCGTTACATGATAAAGGAACCAAGTATTATGGGTAGAACCGTTGGTAGTCTAGCTAGTTACGTTGTCACTTAGCTAGTGAGAAGGGTAGTTATAGATGGGTACTTGCGTTAGGAGTGCACAGTTAGACGAGAGGTGAGAATATAATGTGAGTGCACGTCCTAACATGTATTTTGCATTTAATGTTTTAAATGTTTTTAAAGCACTTGCAGGTTTTTAAAATATAACACATTCGGGCTCTGACCCGTTTGCTTTTCAAATCTCTTTTTCTTTGTAAAACCATTTTAGGTGCCCAGCCACAAGGACACCAAGCATAGGATTCTCATTCAGGTAAGGAGCTGTAGCTATTTGTGGAAGCTACAGGGATTTGTTCATAGACGCTTCTATTCTTTGGATTCCAGAGTCACTATCTATCCATTGTAGGGCATGTTGCCCATTTCTATTTAGAGACATCTTTTATACTTCAGTTTTCAGACTTTAACACGTTTTATTATTGTTTCAGTTTATTTATTTCAGTTATGGGATTGTAGTGAGGGGTTTCCTCCAGACTTTATTTACTCTATTGTGATGGTTATTCATTTCATTTCAGCATGGTGAATGGTGTTATATATATTTCTTCATTTTACACTTGTTGCATGTTAATCAGACTTAAATTAAAATTTGGCAACTTGCTTTTTAAATACTAGGTGGTTAGTAATAATAAAAATGTTTTCGACAGTGATGCTATTAACTGAGCCAACTGGGCATTTTGAATTAATTTTATAAAGGAGTAGCTACCCGGTATTTAATTAGTCGGGGTGTCACATTAAGCTCGCCTTTAGTATATGTTTAGATGGAACTTCAATGAGTAGATGTTTAATTATCATGATTTTAGTGTGTGGCGACCTTATAAATATGATTTAAGGTATGAGGGATTTATTGTTGAGCTGTGAGTTTAAGCTCGTTGTTCACGCAAAGGACTTAGTGTTAGAACAAGCACTTTGTGGTATGGATCAATGAGAGAAGTAGGAGTTCTGACCATATTTTGTTGATAAATGGGATGGGAATATCCCGGTTGCATGTTTTAAGCTAACAGACCTCCATGACCGATAAATTTAAGTAGTATTTTATCAGAGGGGTTCCTTGTTTGGATTTCTCTTATGAGACACTCCATGCATGAACCTTAACGACGTAGGGAGTGGATAAATGTTATTAGATTCAAGGATGTTTGTTTTGATGATAAATTACCTAGTGTGGAGAAAACACTATAAACTGATATCCATGTGATGATTATGGTCATATGAAGATGGAGGTGCGGTGGAAAAGAACTGAAATGTTTCACTCACCATAAGTAAATGGGTGAGGTACGGTTAAGGAAATTGATTCGTGGCTTATAGCCATGTCGTGATTAGCAGGCTAATTCAGAGGTAATATATTTTATGTGTGATGTTAGTAACACTTGTGCAGAGTATAGGCGCCCCGATTAGTTAGACTCTCCATTTCACTAGAATGGAAAGACATAGAGGTAGAAGCGCATTAGTGTGGTTGTGAGGTAGGATTTTGAATGTCCCGGTTGTGTACCTTAGGCCATTATATCTTGATAACTGATGATGCGAGGTATTAGTATAACAGGAGTGTTCCTTGTTTGGATTTCACTTTGTGAGACATCCCACGCATGAAACTGAGTGAATTTTGGAAGTTGATAAAGGCCTTGGGCATTAGGGATATAGTTAGTATAGAACTCATCTTATGTGTGTAGGAAAACACACAAATCCTATAGTATCATTATGAGAAGCCAGTGGGGCCAGTAGCGATAAAAGGAAAGAAAGGAAGAACAAACAGAAGACAAAAGAAGAAGGAAAGAAAGGAAGAAGGAAAAAAGGAGATAAAAGGGGATTCCGACCTAAACTCCACGAGATTCAACTCCAGGTCGTTGGATTTTATCAGCAAGGCAAGTGTTTACTTTCTTTATTCAATTGAGTGTGTGTATCTCAAATTATAGTTGGTAAACTATATTGTTTCTGGGTTAAAACCCTTGAAATAAATTTGGGAAATTTGATTTTGAGTTCACAAATTGATGTGTGTTAACTCTTTATGAATTATAGTGTTAAACCCATGTTAATGATGTGTATATATTGGTAGAAATGGGATGAAATGATAAATGAGAGTTTAAATGGTTTTGGGGTTTAAATCCAAGAGAAATTGTTCTATCCCATAAAATAATTGATGTGTTATAAATCAGTGATTAGATGGTTATATTGTTGTTGGTTGGGATTAGAAACCACAAAAAGGGAGGTTGGGATGATTTTTTGGAATTTTGGAGAAGATGAAATTGTCCGAACTGTAAGCTCTGGTTCGAGCGAATCGATTCGCATCTAGGACGAATCGATTCACTGAGGAAGTCCTATAGGACTATCTCAGGTCGAATCGATTCTCATTTGGAGAGAATTGATTGGCACCTGAAAAACATGAGTATCGATCCTCTACGAACAAATTTGGATTTAGACCGAATCGATTCGCCGTTGGGGCGAATCGATTCGTGGTAGCAAGAATTGAAAATTTCTCTTCCTGAAGTGTAGGGGGAGTAAAATCATAAATTGAAGATTATTATAGGGGATTATAGATGTGATATTAGGCCTCCTAAATAATAGATTGGAGGGTGAGTAAAGAGAACTTTGGATTAGTTCAGTGTATAATCCGGGGTATGGACTTAATGAATGTTTAGGACGAGTAACCTGCGAGAGAAGTCTTCGGCAAGTGTGTTTATATATTCACGTGTAGAGAGTAAATATGGGCCGATTACATTTGAGTGAATACTAGGATGCGAGTAGGATGGAATTTAGGATATTGGCTAGAGAGGATTAAGCTACTATCTAGTACGTTTATATTGACGATTATCGTGGGTGATGTGATACCTATCGAATTAAAATAAGTTGCATGTATACTTATTTAATTATTATGAATCCGTATATTCGATTTTATATAAATCCTTAAAAGTGATTAAGGTGTGAGTTAAATCTTAAGTAAGAGAATATTTATAGGTTTGGTAGTTTAAGTGTGTGAATACTTATATACTATTACGAATGGGAACATTCGGGATTTTGGCTATCGCTATGAGAGTTTGGCAATTATAGCCACGGTATATTGAGAAAGGATATATATTATATATACGAGATTTTCTATACTAAAATGAAAAATGGCCTTTTAAACTAGTGAAAGTTTCGGAATATGAACGGTATATATATATATATATATATATATATATATATATATATATATATATATATATATATATATATCATATTTAAACTGGTATTGAACTCCTATGATATACACCTCACCCATCCTCTAAGTGCACACCTAACGTATACATTTTTAAACAGCCTAGTTA
Source organism: Sambucus nigra (assembly GCA_949130495.1). NCBI lineage: Eukaryota > Viridiplantae > Streptophyta > Magnoliopsida > Dipsacales > Adoxaceae > Sambucus > Sambucus nigra. The sequence continues at coordinate 115,582,323 of OX422220.1, read as the reverse complement.
AACTACCTTGCCTAACTAATCTTTTTCACCCATCCTCTGAATTCTCATGACTATCGCTTACCCGACATGATATAATATAAGTTATACCGTAAGCTATCACGTAAGCTTTAATTGATATATCGATTATTATATCCATTAAAGCTTACGTGATAGCTTACGGTATAACTTATATTATATCATGTCGGGTAAGCGATAGTCATGAGAATTCAGAGGATGGGTGAAACAGATTAGTTAGGCAGGGTAGTTTAACTAGGCTGTTTAAAATTGTATACTCTAGGTGTGCACTTAGAGGATGGGTGAGGTGTATCTCATGGGAGTTCAATACTAGTTTAAATATGAAAGATTTCATATTTTAAAAATACAACATTTGATGCACTTGTTAAACATTTTCAAAACTCGGGCTATAACCCGTTTATCTTTTTTTTCCTCTCTCTAACTATATATATATATATATAGGTGTCTAGTCACAGGGATGCCTGGATGATGATTCTTTTGAGTCCGATGTTGCTGCAGCAGCCGTGGATGCATGCATGATTATCTTAGATGCCTATGTCCTTGTGATCTAGATCGGAGGTATTGTAGTAACATTCGGGTTGCTGGCCCAATTGTATTCATTTATTCTTTTACTGCATTTTAGTTTGTTACACTTCGATTTGGTTGTATTATATGTTGTACCAAGAGTTCGGTTATCTTATTTCATTACAGTTATGTGTATATAAAATGTTGTGATTGTTTTTCTTATGGGTGGTTTGATTAAAAAGATTAGTTAATTAAAATTTTGACGCCAGGCCTAATAGGTTGTTAGTAATATATTGGTTTTCGACAGTGATGCTGAGAATGAAGCATATGAGATTCATGTTTTAATTTGGTATATGATTGATCACCCGATATTTTATTAGGTGGGCTGTCACACTACATTTACAAACTAATTCCAAAAAGAAGAAGAACTAATAAAGTGAAGACTAGAACTGACAATTACTGGTGAAACTTTGACAAAGTGGAGAAGAAGAAGAACTCTAAATTTAAAGCAGAGAACAATAAGGGAAGCTTAGAAAAAATTATGTGCAAGGACGACTAGAAGCAGTGAAATAATAGTTAAGTTGCACACGAATGAGTTTCAAATATCCCAAATGATGAGTTGCGCTTCCCTGAGAAGATCTCAACACTTTATTTTCTTTTGAGTACAAGCGTACCCCTATCATAGCTTGTAAATTACAAGCGTGCCATGCCAGTTTTAGATGTTATTCCAAGTGTTGAGACTTGGACTTTTTTAAAATAGATTAGCCCAAACTATCAGCCTAGCGATTTTAGGGGAAAATTTGGGGACCCATTTAACATAGCCCATGAGAGTAGCCGACCATCTTGGATCCATTAGAACATTGCCTGGCCAAAATAATTATTTAATTTGCACATGAGTATTTCAAATACACTAGAGCAACTACGGATATACTCATAACAGTTACCCATAATCACGGAGGAGATATTCAGGTACTTCTTGTTATATCCAAAATGTTAATTGAGTTCCTTGTAGGACTCAACATCTCCTTTGATACACCTATAAATTGCACACCCTCACCTGGGGAAAAGGGAAGAAAAAAATATAGATCTTGAGAGATACTTAACATAAATAGTAACCTCTCCGTGGACGTTAGAAAATTGTCGAACCACGTATATCATTTTTGGGTGTGATATTTACTTTTTATCTTTGTGTTTGTTTTCATAAATTTTTTTATTGTGATATTTCCTATACTCACTAAAATTACTAGGTCTGAAAAGGGACTTTCTTTTTACCAGTCTAATCATATTAAGAAAATTCTAAAGAAATATAACTACATCGACTTTAAACATTCTAATAATCCATTTGACCCTAGTGAAACTTTTTTAAAGAACACTGGTGGTAGTGTTAACCAAACTGAGTATGCGAGCATCATTGATAGCCTACATTATGATAAAGATTGTATAAAACCTGGCCTAGCTTATACAGTGGGAGTACTATGTAGATTTACTAGTAGACTTAGTATGGATCATTGGCATGCTATTGAGAGGGTCATGTCGTACCTTAAAAAGATGATGAACCTCCAATTACACTTTAAAAACATCTCGTTGTCCTTAAAGAATTTAGTGATTCTTATTTGAACACCCTATCAGATGACTCTAAGGCTACCAGTGGATACATATTTAGTATCGATGGTGGCGCGGTTTCATGGAAGCCTAAGAAACAGACAATTTTGGCTCAATCCATAATGGACTCAGAAATCATAGTGCTAGCTATAGATAGTGAGGAGCCAAGATGGTTGAGATACATTTTGTTACATATCGCATTATGGGAAAGACCGATACCAGCCTCTCTTATCCATTGCGATAGTACTGCGGCTAATAAAAAAGTTGAGGACCGTTATTATAATGGAAAGATGGGATAAATATGTCGTAAACATAATATCATTAGAGAGTTTATCTCTATGGATGTTTTGAGAGTAGATTGCATACAATCGGATGATAATTTTGTTGATCCTTTGATGAAAGGAAAAGCGAGAGAAAAGGTGTGGAACACCACGAAAGGGATGGAAATAAATTCCTTAGATGAATGAGTCATTTTTTATCGTATCCCTACCTATAGACGGGAGATCCCAAGAAATAGGTTCAAGGGGTAATAACAAGTCACAAGTGTTATGTGTTCAATCTTGTCATTTTTAATACGAGATCTTACTCTTAATCCATCCTTATAGAGCATGGTATCCTAAAGCGAGTAAGCTTGATTTTATTATAACTCTTAATGAGATTTATAGCTCTATTTTGAGTGGGGTACCTAGTTACTGGAGTATACTTCATAATCACACATATGTGAATGTGGAAGTGTGGTTGTTTCCTATTGAAATTTTGGATAAATTTCTAGAGCAATCACTATACTAACGTGTTGGCTTAAGAGCTATACCTAAGTAGGGTTGTACATGGGTAGTTGTCAGAGATAGATTTGAAAACTACGGTTACTCTAGTATATTCTGAATTATCTTTATTGTGTAAAGTTTAAAGTCGAGAGATACCATTGCTTATGCACATTCCTATTAATTATTGTTCAACAAAAATTGTTTTTCAAAATTTACTAGTGGGGGATTGATGGAACTAGTTGCATGTTTACATGTGTAAACCTTGAAAAACAAAGTGAGGGCACAAAAGCTTTTATGGTGGGTCCTATATGTCTCGTCTTTAAAGATATTTTGTACAAAAAACTTTTTAATCACCACTGGTTCTTTGTCCAACACCAGAGAGGATGGAAAAATTGTAGTAGCATATCTATAATTGTTTTGAGACTAATGGAAATGCTCTTTGGGCATTAGATTTTTGTGTGTGTTAGGTGGAGAAACATATTGCGCCAAATCCCACTTGCATGCGCACACCGCCACCGCTGTCCGACCGACTCAGTCCATACCTGTGTCCGGGGCCTGGGTCTTCGACTTGGGCACACTCTGATTTAATTTTCAGACAAAAATGAAATGGTTTTTTTAATAAAAATTTTGGAAGAATTTTTTATTAAAACACGTTTTAATTGCAATGGATTAATAACCATGTCTTGACCCACATGGCCACTAATTCTATTTTTTAATCCTCACATTTCTTATTCCTAACCTTTAGATTTTCTTCTTAAAAACAGGGCTTCAACAATTGTTTTCGACACAAAAAAAAACACAGTTATTTCCCACAGAAAAATGATCTCTTCAAAATTTTCCTTCAAAAAGAATTTGTTCCACTTAGATAATATTTTACGAATAGGCGATTAGTATGAATTGTCCACCTTGCTACGACAATTCGAGGTTATATGGTGGTTGTTTTGTCCTAAGGTGACGGCCAATTATTGAACTTCAACACAATTATACGCAGAGTCGCGAAACCCCATATAGAGAGCGACTGAATCCGCAACTTCGCCTTTCTTTTTTTGTGGCTGTGAATTTTCGTATTGTATAATTTTGTTCCGTCTTTTAATTCCTGCAACAATAGTGTTCTTTTGTGAAAATTTTGACATAACATTTGAATTTGCATATGAACATTTAGAAACATGATTCAGATTTTGAGACATATGGAATAGAATAAAATAAAAAATTACGTGGCCATAACATGAGATAGAAGAGTATCAAGTAAGTCAACTTTAATTTGAGATGCGAATTAAATAGTGCCCAATATAGCATTGGGTGATACTTAAATGGTAGTTTACATACCGCCCCAGTGATTCATATTGTCGATGTTTGGAGAACACCCATGTCTGATGGTGATTGCATAGTATATATATCAAATAATAGTTTAAAATGCAAAGATACTGTGAAAAAATATCCTGACATATTGGATCCTACAAGAATAGTAGACTAGGACATTCTCATTGGAATTTTAAAATAAGATCCAATACAACGAAGGCTAGGAGATATCTACGTACTAAATTAGGGATAAATGACGGTTCTAGTATCTCAGCAACGCATTACTTTACCAACTCATTCAAGCATGTAATTACTTTTGATCATGTGCCACAATGAAATGGCTATATGCATGTTAATATTAAAGCTGGCCACCATGACCTAAAAAACAAACATATCATCAGGGTTTGATGTGGGATCCATCCACTACCTACCAACCCAGTAAAAATTGAGGAAGATACCCACCGAGCGGCCAAATTTGATTGCCTAATTGTTCTCTACAAGATGTGATCTCCTAGAAACAATTATTTTACATTATCATTACAAACCACCAGTTGCCTTCGGAAAATACAAATATACTGCCCACGGTTTTGTTGCATAAAATACATGTTGATTTCAACATTGTGGTGGCATTATGGCTTTCACCACTTAATTGAGATCACATTTATTTTGGGGATGTTTAAAAAAAGAGTGTACTTTAAAGACCTGGATATCAAATCTGACAATATTTAAGTAACAATCACCTTTGTAAACTAGTGTTCCAGATTTTGAACATTGATAGTTTTCACAACATCTTCCTAACATATTCTAATTTAAGTTGAATCCAAAAAAAAGAGCTCCAACTACAGATATAATAATACAGATTAAGAACGGGACACCTCTATAGAAGGGTGTAAAATGGAGTGATACATAGCAGATACTGTAAAGACATATTTTATACTCCCTTAGATTTTAAATATGTTGGCCTAATTCCAAAACAAACCTCTTATTTAAAGTACCTATTTATCGACTCTATTGAGTTGTAATTCTACATCAAGTGAATACAAAGAGACAAAGCACCGTGATTGACCGAACCAAATCTAACATATTTATTACATATCAGTCATTTGGTAAAGGTAAAAGTTTTATAAAGTTATCTATTTCCTTGTAATATACTTTATTCCTTCGAAATGACACAACGTAACTTTGACGAAAACATGTTTGAAATTTTTTTAAAAAAAATAATTTTACAAAATTTTATCAAGGGTAAATATTGAGTGACCTCGTTCGAATGAGGTCACCGTTGATCGAGTGTTCGAACGAGAACTTGTCATCTGAGGTAGTGGACATCGATCAAAAAGCAATGTTCAAATCAGTATCCCTCAAACGAAATTTGTTTCAAACGAGGGAACACTGTCTTCCAAAAGTGGCGATTGATCGCAAACTTTATGAATCAAGAACATCGATCAAATGTTCTCATTCGAATGAGGCCTACCTGGTTTGAACGAGTGCCTGAGATATGTTTTAAAAAATTATTATGAAGCTATGCTACTAGAAATTGATATGTACGATGAAAGTTATGTACTCTATAACATAGGACTTATCCACGCAAGTAACGAAGAACATATGAAAGCTTTGGAATATTAATATTTAGCACTAGAACGAAACCCATCCTTACCATGAGGTTTTAATAATATGGTCGTAATCTGTCATTACGTGCGACTATCTCCAATTAAGAAAGAAGAAAGGAAAGAAAGATCAAATCTGCTGGTAAATACAAGAAAAAAATAGGCCTTTTACATATGCATTGTCTAAAACAGCGATTTTTATCAGCTGTAGTAAAGAAAAAACTCCGTAAAAGTCGAAATATGAAGAAAGAGATATGCCTAGATGTTTTATTCTATGGATAAAGGATTTAATTGACAGTGCAAGCACTGTAAAGACCAATTAGCAATGTTTTGGGCCGATACAATAATAACTACTTACTTATGTCATGAAATGAGATAAACGTTATGAATAGACTTATGTAATAAAGTCGATCTACTAAGGTATTGAGCAGCAGAGTCATATTAGATCCCAAATATAGTATGTCTTTTCTTTCTTATCAAGAAAAGTCTTTTTCAATAATTCTACATAAATTTCTATGTGAAACCGAGGTAGTTACCTTTAAGAAAATTCTAACGATAGGGAAATGCATATGCTTTATTATTCTGAAGGTGGAAGAAAAGATAAAATGAAAACTGATTATTAATCAAAATTTCAAATTGAAGTTTCAAACTCATGCCATGCCATTAATAGTTTTCACAACATTTTCCTAACATATTCTAATTTAAGTTCAATCCAAAAGAAAGAGCTCCAACTACAGATATAATAATACAGATTAAGAAGGGGACACCTGTATAGAAGGGTGTAAAATGGAGTGATACAGAGCAGATACTGTAAAGACATATTTTATACTCCCTTAGATTTTAAATATGTTGACCTAAATCCAAAACAAACCACTTATTTAAAGTACCTAATTATTGACTCTATTGAGTTGTAATTCTACATCAAGTGAATACAAAGAGACAAAGCACCGTGATTGAGATTACCGAACCAAATCTAACATATTTATTACATATCAGTCATTTGGTAAAGGTAAAAGTTTTATAAAGTTATCTATTTCCTTGTAATGTAATTTATTCCTTCAAATGACACAACGTAACTTTGATGAAAACACGTTTGAAATTTTTTTAAAAAAAAATAATTTTACAAAATTTTATCAAGGGTAAATATTGAGTGACCTCGTTCGAATGAGGTCACCGTTGATCGAGTGTTCGAACGAGAACGTGTCATCTGAGGTAGTGGATATCGATCAAAAATCAATGTTCAAATCAGTATCCGTCAAACGAAATTTGTTTCAAACGAGGTAACACTGTCTTCCAAAAGTGGCGATTGATCGCAAACTTTATGAATCAAGAACATCGATCAAATGTTCTCATTCGAATGAGGCCTACCTGGTTTGAACGAGTGCCTGAGATATGTTTTACAAAATTATTATGAAGCTATGCGACTAGAAATTGATCTGTACGATGAAAGTTATGTACTCTGTAACATAGGACTTATCCACGCAAGTAACGAAGAACATACGAAAGCTTTGGAATATTAATATTTAGCACTAGAACGAAACCCATCCTTACCATGAGGTTTTAACAATATGGTCGTAATCTGTCATTACGTGCGACTATCTCCAATTAAGAAAGAAAAAAGGAAAGAAAGATCAAATCTGCCGATAAATACAAGAAAAAAATAGGCCTTTTACATATGCATTGTCTAAAACAGCGATTTTTATCAGCTGTAGTAAAGAAAAAACTCCGTAAAAGTCGAAATATGAAGAAAGAGATATGCCTAGATGTTTTATTCTATGGATAAAGGATTTAATTGACAGTGCAAGCACTGTAAAGACCAATTAGCAATGTTTGGGGCCGATACAATAATAACTACCTACTTATGTCATGAAATGAGATAAACGTTATGAATAGACTTATGTAATAAAGTCGATCTACTAAGGTATTGAGCAGCAGAGTCATATTAGATCCCAAATATAGTATGTCTTTTCTTTCTTATCAAGAAAAGTCTTTTTCAATAATTCTACATAAATTTCTATGTGAAATCGAGGTAGTTACCTTTAAGAAAATTCTAACGATAGGGAAATGCATATGCTTTATTATTCTGAAGGTGGAAGAAAAGATAAAATGAAAACTGATTATTAATCAAAATTTCAAATTGAAGTTTCAAACTCATGCCATGCCATTAATAGTTTTCACAACATTTTCCTAACATATTCTAATTTAAGTTCAATCCAAAAAAAAAAGCACTCCAACTACAGATATAATAATACAGGTTAAGAAAGGGACACCTCTATAGAAGGGTGTAAAATGGAGTGATACAGAGCAGATACTGTAAAGACATATTTTATACTCCCTTAGATTTTAAATATGTTGACCTAATTCCAAAACAAACCACTTATTTAAAGTACCGATTTATTGACTCTACTGAGTTGTAATTCTACATCAAGTGAATAAAAGAGACAAAGCACCGTGATTGAGATTACCGAACCAAATCTAACATATTTATTACATATCAGTCATTTGGTAAAGGTAAAATTTTTATAAAGTTATCTATTTCCTTGTAATGTACTTTATTCCTTCGAAATGACACAACGTAACTTTGATGAAAACACGTTTGAATTTTTTTTTTTTAAATAATTTTACAAAATTTTATCAAGGGTAAATATTGAGTGACCTCATTCGAATGAGGTGACCATTGATCGAGTGTTCGAACGAGAACTTGTCATCTGAGGTAGTGGACATCGATCAAAAATCAATGTTCAAATCAGTATCCCTCAAACGAAATTTGTTTCAAACGAGGTAACACTGTCTTCCAAAAGTGGCGATTGATCGCAAACTTTATGAATCAAGAACATCGATCAAATGTTCTCATTCGAATGAGGCCTACCTGGTTTGAACGAGTGCCTGAGATATGTTTTACAAAATTATTATGAAGCTATGCGACTAGAAATTGATCTGTACGATGAAAGTTATGTACTCTATAACATAGGACTTATCCACGCAAGTAACGAAGAACATACGAAAGCTTTGGAATATTAATATTTAGCACTAGAACGAAACCCATCCTTACCATGAGGTTTTAATAATATGGTCGTAATCTGTCATTACGTGCGACTATCTCCAATTAAGAAAGAAAAAAGGAAAGAAAGATCAAATCTGCCGGTAAATACAAGAAAAAAATAGGCCTTTTACATATGCATTGTCTAAAACAACGATTTTTATCAGCTGTAGTAAAGAAAAAACTCCGTAAAAGTCGAAATATAAAGAAAGAGATATGCCTAGATGTTTTATTCTATGGATAAAGGATTTAATTGACAGTGCAAGCACTGTAAAGACCAATTAGCAATGATTTGGGCCGATACAATAATATATACTTACTTATGTCATGAAATGAGATAAACGTTATGAATAGACTTATGTAATAAAGTCGATCTACTAAGGTATTGAGCAGAAGAGTCATATTAGATCCCAAATATAATATGTCTTTTCTTTCTTATCAAGAAAAGTCGTTTTCAATAATTCTACATAAATTTCTATGTGAAACCGAGGTAGTTACCTTTAAGAAAATTCTAACGATAGGGAAATGCATATGCTTTATTATTCTGAAGGTGGAAGAAAAGATAAAATGAAAACAGATTATTAATCAAAATTTCAAATTGAAGTTTCAAACTCATGCCATGCCATTAACCTCTTTTGATTAACCCCTAAAAAAGGGATAGATCAATGAAAAATCTCATTCAGTTATATATGGTAGATTAAAATAGGATACCAAAAGAATTGACTGATGACTCATATAAGGTAGAAAACTCTTAAGTATAGTTCTAAGGGAAGGAATTAACCCACTTATTCTAACATGGGAGAACAAGCTATTCAATAGGGAGATTTTGAAATTTCATAGGCTTGGTTAAATCAAGTCGTTCAGTATTGGAAATAGGATACAACACTTAGTTCTTGTAATTTTATTAAAGCACATAATTGATTGAAGTTCATGAAGCATTTCGAATAAAAGAAGGTTCCATTTATTAATCATTTTGAATTTTGTTATATGTTTAATTTGTGATAATTTCTTTTTTTTGGTTCCATCATTGGTACCATGAATCAAAGAAAATGGATCCTTCTTCTAGGAAGAACCAATCAAATAATTTCATTATATCTTTTCTAACCATTTTATTTCGTATATTATTTCCTAGGGAGAAAGGATACACCGATAGAGTACAAAATATACTTCGTTCTTATCTTTCTTTTATCAATTAAAATGAGTTACTATTCAAACATATAAAAGAGACTTTCAAATAAATAAGTGTATATATATATATATATATATATATATATACACACACACTAGGGTATGCCCGTGCCTGAAGGCACGATGATAAATTTACCCCTAGTATTCATACCTGCACTTGCAACATAGCGCCACCACAAACACCCCAACAAATAACCCTCACCTAAACGTAAAATTGAACCAATGTATTGAATATACACACTTCCAAGACTAAATGAGGAAGATTGTGATTATCAAAGTGACCACTCAATTGAACATATACACAATTATAACCAATCAACAATCATAAATAAAAGGAACCTGCATGATAAAAAATTTCAATGGAGTGATCGCACTTTTGGTCACGACATGTCATGTGATATAATATTGTTACTTTTCTACATCTCGAACCAATTCAAATAATTATGTACGATATATTTATTTTTAAAATAATTACATACAAAAGTTAACATATAAACCAAAATAGGTTGAACGTAAAATAAACCAACTTCTTACAGGCGAACACCGTAAAATGACGAAGAGGACCAAACATTCAAACATGCGTGTAATTTATTTTACTATAACAATGCATACAAAACCTCATTTGTGATTTATTTTACAACCATGATCAAGAAATTTTTTAATGTTCAGAATAAAAAGACGCATCAAATAAGTAAAACAAGAGAAGATCATGATTTCATGAAGTTGATAAAGGTGTGTAATTTAGTTACATCAGTCTGATTGGCTCGTAGAAAAGAGAAGCACATTATTTCATTTACTTGAGTAACTTTATACATTTTCTACTCTCATTACTCATATGCAAATTCTAAATAAAAATACAATATCATCCCCTTCCATGTATAAACATCTTCCACCATGTAGCTCGTCACCATTGTGTCACTGTAGTTACAGGAATAGTCAGCTATGTTGGTTTGAAGCCAACAGTGGCTGCCATAGAAGTTGGGAAGGACGTAGCCATGGCCAACAAAGAGACCTTAATTGCTGGCAGTCCCTTTGTTCTTCCGCATGGTCAAAATAATAATGTGAAGATTCTTCCTGCTGATTCTGAACATTCTGCAATGTTCCAGTCTATTGAAGGCTTACCAGAAGGTGCTCTTAGGCGCATAATTTTAACTACATCTGGTGGGGCTTTCAGGGACTGGCCTGTTGAGAAATTGAAAGAAGTTAAAGTAGCTGATTCTTTGAAACATCCAAACTGGAATATGGAGAAAAAGATTATTGTGGACTCTGCCATACTTTTCTATAAGGGTCTAGAAGTTATTGAAGCTCACTATCTCTACGGGGCTGACTATGATGATATTGAGACTGTTATTCACCCCCAGTCAATCATACATTCAATGATTGAGACACATGATTCATCTGTCGTGGCACAATTGGGATGGCCTGAAGGCACGATAATATTCGATAAAGCTAACATAATCATGTCAAAATAACTGTTGACTAGGTTTAATTTCAATAGAAATAAGTGAAAATCAAGATTCAAATATAATACCCAAAATCAAGTTACAAATCAAGATTATAAATCAAGTTATAACTTTTTAAAAATATAATACCCAAATTTAATACCCAAAATCAGTTATACTCTCAAGGTTCTTAATGTTCTATTCAGTGCATCTATGCTATATTTAAAATGTTTTGTGCATCTATGTTCTATTTAGTGAAGATATGTTATGTTCTAAATGTTCTAAATGTTGATATGATCAGCCTGCAACCAACCTTCTTGATGTTTGCCGATGAGATAAATTCTAGGTGCCCTACTGGGGGCTAATGAGCTGCCAATCTTAAGTTTTGTTGTTCATGATCAGACATCTGACAAGGTTGAACTCCAGTACTTGTATGAGCATACTGGAGTAAGTACCAGCATTGGACTTTCTTTAAGTCCCATTGTCAACTTTGCAGGTGTGGTTGGGAACAATATAGTCTTACTTGGGACTGATCTGTCATTTTACTGCAACTGGAAACATCAACAAATGGAATGCAGGTCTGAGTTTCTCCACTTATAATCTCATTTCTTCGTTAGCATTGAACAACAAAGGCGACACCCATTGGGTTCTACTACGACACGGTAAGACCGCTGACCACTATAGATGTAGGTGTTGAGTTGACTAAGAGAACTTGAACTTAAAAATAATGAATGAATTGAATAAAGTTAGCAGGACTAAAAGCTTAAACCATTTTTCACACCAAATGTAAGACCCATACATCCTGAATAAATTATATCCAAACATAGTGCATGAATATTTTAAAATTCATGCTCTTAGATGAATAAAGATAGTGGGTGAATATTTAATGATTTAATTTAGATCATCACTATCTAAAAACCTAAATAGTATCTAAATCTAAATCACTCAAAAAATTTGCACATATTCTACGAAGATCATTAAGATGGATGGAGAAAGAAAGAAAGAAACATAACTTAAGTAAATAAAAGAAAATAAAGATTCCTAAATTAGAAAAATAAATGGGGATTAAATCCCCAAATCTACTACACAAAATGAACATCACTTTAGCTTACCCCTATAGATTCATATTATCCCAAAACAAAAAAGGGGAAAAAGAACAATAGAGATTCATATAATCCCAACATAAAATATAATTTATTTAACACCCACACCCACATGCTATGAAAGTTATGTAATAATTCAAGTGTCTATAACTATAAGAAATTAAATCCAATCATACCACCTGTAATAGGTTATAAAATAATTCAAGTGTTTATAACTATAAGAAATCAAATCGAAACATAGCACTTGTAATAGGTTAAAAAACAACCACAACTCGTAACCCCATGAAATCAACTCAAATCACCCCTAGAGATAGAAATTTGAAGAAAGCCAATGGGGGAGTATTTAAACAGGTGATTGAGAAGGACATACTGAAAGGTTCACTAAACTGAGTTTCCCATAGACTCTTACTTTGTGAGAGAGGATGTAGCTGGAGAAGCCATAAAATTGGTAGTTTTAAGGCACATAAATCTCCATAATCCGGCAAATACAAAGTTAATATACATAGATTATAAATAAGGGGAATAAATTTTAATATACTACCATCACAGGACTGCAACAACTGTAGAAACCTAAATTGAAGGTATATGTACTTCCATCATAGGATTGCAATAAATTTTAATCCACTTCCAACACAGGGGAATAATGATTTATTAGTTGTGGTTCATATATGTCCCACCTATAAATTGAAGGTATATGTAATGTATACGATTATTGGTGATATAACATCCGGAAGCCTCATTTTAATTAGTCTTCATAACTATTTTTCCACAATCAATAAATCCAACCTTGGGAAGAAATAGTTACGAACAACAACCCCGTTTAGAATCCTGCTGTAATTTATATATAACAATGAAGATACGTGTTGTAATTTAGTCCTAAAAAACTACCCACCAAACCAAATAAGAACGTTAAGATATAGAATGAGCAACCAAAAATAAAATATTTCAAAACAAAGTTGCAATTATGGGATATCTAAATCCAAACATTAGTGTGGATGAGGAAAGAGGAAGGAGCATTTATGTAGTGAACTGAACTGCAACCAATTTAACTTGAGCATAATATATGACCAAAAACCAATTGTAAAGTAAATGAGTAGAAATGAACAAACTAAGAATATAACAGTAAGAGGGGTAAGATCTACCAAAAAGATGGGTTTTTGATAAAGATCAAAACTTGAAGATGTGAGACTTTTTTTAGAGAGAAAATGAGATGAGATCTAAAGAGTGGTGGTGTGGTGCTTGGTGGTGTTTAGATGATATGGGGTTTGTTCCCAAAGTGTGTAGACAGGAGGGAGTGAAACATGGGGAATATGAGACGTTGGATGGGGTCTATCATCCGTCCTACCACCCAAAAATACTTTCATTAAGTGTATCGATTTTTTTATTTTAGGATGGTGTTTTATTTTCATTATAATGTTTTGATTAAGTGTAGGTTTCTAATTAAAAAAACCAAAAAATAATTAAAGCACAAAAGACACAAAAATTGCTTAAACACAAAATACACCAACCACCCATGCCTATTTCCTCAATCTCATCTTCACCAAGTTGTGGACAAAAAAACCATAACTCATATAAGAACATAACTCATATAAGAGAAGGTATCAATTGCTGATAAGAACCCATAACCCATTTTACAAAATAGGTATCAATCGTTTCTATACCTGTAAAAATAGTTTACATGTATACCTATAAGCAGTATATTAAACCATAACTTCTTGTATGAAAAATCCAAAATCCATAGCTTCTTGATTCCACCTCAAACTCTAGCATACCTGGAATTTCTAAATAATAAACATCAAAGCCCCCAAAACACAAAATGAACAAAAGAAATACGTTGATTCAATATAGAGATGTCTTTCCCCCTCTCTCTAATATGTAAACTCCATATATTAATATCATAACCAAAAAATTATAAAAATTTATGAAAAAGCTTAATGGAAAGAAAAGAGAATACCTAATTTTTTATCACAGTCCATTGTAGAACAGTAATTTGCACCAGCAACAAATACTGTAGAAGATCAATATAAAAATATCACTCTAGTCAATGTAAAAAGGAAACCAAACAATAGAAAAAAGATTAAAGGTTTGGTGAACAAAATATGATTCAATTCATACTTAGAACCTTCAAAAACTATTAATACCAAAAAGATTAAAGGTTTATGGTAACACTGGAGTATACACTATAAATAAGGCAGCCAATGAACAAAACCGATTTCAAACAAAGCTAAACAAAAAACAAACCTCTACAAACCCGAAATACAGGAGCACCATAAGAACAATAATCCTACATAAACGAGCACACACATATACCTGAAAATTCCCCCTTAAGAACAATAACCCTAAATAGATATTGAGATTATTCAACCATTTTTCCATCTGCAAATTCAATAGAAAAAAGATACAAATCAAACAGAAAAAAAAGATAAAAGTAGAATAAAAAACAATAGTTAGAAAATAAAACCTTACCAATTTGTTATTGTGAGATACACCAAAGAAAAGACAGATAACATGTTTGATAGAAGATGGGATCATGAGAAATAGGGTTTTCTTGATTTTAGAAAATAAACCAGATTTCAAACAAACCCCAAACTGAGATCTACAACTAAAAAAATTTAACATCGAGTCGAGTAGATCTTGTGTAAGATCTTCTCTACAAAAAATTAACATCGAATATGGCAGTGGTTCATCGGATCTGAATAGATCAGCTGGAGTAGTCATTGGGTTTGAGAATGTTTGGATTCGAGGTTCGAGTCGGAGGTAAGTCGGTCGGTTTTAGGTTGGAGGGTTCACGGGTATAGGTAGTCATCGGCATGGCAGGTGGATCGAAGTCAGCAGCTAGTTCATGGGTTAATGGTAGTAGCATGGAATATGGTCGTAATTCACCTTCTTGTTCATTGTTAATGGTAGTGGCTGAGAGAAAGACAAAGGGAGAGAGGGAGGGAGAGAGGAAAGTGAGAGAAAAAAATAAGATACGGGTAGGAAAAAAGGGTAGTAAAGTGTAAGAATGTGTGCAAATACCATTGTACCATTCTATTTGAATTTTGAAAAAAAAGGGTGAAACAAATTAGAGTGTGTCAAAAGAGGGGGAAATTCAAATTTGTAAGGGGTACAATAGATACTACAAAAAAATTAATAAAGATGACATCATGAGCCAAACTTGTGACATACATAAGTTTCCTACTTTATATATATATATATATATATATATATACCCGGATATTTCTTAGTAATGGAGAATGGCTACTCCCGTGATTTGGAATAAAGTAATAGTAATCGGTTCCATGTAAAACAAGAAGCAACTCAATCTAAGAACTTCTAATTGAGATATGAATATACACTAGGTTTCACAAAATTCATTTTTGTATCAATCCAAATCGTAGAAAGGCATTTATAAGATAAAAAAAGGTTCGTTGAGCATCTCATGGATATGTCATAATAGATCCGAACACTTGCCCTGGATCGACTTCCAGATCAAAATTACAATAGTGAATAACTAAAGAAAATAAATAGATAGGGTATAGAAAAATAAAAGAGAAATAAACTAATTACTAATTACATAAATTAGATATCTCTTAGAGATTCACTAATGTTGGCTGATCTCTTTGTATGTGTTTTTCGAAAAGAGGAGTACTCAATGATTATTCATTCGCCGGAACCAGAAGTCAAAATTTTGGTAGATAGGGGTAAAAAAAACTCATTTCGAAGAATGGGCCACATCGGGTCATTTCTCAAGAACAATAGCTAAAGACCTTGACACTAGCACTTGCATTTGGAACCTACATGATGATGCTCAAAATTTCGATAGCCATACTAGTGATTTGGAGGAGATATCTCAAAATGTATTTAATTCCTATTGGGTCGAGTGAACGAGTGGTTTGGCCAATACTGGTCCAAGAAATATTTAATGGGGGGCTTCCGAGTACTACAAATAACCTTTATTTTTTTCCAGCTTAGCGAGAATCTGGAATAACTAGTAAATTACAACTTTATTCTAATACAATTGGTGCATTGATCTTTTCATCATTAATTTTTTTTGCTAGTTGATTTCATTATCATAAATTTGCTCAAAAATTGGTTTAGTTTCAAGATGTAGAATCTGTAACACCCCAACTCGAATTTATGGGTTACCCGTAGTCAACCCGATCCATCATTCTCTCAAGATCCCAACATCATTGTACCATGGCATGGAACCAATATGAGTCACCACATAGGTTAGAATACTGATTCCCGATTACTGAAACTGAAAGGAACACACTTGAGTCAGAAGGAACAAGCAACTGTCCCGAGAGATATCGCCCATAAAAGTACGACTCTGACTCACGGAAGCGAACCTACGCCATGAACTTAAATTCGTGCCACTCATTCCTAGAGTTCTCATTAAGCACAAATCAAAGCCAGATACCCTAACTCGGGTCACTAGAAGTCGCGAATCGAATCACAGCCATTCATCCTCGCAATATAATTTTTTTTTACGAATCGATAATCCTTTAGGAGGTCAATGCCCAACTTTCCTACTTCGGAGCAAGGCCCAACCTTTCACATCCTTAGATTACATGAACCATTTTGATTAGCGAATATCTCACGCCCTAGTCTTCTTTGATGTTTTCCAATTACTAATGACGACGTTACCAACCTATCATTCCTAAATTATTACCTACCTTAACGTATCGTGATCAAAATTCCAAACTTCCATAGGCATTACTTAGTTCAAGAGAGGCATTCACCTAACCATGTTCTTTGACAAGGAGGTTCCCATAAAACTTACTTTCAGTCTCTACCCACAAAGAATTTTTGTGAGGACAACACCCGCCACCATTGACATTCTGAGGGTAGTTAATACCAACTAGGCAATATCTTCTAACCGTACTAGCTTCACAAAATGTGCCAAAAATTAGTCCTTACCTTGTTAAGGTTAACCTAGCATATATTGTCGACACATTAACGCAGTAATCATGTTTAGATATTACCCCACCTCCATTGCCATTTCAGGTCTCCACCTAGGGTAATCACTCTTAGCCTCGAATACATTTCTTAATATGTTCCGAAACCACGTATCATCATACCTATATACTAGTCATTTCATGACATCCGATCATCACTCCTATAAAGACACAACTATCACCATACCTTAGGAATTTTGTAAGCCACTCGAAATGTACACCACATAACCAACAATCTCGGATCATTGCCTGACCCTCAACTCAATCGTTACTAGAGTTCTACCTCCTTCTTTTACCAGAGTTAATTGCTATCCTAAGAACACCAAACACATTTCATGTAAAACTCCAAAAATCCAATGAGATTTCATCATCTATACCATTACCATAATAAGTTCACTCTACAAACCATTCGATAAACACATTGCAATTACTTGGTGCTCCTAAAGACACTAGTCTATGAGATTCTATCAACAGTTTACCTTAATCGTAAAACACCTCAAGGCATCACAATCATTCGATAATTATATTCAATGGTCGCACACAGAATCTGTCCTATGGGAACCTCATCGTTCCTATGAACTTCTCTCACACTAGGATTACCTCCCATCTAACTATCACCTTGGTGGATAAAATGACTCTCTACATCTGAATAATCCTCTTATCTTCCTTTCAAGTGGTCATGACTATAAGTCATTTACAAACCACAACCAACGATACCACGGGTTATGGAAGGATATAGGACATCACATACAACCTATAAACCTCAATGTGTAACCCACCTAAACCTCAATAAATGCTCACCCAAAGGAGCTAATATGTTCTTACCACAAACTCAATACTTGTGAATTCCACTCAGTCATCTAACCTCCACAAGTGCAAAATATAACCTTTACATCTAGGTCACCAAGTACATTGCTTATCACTATCACTACCGAGGTTAATATCCCCATAAAAGTTATCATACAATACATCTCACATGAATGATCATGTCGTTGCCACTATTATCCTACACAACTCAATTTGTGCACCGGACAACCATCAATTATGATGCCACCCCAAGGATCGCATTTTCCTGATTACATTACCGGCGTTAACTACCCTAAGATCCATACCGAAGGATTATATTTATCTTTTAGTTTCCAATTATTAGTGCATAGTAGAGACACCCTCACCATTAATCTCTACCGCTGACTATATGCAACTCGTTCCACTTGCCTAATGGGAGTCATTTGATTCTATTGACAGCTTAGATGAATCCATTCCACCAAGAATTAACACAAGAACTCCATACTAACAACCAAGGTATAACCTTTATAGGCTTGCATGAACACCCGTAAATTACGAAGTTCTAAATAGAAGAGTGAAAGTGATTAATAACTATCAACGTAATTGTGTGCTACTTAGCACTAACTCACTTGTCATACTAACCACTTTGAATTTACTGTCGAGGACACGAACAAAACTGTCATCAAACTAGCATGAACATACCAAACCCCACTGACGTCGAAAGATCCAATACCAACATCACCACATCACTCTCGAAAGGAGCCTTAAACCTAGAGATCTGATACCATTTGTAACTCCCCAACCTGGATTTATGGGTTACCCATAGTCAACACGATCCGACCCGATCGTTAGGTGTGAAGTGAAATAAAATAAGCTATATAATCTCACTAGTCCAATTTTATTTGAATTAGCATTTCACTTGATAGCATGCTATTCTAGTTTTAAAACAAACTATGATAGGGACCCATGGGGAGAACCCCAAAGTCCAAATGTATAGATTTACTAATCTAAAAATAAAGAATGTAATTACATGTATAAATCCCTCAAAATATGAAACCGCTCCCAACATGTCGTAACAAAGTGAGGGTGTGAGCCTATGCCCTGTGCAAAAATATACAAGTAAAGTATAGAATCGAATGACAAGAAAGGAGACTCAACACGATATGTCTACATGCACATGCAACTACATTGTAAAGATATACATATACGAAATGCATGAAAATGTTATTAGTTCTTTAAACCTTATTTATCCTGATTAATTTATCTTAATCTTATAAAATACCTCCTTTAACTCATTTTTAGTATTTCTCACCTTATTTAACCCACATGGGTTAACACTTGAAACCACTACATTTGACGTAATCGTAACCATTTCTTTACTGAAATCACCTTTCTTATTTTACCCAACACATATGAATACTTTTGTCAAAACCAACCCTTTCAACAAAAGCGAACACCGTGTGAGAAAATACATATTTAATCTTTGAGAACCTTTTACCACACACTCTTGTGTTAATTATGGGTTTAACCATCTAGGTTGTTTAATCACCTACTTACCCACTTACCTAACCTTTTTCCTTCCTTTATGGACATTAATTAATTACGCACTTTCTTTTCCATTTTAACCTTTATCGGAACATTTATTAATTCATTCATGTTAGGTTGTAATAACATATTTCACCACACAACCCATTTCTTGACATGTTTCATATTTCTTTTATCTTTTCTCAGAAAATTCCAATACTGCATAGCTATGTGCACCATATGTTCTGGCCAGTGATTTTGGTCTTTTCATCACGGACTCCGGGTCCTTCTTTCTTATCCCACTATCATCCGAGCTCACTTTAATGCACTTTAACATTTTAAAAATGTCCACATTACCCTATTCTTACCTTTTTACCCAGTCGAAGAAAAAACTTGGTGTTACACCCCAAATTGAGTTTCACGTTGAAATTTTACCATTTCATGTCCTTTGCACTTTAATTATTGATTTTATTTCAAATCATATTTATTTAGGACCACTTTGTGTAACACCCTTTCCAATATTTTTATTATATAAAAATGTTCCAAATTATGTAAAATTACCATTTTACCCATTTGTTTCCAAAATCACCTTTTTCTCCATTTTCACAAGTGTTAATTCCTTAGAAAACACTATTAAGTTACCCACAATAACTTCTTGAGTGTTTTAACACCTAAACACCCTTTGTAACCTTATAGTAATATTCTTCTTAATTGGAAACACTTTTACACCCTTAATATGTTTTTTATTACATAAGTGTTAATCCTTTACAAGATTACTAAGTTACACATACTAACTTTTCCATGTTTACCCATTAACTCTTAATGAAAACTTTTATCAATATTTTCCTAAACCACACATTTATTTAGACTCTTTACTCAAGAAATACATCTACACTAAACACTACTTTTATAAAAAATACTATTTCTTTCATTTTATATGTTGTCTTATACTTTACCCTTATCACATTTTAATCCTTATTTAACAAACTAAAATCTATAATTTGTATCATTCCTTGTTTAAACCCATCGAATTCTTCTTTAAACTTGTCTATACACTTAGTGTGAAATTACTACAAGTTTATATGAATGAGAAGATGGAATTTAAACCTTAAAATACTATGAAATGGGTTAAACACATTTTTTTTTTCATTCTAGAAATTTATTATACTTGAAAAAATAAAATTTCAAGACATAAAAGACATTTAATTTCTTCAAAGTCAACAAATGTCTATTTTTCATAGAATCCTCATTTTTGAAAGAAACGTTATTTTACTAATGTTTTCCAAAATAAATCATTATTTTTCATACATTTTATTTCATAAAATGTTTAATATCAATCTTTCTAGAAAATGCACCATTTTCATAAAATCTCAACCTTTGTTTCAACAAACTTTGAAGTAACACTTCTTCATTTATTCTCAACCAAATGACATTATCGAACATTTTTATTTCATAAAAATGTTTACAATTAATTATTGCTAGAAAGCCCACTTTCTTATATTTCATGAGGATATCAATCATATACCTCATACTCATCCTACTCTCATGTAAGGGAAAATTTCCAATCGAGGCAATTGGTAGCGTTGGCTTAATTCCAGACAGAACAATTTGAGTTATAGGATAAATGTTCATGTTATATCCTTTCAAACGTATGTCAAGTGTATGTTGAAGACGCATCGACCCAGATATTAAAGTTGACATCGTTGTCGATTTCAAGTGCCATGTTTCGCGTCATCAACATTTCATCGTTTCCAAAGTCTCTAAAAGGTATGAATGCATTTATTATATATGTAGAGACTTGGAAATTTTATTTTCGGTTTATTTTTAATAAAACATTTTTAATGACTTCAGTTTTTCTCAGAAACTCATTTTAGAACTTATCATAAAAGTTTAGGGCCTAAAAATTTGAATTTACGATTTTTTGTAAAGTCCTTCGAACAAAATTTGGATCTCATTCGAACGAGATGCCCAAGTCATTCGAACGAACATCAAGCGAGGTTCTAACTACCTTTTAGCAAAATACTATATTTTCTCATTCGAAGCTTCATTCAAACATCTTCGTTCGAACAAGTTCTATATAACAATTTTTTGGCATTGTTTTCTTCTATTTTCTCATTCGAACAATGTCGTTCAAACGACATTAAAAAGTCATTCGAACGACCTGGGCGGGAATTTGAAATTTTGGAAGTTTTCTTTTTAACCACCCTTCCCCACTACTTTTCCCACTAACTTTTACCAACTTTACTTAGTGCAGGAATAACACCTTTCTATGTAAGTTTTGTGAAATTTTCTATGTTCTAGAGAGAAAAATTATTTATCCAAAAGTTCCTTTTTGTGTTCTTGAACTTTCATGAATTAATTTGTTCAAGACACAAATATGCACCCATATGTTTGTTTAAAATCCAAGCTCTTCAATATATATAACTTTCTTGGAGATTTTTTGGCACCGGGTTCTTCTCTACCCATCCAAGGAGATAGTTTGGGTTTATTCTGTACCCTAAAAAGAATATTGGTTTTTGCTGCGGCGTGTTCATATGGTGAAAGGCACTGTGTGTGGATTGATGGTGACCTAGCCTTATCGTTGGATTATGAGACTGAGGTGGAGTCTGTAGTTATGTACTAGGCGGAGGTTAAATCAAGAAGGAACGTCAAGACATGGACGGACTGAATTCGTTATTGTAAGTATGTTGTCTTGTTTTTGTAAACATACCATACCTAGTGGATTTATAGGTAGGGCTATTCGAGGTTTTCCCCGTTGTGGATTTTCCTCATACATCGCGGCGTAGTGTGCTTATGATTTAATTTTAGCTTACAAAACATCACTTAGACCCATGCTAGGTTCATCAAGATAAAAATTGGTTGAAATCACAACTTTGTTTAATTTGGTGCAAGTTTAATTTTGAGCAATGTTTATGTTAATTCAATTCAAGTTGATTTATTTTAGTTTAACAAAAATCCATGTTTAGTTTGGGTTGACTATTTTGTAACTTGAATTGCATTAATTTTGTTTAAGTGGAAATTAAAGTTTTGGTGTAGTTTAATTTCACTTGGTTTAATTTTAATTTCATGAAATTAAATTTTTCTGTATTTAATTGTTAAAGTTTTAAAACGAAATTTTAAATTTCGAATTCAATTCAACCATCTTATAACTTTAAGTTTAAAAATTAGGGGCATTTTCTCCAATAAGTGGTATCAGAGCGGGAATGCTAATTTATTGCGTTAAGATCCGTTTGCGTTTGTTTTAACAATGGAAATTTCATAGTTTTCAAAATTCCCTATTTTTAATGGTTCAAATTATGCTTAATGGAAATCACGAATAAAATTGGCACTTAAATCCTTATATGAGGGGTATTGGAAATCGGTTGGTATTAGGTGGTCCACCTACATGCCTAGATAAAAATGAGCATGTTCTTAAACACGTGGAGAGATGGAGTGAGAATGAACTTAAATTAGCAAATTTTAATTCCCCTATTTAAATTCTCTTTTTAGTGCGGTCACACCGGGTGAATTTTGATGTATCATGACGTGTCAAAATTCTAAAGAGGCTTGGGATATTTTACAACTCATCCATGAGGGAACTAGTGTTATGAAAGATTTTAAACTGCAAAACCTCAACAATCAATTTGAAACCGTTAAAATGCTTGAAAGTGAGAGTTTTGATTAATTTTATGCTAGACGTTCTGATATTGTTCATTCATCTATTAATTTGGGATAAAAGATATCCAACAACCGTGTAGTAAAGAAAATTTTGAGGTCCTTACCTGATAGGTTTATTCCAAATGTGATCGTTTTAAATTCTTTACCCACTTCAGCCTCTACGAAAGTTGAAGAGCCCATAGGTAACTTAAAAACCTATGAACTTGACATGTTTAACTCTAAGGACGAGAAGATAATTATAAGGACATCGCTTTAAAAGACCTAAAGGAGGAAAAACAAGTCTCGAATGATGATAATAACATCGACTCCGATGACATGGCTATGTTTGCTAGGAAGTTTAGCAAATTTCTTAAATTTAATAAAGAAAATCTTAAAAAGTATTTTAAGAAATTTGATAAGTCTAATCATAACAAAGCCGAGAGAATCCCTAGAACTCATAATGAATACCTTAATAGGGACGATTCGAATAAATGTTATGGTTGTGAGGGTTATGGCCATAGGGTAAGAGAGTGTCCCACTAAACTAAGGAAGGATGGTAAGAAACCAAAATCATATAATGCCACCCTTAGTGATGATAGTGATAAGGAAGAGGGACCCGATTACCCCATTGAGCAAAACTTTACCACGTTCATGGCAAGTCAGGTAAGTAAAAGTGAGCTATCGTCCAATGATGACATTTTAATACATGACACTTCCGAGGCCAAAGTTCGTGAATCCTAAAATTTTGATTGTATAGAGAGTGAAGAAGAAAGAGATAGTGAAAGTGAAGATGAGGTTGATGTGATTCATGAACTATATGAGGAATCAATTAAAATAAAAAGGTCTAATTTGAATTTAAAATGCTTCTTGAGAGAACGTGCCAAGGTTAATAATCATAGTGCTTTAGGGGAAGACCTTAGTACACGTGACAAAGATCTTCATGAGAAGCTTGAGTATGTAGAAGGTGAGATAGATACCTTAGAGGTTTAATGGAGTCTATGAAGAAAGAGCTTCTCGACTTTTAAGAGAGTAGGTATTTGCTTGAGTAACGTATTTTAGAGTTAGAAAAGAAGTTGACAAACTTAAGTCAGGTTAAATTTGATTCGGAGTGTAGGTTGGAAAAATTAGATAAAATTATAGGAACCGTCCATATAAAAAATGACATGTATGGTTTGGATTTGATACACAAAATGCTTCTTCTAATAAAGCCAAGGCCACAATTTTGAGAGAATCCCTTAGGAATACTTTAAAAGGTCAATCCTTAGGTACTAATTTTCATTGCGTCTTTACTTGTTCACATTGTAGTCGAAAAGGTCATCTTAGGAAGTTTTTTTTTATATCAAAAAGGGTCCTAGGAAGTCTAATGGTAGGGTCCTATAACCCGAGAGCGTCACGCTTCACTTGTATGGGTAGGATATCCGATTTAGTGGCTTTACAAGATATGATTTTTTATTCTCATTTTCTTCCACGTGATACCTCCCTTGCTAAATCTAAACATTGAATGTGTTATCTTTGTTTGCATAGACTAGCTATTTGTGCATCATGATATATTCTTGCTAGTTGTATGTTTGTTTTCCATTTTATAGTCTTTTCTTTATCATATATGTGTGTGCTAGAATTATGACCTGTTTAACTTTTGTATTTTATTTCTTTTTGTTTGGTCTCATTGAAAAACACAAAAAGATTTTTGTTTTTCTTTTGAGTTGAATTTTGTTTGTGTTTGGTGAAAACTTCTGAAAACTCAAAAAGATTTTTTTTGTGTGTATTTATTTTTACACATTTTATGTGGCATATACTTGTGTTTGAATCCTATATCTAGTTCCGCTTCCACGTGTCTAGAACTTTTTGGTTAAGAATTTCAATCGTTAAAGTTTTCTATATCATGATTGCATGGAGTAATTTGATTTTTTGTTTCTTAATGGATTCTATTTTTATATGCCTAGATTCACACATGCATGAGCTCATTTGAAATTTAACTTAACATGTAGATTTAAGCTAAGTGAGATGTTCTCCTATCAATTTAGTCATCTACATGTTCCTATGACTATGGAGGATTTGTGCATGTAATAACCGTTTCCCAGATTAAAAATAATTAGAAATACTTTATCCGATATTGTAGTTGTTTATTAATGGAATCGGGTTGCGGAAGACCAAATTACTTTGCGTGAAAATCCACTATTGATATTTGGCCTAAAAATGTACCATAAATCCAAATTAACTAAGGCCTTAATTGCTTAGTTGCTATGTTCATAAAGAAAAGAAAAAGAAAAAGAATATTCACGAGGAAGTTTGGTTGGATATATCAACGGGTTTGCACTATGACTTTGTATCCTAGTTAAGTTATTTTATTGGGAATCTTTTGGTTTGTAAAATCATCAAAATTCTAGGCTTGTGTGCATTGTGTATGTTTTTTTCGTGAGTTCACTTTATCTTGTCACATGAGGCTATATTTAGGTTCGATAAAGTTTTGCAATCAAATGAGAACTCCGTGAACATTTTGAAGAGTGTGTTAACAACCAAACGAGCGGTGTGATATTGAAATAAAAATTATTTGCAAGTTTCCAAGTAAACCATTTTTAATTAGAGTCTATTTTTAAACAAATTAAATACAGCTCCTAAACATGCGTTCAAATTAAGAAGATATTTAATTAAACACAATTTTTCAATTAAATCCTAAAAACATGCATCTAGATGATTTATCAAATAAAATAAAGCATGTGACACAACATATCAGGAAAAATCACCGCAAGGCAAAACCATATTATATTCAGTATAATTTGTAAAGAACGGTTACATGAATTATAATGAAAATAAGTGTGACATACGAAATACTCGCAGCTGTCGGTTCCGATGTTGTCGGTTGGAATCTCCCGCAAGAATTCCAAATGGGCAGTAATGAAAAAGGGACCAACTTCTCCACAAAATACTTTTAAATGAGTAAAATAAATCACTTGAAGGTTTATGTTGTGCATTGAATGAATGGGAAGAAGTTTCCTTTCACAAAGAGGCATAATAGCCTAAAAAATAATTCTAGCAAAAGATGGCAGATTTTGGGCCGAAATTCGCTCAGCATGTTGGAAAAGTGTTTTGATCACTAAGAAGTGGTGACAGCATTTGGCACAGAAATCGAGGTCGGCAGCATCGTTCAAACGAGATCAGATATCGCTCGAACGAAGACAACTGTCGTTCGAACGAGATCGCGCGACATGCTGATCTTGTACGAACGACAGGCTATGTCGTTTGAGCGAGCACGCCTACCAAAAAAGTCTATTTCAGCATAAAAAAATTTCTGCATTTTGATAAAAAATAATTTAGACTTCAGAAAATATTGTCTAAAAAATTCAAAAATATTTATGCAAATATAAACAACTCCAATTAATTATTTTACTGATACTGTTTCGTGGAGTTTGTGGGAAACGGTTGAGCAGTACGTAGCATGTAGCTTGATGCATGAGTGAAGATGATGGATGCATGGATTTGAATAAAGGTAGTCGAGGATGATTGTGATGATGTGCCGAATGTAGCTGTATCATACATACAAACTGTGATCTAGGGAAAACAAAATATTCCTAGATACTACCCGGACAATTATAAAATTATGTCCTTAAACATTTTAAGGTGATTGGGTCTAAATTCTTTTGTTGCTAGTTCACACCGCTTCACTTACATTTATCACATTTATTTAGACATATTTTTGCCATATGAGTGTGGAAAGATTAATGTAATTTTTGTCATATGTGGTGTTTATACCTATGTATATGTGTGTGGGTGTTATTGATAAATATTTGTGTGTGTGTGTGTGTGTTTGTGTGTGTGTATATATATATATATATATATATATATATGGTATTTTTGTTTTGAGTCTTTGCCATGCTTACTAGTCCATGTATGCTTTTAATTCAAAATTGGTATCTAACTTGTTACGAATTTTTGGTTGATATCCCATGCTTATCATAATACATGTTAATGGTATCTTTTGCTCTCGCATCAAAAGTCGGTATCTATCTATCCTTGTGTGGATTAGTTGTTCCTCATTGTTACCCATATGCTCAATTGCTCTTGTCACTTTACACCATCGCATGTTTAACTTGATTTTCTTCATTCAAGTCCCTTGTGTAATTTACGGGGTGTATTACCTTTAATTGGAGGAGAAATAAATTATTTTATTCTTGACATTTGCCTATTCCTGAACCAAAAGGGGGAAAATGGTTTCTAATCCTTTGAAATTCAGGGAGATCTAACTGAGGGAGAGACGTCTTTCTAAGAAGATCATTATTAGATAAAGGGGGAGAATTATTTAAGGGGGAAATTTATTTTTCGCATTTAATATTTTGATATTCCCTATGCGTTTAGTGGTTTGCTTAAGTGTGCATGATTTCATCTTTAGTGGCATTACTTAAACCGACAAAGCATTCTCTATGAGTCGAGTTAAGCGACTATATTTTATTTAATTTTTGGACGGGACTGTGTCTAGGCATGCTTGAGGTCACATAGGATTTTTGGTTTGGTTTTGTCCCGGAATATCCAAAGGCGGAGATTTCTAAGGGAAAATTTCCAATCGAGTCAATTTGTAGTGTTGGCTTAATTTCGGACAAAACAATTTAAGCCATAGGATAAATGTTCATGATCTATCCTTTTAAGCCTATATCAAGTGTATGTTGAAGATGCAGCTGTCCCGATATTAAAGTTAAAATCTTTGTCGGTTTCAAGTGCCATGTTTTACATCAACAACATTTCATCGTTTTCAAAGTCTCTAAGAGGTATGAATGTATCTTTTATTTTAGGTGTATTTTTAACAAATTTTTTTAACGACTTTAGTTTTTCTCAGTAAATCATTTTAGAACTTATCATAAAAGTTTTGGGATTAAAATATTGAATTTAGCATTTTCTACAAAGTCATTTGAAGGAAACTGGGATCTCGTTCGAACGAGATGCCCAGGTCATTCGATCGAACATCAAATGAGGTTCCAAAGACCTTTTAGAAAAATTCTCTGTATCCTCATTCAAACATCTTCATTAAAATGAGTTCTATCTAACGAGTTTGTGGCCTTGTTTTCTTCAGTTTACTGATTCGAATAGTGTCGTTCGAACGACATCAAAAAGTCATTCGAACGACCTCGGTAGGGAATTGAAATTTTGGCAGTCTTTTTTTTAACCACTATTCCCCATTACTTTTCCCACTAACGTTTACCAACTTTAGTTAGTGTTGGAATAACATTTTTCTATGTAACTTTTATGATATTTTATAAGTTTTAGGGAGAAAGATTGTTAACCCAAAAGTTCCTTTTTTCGCTCTTGAACTTTCATGAATTAATTTGTTCAATACACAAATATACACCCATATGTTTGTCACCGAGTTCTTCTCTACCCATCAAGGGCAATAGTTTGGGTGCCTTTTTGTGGATTGACGATGATCGAGCCCCATCGGTGGATTCCGAGACTGCGGTGGAGTCTTTAGTCATCTACTAGGTAGAGTTTGAAGAAAAAAGGAGCGTCAAGGCTTGAACATAGTCAAGTCGTTGTTGGAAGTAAGTTGTCTTGTTTTTGTAAACATACCGTGCCTAGTGAATTTGTAGGCAAGGCCATCCAAGGTTTTTTCTATTATGGATTTTACCTATACATCGCGGCGTAGCGTGCTTGTGATTTGTTTTTATCTTGCAAGACATCACTTAGACGCAAGTTATGTTAATCAAGATAAAAATTGGTTGAAATCACAACTTTGTTTAATTTGGTGCAAGTTTATTTTTGGGTAATATTTAGGTTAATTTAATTCGAGTTGATTTAATTTATTTTGACAAAAATGCTTGTTTAGTTTGTGTTGACTAATTTCTACCTTGAATTGAATAAATTTTGTTTAAGTGGAAATTAAAGTGTTGGTGTAGTTTAATTTCACTTGGTTTAATTTTAATTTGATGAAATTAAAATTTGTTGTATTTAATTGTAAAATCTTTAAAAAGCAATTTTAAATATGGTATTCAAATAAACCATCTCATAACTTAAATTTTAAAATTTGGGGGCATTCGCTTCAACATCTGAATTTCTACAACAAGACATATACTAAAATATAGTTATAAATCTAAGAGTGGAATGATTACAACCTCAAATGGAGTTCAAAAACTTTAGGAGTGGAATGTCAAAGAAGATGGCAACCTACCACCTCTTAAGGTAGCCTGAAGGTGGTTGCCCCACCTCTAAAATAATTCTCCGCTAAGCATCGAAGCTAGAACATCCATAAATATCCCAATTCCATCTTTACAAACCCCCATCAAATCACTTAAAAAGTTTGTGTCTCTCCTCGTCCATGGTGGAAATGAGTATGAAATGTTCAAATGTGTGGAATACACCAAGAAAATGGTGTAAGAGTGGTGGTTTGGTGGTTGGTGGAGGTGGAGGGACACCCACTTCTCTCTCTCTCTCTCTCTCTCTCTCTCTTCGTATTCTATCCTCTCCCAAATAAAACCCAGACACACCAAAAAACCCTTAATGAAACCCTCTTATAGGACAAAAACCCCATTTTCCCCCTTATGGGCTGATCTGAGCTCGACAGCTCAAAGATCAACGACTAGAATCACGACAGGGTACATGGGCTAGTCAGATTAAAATTTAATCTACGTCGTGCGAATTACAACCCTAGGTCATTCGAACGACTTCCCATATTGTTCGATGTCTTCTTCGCATGACCCTCCGCGCAACCTGCCACTAATAGCTAATGTCATGTCGTTTAATGTTTTTCTTCTCGCAACCTTCTCGCGACATACCCATGTCGTTTGAACGACATTCCCTTGTCAATTGAAGGATCCCTTTTTCTTTTTCTTTTATTTTTCTCAAATTTTACTCATAATTCATCAATAATAATAATTAACTTCACTTCATCATAATCCATATAAAGGGATAGTGTGTTCCAAACTTCCCTCTTTGGGGAATTTCATCCCTAAAAGTATCGATCCATAATACTCAAGCTCGTGGGGTACACTAACTTCTATTATAAGACACAAAATCTTTCAAGGAAAAATAATTGAAATCCACAACACTAAGGTCACCAAAAATCCAACTAGTTTGAAGCTAACTATCCCACTAATCATAACATTACATCATTGATTCTAAGTCTCCACTCGCCTTATGATCAAGTCACAAACATTTCTTGTACCACCTATGCTAGCGATTGACACTCAACCCATGTGAACACTAATACAACCGACCGTCACATTCATCATCAAATTCGATTTAATCTTAGGGCACACATCCTGCATCCCACAAACTCTTAGGATATCCTGATTACATTGTAAGACCCCACATAATTCTAGCGTTGGCGTCCACCAAAACTACGTATGACGTCACTAAATTAAATACCATTCTTAGCATGTGATAGGTATGAGACATATAAAATTTTCATTTCGCAAGATAATAATTAAACCGATACCAATAAATAATAGCCATCCATGCAATAAATATCCATCACCATGCTAACTCTAAAAATAATTCAATTCCATAATTTATTTAAAATTCCAAATGCAGTAATCCAATAAAGTAAATTACTGAAACCATAGAGAACTTTGGAACCGAATGTCCCAATAGAATCCATAACGAAGTTTCATAATGTAAAACGACTGAATAAAAGTAAACCTATATTAATAAAGAGAATAAATAAAATGGAACTCCAGGGGAACCTCCAAATCGATCTCTAATAACTCCTATGCAGCTACTCCACGACACAACATGAAATGTTAGTCAACGCATTGGGTCAGAGCCCACCGCATGGATACCAGCTACTCCTCTCAAATAGGGTCCATGAACCCAGATAATAGCGTTATACACAATAAACACGATGATATAATAATTTAAATTAAACGATATATGTTAATCAACGAATAAAAATAAATTATCATCTAACTGCTTCTAAGCCACCCCCGAGGTCCAAGTTCAATTATGTACATGTAACAATAACTAATTATTTAATTTAATTCCATTAGCCAGATTATTGTTTTCATTCATCATTAATATCAGTTGTGGGATTCCCTCTTAAAGTCTTTCAACATTTGGTTGCGGTACTCCCGCTAGTTCTACACCACACGCATTCTCCTCACTATGGCTAGTCAGCCTATTTCACTGTCAGCTCTGCACACACTTGTGAGGTTCCACACATGACACATCACTATAGTCCGTCACCCTATTTAACTGTCATCCCACACATACTCGTGGCGCCACACACACCCACATCGTTATAGCCAATCGGCCCGTTTAACTATCAATCCTGCACATACTCGCACTGCCAATATATTTTAATACATGTTTATTATCTTAGGCATTAATTCTTAATTTCTCAAGTTTTCTTATTTACTCAAATTATGCCCACACTTTTTATTGACAAAAAATCCTTGAAACACCCTTACTCCCATACCTAAAGGTCTCCAACATAGACGTATTTCCCAATCTATCATATAAGAAGAAAACCAACAAATAAATACCACTTAGACTAACCCCTAGGTTCGCTAATCCAAAGAACAACGTAAAAATCAACCCCACCCAGGAATATTTATCCATAAATCGTCACCACTATCTAATCTCATACCTTGAAAGTTATATCCACCCAACGGTCTACTAACTTGTCCCATAACTATTAAGCAACCCAAATAAAGGTGAACGCCCCATCTAAACCACGTCGTTCCCGCAGTGTCGAACATAATAAAAGAAATAAGTGACACAAGGCCAAATTTCCAATCACCCCACTAATTTTACCAATTTAATCCACCCACCAATAATTAATCAATTAATATCCAATAAATCAAAATATTAATTAAACCATGATTTATCATCAAATTATTCAATTTATAATCACATGCTTGTATATAATTTATACAACAAGAATTTTCTACTATGCGACATCCGCAAATTTCCATTATTTAATATTATACGAATCATTAAATGATATTCCTACGTAAGAATCTACATGTGAACACCATAACGTCTACGACATCCGAAACTCTGCCTTAACATGCAAGGTTTTGAGTCTTCATTCATATTAGAAATATTTATAAAAATAATTATGAAGTATCTTCCACTTTCCTGAATTAATATTTCTAGTTTGTTTTATGAAAACACATGTATTTAGTGTATAGGCCATAATTACTACACATAATACTAAGGGAAAGCAATAGAGGTAACAATGCCTGAGATTTGTTTGAATAAATATAATTATAAAGATGTGTTCCTTGCAAAAAGATGACAATATTTCATTCTTGGATCAACTTGACAAAATCCGGGTTGAACCTTCAAAACTTGGGTTGAATATTGCATTTAAATGGGGTTAGGGTTTTGTAGATGGAAGAAGAAAAAATAAAGGGGGTACTGCTTTTGACAAGGATAAAATGTATTTTAAAAGTCCTAAACCCGTCAGTTTATATTTATATACCAAAAAGAGTTAGAGTCCTAATCAAATAAAAACACTCAAAATTTTATTACGAATGACCAGACCATCGAAATTGGCAAACAATTTAGTTTGTTATAGATGACTGCGAGATGAAGATGCTGTAAAACATTTAGCTCGATCTCACGGTTGTATGTTTATTATTTTTGTTATCCTCCTTAGGTCGGATCCTCCCCCAATTTTTATACAAAAAATTAAAATTTCCAAATTTTAATCACGATTTAAATTCCATTTAAAACCTTATTTTTATATATAAAAACCAACATTTTTACATGCCAAAATTAAATAGATTCCAAAAAATTTATGTTTCCGAATTCTGAATTTATTTAAATTATTACCGATTAAAATTATAGGGTGTTACATACTTCCCCACTAGCATATGAATTTCATCCTCGAAATTAGACGAATCGTAAATGCACAAAATAAAATAAGGCTCAGATATGCCTACCCATAGGATACCATGATTAGGCGCCCATACGCACACCGCGAAGAAATATACAATATATATATATATATATATATATATATATATATATAACATGTGTCACCTGGCGGTGAGCCCAGAAAAGAGAGAGAGTCTGCCTATAATTTATGCGATAATTTATAGGCGCACCGTTAGGTGATACATGTCCGGTCCGCATTCTTATAATGCGGACTAGTCTGCACAAGATCATATATATATAAATAACAGCGTACCACGCTCTCTCGTGAATCACTACTCGATTCTATCCCCAAAAGACATCATAAGCTTAAATCCTAAAATCAAATCACATCACTGCATCGATACTAGATATACCCAAAATTTATACTAACGATCTGCCAAAAATATCGTTTCAAAATAAACTCTAAGGATCCTCATATCAAGATTACTATGTATAACCTCAATGCCTACAATGTCCTTATCACAAAACTCCCTATCTCTAAGAAACAAAACTAACATATATGCTAGAACCAATACCTTAAGCAGTACAAATCAACAAAGGGGATCAAATATCGATAACATGGAAGCTAAACGGACTCACAACCTATGAGACCTAAGACAATGCTATGATACCATCTATAACACCCCGCATAATTCTAGCATCAGCCGCCACCAAAACTATGTCGGACGTCACTAAATTAGATACCATTCTTAGCATGTTCCAGATATGAGACGTATAAAATTTTCACTCCACGAGAAAGAAATTAAATTTGATCCCAATAAATAATAGCCATCCATGCAATAAATATCCATCACCATGGTAACTCCAAAATAATTCAATCCCATAATTTATTTAAAACTCCAAATGAAATAATTTAATAAAGTTACTGACCGAAACCATATACAACTTTAGAACCGAATGACCCAATAGAATCCATAACAAAGTCTCATTATGTAAAGCGACTGAATAAAAGTAAACCTATACTAATAAAGCGAATAAATAAATGAAACTCTAGCTGCACCTCCAAATCGATCTCTAATAACTCCAATGCATCTACTCCAAAAATAATGCTTGAAATGTTAGTCAACGCAATGGGTCAGAGCCCACTGCATGGATACCAATTACTCCTCTCAAATAGGGTCCTTTAACTTAACCAATAGCATTATACGTAATAAACATGAAAGTAGAATATTTGAAATTAAACGAGCTATATTAATCGACGAATAAAAATAAATTATCATCTAACTACATCAAAGCCACCACCGATGTCCAAGTCAAATTATTAATATTTAACAACAACTAATTATTTAATATAATTCCATTAACTCAATAATTATTTTTATTCATCATTAATATCAGTTGCGAGACTCCCGCCTAAAGTCTTTCATCATTTGTTTTTGGTAATCCCGCTAGTTCTACACCACACCTATTTCCCTCACTATGGACAGTCAGCTCGGTTCACTATCAGCTCTGCATACACTCGTGAGGTTCCATGTATGACACATCACTGTAGCCTGTCATCCTGCACATACTCGTGATGCCACACACACCCACGTCGTTATAGCCAGTCGGCCCCATTAACAGTTACCCCTTCACATACTCGTGCCACCAATATATTTTAATACCCATTTATTATCTTAGGCATTAATTCTCAATTTATCAAGTTTTCTCATTTATATCAAATTAGACCCACCCTTTTTATCGACATAAAATCCTCGAAACACCCTTAGTCCCATACCTAAAGGTCTCCAAGACACCAATATTTCCTATCCTATCATATAGGAAGAAAACCAACTAACCAACACCACTTAGCCCCAGCCTTAGGTTCGCTAATCCAAGGAGCAATGTAAAAATAAGCCCCACCCTGAAATATTTATTTGTAAATCGTCTCCACTATCTAGTACCATACCTAGAAAATGATACCTACCCAAAAGTCTACTAACTATTCCCATACCTAGAAAGGAACACAAATAAAGGTGGGCTCCCTATGTAACCCATAACCCAGTCGTTCCCCCAGTGTCGAACATGATAAAACAAGTAACTGACATAAGGCTAAATTTCTACTCACCACACTAGTTTTACACATTTAATTTACCCACTATAAATTAATCAATTAATGTCCATTAAATCATAATATTAATTAAACCACCTTTTCTCATCAAATTATTCAATTTATAATCACACGCATTTATAGAATTTATACAAAAAGAATTTTCTACTAATGGGACAACAACAAATGCGTGTGATTATGATGATGTGTTCCTTACGAAAATATGACAAAGTTTCGTTCTTGGATCAACTTGAGAAAACCCAGTTTAGACGTTCAAAAATTGGGTTGAATCTGACTTTTAAATGGGGTTAGGGTTTTGTAGATGAAAGAAGATAAAAATAGCGGACGCTACGGATTTTTGAGAAGGCTAAAATGCACTTTAAAGGTCCTAAAACCTTAACTTTGTGTTTATTATGGATGATCGGACCGTCGGAATTGGGTAAACTATTAGTATGTTGTCGCTGACGACGAGATGGAGCTGCTATAAAAAATTCAACTCGATCAGATGATTGGATCTTTATTTCTTTTATATTTCATACTCCTTAGGTCGGATCCTCCCCCGATATTTATACAAAAAGTTAGTATTTTCAAATTTTAATTACGATTTAAATTCCACTTAAAAACTTATTTTAATATAAAAAAATAAACATTTTTACATACCGAAATTAAACAGATTCCTAAATTTTTATTTTTCCGAATTAATTTAAATTATTACCAAATTAAAATTATAGGGTCTTATATACATAACTCGCATGATCTCGTCAATTCACATATTATGATATACTCTCACTCCAAGGAGGAATATTCTCTTAAATTCATCACCATACACCTGGTTTACACCTTCTGTTGTATCACTTTATGTACCAAACAGTACCTTAGGTATCTCGTCCTTAAGTAGTCATTAGAGTTTCAGTCTAATCCACTCACCGTGACAAAGCAACATCGTACGCTAAGTCTCCTCGATTTCCAACACTACAATATATCCTAAAGTCATCATCATACGTTCTCATAGCCACTCGTATGCAAAACATTATGCAATAGTAAGAATACCTCAAATGGGTGCACCTAGTTACCGAGATGTATTGACCAAACCAGACATTTCTTTACTTTCTTTATTCAAGAAATTCATTTACATTTAAAACTAATTTTATAAGAATATACCATTTATTTCATTTTACATGTAGTCTTACACTTTACCCTTATCATATTTTTAACCCTTATTTATCACACTAAAATTTCCAATTTTATTATTCCATGTTTAAACCACCTAATTCTTCTTTATACTTGTTTATACACTTACTCTCAACCTACTACATGCTTATATGTATGAGAATATGGAATTTAAACCTTAAAATCCTATGAAATGGGTTAAACACGTTTTTTTTCATTCTAGAAATTTATTATACATGAAAAAAGACATTTTTAAGACATCAAAGACATTTAATTTTTTCAAACGCAACAAATGTCTATTTTTCGTTGAATCCTCATTTTTTCAAGAAACATTATTTTGTCAATGTTTACCAACATAAATCATTATTTTTCAAAAATTTTATTTAACAAAATGTTTAACATCAATGTTTCTAGAAAACAGACAATTTTCATAAAATCCCAAGCTTTGTATCAAGAAACTTTGAAATATTACTTCTTCAGTTATTCTCAAAAAATGTCATTTTCTAACATTTTTATTTCAAAAAAATATTTATTATTAATTATTGCTTTAAAACCCACTTTCTTATATTTCATAAGGATATCAATCTTATATGTCATATTCATCTTACTCTCAATTTCTACAATAAGACGCATTCTAAAATAGTGTTATAAATCTAAGAGTAGAATGACTTCCACCTCAAAATGGAGTTAAATAACTGTAGGGATGGAATGTAAAAGGAGATGGTAACCTCCCACCTCCGAAGGTGGATCAAGGAGGTTTTCACAGCTAAAAAATTATGCTTCACGGAGCATCCAAACTAGAACCTCCATCAAGGTCCTAATTTGATCTCTTAAACCCCTCAACAATCACTCCAAAAGTTCGTGTCTCTCCGCATCCATGGTATAAATGAGTATAGAATTTTTAAATTGGTGAAATACATCAAGAAAATGGTGGAAGAGTTGTGGTTTGGTTGTGGGTGGAGGACCACCCACCTCTCTCTCTCTCTCTCTCTCTCTCTCTCAATCTATCTCCTTCTTCCATTCTCTCCTAACTCAATATAACCCTTAATAAAAAAAGGCCAAAAATCCTACTTTCCCCTTCTTGACTGATATGTGCTCGATGGCTTAAAGATCCAATGATTAGAATCGTGATAGCGCACAAGGGCAAGTACGATTAAAAATTTAGTATACATCATTCGAACGACTTCCCCATGTCGTTCGATGTCTGGTTCGTTCGACCCTTCGCGCGATCTTCCACTGTAAGTTAATGGGATGTTATTCGATTTTTTTCTTCTCATGATACCTTGTTCTTTGAACGACATCCCGTTATCATTTAAATGACTCCCGTCTCTTTTTATTTTATTTTTCTAAAATTTTTACCTACAATTAGTCTGTAATAATCATTAAATCCACTTTAGCATAATTCATATAAAACGTAATTGAATTATTGGGACAGGGTATTACAGAATCTATGTTGAATCACAATTTATCAAGACTAATAGGACATGGGTCTCTTTCGTGGGCAGGGCATTAAGTACATATATCATTATCATTTAAGAAATTTCTAAATGCTGGAGTACATCCTAAAGAGATACCACTTCCTCATGATATTTTCTTAAATCGAGATCTTTGGGCCTAATTCTATCCCAGTTTGGCCGAGGGAGAAACCCCATTTTCACCTTGAATTTTTCAAAATACGAAGACTTTCTTAATTTTTGTGGAGGATTAGATCCAATAACCGGTGGTCAATGGATGACTAATATTACACATTATCATTTAGCTATTGCAATTATTTTTCTAATAGAAGGTCACATGTATAGGACCAATTGTGGCATTAGTCATGGCCTAAAAGATATTTTAGAATCTTGTAAAGGTCCATTTACAGGATAGGGTCATAAAGGGTTATATGAGATCCCAACACATCATGGCATGCTCAATTATCTTTTAACCTACAAATATTAGGATCTTTAACCATTTTTGTAGCTCACAATATATATTCCATAATCCCTTTTCCTTATCTAGCAACTGACTATGGTACCCCACTATCAGTGTTCCCACATCACACGTGGATTGGTGGATTTCTCATAGTTAGGTTTGCTGTGCATGCATCCATTTTTATGGAAAGGGACATGATCAAACTGGTCGATACAACGATCTATTAGATTGTGTCCTTAGGAATCATATCACATTTCAACTTGGAATGTATATTTATAGGCTTTCACAATTTTATTTTGTGTATTCATAACGATACCATTATCGCATTAGGGCATCCTAAAGATATGTTTTTCGATACCGCTATCCAATTACAACCCGTCTTTGCTTAATGGATACAAAACACCAATGCTTTAGGACCTCGTGCAATAAATCCTAGTGCAATATCAACTACCTGTTCAACTTAGGTGGGTGGTGATTTAGTAGTAGTGGGTGGCAAAGTGACTTTGTTACCTATTCCCTTTGGAACCGCAAAGTTTTGTTACATGACATTCATGCATTTATGATTCATGTACCAGTATTGATACTATTAAAAGATGTCTTATTTTGTCGTAGCTCCCGTTTGATACCGGATAAAGAAAATCTTTGTTTTCATTTTCCTTGTAATGGAACTGGAAGAAGGAGGACGTGTTAGGTATTAGATTAGGATCATGTGTTCTTAGGACTACTATGGATGTACAATGAAATTTCACTATTAATATTCCATCTCAGTTTAAAAATGCAGTCAGACGTTTAGGGCTATTTTTGTGACAAAGGGTAGTAACTCATATCATGGGAGGAAACTTTGCATAGAGTTCAATTACTATTAATGTGTTGCTCCACAATTTTCTATGGGCTCAGGAATACTAGGTGATTCAGCCTTATGGTTCTTCATTATCTACATATGACCTTTTTTTTTTCCTAGGTGCTCATTTTGTTTGGGCTTTTAGTTTAATATTTATATTCAGTGGATGTGGTTATTAGCAAGAACATATTGAATCCATTATTTGGACTCACAATAAATTAAAAGTTGTTTATCTACTCAGTCCAGAGCCTTAAGCATTGTACAAATACATGATGTAGGAGTAACCCATTACTTTATTGGTGGAATTGTCATAGCATGCGCGTTCTTCTTAGAAAGAATTGTTGCAGTAGGATAATGTGTACGGGGATTTGAAAGTCATTATGGCATTACAATTTCAAAGGTTTAGCCAAGGCTTAACTTAAGACCCCAGTACTCATCGTATTTGGTTTGTTATTGCTATCGCAAATGACTTAGAGAGTCATGATAACATTACTAAGGGACATCTTTATCATAATATTTTTACTTCTCACTTTGGGAAATTAGCAATAAGTTTTTTGTGAACTTCCAGAAATCTATTTCATGTATCTTTGTAAGGAAATTTTGAGTCATGGGTACAAGATCCTTTATCTGTAAGACCTATTTCTCATGCAATTTGGGATTGTCATTTTCTTCAACTTGTTGTAGAAGCTTTTACTCGAGGGGGTTCTCTTTATCTTGTGAATATCACTTATTCTGGCGTTTAGCAGTGGTGGTATACAATAGATTTACGCAGTAATGAAGATCTTTATACTAGAACAATTTTTTTTATTATTTCTTTT
This sequence comes from Sambucus nigra, assembly GCA_949130495.1. NCBI lineage: Eukaryota > Viridiplantae > Streptophyta > Magnoliopsida > Dipsacales > Adoxaceae > Sambucus > Sambucus nigra. Next base: position 115,542,237 of record OX422220.1, on the reverse strand, counting down.
TGGTATATCCTTAATAGCAAGTTGGCTACACCTATAATCGAAATGGAAATTGAGAATTTCATGGTTCAAAAATGCCGAATCTCATCTGAATCATTATTTGTTAGAACTCTCCAGTGTATGTTCCTGGTTTTGACAAGGATTTTAGTACGTGTTTCTAATTGGGGATCCAGAGGGTAGTACATTCGTTGGAATAATTTTTTAGATGTATTACAACATCCTTAAGGGTTAGAACCACTTTTTATACGCTAGTGGCATATCTAAGCTCAAAATCTTGATTTAAGTAGTCTTTTATTTGGTATCTCCAAAGGAGCAAGACCTCTCATTCTAACCCTTCTCGGGGGATTAAATCCATAAATGCAAAGTTTATGGCTGACTGATATGGCTCATCACCACTTACCTATTGCATTTGTTTTTATCGTTGTTGGCCATATGTGTATAACCAACTTTGGGATTGGGCACAGTAAGAAACATCTTCTAGATGGACTTATTATGCCGGGGGTCGATTGGGCTGTGGGGATAAGGGTCCTTATGACACAATCAACAGTTCAGTTCATTTTTAATTAGGTCTTGCTATAGCTTCTTTAGGGGTTATTACTTTTTTTTATCTCAACATATGTACACTTTACCTACTTATGCATTCATTGCATAAGACTTTAATACTCAAGAAATGTTATATACTCATCACCAGTACATCGCAGGATTCATCATGACAAGAGCTTTTGCTCATGGAGCTATATTTTTCATTACAGATTGCAATCCAAAACTAAATGAGGATAATGTATTGCCAAGAATATTAGAACATAAAGAATCTATCATATCTTATTTAAGTTAGGCTGGCCTCGTTCTAGGATCACATACTTTGGGAAAATATATTTATAATGATGACATGCTTACCTTCGGTACTCCGGAGAAGAAAATCTTGATCAGACCTGTACTTTCTTAATGGATACAATTTCATTATGATAAAACTTCATATGGGTATAATGCACTTTTATCTCAACGGATGTCCCCATATTCAATGTAGGTCAAAGCATATGGTTGTGAGGTTGGTTAAATGTAGTTAATAAGAATAGTAATTCACTATTCTTTACAATCGGTCCTGGAGACTTTTTGGTTCATCATTCTATTGCTCTAGTTTTACATACGCCTACATTGATCTTAGTAAAGGGTTCTTTAGATGCAGGTGGCTCTAATTTAATGCCTAATAAAAATGATTTTGGTTATAGTTTTTCTTGCAATGGGTCCGGATTAGGCGCTACATATGATATTTTGACTTTGGACACATTTTATTTGGATGTTTTTTGGATGTTAGATACTATCACATGGGATACATTTTATTGGCATTGGAAGCCTATCACATTATGGCAATGTAACATTTTGCAGTGTAATGAATTTTCTAATTATTTGATGGGTTGGTTATGAAATTATTTATGGTTAAACTCTTCAAAACTTATAAATGGATATAAATTTTTTGGTATAAATAGTTTATCAGTGTGGTCATCAATGTGCTTATTTGGACATCTTGTCCAGGATACATGATTTATGTTCTCAATCTCCTGGCGTGGGTATTCAAAGGAATTGATTCAAACTTTATCATGGGTTCATGAATGCACACTTTTGGCCAATTAGATTCGCTGGAGAGATAAATCAGTCTCCCTTTACATTGTTCAAGCATGATTGGTTAGGTTATCCCACTTTTTCGTATGCCATATATTCACTTATATAGCTTTCTTGAATGCCTTGACATCGGGTAAATTTGGTTAATTTTTTTTAATGTCATATTTTCTTGATAATTACATTTATTTCGAAGGACAAGTAGTCCACCTTCTTATATTTCTACATCTAGGATCTGACTTATATCATTGATACTAGTAGGAACTGAACCATTATGGGAAGGAAAATATTGATTTAGATTGAGAAGAAGAGTTAAAAATTGGAACACAAATGTCATTTGATTGGTCAATCCAAAAAAAAGAAAAGTTTCGTCGTTAAGTGACAAATGGAAAATTTCATGGAAAGTTATAATCCCTATCGTGAAATAGTGGACCTACATGCCTTCATTGACATTATTTCTTAACCGAAAGGCCGAGAGTGAACTATCTAGACTTTGGACTATCAGGACACATACTTCGTGAAATCGTTCATGCATATTTATTGCCAGGGGATGGATAAATGTGGGAAATACTTACTGGCATTGGACCCATGCATGTAAGCTCATTATTGGGATGGACCATGTAAAAAACCTTTGTACATATATTTGTCTCTTATCTCTCCCTATTTCATATCATATATACATTATCTGTAGTAAATACTAATTGATACAACTAATCGAAGACTCATTATAATCATTATACCAATTTTAAACACCAATAGATTGGCACCGTCTGTGGGAAATCAACAAGCTATTGTGGATTCCTACCTGTTTTCCATCGAAGAGTAATTTTTTCAATAACTTAACTTTTGAGTGCTGAAAAATGGTAAAAAATCACGGAGGCAACCACACCGTCAATAATTCCCTCGATCCCTCTTAGTATAAGGGATCTCGAAAGGATTTCAATGAACATAGAAAAAGGTCAAGAGGCTATACTAGAGACCATAAAACAACTGACTCAGAGGCTCTAATCTAGGTCCGTAGTTGGACCCATCGCAAGAGGAAAATTTTTGCCTCCTGCACCCTATAGGGATAAACAACCCATAAACCCGATAAGGAGGAAGGAAAGAAGTAAATCTAAGCACTTTAGATCAGCTAATGAATGAACATATTATACTGGTGATACCTCATTTTTTAGTTCCGTTGAATACTATAATGGACATTCATTCTCTTAAAAAAGGTCGAGAGTTCTATAGAGATTAAAAAGAGGTTCATGATTTGATCATCTTGGTCCCCGAACTATGAGGGGTTATAATCACAGATACCCCTCTATATTAAGAGATGGTCAAGAAGGATTTATTAGGGCGAGGACCAATGTATGAGTATCACTGCATGCCGAGCGAACTTCTCAAGAAGAGAGTTCAGCACAAACTCTTGGTCAATTAATTAAAACTCTCTCAATTAAGGCCAATTCAGATGAGGGCCCCTAGGAAGGATCAATTAAATAATTGGAAGATTATTTTGTACAAATAGATAAATTGAAAAATCACTTGCATAGGAGTTTCGTAAAATGGTCCCCTTTAGTTCCTATAATTATGAACAACCCTAGACCTTCAAAATTTAAACCCCATATGGTAACCACAAAGTATGATGGAAAAACATACCCTACACTTCATTGATGATGCTGGAAATAGCACCACCCTTCAAGGTGTTCGTAAACTCAAATTAGTGATAACAATGGCAGCTCAAGTATATATATAAGTATAAGAGATAGAGAGGAGGAGAAGAGGATGAACACAAATGTTTAAGTGGTTCAGCCAATTAGGCCTACGTCCACTGTGCAAGTGAGTGAGTAAGGTCACTGAAATAAGGCACTAACGGCCATGGATACAATCTCTCAAGATTTCTCTCTCTACTGTGTAATTGGACAGAGTTTCAGCTAGGGTTGTTATTTAGGATCCCTCTCCATGTAGGAGAAGACAAGTATATATAGTGTGTATGGGGTGTAATACACCCCCATGCATGCAAGGAGCATGTGTGTGTTGATCTAGCCAATCTACTGAAGACATCTACCACTGTCACATATAGAGAATGATGATGAAATATTCCCTCATGTGAGGGGATTGATTTGTTACAACTGATTTAGTACACGTGTTCCCAACCACACATATGCGAGTAAAAGCTCAACTGTCTTCGATTGGTACCAACCTCAGCCTGGAAGAGTACGAGGTTGGTGAAGTCTGGCTCCTGCCTAATTCGAGGTTATTCATGCTGGTCTTGGCTCAGCAGAAAGTTGAGGTAAGGAAGGTGGGATTATAACGTCAGCCTGGGAAGAGGTTATGTTGGAGTAGCTTGCATGTCGACTGATTACCAATCGAGGTTAGTTATGTGATCCTTGTTACCTTAACTTATTTTCAGTCGAGGTTTGTCAGGTGATCCTTGATACCTTGGCTTATTAGTCGCCGATGTTGATGAACGAGGTAGATACGATCTCTGATGATGCCCGATAATGAGGTTATCAGTGATGTCAGCCATAGCCGCCCTTATGTAGGACGAGAGTGCTGGTTGCCAGTCAGGATCCTTTATTACCTCGGACCTATTCTATGCTGAGGTTGATGTCTCTGAATTTTTAAGTACATTTATGGCATATCAATCACCCCCTAGCCCTTAGTTACCTATGTGAGTAGGTGATTGAGGGGTATTTGCAAGGCCGAGGCCATTCTTCCTGGTGTGCCAATATCCCCTTGACAGGTGTCAAGAATTGAAGTGGGTAGCATGCCTGACAATCACAAAGATGTCATTTGTCTTTTGGGCTCCCAAGGTAATGATGGGCCTTGCAAAGTGTGAAATCAGCTTTAAGGGCTAAAACCCTTCCGTTTCTCTTTCTTCCTCATTTCTCTCGCCTGAACCTTCTTCATTCTCTCTCTCTTCCAGAGCTTTACTGCTGCAGTTGTTGAGTTTCTTAGATTAACGTCTTCTTCCCTCCTATTCCATGGTTATCCAGGTATCCTCTGCATCTTTCTTTGGTAATTTACGATTTTTAATTTTCCTTTCTTGAATTTTCCGGTCTCGTCTTGAGCTTTCTAGTGAGTTTATGAGTTTTTCGATGAGATGTTCTTGACTGCTTCTGGTTAGCTTTCTTTTCAAATAACCACATTTGATCGTTAACTGTTATGTCATCCTGTTTGTTTTTGGCTTGAGTCCGCAAGTGTAAGTTCGTCCCCATATGCTCAGACCCCTTTATCAACTCTTAAAGGAATTCCCTTATCTTAGGGAGAAAACCTTAGATAAGATTAGGCAAATAGAACAAGACCAAGAGGAAGATCATAGGGCAGAGGCATTCCCTCTCAGGCCTATATTCCCACCCCCTCTGAAAGTGATATATCCTGAGCCATCTGTGACTGCATAGGTCCCATAAGGACCCATTTCGATATCTGAGTCTGAGTCGTCAACCTCAGAACCTATGTCTGTGGATTCTTTCCATGAAGCCAAGGATTATTCCATCAGGATGGACCAAGTCTCTGACCATGCCAACGTTTCCAGCTGTGCCTAATCTAATAAGAGTTCTAACACTTCGCACTCTTCCTCCGATGTTAAAATTATAGAACCTAGTTTGGTTGTTCCCCTAATCCTTGGTACTATTCCTCTGTCAGCCACTACAGGGGTTGAGTTAACTTAGAGGTTCCCTAATGGTTTTCCCTTATCCGCTCAAGCCAAAATTGCCCGAGATGAGGATGATAGTAGCGAAAGCGATGTTGACACCTCAGAGGCAACCGAGATAGAGAGAACTATCAGTGAACTTGAGCTCCTAGCTTTCAGGCATCTTTATTCTATAGGTCCTTCCATAAAACTTAGGAGGCCTCTAAGGGACGAGAGGGCCTTTGGCGGCCGGGATGGTGAGATCTACTTATATGAGCAGATGTTTAAGTTAGGATTTTGTCTTCCCATTCATCCAATAATTAGGGCCATATTGTCCTATATTAACTTGGATCCCTCCCAATTATCCCCCAATGCATGGACGGTGATAATTCGAGCTATAGTCCTATGGAGGGCAGTCCATCATTCAAACCTTCCCGTCCAGGTTTTCACAGGGTTCTATGTGCCCTCCTCTGCTAGGAATCATTCGATTTACTACCACTTTCTAGCTTGGAAGTCCAATAAGAAGATGTTTCTTGTTACCCAGACTTCGAACCACAACTGGAAATCACTATACTTCTTCGCCTCGGGGTCATGGGAGTTTGGTCCCTGCGCCCCCTCCTCATCCTTAGAGCCGAGAATACCCCTGAGATGGGGAAATGGGTCAGTGGATGCTAGGGCCGACCCTGGGTTAAGCCAAAATAATCTTTAGAAGGTCAAAGACCTTCAAGATTAGGGGGAACATGGTCTATTGGTCAAGTACGAGCATTTGATGACCCCCTACTACCTCTCTGAAATTGGCCTTGGGGGTAGTCCTTTGATCGAGCTCCGTAAGTTTCTTTATCATTTCAACAAGTTATACCTTCGATTTTGTTATGTCTCTGATATTTTAACTCAGATCTTTCTATTGGCAGAGCGTCCAAAAGTAATTTCCGATGAACTTTGGGAGATAGCAGCCCATAGCCTTACAAAACTTGTGAAGAAAGAAGGTCTAACTGCGCCTCCTCCTCCTACTACTACTTCAAGGGTCGAGGCCTCCAGGAAGAGGAGATCCATTCAACCTACCCCTGAAGATCAGAGGAAGAAAAAGAAATCTTCTAAGGGGGCTCGCGCAATCCCCATCTCCTCTGAGGACGCATTAGTTGCTCGCCTGGAGCAACGGAAGATCGGCGATAGCCTTATCAGCCAGAGTATGAAGGCCTTGGACGCCATTTGCTCCGTCATAATCGACGTTGACAAATGGTTCTTCCGTTCTATGGACACCCCTCTGTTGGCCGAGTTCTCCCTCCATCGATCTATCCAAGTAAGACTTTTTGTTGTTGTTGTTGAAGTGTAACATCGGCTTTGAATTATAACAAATCTTGAACAGACATTTTTGTACATGTTTTGTAGGGTCTCCTCACCATGCACTAGTTTTTTGACTGGACTCTAAGGAAACTTCCTCTGATTGAGAAGGGAAAAGAGGCCCAAAAGACCGAGGCTGCTCTGAACGCTGAAGTGGAGCGTCTGAAGTCTTCTTTAGAGAAGTCTGAAGCTAATGTAAGCAGTTGGAGAAGGACATAGGTAAGCTTAAAAAGGATCACAGCTCTTCTCTGAAGACCGAGGCCGACTCACTCCAACACAAGGTTGACTTTGCTGTGAAGGATGCTATGGAGGACACCTCAAAGACTATCTTAGAGGACTATAAGGTCTCTGACGAATTCGTCAGCTTTGGCATTAAGTACATTGAAAGGGGTGTTAAGGACACTTGAAAATGGGACGCACTGAAGGAGAAAGAGTCAGGGAGCCTGGCAACCTCTTACATTGTTGGCCTGGGTTATGCCGATCCTCAGTTTTCTCAGGCCTTACAAGAGGTCAAGGAGGAAGGAGGTGCCGAGACTGCTCCACAAGAAGATACTAGGACTGAAGACGTTGGTCGTCAAGATGATGGGGCAGAAGTGACCAACCTCGGCCAAGGAGATGGGGGCACGGCTACTAACCCTATGATTGCAGATACTTAAATACATTTTGTGAAGCTCTTGTAATTTTTTATTTCTGATTCATATCGATCTGTAACTTCTGATGACAATTTCTATTACCTTTTGTCTTGTAATTCTTAACTTCATGCTGTATCAACCTCTGAAGACGGCTTTATTTTTGTTCCTGAATGTTCTTTGAATATTTTTCTATGTCATGCAATGTGCTTCTATTAAGGCCTGAAGCCTCAACATAATGGTGTTTTCATAAGCCTTGTAACATTGTCTAAGGTCTTATGTCATTCGAGTATGATGTCTCACCTCAGACCTTGTCACCCAATTATGATGTTATAAGGTCTGAGGTCATCAACGAAGATGTTGTCTTCATAAATAATTTTAACCAAATTAATGATGTCTCACCTCAGACCTTGTCACCAAATTATGATGTGATAAGGTCTATGGTCATCAACTAAGATGTTGTCCTCATAAATTATCTTTCACCAAATTAGTGATGTCTAAGGTCTGAGGTCATCTGAGTATGATGTCTCACCTCAAAACTTGTCACCAAATTATGATGTTATAAGGTCTGAGCCCAAAAACTAAGATGTTGTCTTCTTAAATAATTTTTAACCAAATTAATGATGTTTAAGGTCTGAGGTCATCCAATTATGATGTCTCACCTCAATCCTTGTCACCGAATTATGATGTTATAAGGTCTGAGATCATCAACTAAGATGTTGTCCTCATAAATTATCTTTCACATAATTAATGATGCCTAAGGTCTGAGGTCATCCGAGTATGATGTCTCACCTCAGGCCATGTCACCAAATTATGATGTTATAAGATCTGAGGTCATCAACTAAGATGTTGTCCTCATAAAGTATCTTTCACTAAATTAATGATGTCTAAGGTCTGAGCTCATCCGAGTATGATGTCTCACCTCAGACCTTGTCACCAAATTATGATGTTTTAAGGACTGAGGTCATCAACTAAGATGTTGTCCTCATAAAGAACATTTCACCAAATTAATGATGATTAAGGTCTGAGGTCATCCAAGTATGATGTTTCATTTCAGGCCTTGTCATTAAATTATGTTGTTATAAGGTCTGAGGTCATCAACTAAGATGTTGTCCTCCTAAAGTATCTTTCACCAAATTAATGACGTCTAAGGTCTGAGGTCATCCGAGTATGACGTCTCACCTCAGACATTGTCACAAAATTATGATGTTAGAAGGTTTGAGGTCATCAACTAAGATGTTGTCCTCATAAATAATTTTTCACCAAATTAATGATGTTTAATGTATGAGGTCATCCGAGTATGATGTCTCACCTCAGACCTTGTCACCAAATTATGATGTTATTATGTCTGAGGTCATCAACTAAGAAGTTGTCCTCATAAATAATTTTTCACCAAATTAATGATGTTTAAGGTCTGAGGTCATCCAAGCACGATGTTTCATCTCAGAGCTTGTCACCGAATTATGATGTTATAAGGTCCGAGGTCATCAACTAAGACGTTGTCCTCATAAACAATTTTTCACCCCATTAGTGATGTTTAAGGTCTGAGGTCATCCGAGTATGATGTCTCACCTCAGACCTTGCACGAAATTATGATGTTATAAGGTCTGTGGTCATCAACTAAGATGTTGTCCTCATAAACATTTTTTCACCCCATTAGTGATGTTTAAGGTTTGAGGTCATCTGAGTATGATGTCTCACCTCAGACCTTGTCACCAAATTATGATGTTATAAGGTCCGAGGTCATCAACTAAGATGTTGTCATCATAAACAATTTTTCACCCCATTAATGATGTTTAAGGTCTGTTCATCCGAGTATGATGGCTCACTTCAGACCTTGTCACCAAATTTTGATGTTATAAGGTCTCAGGTCATCAACTAAGATGTTGTCCTCATAAATAATTTTTCACCAAATTAATGATGTTTAATGTCTGAGGTCATTCGAGTATGATGTCTCACCTCAGACCTTGTCACCAAATTATGATGTTATAGGGTCTGAGGTCATCAATTAAGATGTTGTCCTCATAAATAACTTTTCACCAAATTAATGATGTTTAAGGTCTGAGGTCATCCAAGTATGATGTTTTATCTCAGACCTTGTCACCGAATTATGATGTTATAAGGTCTGAGGTCATCAACTAAGATGTTGTCCTCATAAATTATCTTTCACCAAATGAATGATGTCTAAGGTCTTTGGTCATCCGAGTATGATGTCTCACCTCAGACCTTGTCACCAAATTATGATGTGATAAGGTCTGTGGTCATCAACTAAGATGTTGTCCTCATAAATTATCTATCACCAAATTAGTGATGTCTAAGGTTTGAGGTCATCCGAGTATGATGTCTCACCTCATACTTGTCACCAAGTTATGATGTTATAAGGTCTGAGGTCATCAACTAAGATGTTGTCCTCATAACGTATCTTTCACCAAATTAATGATGTCTATGGTCTGAGGTCATCTGAGTATGATGACTCACCTTAGACCTTGTCACCAAATTATGATGTCATAATGTCTGAGGTCATCAAGTAAGATGTTTTCCTCACAAATTATCTTTCACTAAATTAATGATGTCTAATGTTTGAGGTCATCCGAGTATGATGTCTCACCTTAGACCTTGTCACCAATTTATGATGTTATAAGGTCCGAGGTCATCAACTAAGATGTCCTCATAAACAATTTTTCACCGCATTAATGATGTCTCACCTCAGACCTTGTCACGAAATTATGATGTTATAAGGTCTGTGGTCATCAACTAAGATGTTGTCCTCATAAACAATTTTTCACCCCATTAATGATGTTTAAGGTTTAAGGTCATCTGAGTATGATGTCTCACCTCAGACCCTGTCACCAAATTATGATGTTATAAGGTCTGAGGTCATCAACTAAGATTTTATCCTCATAAATTATCTTTCACCAAATTAATGATGTGTATGGTCTAAGGTCATCCGAGTATGATGAATCACCTTAGACATTGTCACCAAATTATGCTGTTATAAAGTCTGAGGTCATCAACTAAGATGTTGTCCTCATAAATTATCTTTCACCAAATTAATTATGTCTAATGTCTGAGGTCATCCGAGTATGATGCCTCACCTCAGACCTTGTCACCAATTTATGATGTTATAAGGTCCGAGGTCATCAACTTAGATGTTGTCCTCACAAATAATTTTTCACCCCATTAATGATGTTTAAGGTCTGAGCTCATCCGAGTATGTTGTCTCACCTCAGACCTTGTCACGAAATTATGATGTTATAAGGTCCGTGGCCATCAACTAAGATGTTGTCCTCATAAATAATTTTTCACCCCATTAATGATGTTTAAGGTTTGAGGTCATCTGAGTATGATGTCTCACCTCAGACCTTGTCACCAAATTATGTTGTTATAAGGTCTGAGGTCATCAACTAAGATGTTATCCTCATAAATTTTACCACTAGAGCATAATGAACCAAAAATTTACACAGGAACGAATATATTCTCATTAATAATCTCTTCATAAGATGATACATTTACATAGAAACTCTTTCTACATCATATGTAATGCTTTTTTAGATGATCCGCATTCCATGGATTGCAGAAAGGTTCGCCTTCAAGGTTTTCTAGCCTGTAGGTCCCGGGTACAACCTCCTCAATCACTTTGTAAGGTCCATGCCAATTTGTGTGAAACTTGTTTGCCTTTTGCAACAACTTCTTCAGAACTAGGTCTCCCACGACTATGGGTCTTGATTTCACCCTTTAATTGTAGAATTTTTCTATTATCTATTGGTAGGCTGCCTGTCTGATCTCTGCATCTTCCCTTCTCTCTTTAATTAAATCTAGGTCAAGTCTTCTCTCCTACCCATTCTTCTCAGGGTCATAGGTCTAAACCCTATGTGTGGAGAGTCCCACCTCTATCGATATGAAGGCTTCAAAGCCATGTGCTAACATAAATGGGGTTTCCCCCGTTGGTGTCCTGGCCATTGTTTTGTAGGCCCATAACACAACATAAACCTCTTCAGTCCATTTCCCCTTATCTTTTTCTAAACTCTTCTTGATCCCGTCTAGGATTGTTCTGTTTGTGACTCCGGTCTGATTGTTTGCCTGAGGTTGGCCAGGAGATGACAAAAATTGCTTGAACCCAACTCTTTCGTAATATTTTTCTAACGAAGAATTCTTAAACTGGGTTTCGTTGTCTGCGATGAGGGTGTTTGGAAGGCCATGTCTACATATGATGTTCTTCCAGATAAATTGGAAGGTCTTATGCTCTATAATCGTGATCATCGACTCGGCCTCTACCCATTTGGAGAAGTAGTCAATGGCAACTATCAAAAATCAGTAATTATTTACAGCCCTTGGTAAGGGACCCACCAGGTCAATGCCCCATACTGTGAATGAACAAGGGGAACTGATTGACGTCATAGGCTGATGAGGGATAGTGGAGAATCTTTAGCATTTGTCGCACCTCTTCACGTAAGCTGCATCATCCTTGACCAAGATCGACCACATGTATCCTTGCGTAATAATCCTCTTGGCCAAAGGTCTTCCTCCTATGTGACTGGAGCAGGCACCCTCATGTACCTCCTGTAGGATGCGGGGAACTTATGAGGGATGAACACATCTGAGGAGAGGTAATAGAAATACTTTCTTATATATGACATATCCAATTATTGAGAACTTTGCATCTCTGTACCTCAGTTTCCTCCTCTATAGCTTTGATCCCGACAGTTCTCCCTCTCTAATATATTTGATAAGGGGGTCCATCTAGAGTCCCTTAGGTTCAGATTGAGGTAAGGGTTACTAACCTCTTCCTCTTCAATGGTCACCTAGGGTGGGATCTCCACTAGAACTGTCCTTCTGATGTCGGTCCTTGTTGTTGAAGACAACCTTGCTAGTGCATCTGTGTAGTTGTTGTTTTATCGAGGTACTTTATTCATCTTTACCTCTTCGAAACCTTTTAGAATTATTCTTACCCTCTTCAGATATTTGACCATCCTTTCATCATTGGCCTCATAAACTCCCAACACTTGGATAACAACTAACATTGAGTCACTATGAAGTAGGAGTCATCTTACTCTAACAGTCTTTGCCAAGGAGAGGCTGCTCTCATGGCCTCATATTCTGACTCGTTATTTGATGCCTTGAAGTTAAACCTTAGTGCATATTCAACATTGGTACCATCCGAAGCTGAGATTATTAGCCCTTCACCGCTTCCACTTTCGCAAGAAGACCCGTCAACAAAAAGGTTCCATATATCTTTATCTTATGAGAAGCTCCCCTCTGACATGATTCCCTTCCTAAAGAGGTACCGGTCTTCGTCATTCTTAACTACTCCATTTCTGGCTCTGTTGGACACAATCTCTTCCGGGTATCGAAAGACGTTACTGTTTGATCCCTCAGTAGTCTCTAGGTTATTCTCAACCTCGACCTCTTCCCATGTGAACTCAGCAATAAAATATGCAAGTGTCTGCCCATTAATGGCCACCCTGGGTTGATAAGTAAGGTAATACTCTCCCAACTCAATGTCCCATGTCATCAATCTACTCGACTTCTCAATTTTGTGGAGGACCTGTCTTAGTGGGGAGTCAGTGAGGATGACCATAGAATGGGCTTGAAAGTAGGGCTTCATCTTCCTAGAAGCATGTATCAAAGTGTAGGCCAACTTTTCCATTCAAGTATAGTTCTGTTAAGACCCTTAAAGGGCCTTACTATTGAAGTATACATGCCTTTGTACCCCAAAGTCTTCCCATACTATGACTGCACTTATAGATGACTTTGAGAATGCTAAATAAACTTACAACTACTCCCCTAAAATGGGCTAAGATAAGAGTACGAGGGATCCTAGTTAGGACTTGAGTTGTTGAAAATCCTTATCACACTCTTCGTCCCATTTGAAGGCCTTTCTAAGTACCTTGAAAAATGGAAGACACTTGTCTGTAGCTCTTGAAACAAACCTGTTGAGCGTAGAGACTCTTCTAGTGAGCTTCTGAACGTCCTTGATACTTCTTGGTGTCTTTATGTCAAGAAAAGCCTTGATTTTCTCAGGGTTCGACTCTATTCCCCTATGATTGATAATGAATCCAAGGAATTTCGCAGCCCCTTCCTCTGAAGACACACTTCGCGGGATTGAGTTTCATTTTGTACAATTCCATGGTATCGAAGGTCTTTTCTAGGTCAGCCACGTGTGTGCAGGCCTTTAAGCTCTTCGTCAACATATCATCTACATACACCTCCATAGTCTTGACTATTTGATTTTCAAACATCTTATTCACAATACGTTGAAACGTTGACCCTGAATTTTTCAAGCCGAAGGGCATAACCTTGTAGTAATATGTCCCCTTGTCAGTGATGAAGGCTGTCTTCTCTGATTCTTTAGCATCCATGAAGATCTAGTTTTATCCTGAATACGCATCCATGAAGCTCATGAGCTCATGCCCTGCAGTGGAATCTACTATCTCATCGATCCTAGGTAAGGGAAAAATATATTTAGGGCATGACTTGTTTAGGTCGGTAAAATTAATGCACATCCTCCGTTTTCCATTGGCCTTGGGCACAATGACGGCGTTTGATAACCACTCCGAATATATGACTTCCCTAATAAACTCGGCCTCTTCCAACTTTTTGACTTCCTCCTAGATAACGCCTTACTTCTCCCTAGAGTAAATTCTTCTTCCTTGTTTGATTGGCTTAGCATCCTTAGTCACGTTGAGTTTGTGGCACATAACCTCAGCGTCGATTCCAGGCATGTCCGAGTGGCTCCAAGCGAAGACACTCTGCCTCTTCCTCAAGAAATTTATCATCTCTTCCTTGATCTCCGTGTTTAAGGCCTTGCCGACCAGGATGGTTTTTTACGATTCGTCCTCATTAAGGATGATGGACTCTACCACTTCCGCTACCTCTCTTTTTTTAACTTTGTTTCATCTCTAGGGTCAAGTGTATCAATGTTATACTTTGTGGTTGCTTTATTATGGGACTCTCTCTCTTCGGCTGAGTTGAAGTAGCATTCTCTTGCTATGGTCTGGTCACCCTGCACTTCCCCTACCCCATAGGGGTCAAAAATTTTAGCATCTGGTGTACCATTGATGGCACATCTTGAAACTCCTTAAGGGCTACTCTTCCAATGATGAGGTTATAGGCCGAGAAGATGTCTTCGTCCATAACAAAAAAATTGATCTTCCAGGTCAACCTCTTAGGCCACTTATCTCCCATTCGTACGTCCATCTCATACATTCCCAACAGATGGAACTTTTCGCCGTCGAAGCTTATTAACGGATGATGATAGGGTACCAGCCTAGCTCTACTAAGGCCTAGGATTTTGGAAGAGGGCCAGAATATGACATCTACTGAACTTCCTTCATCTACAAGAATTCTTTGTACCTCGTATCCATGCACTCTTGTTGTAATTACCAAAGGATCATCATGCGGGGCTAAGATGCCTTTGAAGTCGAGTCGGAGAACCCGACTACAAGAGTGTCCATATCCACTTTCTTTCTCTTCTTCTTGGTTTCTGAAGACGCCAGATTTACCACTTCAAGTTTTTCCAGTGACTTGGCCTCTGCCACATGAGCTTTTCGATCAGCTACTTCAGAGCCACCCCCTGCGAGTCCTCCACATATAGTGCCGACACTGAGGGAGATCATACCAACCCTCTTTATAGGGACATTGTCATCTTTTAGTGGGAGGTCTGGATCATCTTCATCATCACCATCTGAGTCATCATATCTTCTTGTTAGATTATCGTCACGACATCTCTCGTTTCTATTCTTTTTAGGGTCATCTCTTCCCCTCTTCATCCTTAGATGGAAAAATATACCCTACACTTCATGGTGAACAATATCAAGCTTTCACTAACATTAACTCAATTCCCGATAAGATAGATTGAAGGACATTTTTTAGAATTATTATTAATTTAACCCATGTGTGGTATAACAACTTACCACGAGGGAATATCTGTAAATTTCAATAGCTAGTTGATTTATCCATTAGTAGCTTCATCTTTGGAGTGAAACGAGTCAAGAGGGTAAGTCATCCTCTAAGTGTTTTCTAGATATTCAAAAAAACTACATATGAGTATATCACTATGTTTGTTATTAAAAATTGGAGGTTGTTGACTATGAATAAAATACGACAATCACTACATTGATGATTAACTTATCCCTGATAAATTGTAATATACTATAGCCAAAGATCCCCCAAACACCATGACTCAATTATTTGCTAAACAATGTAAGATTATGAATGTTGAGGAGCCCACTTTTTCCAATAAATCTTATAATGCCAAGACCAATAGTAGTAGGGGTTCGAGATGAAAGATAAGGAGGAAGATAAAGGGAAGAAAACCAAGAGGTATGATGAATACACCCCCTTAATATTAGTGTACATTCCATTCTGGAAGAAATTCAAGGAAGCAGGGATTTGAAATGGCCTGGGAAGATGAATCTCTCCAAAATCAATGGGGTAAATCCAAATATTGTGAATTTTTCAATGATTAAAGGCATCGCAAAGATAATTGTATAGCCTTAAAGAAGGAGATAGAAAGAGTAATCTGGAGAAAAAAAAACTATCCATGTTGATTGATAGATATAGTAGGGCAGATCCTTCAGGAGAGTAAGAAGCCTAAAGACGATTGATATCCCCTGTAAAAGAGGGGACACTAAGAAAAGAGGCAGAGAGGATTATGATGATGAAGATGACCCATATCTATCAGTGAGACCTAAAGAACTCGCGTGTGAGGTGAAAATTACTTCTTTTCGATGCCATTTTATTAGAGGTGGTGATGCTGGAAGAGGTTATGAAATTGCTAAGAAAAAATCATATCTCAATGAAGATGAAGAATGGTCCTACATTGAATAGATCAACTGTATGGTGATGTAGACAATCGACCATTAAAAGTTAACAAAGACAAATTGGTGATATGATTCTCTAAAGATGACGTATCAGAAGTAATGTATCCCTGTGATGACCCTTTGGTTGTCATAATATCGGTACACGAAGGAAAGGTGGAAAAAGTGTTAGTGGACAATGGCAACTTGATCGATGTCCTATTTTATAGTTTCTATAAGAGGTTAGGGTTGAAAGAGATAAAACTAGATCCCTATCATAGGCCATTCATTGTTTTCACAAGTCAACAAGTGTATCCATTAGTGACTTCTAACCTGGAGGTCATAATTGGAAGCTGTCCAACCTATCAAATTGAGAAGATTCATTTCTTCATACTCGATAATAATTCCAATTCTTCTTGTAATATTATCCAAGGAAGGGTTGGCCTATAAACATTTGAAGTTTTTCCTTCCACTTTACATCAGTGACTAAAGTTCCCAACACACTATGGGGTCTGCATTATGAAAGGAATCCAAATTGAATCCATAAAATTCTATTACCCTTCATCTGACTAATAGGATCTAAATAAATTTAACTCCACCTATTGGTTCGAGACCATAGATCCTTGAGAGGAAGATGAATTAATTAAAGGAGAATTTATTGAAATAGTAGAGACCAAAGTCCTAGATGATGAACCCCTAAAAAAGATAACACAAATTGGATGATCTCTTGACCTTACCATTAGGAAGGAATTAGTGGATTTTCTCAAATAGCAAAGGAATGTATTCTCTTAGAGTCACAAATACATGATAGGGATTGCTCCATAGTTTTTATGTCATGAACTCAACATTGTCAAAGGTGCAAATGCAATGAAGTGGAATTGACGTGTCTTAGCCTCGAGAAGAACATAGTCGTCCATAAATAAGCAAAAAAGTTGTAGAAAGAGTAATTCTTTGAAGACATATGATACACCATTTGGTTGGCCAATGTGGTTATGGTAATAAACAAGCACAATAAATGGTGCATCTATGTTGATTTCATAGATATGACCAAGGCTTGCCCGAAAGACCATTGTCCCTTCCCTAGGATTGATCAACTGGTCGATGCTGCCACTGGGCATAAATTACTCATTTTTATAGATTCGTACTCAAGGTATGACTTATTAAAGTTAAACTTGAGGACAATGAAAAAACCTTATTCCTTACTAGTCGTAGTACTTACCACTACAACGTTGTGACTTTTGGGCTAAAAAATTCTAGAGTAATGTACCAAAGGTTAATGAACAAGTTTTGTGAAGAACAAATCAAAAAATTATGGAAGTATATAAGAATGATATGGTCCCCAAGTGCAAGAAAAAAATGATCATATCAATGACTTGGCACAAACGTTTGACTAGTTGGAAATACACAACATGAAGCTCAATCCGACCAAATGTCTGTTTGGCATAAAAGAAGAAATGTTCCTCAGATTCATAGTAAATCAGAGAGGTATTGAGGCTAACCCCCCCAAAAATAAACATTGGTAAATATAAAGTCCCTACAAAAAATAAGGAAGTGAAAAGGCTAACTGGAAGAGTAGAAGACCACAATAGATTTTCCTCATGAGCTATTGACAGGTGGCTCCCTATCTTCAAGGTTCTAAGGTAGACTTTCGAGTTGAATAATGAATGTGGAAATGCGTTATTAGAATTGATCAAATACCTTAGACCTTAACCATTACTCTCTAGACCGCTCATGAAAGAGAATCTCTACTTATACCTGGTCGTATCCGAGTTAACAGTTAGCTAGGCATTGATTCAATTAGAAAATAGGGTGAAAAAGCCAATTTATTAAGATTAATGAAGAGTTGAAATTAGTTACTCTTGACTGTAAATAATATCTTTAACCCTCATTAAAGCGTCTCTAAGAATGCATCCATACTTCTACTCACATACCATTGTGGTATACATGGATCATCCCTTATGCCAAGCCATTCATAAACTCAAGAAGTCAAGAAGATTTATGGCTTGGGATTTGGAGATGGGATAGTATGACATACATTATAAGCATATAATAATGGTAAAAGTCCTAGAAGTAGCAAAGTTCATAGGATAATTCATCTACGAAGGAAAACCTACCGAATAGACTTCTATATAAGTTTCTTTAGTAGTAAATATAACCGAGCACACCTCTTCGAAACAAACCTCACGAGTTAAAAAACCGAGAAAACTTCTTCTAAAAATAGCTATACGACATGTAGAGAATATCGAGAGGAAGATATGTCCTATGCATCATCTAAAAAGGAAACAATAGGACGCTACTCAGAACAGAGCCAAAAATGTTCAACTACAGGATTTAGGGAGAATGATATTTAAAAAAAACATTAAATTTGGAATATGTATATAGACGGATCATTAGGCCCTTTTGGTAGTAGATCCAGCTTGATAATTAACACACCAGATGACATAGATGCGGAATATGCACTTATATTCTAGTTCAAGGCCTCCAAAAATGAATCAAAATACGAAGCACTAATAGCACGATTTGACTTAGCACTTTTTATAGGTGTCGAGTTGATACAGGCTAACAGTGACTCCCAACTGGTTGTCAACTAAGTCTTGGGTGTTTACGGAGTTAAAGGATAATTCAGAACAAACTACATGGACAAACCAAGAGACATAATATCCAAATTTTTGATGGTCAAAATAATCTACTAAGCTAAAGTAATCTCAAATAACAAATCTCAACCAAACATAAAAAAATTCAAGACATCACATATGGCTTCGTCTTTAGATAGGACATGAACGAGAAGTTCCAATAATAACTTCATGTTTGACTGCATAAAGTAAAAAACAAAAGGTTTAACCATATCAAATTAAGGAACATTCCTAATACATTTGGTCGCCAATGGTAACTAACACCGACACTTGGTGAAAATGATAAGATCCATTTGGGCAACCACGCATAAAGGCACATTGGTAGAACCATAGGAAGGAAAACATGAGTTCATCAAAATTGGTAAACAATAATGCATATTTTTTTTCATACTTCCGATCACACAGTCACAAGATTATACTAAATGTAGGCCCCAATCACAAAACAAAGCAATATAACATTTATTCAAATAACCAACTTCTTAATCTGCAAGAGTATTTCCTATAGCCTTCTCCATTCCTACAGAAGAATCGTCTAGCACATAAAGAAGACTATTGTGTTCAAGTCCTTAATCCTCAATTGGCTGATGGAACTAGCTCTATCCACTAGATGAAAAGGCCTACTAAGAAAATCATCTCCATGCAGGCCATATTCCCAAAATATTTCTTAATCATAATCATCGATATTGCGTCTATAGGGATCTAAAAACTATCTAACTTGGAAGGAGGGATAGGCTGATCCAAACATCTAAGGACATGCCGATAACAAAGTTTATCTTCCTTTGAAAACGTTGTTATAGTAAGATCATTTAACTAGCATCATTTGTAACATTTTCTCCAAGATTACCCAAGTTAATTACCCAAGTGTGACAATACATCATTGTAAACATTCATCCATATTATGTGAGGATATTTGTGAAAATGATAAGTGAGATAATCAACTTTATTATTTAACCATTTAATGGAAATCGATTGATTCTTTATGAGTATTGATTGGTCTATTAGTTTTTTTAATTTCTCTCCTCTCCCACTGATGGGAGAGATACAACTCCCTGCCGAGATGACTAAACTTCTAACTTTTATTTCTTCAACTTCCCCAACTCATCCATCAACTGAGCCTTTTGCAACTCCCAAAATGAGACTTTGTCACTCTGATTAATTATGGTCTCCTTCTTAATTCCCTCTACTTCTTTCTTCAGCAAATTGTTTTTCTCCTTAAGATGATTGGCTACCTCTCTTGCACTGTTCACATTTGATTGCATCAAAGACAATTTTTTGCAGTACACAGAAGCTAGATCTTTTATCTTTTTGGCAAACCCTCCATCACCTTGAAAAACATAAAACTTCATCTCATAGTCACCTGATAAACTATCAACTGCATCCTTATGGTCTTGCTGAAGTTAAAGAATCATATCATAGTTAGAGGCATTAGTGGTCAGTGCCCGATGGAATAACCTGCACATATAGAGATAAATATCCTTAGCCTAGTCATAAAAATCAAAGCAGAGAACCTCATCCATTTATTGTTTATATAGATCTTCAGGATAGTCTTCAAATTGTTTTCTACTCCTTTGAAAAAGTTCACTTACAACAACAACCAAATTAGTCGTTCTAGAGTTAAATTAAAATGAATGTGATATTACATATGTAAGGAAACAAAAAGGAACACGCTAAATTGTACAACATCATCACTTGAGAATGAAACTTTTTATAGAAATTATAGGAGTATTACAAAGAGATAAATTAAGAAACTACATCACAAATTCATAAATGAAAACATCAACAAATAAAATGACGAGTCCCTAGACAATTCATTTTTTTGTTAATATTTACAACATTGCCACTGGCCCAATGAATGACGTTAAAAAATTTGCAAACTCCTAGAAGTCGGGAGCCGACTAGACCTATTTAGAGAGGAGATCAAACACTGACAGATAATACTCCATCCTTTAAGTCACTAGTCACTGAAATTAAGAATGAAGTATTAGGGGCTTTTATTGTAACCTAAAATTATAGATTGGTTGGGCCAATTACAATGTGACACCGATCATTATATTTTGTGGGCACAAGCAAGAAGATAGATGTGGTTGTCTCTATTATCTTCTTTGGAAGGCACAGTGGACGACGTCCCTAAAGAATATAAACAACTAGGAAGGCGAACAAACGTATGCGAGGACCTCAACGGTTACCATGCACATTCACGTGAAGAAATACATAAATTTTACATCTTGAGTAAATACCTAAGGTATAAAGGTATTTTACTTCTTCTTATTTCCATTGCTATAAATAGCTCACTATACCCCTCAGTTGGGGACAACTGAAAAGTTGTTTACTCTAAATCCTAAAGAGTTCATGAGAGCTTATGTCCAAACCCTACTGTTTAGTGGCATTGCACCCGTGGATCTAGGGTTCTTATTTGGTTGAACCACATAATTTTTTTTCCATCTCTTTATCCCTAATATATTTGTAGCTTATATCCTTTTTACATTATTTTTGGTTAATAATAATATGTATAACTAAGCTAAGACCCATTCTTTTCATCATGCCAATTTTAGACACCAATGCCAGGGAAAAAGGGCACACAATTACACTGAAAAACACCTGATGGGCATAGGAAGTTGCTAAAACAAATAAATCCTTTGGGTTGTGACATTATTTTACTCCGTGATTGTTTCTTTATCGCTTAGAACCATTAATTGTGATTATTTTCAATCACAATTGGCTCCGTCTGTGGGAATCGGTTGTTTTCCAGCACCTTAGTTCACCTCTTGTCGATAATCTTTGAACTCAGCTCTCAATAACAGTCATATCTGAGATCCACTAGGATAAAAATAAGCCCGTTAGCCATACATGATTTGAGTCACAAGAGCAGCCTTCTAAGAAGAGCAACGAGCAGTCTAGATCAATGCGGATCTCATGGATGGTAGTTTCCTATGAGGAATGACTCCATCAAAAAGATGAGGCAACATGCCTCTAGGTGGAGGTAAATGAACATCTCTGGTGAGGATTGGAAATAAAGGAACAATTTCTTTGGGGGAATAACCGCAAGCATCATGATTGGACGCCTAGCCCTCAAGTGAGTAAAACTCGCAACCGAGGAAGGATTTCACGTTGCAAATCGGATCAGTTAGTGAATAAAAGAAATTTGAATAGTACAAACCAAGACAAAGAATGTCATAAGCACGATATACAAAGTCTGGTCCGGAGAGAAATTGACCAGCACCAAGATAATTGCATGTCTATGTCAACTAAGGATTTGGCAAGGATGGCACTCATCACTCAAATGAAGTCTCCTTTTTTAAGGACAATTGAATAGGAATAACCCACAAAGATCTTATCAACCTCAAGGTTTAAGATATAGGATGGAAAGACTAATCCCACATATCACGTTAATCAAAATAGGTAAGTGATGACCACGTGGAATCATAATTAAGCCTTCATGTCTCACTTAATACCCCCCATCCTAGGAGATGTCGCCTTAAAAGGATGCCTCACATGTCAGTCAAGAATTTAATTCACTCACAGAGGCCTTCACAACTTGTTATAATAAGAAGTTCATAGCCAAAGATGATGGTATATCTTCACCATGAGGAAGGAACCCCAAGAGTCTTTATAAGACTATGCCAAATTGTATTAGGAAATCTTTAATGAGGTTGAAGATTCCTCAGAGAAAGTTATTGTGGCATCATTAAAAATAGGCCTAACCCCTAACTACATGTTGTACCAATCCCTCACCACAAAGGAGGTAGACACCATCAATGACCTTTGGTCGTGCATTAAAAGTATGCCAAGGTGGAAGATGTAGTCGCCCTCAGTGAAAGCGAGAATAGTCGTAAAAAATGACCAAAGGAAATGATAAAGAGATAACCCATAAGAAAGGGGGGGAAACGCAAAATGTAGGATACAAAAATGGGGGCAAGGTAGACCCATCCAAGAATTTTTTTGTAATCAACACTGTTTTCTAAGAACAAACCTATAAGATCTTGGTCTAGATCAAGGACCAACAATTGCTCAAGTGGTCGAAGAACATGGAGGGTGATCTAAGAAATAGGAGTAATGCTCTCAAGTGCGCCTACCATATGGAGGAAGGATAAAATAAAGATATTGAAAACTCCTTAAATACCATCTGGAAGAGTTTTCAAGGTTGGGAATTTAAATGAATACATTAAGAAGTAAAGTGATCAGGTCATCCTCAATATTGAACTAGAACCAAAAAATGTTTTGAAGGAATAAATGGGGCACGAGTTTAACATTATCCACAATGCTTAAGATTCCAAGAAGATCCAGGTCAACATAGTTCAAATGGAACTCATAAAGGTCATTAGATTATGGAGGACTTCCAATTTTACGTTGCCAAAAGCCAAGCTGGCAAGAGGAGGCAACTAAAATATGTGTATTACAACAAACAAATAGTCTTTGTGGAAGAATATTTCATCGAAGTTAGAACCCCACACCCTAATGCACTAGTAATTACCCTTATGAATGAAACCTTGGATGTAAATAAGCTAATAGTTAATTAAGGGAGTTCCTTCAAAGTCATATTCATGGAGCTTTTTCATAAGCTAAAAATAAAGATGGAATACTTGAAGGAAGCAATCGTTGCATAGGTCAGTTTCGCTGGAAAAATGCCTATGCCATTGGGATATGTGGTCTTATTAGGTAAGGATGCTAATATCTCAAAACTGATTAAGTTTTTGGTTGTAGACATGGACTCACCCTACCATGCCATCATTGGAATAGGGTGTCTACATGCCACAAAGGTTGTTCCCTCAAATTATTAACAAAAAACTCTTGTGCATTAGAGAGTGGGGAATAATGGAGATTAGATTTAGTCGGTCCATTCTCAGAAGTTTTTATCGCACTATCAGGCCTCAAAAGGGAAAAAATTAAATAAAAATTGGCATTCTTAAAATGTCAAAAGACGGATGCGCACCATACAAATAACAACTGAATTACAAAAGGCTAGGGATGGAAGAAATAAGATTTGACTCTACAGATATAGTCATGGAGAAATTGGAGGAGATAACTTTTGATGAGACCATAATGATTTTTTTTTCAATTGACAACACACTATCCGAGGAGAAAAATGAGGAACCAATTTCTTTGTTGAAGCAGTATCAATGTGTATTTTCATTGACGCTATACGATATTTTTGGGATAGATCCCAAAGTTTCATGCCACAAACTTCATATTAACCCTGTATACTCGTTGATCATAGTAAAGCCTCACCACACTTCCATAGAAAAATCAAAGGCATTAAAGATAGATGTTGGGAAACTTATAGAGGCAAGGTCTATAAGAGAAGTTCAAATCCAAAAATAGATCTCAAACCCAGTGGTGGTACGAAAGAGTAATGGTAACTGGAGAGTGTTCATGGATTTCCTTAATTTCAATAAGGCCTATCCCAAAGGGAGCTTCCCATTGGCTAAGTTATATTAGTTAATCGATGCCACAAACAATCCTGAACAAATGACTTATCTAAATGAATAATTGAGGTATAATTATATCCCTTTGTTCATCTCCGACCATGATACAACTTCATTCATAACAACTTTGGGCATGCATTGTTATAGGGCCATGCCTTTTGGCCTTAAAAATCTAAGAGCCAAGTACTAGAGATTGGTCATAAAGATGTTCAAGAAAAAAGTGGGAGAGACAATGGGGGTGTACAATAATGATATGATGGTTAAAAGCAACCTGAAAACTAATTATCTTAAGTACTTAGTTGACACCTTTGAAATCCTCAAGCATTACCAACTGAAACTCAATGCAACCAAATTCTCTTTTGGAACTCAATCATAAAATCTCCTAGGGTACTTGGTCAACGAAAGAGGTATTGAAGAAAACCCTGACCATGTAGTCAAAATCGATAATATTCTCCCACCAAAAATGTTGCGCGAGATTCAGAAGTTTATTGGGATGTTATCATATCTTCCTTATTTCATTTATAGGTCTTATAAATGATGTCGGCCATTTTTTCAGCTATTAAAGAAGGAAAAGGCTTCACCTAGAGTGAATAATGATCAAATGCCCTTAAAAATCGAATTTTACATGAGCAAACCACCTCTTCCAACCATCCCAAATCAAAGAGATCCTCTTTATAACTATGTAGAAGTTTCAAGGAATGCAATATGTTTGGCACTAGTTTGTGAGATAGAGGAATGTCAATCCCCCCTTTACTATGTCAATAAAACACTCCTAGACGTCGATTAGTGCTACCTCGAACTAAAAAAAATTGCCCTATTCTTTAGTTATCGCATCGCGTAAGTTGAAACACTATATTTAAGATCATTCAATCACATTTTTCATATCTTTTCCCCTCAAAACCATTCTTTGAAAGGCTGACCAATCTAGATTGTTTCCAAATGGTCTACTGAACTTGGGAGATGTGATATACACTATTAATGAAGAACATCGATTAAGGGACAAGGGTTGGATGCTTTCACTGTAAACATTAGAGCATAAAACCACCCAAGCAACTAAAAAAATAACCAATCAGTTTAGAAGTTACGAGACTAACAAGTCCAAGAAATGGACACTATGGGGATTGTGCCTACCACTCTAAGGGTGAAAGAGTAAGAACTATGTTTGTCACATCATAGAATGCGATGATCGAGAAAGGAATTATTCTTGTCTTTGAGACATACAATAGTGAAGAGGAATACGAAGCCCTCATAGCTGGACTATGCAAATATCACTCACTAGGGGTAAGATACCTTAATGTATATTGCGATTTAAAGCCAGTACCAAACAAAGTAAAAATAGATTTCAATACTAAGGTGAACCGATGAAGGCATACCTACATGTGTCTCATAATTTTATGGAAAATTTGAGGAAGTACACATTCAATAGTTACCCAGGGCATCATATCCCTGTTGATGCGTTAGGAGTTTTAAGATCAGTAGTGGAATCTTATCTGAGAAGAATAATTGAAATGGAATTATTCACCAATCCTATCCAAAAAATCACATGGTCTTTAAACATGTTCTCATCATACAAAAAAGTCGTATATGGATGAACCCGATAATTATTTATCTACAAAACAACATCCTATCCTTCGAGTAAAATCAAGCCCACCAAGTTCGAGTTAAACCTGCATGGTTTTATATTTAAACAAAAGTAAAACTCTAAAAATGATACTTAATTGGTTCCTACCTCCAATACATGCATCCATGTGACATCCGCCAAGTTTTGTAAGAATGACACGATATAATCTGCAAAAGCCATGGAGGAGGAAGACATCTTTCCCTCCAAATAATCAAAGAAGGTTATTAGTTGTCATACATTCAAAAATGCAACCTCTTACATCCATAGGTGTGACAGATGCCAAAAGTCCCCCTTATGCTCCATCAGCTGGTCAAAGACATAAATAACTGACTACCTCCCGGCCACTGGTCTAATGGACTTTGGATATTGTAGGCCCACTCTCAACGGCAACAGGAAACCAAAAATACCTATTATTGGCACAAACTCTTCATAAAATGGATTAGAGCAAAGCCATTGGCAAACATTAGGGATAACAACATGTCTAGTTTCATGTAGATAAACATCATAACACGTTTTGGCATTCCCATGATGATTATCATAAATAATGGCACACAACGTAAAAGTGGTCCATTCTATGGTTTATACGATAATCATGATAAGAAGCACTAGTTAAACTTTTTGGATTACCGTATACAAAAGGGGAAGCAAAGGCTTGTAATGAAATGATGATCGATGACGTGTAGAAGAGATTAGAGAAATAAAAAAGATCTTGGGGAGGTGCGATTCTATACATCCTCTGGGAATACTTTACTTCGCTAAGATGACCTACTCAGAAAATTCCTTTCCTTATAAAATACGGGATGGAGGATATCATTCCTTTGGAAGCTGCTATGAAGATGATGAGGACCATCATTTCTATGTAAGGTTTGAATGAGCAAGTTGTAAGGATTGAACTTGACCAATCAAAAGAGGTAAGGGAGCGGTCCATGTTCAAGTTGTTTTTTTTCCAATAAAATCCAGCTAAGCAATAAAATAAGGATGTCAATCCAAGAAAATTTTAGGTCAGTGATTATGTCCTTTGGAAAGTTCTCAGCAAACCTAAAAAACCTTCAGATGGAAAGTTAGGACTTTATTGGGAGGGGCCATTATATGTCATCAGAGGCGATTTGTAAGGAGGCTATCATTTAGAAAAAAAATGTGGGTTAGGGGATACTAAGGGAAAAGAATGAGACTAACCTATTGAAGTGTTTTTATTAATTCATTATTGTTTAATTATATCAAGCTTAGTTTTCATAATTTCTTATTTCATAACATAAGATGCTTGTTGTCTACCGTATCTTTTTTCATAAAATAGAAAACTAAGTTATTTATAATTGTCCCAAAGTAGCAGGCTATTTTAATCACTACCTTAGTTTGATTACAATTAAAAGTTACTAGATTACAATTAAACTTAAGGCACCAATGTCTCCATCGTGAAAAAACATGAAAACTTCATCAATTGTCCATGAAAATATAATTCATACAGGGGATATATAGGTACTAGGTAAATTTGACTTTGGTGAGATGAAAATCCTATGTAGCTGGATAGCCATTAACAAGGTCATTTTTGCTAGAGCATGCTCTAGGCCTATGGTAGTTTGACGAGACAACCTCAAAGTAAGACAAGACAACAAAATACTTGTTTGATATAATTGAATGGAAAAACAATATATTATACAACCAACTTGTTATTATATAAAGTTATAATACATGGACAAATTGCATTTATAACATTAGAAGTCTATTATCATTCTTGGTGAGCAAGCACCTCTGTAATGACTTTTTTTCATTTTTTATTTAGATTGTTTCAAAAATCATCATCACTCTCATGCGAGGATGAATAATGTTTTTACAATTATAGAGTAATGGGATCATGAGGAATCGAACTCTCTTTACTCCCAAAAGGGGGATGACGGTATGCCAGACAATCAACTTGGTGCCAACACCAAAGCTCAGATTGCTTTGGGAATTTCAAAACCCCCAAGGCTTTCAAATAACCATGATGGTAGGCTAGCTGCTTTTTCTCATCTAACTTAATGGGGGAATCCATACACCTCTCACAATAGCCAACAGACCATGCTCGATGAGGACCGTTCCTAAAGAGGTATCGAAGCTTGATTATGTCACGACTAAGTCTCAGGTTTATAATACCCTTCTTTTTTAGGTATTCTTTCACCCGAATGAGCTATTTCTAGAGGTAATCATTCTTAGACTATTGATGATATCCTACATCTCCAATATCATGGGCCTCTTTGAGCCGTCTCTTTAGGAAATTCATCTCCTCTTTCATAAGAGTGCCCACATTGCCCAAGTACTTCACATCATATTTTAATAATTCCAATAAGGCAAATTCGTCTTTACTAGCCCCTGAAGAGCCTTACAAGCAAAGGACAAGGAATGACGAGCTTGAACACTAGTGTCCCGGCCAAGAATATCATCTAAGTTATTAGCAAAAGAAAAATTGCTCTGGAAACATTGCAATGCTACCAAAAGTAAAAGTAAAAAGAAAGAATTAAATAAAAACATAAGACGAGTTTTAACACTGGAGACATATTTAATTATAACCAAAATGGACAAGGCCATTACAAATGAAGAACCAATGGAAAAACAACGATTTATAGGATACATATTCTAACTAGCATTAGTAAACTTTTTCCTTCTCATGATCTTCCAATTCTAGACTCTTGCCTTTTAAAGTTGTGGAATATTCCTAGTTAGCACTAACATCTTCATATGCATGTGGTGGGTAACTCAATTAGTGTTCATCAAAGAGTTTAGATTAAATCAGGACATTCAATCTCGATAGAGCTTCATCCAAACATTTATTGAAGTTTAACCTCTGATAAAGCACAATTGTTGTTTGGCATTAGCATAGGCCCCATTAAATCTACAATCACAAACTCTATCCTTAGCGGTGACCAGAGTTTTAGTTTGATTCTTCTTTAACTAATCACATTCAACCACCACATGGTCGTGTTCGGTCTTCAACTTATTAAAGTTACCCTAAATCATAGTAAGATTATACTTTAGGGTAGTCATCACCAAGTTGGTGGATAACTTTTCAGCCTCACATGCCTTTATTATAGCGGCGAGGACATATTAAGAATTCTTAAAGGGGACATTTAGGTCATCTAACTTAGGTTTCTCGGAGCGCTTCTCTAAATGGAGACAAAATCTACCACAAACTACAAAAAGATGATAAAAATTATGCCATGATTCTAAAAGCTACAATGACCTAGACGAAGTGGGATAAAATTTCACTTTACCAAACACAATACCTGAGCAGCATAGGAAGAATGACATCAACTGATTAACTTGCTTGAGTTCAAGCTCTAGCACTCCAACCTTTAGAAAAAAAGACAAATAAGGGTTATTTTCCACAGACATCACTTGGAGAGTGTCCCTAGAATTATGGGCATCACCCTTCTTGGAAAGTTCCACATATGAATGTGTCTTCTCTTTCCTTCTCTTCTCTTGAACTCATGAGTCCGATAGAATTATAGGGGAATAGGGGTCCTTAGGCTCAATCCTCATTAAAACTTTGTCCTTGGTGGACGTAGGGTCCACATAATCATCATCAACCAATAAAATTATATTCCTATGAGTCTCGTCAGCAATGGTAATAGACTTAAAATGTATACACTCACTGGAAGAAGTGTTAGAAGCCTTCTTATGTGCAGAAAGGAGAGGAACATCAATTATTATTTCCACTAGATGATCTTTGAAGATGTTAGTGGAATTATTGTACTCTAAAAGAAAATATGTAGATATTAGATGATCCCCGCCAGTGACCAACAACCTTCTCAAGTTCCAAATGTTGATCAGCTCTTCCCTGTTAAAATGAGAAGGACAAAGCTATTTCTTCTTTTATCGATCTGGGAACAAAAAAAAAATAGTTCATAAAATGTTAATTAAATAAATCTTAATTCAAGGAAAATAAAGGTTAACCTATTTCATTTCCCCTCTCTAAGCATAGAAACCCCATGTATTGTTCACCCTTGAAAAGTGGTGGGTGTTGCCAATTTCTGGAAATTAAACCTTTCTCCCATAGACTTTATTGGAATCACGAAGGTTGATAACCCAAACCCTGTTATCCTTCATTCACATCATTTAAAAAATTCCATCTACGAGGTGAGATTAGGAGAAGTAATTTTTTGTCTATGGAATCCTAATATTGGTCACACTTAGATCATTAATTCGTTGAACCCCATTGACAATATACCATGTATTTGGGGTACATGGCTAGAAACCACCTCAAAAAAATGACCAAAATTCCAAAAATACTTTATTAGGGGGACATATAATCCCCCCTTAGGCCTCTAAAAGGATGTCAATCCATTGACCACGAACATGAAAACAATTTTTAGGATGGGGGAATACTCAATCATAACCCAGGAGGGGATCAATTATACTTTAATAAACTCACCCACAGTTCTATCATTAATATAATACACCATGTTTTATGGAAGAAATGACTACTTAACAAGAACATAGAAGAACAAATGAAGAAACTAAGAATAGTATCAAGAAAAAATAGGCAAGTGCAAGGAAAACTTACCAAAAGATTTTAAAGATGAACATTGCAAATATTCTTTTTCAATGAAGGAAGATATGAAAATTATGATGTAGAGTCTCTTTGAGTAAAGAAAAGAGAAATATTCTAAGTCTAATGAAATGGAACAAAGTTCGAAGTCATTAATGCAACTAGAGGTTCATTTTGGGTCCAAACAACAGTGTACCCTTATCCATAACTTGGTAATTACAAAGCATGCCATCGTAAAATCTCAAAATTTTAATTATAATAAACAATTCATTTGGGAAAAAGAAGCATATAAAATCATCTATTCCTATGTGGATGAATAATTTTAGGGCCAATTATGGGGTGAAAACCATGGACCGAATTTTTTCATCCCAAACAAGTCCAACTTGAACGCACAAAGCGTGTGGTTCAAACCAAGATTAATGTCATGTTTAATAAACATGGAAATCTCAATATTGTTATATATAATCTTTAAGTTGGTCAACATAAATAAAAAATCAGCCAATTAGCAGCTGGGAGAGTTTGGAAACAATTCAACCACTCGTATCTTTATAAATAAAACCCTTACCCAGGGCAAAACATCATGTAATTATTTATTACGAAACTCTTAAAGAATTAATATACACTGAAAAACACCCGTGTATGTGGGAATTTCCTGAACCAGGTAAAGCCTTTATCTCATAATATTGTTTTACTTCTTGCTTTTTGGTTTATTTCTTAGAACCATTAATTGTGATTATTTTCACTCACACTAACTAATACAATATGGATTCTAATGCCCTTTTGTGGAATTATCCAAGAAGTTTTCTCAACATGTACTATGTCCATGGTGGTGTGGTACATTTTCCATACTGTTTACATCTTGAACCTTTAACATCTCGCCTCACGATTTGAGTTGTTAAATATATAAGATAATAGGACCTTCAATTAGTTTTATAAAAAAAATTGACACTATAAAATCTCACTTTTATTTTGAGCAGAAGATATTATATTCTAGGGTTGTTAGAAAAATCATTAGTTCACTAAAACCAAGATTCCTTCCATACATATCAGCCTTGAACGATGTTAGAGTTATAGATAAAATAAATGTAGACAAGGTTATAGGGTATATCTAAACCTTTGAGTTAGAAAACTGTTCTTCACTAAAGAGAGAGAAGAGCATTGCGTTTAAGGAGGATAAGAGTTCTTCCTCCATCTCAGATGAAAATTATGATGAGAATGAGGTTGATATCCAATCAATTCAAGAAGTTTATCAAATACAATCCAAAATTTTTTAGGCCTAATAGGATTTGAGAATCTTCAAAAGTAATAGGATATAAAATCTTCCACAAGAGGTAATCATAGGTCTGAAATGTTGAGGGTACAGAGAAATGCTTTATGTTGTTTCAAAAATATACATAGGGCGGGGGATAAGGTATATGCGTTTCAGTGGAAATTTAAACACTTTATTAAGTTTGTGTAAATATTTATTGCAATATGATAAATCAAATTAAGTGTAAATAAGTAATAAATAATAAGCATAAGTAGTTAAGATATAGGGTTTAAAGGAATCTTGAAAATTGAGGTTTTAATGTGCTTCAATCACTATCTATGTTCACACTAGAGATAGTACATGAGAAATATCACTATCTTTGGTTAACTTAATGTGGAACCAAATTATTTACAAGGAACACCACCTTGAAAGAAACAACAAATAAGAAGATAAACTCGTCCTTGCCCTAGAGATAGGCATGAAATAACCCACTATATTTAATGCCTTGACTCCCGGTGACGATAGTGCTACCGGAGAAAAAGATACAACAAAGTTTATTGTATTTCAGAATAATGAGATTTTTAACACAAATGTAAAGAAAATATCGTTATTAAAATAAATGGTGAAATCGCTTTACTTTATCTCTATAAAAAAGTAAGGAAACAAGTAATCAAAATTGTGGGTTTTGGGTTAAAGCTTCAGGACAACTGGGTATTGGGTTTATAACTGTTCTAAAGAGTGATGGATGGTGTAGATTTATGCTCCACAGGGTTTGGGATAAATCTTGGCTACAATGGAGCCTCTTGTTAAAACAGTGTTGGGACTTTGTGTCTCTCTAGGAGACTTGGGGATATTAACAAAAACATGGATTTGAAATTTTCTCAATGAGATTATTCTTGTATGCTTGTGTGTTTGATGAGGGATCCCAAGTTATCCTTTTACAGCATTATAATAAGAAAATGTCCACTAGAGTTTAGTAAGGTAATTAACAGATAATTTGGAATTCACATTTTAAAACTAGTTATTATTCTTTTTTGGGTTCTCAAATACTTCGAGTCACCTAAATAAATAATTTAATCGTGTAAACCCTTTTAACTCGAGGGGGAGAAAAACTTATCCTATTTTAGTTTATTTTGTCTAAAGTTTTAGCAGACTAAAACCTGAGTTTTAGTCGACTAAATTTTTGTTTTGTTCACCAAAAACCTCTTTACCCGAGGTAGTAGTGTGTTGGGGTTTGGATCAATCATCTGGGTAGGGTTGCAATGGTTTTAGCTAGGTTTAGTTAAGTTGTTTTTTAGTATATACAAGATAAAACAAGTTTCTTTCAGTTTGTACAATATCTCCTAGAGATCATGAAGAAAATGAATGAGGTCTTCTAGTTTTTATCATTCTTTTGTATTGCTTTAGACATGTGATGTTGCTTTATGATAGAATAGGGTTCATTCTTTGAACTTCAGAGGTCGTGTAATGTTTAGATAATCATTAATATATTAATTTTAACTTGAATTTCATTTTATTCTGTTATTTGTTCTTTGTGGATTGAGCTTCTGATGTTTATGAGATGCTTATAAATTGGTCTTTCTAGGTTAGTTTGAGTTCTTTGAATTTTCATTAAAATTAATGGAATATTCATAATTATTCTTGTCATACTTTCATGGTTTCATATATGGCATGTTCCTTGTAAAAAATTTCATAATTTATCGAGTGATTGTCATCGTTTCAAGTATACTGGGGAGCAGATAGTGAAGTGTAGTCATATATTAATTGTGCTTTCATCATATAATTTTTTTTTTCTTGACGTATATTTGGTTTCACAATATCCCCCATATTGACGATGACAATACAATTGATATAGTTTAAGAATTTTTTGAAGAGTTTCCCCTGGCTTTGATACTAGGTTTTGAAACAATATTTTCTCCCCCTTTATTGTACCATCTTTTTCTCATACCATTATTTACTCCTTTGTCATTATCGAAAAGGGTGGTGGATTTTGAAAATGTAGTTATAAATTGTCCTTATTCTGAAAGCTCCTGATGCGTATTGCAAAAGAGAGTTGGTGTTGAAATAGTAGGCAATATATTTACTATCATTTGGTCTGAAAAACATGGTAATTAGTGGATCATACCAGTCACATGGTGTATTCATGGAAATAAAACATTTAATAACATGAGAATCATATCAGGATAATATATTTTATGAGATGTTTGAATAAGATCGTATCAGAGTATACACTTAATTACTTTGTTAAAGTGTTAATAAATTTGACGAACATGTTAGGGATATATATTAGAAACTTTGAGTTTGTAGTGAAAAGGGCTTTTGAAAGTGTGTTTTGCAAACATCACTAGTAGTTTATTTGTATAGGGGGGCTTGAATATAACCTCTAGATTAAAGATAATACCCCAAGCCAATACAATAGACCTAAGGGATTAATACATCGATGCAGATCAAAGAGGCAGCTCAAGCGAGGAAGCTTAAACAAGGCAGTCAGCGTGGCACCTCAAGAGAGGCAGCTTAGCGTGGAAGCCTAGGGAGATATTCCAGCAAAGAAACTGGCCAAGAGAGCTCATTCTTTAGCTTCGTTATCTTATTTAGTCTCATTGTATCTTTTTTTGTATTGACTATGAGATATGACGATTATAGTGTTATTTAGTGTGAGGTCAAATGGTACTCGTGAGAGACCAGGTCTTGTAAGGCCCGTGAGAGCTTTCATGCTCTATCGAATGATCTTATCATTGGAACTTCAGAGGGACTTGGATTGGAGGATTGAGAAGTGAGGCATTATTGGGGCTTGTCCTGACCATCTTAGATGCATCTGGTAAAACACCAAAAGACCTTAATCGTGGAACCTTGGACGGAGCAGCCTTGAGTCCCATCGGGCGTTGAGTTGTGAACCTCTTGTGACTCCTATTTAATGTCACATATACTTTAGGTGACATCACTAGCCAGCTAAGCAATGTCAAATTTGCACTTGAGTAAGCCATTGTGGTATTTGGGGTTGTCAGATAGTTAGTGAGCCACCTCTGTTGTGACAGCCCCCTGGCATACAGTGGTTAGGCAAAAGGCATGTCTTGGCATTTAATGTTTATGAGGTGGAGATGAACAGTCCATCAGGAATTTAACATTTGCGATATAAAGTATGAGGGATGTCTTTCACAGTTGTGAAAGACTGAGGCACCTCAAGAGTGGTGTGAGGGGCTATTTATGGGCCTCAACCACTTCTGAGGGAATGATGTTATTTGAGAGTCCTTCTCTAGAGAGATTATCATCAGAGAGAAATAAGTTATTGACAAACTAGAACTTTTACTCACCCACCATAGTCATTTATTATGAAGCTTTAGAGAACTTTGAGGGTTGGTGTGCTTGGTTTCCTGCCAATGTGTATTTAGGGAGCTTACCTCTCTATCTTTCTAAATGAGTTACTTCTGAGTTCATTATTATCTTATAAGTTATACACGAGATAGTTGTGAGTTCAAACTGAGTTTATCATCATTGGCTTATGATCGCGTGTCTTGTAATTAATCACGAGTGATCTCGGTTTACATGTCATTACTATACTCAAAAGGGGTTACGCCTCCATCTAATATAAAGTACCCTCTTACATTTGGTGATTTTGCTGGGGAGGTATTCTTCTAGCAAAAGAGTATATCCCAGGATAACGTTAATCATAGAATCAATTTTGATGATATACAACATAATGAGGAACAAGCGACGAGAGAGCTGGAAACTCCCAAAAGTGGGGTTCCTCCTCAGGTAGAGGTTCCCCAAGATCCAATGATGATTGGAGTCCAACCCGTCTCCCAATCCTCTACAAGTGATGTCCTAGGACCAGCGCAAATGACCCTTCTCATAGGTAAGTTTTTTATGTTTTTACAGACACCTGGGGTTGCCACAGTCTTAGGACGGGGAATACATCCTAGCACTTTTGTAACACCTGGGGTGGTCCCAGTAGTTTCAATGAACCATACTCAGTCTATTCCCATGGAGGTTGGGACCATAGGAACAACACCCTCTCCTACCCTAACGATGGGTGTAACGGGCATGACGTGCGTTCCACTAGTGGTGGCCACTCCAAGAACAATGAATGCCTTATTAATGGTCCCTCTGGACACTCCTTCCACAGCTGAGAAGATACCGACATCAGCGTTAGAAGAGATGAGGAAATAAATGCAAAAAGAGATATTGAAGATGATAGCCGCTTCTTTGCTATCGGCCAGCGAGGTAAATTCAGTGTATGATGATTTCTGCACTCCCTACCCCCAAGAATACAATGATGAGCCTTACCTGAAGGAATACATCCCTCCCATCTTTGAGAAATACACTGGGAAAGGAGGAAACCCAAAAGAGCACATCAAACATTTCATTAAACATCTAGGATCTCACTGTAACAATAAGAAACTCAGGTTGAGGGAGTTTTTAAAATCATTAACCGATAAATCTTATACATGGTACTATCACTTCGGGCCAAAGAGTGTTTCAATATGGAAAGAGATGCACGTTTATTTGTCAAGAAGTTCTTTCTGGCAGAAGATGAGTTAACGCAGCGCAGTTGGTAAGGGAGAAGCAACGGTCGGGAGAAGTTGTGGTGTCTTATGTTCGAATGTTTAGGGATAGATTTATTGACGTGAAGGAGGAATCTAAAGAGTCCAAACTGTTACAACACTGTGATGAGGGTTTTCTTCCAGAGTATATCTGTCACCTGATTAATGAAACTCGTGAGGGGACTTTTGCAGAATTTCTGAAAGAAGTAAAAAATATATCATTGGTGGTTCGGCTAAGCCCTCTAATGGTAACCCTGGTAGCCATGGTGTTTAGATAGTTAGGGCCACCCGTTGAAGCACACAACCAAACCCCACGGGTGCGATACATCGATGGAGGTCAAGAAGGCAAATAGTCGAAGAGGGATAATAAGAGAAAGTTTGGGAGAGATAGTTAAGACCCACCACCACTATCTTGCACAATTCAAGAGGCTGTCAGTTGTTACAATACCATGATATAAGGAGGAACGGTGTATGAACTTAAGGGCATCCCCACCGTGGAACCAGATTCGTCAACGAGAGAGGATCCTAAATATTATCTTATCCATCGAAAGGGGGATCATTCAACAGAGTCTTGTTTCAAGTTGATAAAGATTATCAACAAGCACATGAAGATAGGTACTTTGCAAATCCCTCAAGAGAATAACGTTAACGCTAACCGTCAAGTGAAAGTCCGATGTTATTGATTTTTTAACCGTCAAGTGCCATGTTCTTCAAAATCAATATGGTGTCACTATAAATTACATTTGTAAAGACAACGATAATAATTTTTAATATGGCCGATGTTAATGGTTTTTCAGATGCATCTGGAATAAAACATGAGTTTTCGAACGTTCTTACTCCTAAAAAAAATGGTGTTTTTTAGATGGACAATCGATCAATTCAAGATATGGCAAGGTCCGTGCTTCTTAGAAGGAAAGTGTTGAGATGTTTTGGTGGAGGTTATTAACACGCCATTCCACATGGTGAATATGGTTTATCTTTGTCCATACACACTTCACACTCCATATGAGTTGTGGGAACAGAAAGTAACAAAACTTATCTTATTTCAATGTTTTTAGGAGTCCTTGCTATATTTGTAAAGATATAGATCACTTAGGGAAATTAAACTCTAGAAGTGTTAGGGGAATGTTTTTAGGATATTCATCGACAAGTAGAGCCTATAAGGTATATAACCTTGATATATCTAAGGTCATGGAATTAAAAAGTCAAGATTATAGATGATGCGCCAGCTATGTTTATTGATCATGGTTTAGCATGTGAGAACCAGGACACCCAATGGGATATAATCCACCCTTATCATATAATTGAACCCCCAAGGATAATCATAATCCATAAGCTACATCAAATTTTGAAAATGTTGTCAACAAAATAGTCAGGCTTGTAAATTTATTTAACTTGAAATTTTGAAGACTTCTAGTTCTAAGTCCATAAATCCTATTGGAAATGGTGAAAGTTGGACTGTAAATATAATCTGGCGTTTTATATGTTTAAAAAAAGATGGCTTACCCTTTTATATATATACTAATAAATTTTGTGCTACAATACCGATTTAACAATTTATCTCTTTGTTTCCCTAAATTTTATTTTGATTTCATATCATTCTTAATTAGGATTTAGTTTAGTTTTCTATGTTTAAATTTATTTTTTCAATTTTTGGAATTTCGTTTTAGGTTTCCAATTTTATTTTTCTATTTTGTTTTGTGTTTCATTTGTAATTAACAACCTGATTTTGGATTGATTTTTTATTGTTAATATATTTTGATTTTGGCTGGAAGAAGGTCTTTTTCATATGTGTTACTTATGTTTTTTTAATCTCCAAAATTGCTTATATAACTTTGCTTATTTTGTTTTTTTTGTTTTTATTTTTTGTTTTATTGTTTCCAATTACCAATTTGATTTCTTTCCTTAAATTCCGTTTAGGTTTTGATTTTTTAGTAAGTAAATAGTTATAAATTGACAATGGTCCTTTGCACAAATGTCTCATATCTATTAAAAGTAGGAACGCTAGATTTGGGGTAGTGACTTGAGGTGTTTGATTTACAGTTATATTTTTGGTGTTCCCAATATTTGTTTTTTTCTTTAGTTTTTGGTTTATTTGACTTTTTGAGGGTTACAATGACATAGTATTTTTTGATAATTGGTATTTATATTAAACCTCCAAATGAAAGACAATTATATTTCCTCAAAAATGAAAAACTCTGAGTATAATTTTATGTTTTATATAGTTTTGAAGTGACATTGTTTTTTGTAGGGGGACAATTTAACATTGTAGCATTTTTTAGAGGGTTATGTTTAAATAATGGAGTCTTTAGGAGCTATGTCTATATAACCTATTCTCACAGGGGTTATGTAGAAAAACGTTTTTTTTAGACATTGATGTTGTGGCCATATATTTATGGTTTTTTATATTTGATGCGATGATGATAAGAGATAATTTCAGTTCAACATCAAAATTCCATAATTAATTTGCATACACGATGGAATTCTATAATATATTGTTGAGAACAATAAGCAAGAAATCATGGAAAAGTCCATTAATGACAATTTGATAAAATTATGTTGTATTATGGTTTATTCCAATTTCTTTTTTGAGTTATTGTTTGGGTTCATGTAAATATGTATGTGGATGGGAATTTGGAATCAATTTGGTTTTTCCATTCACTCCTTTCTCCGATCTAAAATGATTTAGTTAGGTTTTAGTTAAATTGATTCAATTCAAAATTCTAGGCGTGAAAAGGCTGAAATTGTTAAACGATTAAATTGTGACTTTTTTTTTAATTTTAAATTTATGTTGTTAACAAAAATGGAGTATATTGTTAAAAACTTATGTTCAAGTGATCAATGGTATGTCTGATATTAAAAATAGATTTTCATTTTATTTAACAATGTGTGTGTGTGTGTGTGTGTGTATTAAATTAATTCAATAATGATTCGATTTATTATAATTTCAATTGACTCAAAGTGTTATTATTAATTTTGCACTACTTGATTGATTGTAGGGATGGTAAAAGAAATATTACATGTAATAAGTAATGTATCATATAAAATATACTTGACCCACTTATCTACCCTATTCCATTATTCTTTATATAAATCCATTCATTTTTATTAGGGTTGATACTTAAGAGTGTTTTTGTTATAATTCACTTGACAAAAATTTTATTTTTAAGTTTTAACTTCATTACTATTGATGTTTGTGTTAATAATAGTTTTGTTCAATAATTTATTATGATGTGCATAATTTTTTTCTTTATTAATTTTCTTCTTTTAAGACTTTATAATTGTATACTTATTGTATTATTCCTTTAATAATTCTATTTTATTGTGTCTACTTCAGGTAATTAAATTCTTTTTTATCTAATGGTTCTCAAAATTAGTGTCATTTATTAGGAAAGGAGTTTTTAAAATAATTAACATTTTCGTTTTTAGAAAAAAAAGTTTTTACAAATGTTCATTCAATATTGAAAAAGATGAAATTCAAATTTTGATTATTTACATCTTTCTTTAAATATAAATAATTTAAGAGTTATTAAATTATTCATTTCATGTCAATCTTTTACTTTTGACATCATTTTCAGTGGAATATATATGAAATTATGTTTCAAAGTTAAATTTAGCCCATGCATCACACAAGTTTTCAACTAGTGCTTTTTAAGATGACCATAATTCCTTTAACATGCAACATATTTTCTCTCATGGGAGCGTCAAGAATCTCCACGCAACCTCGTCCTAATACGCTCAGCCTACTCTCATCCCTAAAGTTCACTTTTAATTCCTTACGATCCTCATGGTTGATAAAATATGACTTGTTATCGTTCATACGCCCAGAGCACCCACTATGAAATCCAATTGAGAAGTATCCTGAACCTTAAGAGTAATGTGAACAACAAGGGATTTTTTATTATGTATATGTACCTAAGAGGTGGTAACTAGTGTTGGAATTTATTTTAAAAGTAACATAAATTATTTGAAATGATTTATTAAACTTTTCAAATTGGTGAATAGAATCTTAAACTTATTCTCTAATACTAGAAAAGTCGCTATAGTGGTGTGTAGGATAATTTGTGTGATAGATTCTTCCTAGATTTTAGAAAAAATCCCTAATGGGATTTCTTCATTTTTAATGGGTACAAAAATTGA
Organism: Sambucus nigra; assembly: GCA_949130495.1. NCBI lineage: Eukaryota > Viridiplantae > Streptophyta > Magnoliopsida > Dipsacales > Adoxaceae > Sambucus > Sambucus nigra. Next base: position 115,502,110 of record OX422220.1, on the reverse strand, counting down.
TTTATTTGTATTTACCTTGGTTAAAATGCCTAGGACGAGTTCTCCTTGGTGGGTTAGTTCGAGGCCCATAAGGATCCATAACCAACATGGGAACTTGTTGAATTGAGATATTAGATGTGGATGCAGCTTTGTAAAGTATCCCTTCCTTCTCTTTAAAGCTTAAAGAAGGACCTGTGGACAACTTTCCAGTCTTCATAGATGTGCTCTCTAAAGTAACTTTTACCTCCCGGTAACAATCAACATCTTTTTCAAGTTAGGAAGCATGATTTTCAAGTTTTTCACGGCTGTCTAATAATGCTCGAAGATCTCTAACAATAATAGCCTTTGTTGGTTAAGTTCTTCCTCCTTCCCTCTAAAATGAGTTTCTCACTCAAATAGATTCGTACTAAGTCCTCACTCTTTCAAAACATTCAACTCCTTCTGTAAAGACAATAACCTAATTGCCAAATTTTTATTTTTCCTTTTGGTTTTTAATGAATTGGTGTACAGTTTAAAACATGTGCATTAGAGACACTGCTCATCCGAAATGATTCTAATCATTATCTAGGTTATCACATTAAAAAATTTCCTCATCAGTGTGAGACATTCTTAAAGTGCTAATGTGACTATGCATGAACGCGATAAAGTTATATCCATGCAGTGATTCATCCTTAGAATCCATCTACTCAACATAACTATCTCTTAGAGTGGCATTATATGTAGCATTTCCCATGGCCTATCCCTCAAGTCTAGTGGGACGTTCATGGGCTTTGTGACCTTTCCCATCACACTTATAACATCTCTTCAATTCCCATTTCTTCTGATACTCATCCCTAACTTTTTCTTGATTATTCTAATAAAAGTTCTTACCTTCTTTGTAATTTTTGATTTTCTACAAAATTTTATTTTCCACATTAGAAGAATTTTGATTTTTGAATTTGAGAAACTTTTTGAGTTTTTTAGCAAACATGGAAATCTCATCTATATCAAATTTAGTTTTGGAGTCATAAACCTCTCATTCTTTAGATTTAGATTCTAAAGTTATTCATTCTTCTTTTTTATTTTTGGTTTTAGGAAATATGTCCATTTCTTAAGTTTTAAGACCATTTAAGAGATTTTCTAGGCTCATCGTGTCTAGAATTACCAAAGAGTCAAGGATGAAAACTTTCGCATTAAAACAGGGGAGGAGAGACCTTAAAAATTTCTAAAAAATTCTCAAGTAGGTAATTTGCTCACCCTAATTAAATAATAATTCACAATATCATAAACACGTCCATAAAATTGATCAGAATCTTCAGTTGCAAGCATGTTTATTGTCTCAAATTATGTGGTGATGTTTTGAATCTTAGAAGTTTTAACATCATTTGAATACTTAAGTGTTAGAAGGAGGATATCCCAAGCTTCTTAAAGTATAGTACACATCATGATGAGATGAAATTCCTCAGGCGTGGCAGCACCAAAAATATCATTTAAACCTCTAGAGTTAAAATTGCACGTTCTAAGATCATATTTAGTCCAATTTTCGATTGGGTTGAGACTAATGACATTCTTATTACTCACAATATGAGAAGTCCACCCTATTTAAATTGCAAGCCAAACGCGTTTGTCTATCGATTTAAGAGGCGGTCTCATTCGAGATTTCTAATAGTCATAATTTGTTCCATAAAACACATTTGACCTATTGTAGGAATTCTACATATAACCACAAGGTTTCATGTAAATAATGTGTAGAAACAAGCTCTCATGCCAATTTGTAAAACGGTTTTTATGGCGTGGTGAAATTATATTTACAAATCATAGGTTAGGTCACACATAAGCCAACTACAATCAAATCAAATTTTGTCTTGATTAATTAGGTGAACCTAAACATGGAAGATATTGAAACTAAATTGTAATAAACAAGCCACAACATAGAATATGAGGAAAAATACCTTAATCGAAGACATTTTTTTCCAGCACTGTTACAACTAGGTATTACTAACTTCCTCATAAATTTTTCACCAAACTAATGATATTAAAGGTTTGAGGTCACCAGTCTATGATGTTTCACCTCTTAAATTTTTCACCAAACTAATGATGTTAAAGGTCTGAGGTCACCAATCTATAATGTTTACCCTTATTAATTTTCCCCAAATAATGATCTTTAAGGTCTGAGGTGACCATATTATGATGCTTACCCTCAATAATTTTCACCAAATAATGATGTTAAAGGTCTGAGGGCACCATATTATGATGTTTACTCTCATTAATTTTCACAAAATAATGATGTTAAAGGTCTGAGGTCACCATATTATGATGTTTACCCTCATTAATATTCACCAAATAATGATGTTTAAGGTCTGAGGTCACCATATTATAATGTTTCACCTCTTAAACTTTCACCAAACTAATGATGTTTAACGACAAGTCTCAACACAAAATTGATTTCCTTTCATTAACATCCCTTGTATAAATTGGGACATGTATTGCAAAAAGATAAGAACAACTGTAACATCGTATGTAATACTTCTTTAAGTGATAGGCATTCCAAGGGTTAGAGAAAGGTTCTCCTTCAAGGTTTTCTAGCCGGTAGGTACCAAGCATAACCTCATCAACTACCCTATAAGGTCCATGCCAATTAGGATGGAGCTTATTTTCTTTTTTCCACATCTTCTTTAGGACTAACTCTCCCATAGCTATGGTCCTTGACTTCACCCTTTGATTGTATAATCTCACAGTTCTTTGCTGGTAGGCTTCCTTTTTTTATCTCTGTATCCTCTCTTCTTTCCTCGATAAAATCAAGATTAAGTCTTCTCTCTTCCACATTCCTCTGAGGGTCATAGGTCTTAGCCCTATGAATGGAAAGTCCTACCTCTGTTGGGATGACAGCTTCTGAGATATGGGCTAGCATAAATGGAGTTTGTCCTGTTGGCGTCCTCGTTGTCATCCTATAGGCCCATAACACGACATATACTTCCTCTATCCATCTTCCTTTTCCCTCTTCCAACCTATTTTTTATCCCATCAAGGATTGTTCAGTTTCTGACCTCGGTTTGAACGTTTGCCTGGGGTCGGCCGAGAGAAGAGAAAAATTTCTTGATCCCTACTCTTTCATAGTATTTTTCTAAGAATATATTCTTAAACTGGGTTCCATTGTCTGAGATGAGGGTGTTTGGAAGTCCATACCTACATATGATATTCTTTGAGATGAACTAGAACGTGTTCTATTAAGTGGTTGTAATCATTGGTTCAGCCTCTACTGATTTGGAGAAGTAATCAATTACCACTATTAAGAATCGATAGTTGTTTACAGCTCTTGGCAAGGGTCCTACCAAGTCAATGCCCCATATTGAAAATGGACAAGGAGAGCTGATGGAAGTTAGAGGTTGGTGTGGCTGATGAGGCAGGGTAGAGAATATCGGACACTTATCACACTTCTTCACATGCGCAGCTGCATCTTTAGCCAAGGTCGGCCACCAGTACCCCTGAGTGATTAATATCTTATCCAACGGCCTCCCTCCTATGTTACTTGAACAAGATCCCTCATGAACATCGTGCAAGATGTGTGGGACCTCTTAAGGATCAACACATCTAAGGAACCCTTTTTTATAGAGGACATCTCCTACAATTGAGAATTTAGTAGCTCTGAACCTCAATTTTCGGCTTTCTAACTTCAACTCTAGTATCACCCCCTCTCTGATATATCTGATAATAGGGTCTATCCATGATGCTCCCATATTCAGATTCATGCAAGCTCTAGCAACCTCTTCTTCTTCTATGGTCGACTTGAACATAATCTCAACTCGTAATGTTCTTCTTATGTCTGTACTTATTACTGAGGCCAACCTCGTGAGTGCATCAGCTTGGCTATTGTCTAGCTGAGGTATCCTCTTCATTTTTACTTACTTGAAGCATTCTAGCTTCATTCTCACCATCTTCAGGTATTTGGCCATCCTTCCATCTCTGGCTTAAAAAACCCCACTAAGGGCTTTTCAAAAGAGAGACTTGCTATCGATTCCTCATACTCTAACTCATTGTTGGAAGCTTTGAAGTTAAACCTCAACGCATACTCAATGTCGGTACCATCTGGTGATGACACTATCATCCCTGCTCCACTTACGCCTTTACAAAACGACCCATCAACAAAGAGGTTCCAAGTGGTTGTATCTGAAGAGAAGTTTCCTTCCGATAGGGTCCCTTCCATGAAGAGGTGCCTCTCTTCCTCATTCTCAATAATTCCTTTTTTTCTTTTTTTAACTTAACTTTGTTCGGATCTTGGAAGACATTTCCGTTCGGTTCTTCTGCTGCCTTTTGACTAATCTCAACTTCGGCCTCTTCTCATGTAAACTCGGCTACAAAGTCTGCGAGTGCGTGCCCCTTGATGGCAACCCTGGGTTAATAGATAATTTAATATTCTCCTAACTCAATTTCCTAGGTCATCAGCCTGCCTGACTTCTTAGGCTTATGGAGGACATATCTGAGTGGGGAATCAGTGAGGATATGACCATGGAGTGGGCTTGGAAGTATGGATTCATTTTCCTAGATGCATGTATCAATGCATATGCTAAATTTTTTATCTAAGGGTACTGCTGTTCAGACCCTTGAAGAGCCTTACTATTAAAGTACACTGGTCTCTATAATCCATCCTCGTCTCTTATAATTGTGGTACTGATGGCTGACTTTGAGACAGCTAAATATACATATAACTTCTCACCCAGGATCGATCGAGTTAGGATTAGGGGGGATCCGAGGTAGGACATGAGCTCCTTAAAAGATTTATCACATTCCTCATCCCATTAGAAGGCCTTTCTAAGAACTTTGAAAAAAGGAAGATACTTATCTGTAGCTCTCGAGACAAACCTATTATGTGAAGAAACTCTTCCGGTTAGCCTCTGAATGTCTTTGATGGTTCTGGGTGTCTTCATCTCTAGAAAATCCTTGATCTTATCGGGGTTAGACTCTATTCCCCTTTGGTTGAAAATGAATCCTAAAAACTTCCCTACTCCTACCTCGAAGGCACATTTGGTCAGGTTGAGCTTCATTATGTACTTGCGCCTGTTATCAAAAGTTTTTTTAAGGTTGTCCACATAAGTGTTGACCTTCAGGCTCTTCGTCAGCATGTCATCCACATACACTTCCATGGACTTGCCTATTTGGTACTCGAACATCTTATTTACAAGACATTGGTAAGTAGCCCATGCATTCTTTAGCCTAAAGGGCATGACCTTATAGCAATAGGTCCTTTGTATGTGATGAATTTTGTCTTCTCTGTGTCTATTGGGTTCATAAAGATCTAATTATACCCAAAATATGCATCCATGAAGCTCATGAGCTCATGTCTTGCTGTGGCATCCACCATCTGATCAATACGAGGTAGGGGAAGCTGTCTTTTGGATAAGACTTGTTCAAATCAGTTAAATCTACACACATCCTCCAGTTCCCATTAGCTTTTGGCATAATGACAGCGTTAGATAACCATTCTGGGTATATGACCTCTTTAATGAACTTGGCCTCTTTAAGATTTCTAACCTCTTCTCTAGTGACATCATACTTCTCCCTTGAGTACACTCTTCTTATCTATTTGATAGGCTTGGCATTTTCTACAACATTGAGTTTATGGCACATAATATCAGGATCAATACCTAGCATGTCTGCACGGCTCTATGCGAAGATGCTCTTCTATTCCTCAACAGCCTTACCAGTTCCTCCTTGATCTTAAATCTTAGGTCTTTGCCAATTCGGATGGTTTTTTCTGGCTCTTCCTCATTGAGGATGATGGATTCTACCTCTTTCGTGGCCTCTCCCTTCTTAAGATTTGTTTCATCTCTAGGATCATGTGTGTCGATGTTATACGTGGTTGTTGCCCTCTTATGAGCCTCTCTCTCTTCCGCAGAGTTGAAGCAGCATTCATGTGCCCATATTTGGTCACCTTTCACTTCCCTTACTCCATAGGGAGTCGGGCATTTTAGCCTTTGGTGGACCGTTGAAGGCACGGCCTCAAATTCCTTAAGGGATACCCATCCTATGATGAGGTTGTAAGTCGAGAAGACGTTTTTGTCCATAAAAAAGAAATTGATTTTTTTGGTCAACCTCTTAGGCCATTCATCTCCCATTATAACATCCATCTCATACATACCCAATGGTGAACCTTTTCACCACTGAAGTCGAGCAAGGGATGATGATAAGGGACAAGCCTAGCTCTGTTAAGGCCTAGGCTCTTAAAACATGGCCAAAATATGACGTTTACTAAACTACCACCATCAACGAGTATCCTCTGAACTTCACACCCATGCACCCTAGTGGTGATTACCAGAGGGTCATCGTGAGGAGCTAAGATACCTTTGAAGTCAATTCGTGAGAAGCTAACTATGAGGGTGTTCATATCTAGCTTCTTTCTCTTCTCATGTTTAACCTCTGCGAAGGCTAACTTCACAACCTCAGCCTTAGTCACTACTTTGGCCTCTGCTTTATGGGCCTTGCGATGAGAGATCTATGAGCCACCCCCTATTAGTCCTCCAAAGATGGTGCTCACATCGAAAGAAATCATACAAACCCTCTTCACTAGGACATTATCATCTTTTGTTGGGAGGTCAGGGTCATCGTCATCATCATCTGAGTCCTCAGCTTTTATAGTAGGGACATTTTCTCGACATGTGCCATTCCTTTTCTTTTTTGGGTCATCTATGCCCCCCTTAGGGTCTCTACCATTAACATACTTTTTGAGCTTCCCGACTTCAACATCTTCTCAATCTCGTCCTTCAGTACGAAGCACTTGTCAGTCAGATGGTCGTGGTCCTGTTGAAACTCGCACCATAGTTTCTTTTTTATCTTTTGCGTAGGGGCCTTTAACTTCTCTATCCACTTTAGGGATCTATCATTCTCTATTTCATTGAGGATGTGTTCGCAACTCCCCGTTAGAGGAGTATAGTGTGCAAACTTATCATATGCATCCCTCTTCTTTCCATTCTTCTTCCTTTCAAATTTCCCATTTCTACTACCATTCCCATCCTCATACTTTGCATCCATTACCTCTTCTTCATTCATGACCTTTCCATCTATCGCTAACAGCTCAACCATAGACTTAGGAGGGTCTTCAGCAAGCTTCCAAAGTATCTTTCCCTTCCTAAGTCCTCCAATGAGAGCTGTTATGGCTATGCTATCTTCATAATCTTCAACATACAACTTTTTCTTGTTAAACCTGTGATGTAGTCTCTGAGGCTTTCATTATTGCCTTTCTTTACATAGAGCATATGGGTTGTCGTCTTCTGAGGTCTTACCCCAAAACAGAAGTTGTGTATAAAATGCTCAGCCAAACCCTTAAATTTCTCAACAAAATTTTTAGGAAGAGAAGTGAAACAAATATATGGAGCTCCTATTAAAGTTCTCGAGAAATCTCAACACCTCATCTCATTAGGGATTGAGTAAATTTCTATTGCAGGTTGATACATATCAATGTGATGCATTGGGTTGGTACTACAGTCGTACTTTGGAGACTACATCGGTGGTTTAAATTTGGCAGGGGTTGGGAAGTTGATAATCCATTCCACAAATGGGGAGCCCTCTATGAACCCCCCTTTGTAGTTGGTCTTGTCTTTTTATGAAGTTCCATATCTTCTCTTTAAGGCTTTGGATGGAATCATTCCAGGGTCTTACAACGTCGGCCTGGCTGAGGTTGTCCCCAGCCGCCTCTAAAGGATAGATAGAGGGTTCTCCTGCAGCAGGGCAATGTCGGTTGTTGACTCCCCCCTGACCACAGTCTCGGCCATGTGGTGGTTGGCCATGATGAGGCTGGTGTTCGTCACCCCCCTCTGTGAGTCGACTATGCTCTTTGACCTGTATAGCCTCTGCCTTTGATGATTAACTGGGTCGAGCTTCTCAAAGGCCGACCCTATCCTTAAGTGATCAAAAGATGACCCTCTCTATCTTACATGACTATATCATCTTTCACACTGACCCTGACTTTGCTGTATAGGACGTACAGTGTTGTTTGAGACCTCAAATGGCTCCTAACAGTTTTTCGGGGCATCCTCTGCCTCAATGTCATCATACCTATCCTCAGCGCAAGGGTTTCCTTTCCTCCCCAGGCATAAATGCCTAGGGTCAGCAACATCCCTCCTTCGTTGAGGAGTAGGTTGGTCCTTGTGTGGTGCTTGGGGTTGTCCCCTGGCCTCATGCTTTGGCTGAGAAGCCGTCAGAGTAATCATCTCCGGTGAGATCCTAGTGGTCTTATTATGTTTTGGCTTATCTGGGAAAATTCCTCCTGCATCACTTGCGGAATTACAACCAAGGACTTCAAGGCTGCTGCCACCTTAGGCATCTCGGACTGGGGTGGTGCTTGGCTAGAACTAGGTCCTCCAACAGCAGATGGTGGATGAGGTGGTGGTAACTCCGGTGCCATATTCTTGAGATTTTGATAAGAGAACTATAGAGCTTGGAAACCTTAAGGGACCTCTTTAAATGGTGAAATAACTCCATGCAAAGGGTGAGGCCAGGTTCACCACTAGAGTCTCCGGTGAGGTGAAACAGCAAAATAGGAAGAGATGAATCTTCTCATTCCCAAAAATGATGACAAAATGATGATGACATAAACAACACCACTAGATAAAGAGCTAGTAGAGCTCAAACATGCATAACAATGGCAGCAAGCAATCACAGATATATGTAGAAGGAGATGAGGGGAAGAGGAGAAACATATCAATATAAGTGGTTCGACAATTACCTATCTCCACTGTGCAAGTGAGTGTAAGTATCACTATCAGAAGAGAGCTCTAATGGCCTTAGCAATACAATCACTCCACATTCTCTCTCTAATGTAAATGCACCAAAGTTTTTCTAGGGTTTGTAATTATGGATCCTTTTACAAGGTAGAGGATGACCACTATTTATAGTGTTTGGGGGGTGTAATGTACCCCCCAAGCATGCAATGGTCATGAGAATGAGGATCAAGCCAGTGTGAGGATGACACCTGGCTCATCTTATGTAGATAATGATGACCTCAATATTCCCCCATGTGAGGGGAATGATTCGGTTATAACTGATTTTTTCACGTGTTCCAAACCATACATGTTCTTGTAAATGCTCGGCCCTATGTCCTTGAATGGTGTAACCTCAGCTTGGATGAGTACGAGGTTGGTGGAGTCAGATGTAGTTGCTTTGTCTTGTCTTTAATTGTGATGACCTTGGCCAGGAAGACTGGACGAGGTTAGGTATTGGGTAGCTGTAACGTCAGCTCAGGCCGATGATGACGTTGGCATTTGATTGAGTCTGTGAGACTCTACTGACCTCGGCTGATGAAGAGCCGAGGTTGGTGTATGAGGGGCTTTCCTTATGAGAGACGACCTTGCTGATAGTTGTCATAATCTTTTTGTCAACTCGACTGTGAGATTGGTCGAGATTTGTGACTTAGAGTACGAGGGTTCACTTTGGGCATATCAATCACCCCTAGACCTAAGTCACTTATGTGAGTTAGTGATTGAGGGGTATGCTAGGCTGAGGCTGAATTTCTTTGTGCCTTGGGGGTGCAATGGTTCCCTGACACATGTCACTCATCAAAGTGAGTAGCATGCTTCTCAAAGTGTGACGATTCTGATTGTTCCCCTTGGGTTTCCCTAGGGCAATGATGGGGCATTGGGACTCACGCCCCATCAAACTTATAGACTTAGAGTACATTAAAAATGTTACTGTGCCTTCTTTCTTATTGATCAAAGAAAGTGATATAGATTTAGCAATGCCCAATAAACTCGTTTCAAATCTTTAGTATTCAATAATTAACTCAACAAGGGTTAGAACATATTATGTGTACTTCACGATTTGATAAAGTGATCACAAAACATTCAATGGGTTTCAATTTTGTAAAATAAATTGTTAGAACATAGTTTTTTTTGTTCTAAACGGCTTAATAGAAACTACAAGATCGCATATCTATAAAAAGGGAGAAAAATCTTCAAGCGATAAACTTGAAAGATTGCATTTAAAATCTAGTAATTTTTTTTCTAGCTCGTTCGAACGATGTACATCTCATTCAAGCGGAGTACCCTATCTCATTCGAACACCCATTAAACGAACTTTCTAACAAGATTGGAGAGCGAAAAAAGTTTATCACAATCGATCTCATTTGATTTCTCATTAGAAGTTTCTTTCGAAGATGCTCTAACGAGGAACATTTACTCATTAGAAATACATCAAATGTCATTCAAATGACTTTGCAAAATTTACATAAAAAATATTTTTCATACTTTTTGAAAAAATATTTTATATTTTGAATCACTTTTAAAACACCCCTGAATAAATTTATTACACAAAATCAACATCATATACCTTAAATATATGTTATAGTGACAATCTTAACTCTTCGCTCTTCGATTGTTGCATTCGGTCTCTAACTTGTATTCCCTTGAAGCTCTTGCATGATGATGTAGTGGTGTAACTAAATATGGTAAGAATAAAAACATAATGAGGATTACTAATTTTTCTCTTACAAGTGACTAGACTTGTAGTCATAGAGATTTATCTTAGTATCCTTAGATTAGGATTCGTTATCCCTTTTAATAGTAATTTGTATTCAAAAGTTTTGATTATATAGGGTTATTGTTGTATTCTCTTAGATTTTAATTGATACATCTGTACCAAAGAGAATGTATTATCATGGATTTAAATTTATTAAATCTTTTATTTATCTAAGTTCAATTATTCTTGTCATATTTTATTAAGTTCTTATTATGGATGGTTTTTATTTACAGTAATTTTTATAGGTATGTTGATTTATAGGATGATTTAAATATTTAGTGCTTCCTATCTTTTGGATCCGGCCTTAGCAACTCGTGATGGAAAATAGGGGTGTTATAATCAGGTACATCCAAATTGAATTAGGAGTGGCGCATTCAATCGGTTGTTGCATTTTATTTTAATAATAGAGTAGCAATTGCTAATTCGAAAGAACCTATGACCCAAAATGAAGCTAAGAACATTAATAATATCTATCACTTAGTTCAAAGGATCAAATAAGAGATGTTATAAGATTCTGACCAATAAAGTATTGAATAATTACATTTCAATCCTTCTACGACTATGACTATTTAACTATTACGTGGACAAATTGGGAGTTAAACTACATATGCCCAAGCATATAAGACTAAGTGAGAGAATTTTCGGATTTATTATTGAAACCATTTTTAAGACATTTATTATATTTTACCAAATATTGTCATAACTTATTTTTAATATGAATCATGTTTGTGGGAGTGACTAATATTCATTCATAAATATATTTTATATGTATGTCAATTATACTTATTTGTAATTTTGGGGTGTTAGGTTCCATGAATCAAGGAAGACAATAATTATGGGTCTAGTATAATTTAAGAGCCCGGGTCTAATATATGCAGTTGGAATCCTTCTAGTAAAGCAAAGTGTACAATCTTAACAGTTTATCGTATAAACGAAAACATTTCTTATGCTTCTAGAACATAAATGATTGTTAAAGAGTTTATTAAATAGTACCGAAGATAATATTTAAATTAGGGTATTGACATTATTAGTGTTTAACAGTATCTCGATTCACATATGGTGCATAGATATTTAATCCCAAATTATATGATGATCGGATTATTCATATACTTATTACATTGACTTTCTATGGGTGAGATTCAATTCATTATTCTAGTAATATTTGTAGGTTAGACAATCATTATGTGAATGCCTTCTATTATGTTACAAAAGAATCCGAGTCAAAGATATATTCCATATTGTGATACCCCTTTAATAAACTCGTAAGTTTTCTATCTACTGTTTAAAATTGATCAACGAATAATTATATAATCTGAAAGAGATTGAAATAAGATATCTTTAAAACGAAGAAATAATAATATAGTAGTGAAAAGTAAGGCCTCTTTGTTAGAGTGATTTTAAGAAATTTAAATTAGAGTATATTTCTAATGATATAGTGGAATTAATTACGACATTAAAATGTAAATAAATTATAAAGATTAATTTATGATAGAATATTTCTATTTAGATGCAAAATTAATTATTTACCTTCGTTCATTGTGTAGTCCATATTCCAAATAACAAGACCAAAATTATTTATAAACCTTAATTAGACAATTTCATACACACACACACACACACACACACACACACACACACACACACACACACACACACATATATCGAGCTCATCAAAAGTTTAGATATGGCGAGAAAATTTATCATTCACATTTTTTTAGGGTGATGAGAGAAAAAAGTATTTTTAAAATTTTAATGTGGACACATAACTCTGATATATTTATGACAACATTTACATGTCTTCTTAGTAGTTATGGGTGTCTTGAACGATATTCAATCAATACTAAAAAGTAATAAATGCCCTCACAACACGCAATTATGTCGCTCAAATTGTGTTTAATCATGTATTTGTCTTGAAGTATTCAATATTTTATTTCTTTATTTTCATGTAGTTTTCATCTTTGAGAGTTACCACACATATATCTTACTTTAGGTTGATCATATACTAGAATACCAATGGTGTTTTTCTGATACAAAAAAGGAATTATATTTTTATTTCATCATCTACGTCATTTTTGTCTCATCAATTTGATCACCTATGAAATCCACAAAGGTATGGTCATCTAAAACCTAGATCTAGTTTACATTAGTTTTTTCAAAAACATTGTAAATCAAAGGTCATTGGGAAGAAATGTTTTTAATGTCATTCCCAACTGTGTTCGTAATATTTCATGATTAGCCAGCTCGTATCAAGTTTAGTGTCAACCAATTGGTTGCAAATGAAACTTGTTTAAATAGTGGACTTGATCTGATACTTATTCCATTACCTCCCAGTCCACCAGCGGGTGTCTCTTAAAAAAAGGCATCACGAGTTCCATGTATGCCATTAATCATTGATGATATTAATTTATTACATTAGTAATCATGGATACAACAACAAAAGGTAAACAACTAAAGGAATCTAAATTTCATTATATACAAATTTACATTATTTTGTGCATATAACTTTCATTCCGAATTTAAATTATTTTTCATAACGAATTTAACCTTTTAGTCATGCATATAGTAGTTTCCTTAACTCTTGAGGGGGATGTGTGTGTGTATAGACCACGATATGGTCATAGATTTATTTTAAAGAAATATATATATATATATATATATATATATATATATATATATATATATATATATATATATATATATGTGTGTGTGTGTGTGTGTGTGTGTGTGTGTGTGTGTGTGTGTGAGGAAGTATATTATGTCTCATATGGTTATACTTGTGATGGGTCATTAGAACAAGGTTCCCATGTTCGAATGAGATCATGCATCACCTTTTTGTTCAGCTATGGAATGTTATTCGAAATATCATAGGGAACCAATCGAACGAGGTTGGGTAAATCGCTCGAATGAGGTGGAAATCCGTTCAAATGAGTATCTGGGTTGTTGGAAACGTAGACCCCCAATTGTAAATATTCTTTTAAAAGTAAATATAATTTCCTTTATGTGCGGAATACGGATGGTTCAATTAAAGAGAATAATCTTTTCAAGATTTACAATTAAAATATTACAATTTTAATTCTTCCAAAATTGAAATTAAACTAAATCGAATTTTAGTTTGCTCAAAATTAGAAATTGCACTATAAAACAAACTTGTGAATATTTAACTTTTAGCCCAAAAGAAATTTAACCCAAGATATATATCTATATATATATATATGTGTGTGTGTGTGTGTGTGTGTGTTTGTGTGTGAGGAAGTATATTATTTCTCATATGGCTATACTTGTGATGGGTCATTAGAACAAGGTTCCCATGTTCGAATGAGATCTAATGCATGACCTTTTTGTTCAGCTATGGAATGTCATTCGAAATATCATTGGGAACCAATCGAACGAGATTGGGTAAATCGCTCGAATGAGGTGGAAATCCGTTCAAATGACTATGTGGGTTATTGGAAACGTAGACCCCCAATTTTAAATATTCTTTTAAAAGTAAATATAATTTTCTTTATGTGCGGAATACGTATGGTTCAATTAAAGAGAATAATATTTTCAATATTTACAATTAAAATATTACAATTTTAATTCTTCAAAAACTAAAATTAAACTAAACCGAATTTTAATTTTCTCAGAATTAAAAATTGCACTATAAAACAAACTTGTGAATATTTAACTTTTAGGCCAAAAGAAATTTAACCCAAGTCCTAGAAATTTGCCTAACAAATAATTAATCCAATTTGCAAATTAGGCCAAACCAAATTTTATCCAATAAAAATAATGACGTGAATTAAATTAATATTTATCCAAATTAAATTAGCACCAAATTAAATATTCCAGTTTTATCTTTTTACCTAAGCATGGATCTAATGTGATTTTACAAAAGATAAAATAAACAAACCAGTACGCCGCGATGTACGAGAAAAACCCACAATGGAAAAAACCTCGGACGACCCCTAGCATTAAGATCGCTAAGTACGGATTTAATGTTACAAGACAGATGACTTACTCAACACGACTCGACTCCCTTAAAGCCCCTAACGCGTCTTCTTGCAAGAACCTCTGCCTAGCCAACAATCTTGGACTCCATCGGAATCTTGGAATCCACCAATGAGACTTTTGGGAACAACCGTCAAACACACATGGTGCCTTTCCTCATGTGAGAATATCGCAGCGACAAAACGAACTCCTTTAGGGTGGAGAAGAACCCAAACTGTCTTCTTTATGGGTATAGAAGCAAAACCGGTGCCAAATATACTCCAAGAAATATGTTTATATAATGGAACTTGGATAAAAAAAATATTAATTTTGGGTGTTAACAAAAACTTGGTCTTGTTCTAAGAATCAAACATTTTTAACAAGAACCAAGGAGGACTTTTGGTTGGAAGTATTAGGTCTAAAAACTCTCTCAAAGTTTGTTCAAAAGTCTTGGAAAAAATTTGTCCCAAAAAAATGTATTTATTTTTTAAAGAGATAGTGGGACAAACGGTGGGAGAATGGGAAAAAAATGTTCTCGCCAAACTTGTTCGAATGACTTTTTTGTTCGAACGACTTTACTAACGATAATCCAGTGAGAAAAAGGAAACCTCGTTAGAATTCTTGTTCGAGCGACCTGGGAATGTCGTTCGAACGAGATTTTAGTTCGTTTGAATGACTTGTCAGAAAAGGGAAAATTCGTTTTGGGCCCAAAAGTTTTTATGAAGAGTTTAAAAAAAATATTTTTTGAGTAAAATAAAGTCGTTAAGACTATTTATAAAAAATTAATAAAATGCACCTAATAAATTTTCAAGCTCCTATATCTATATAAAATGCATTCATACCTTAGGAGCTTTGGAACCAATGTTGTTGACATAGAAACGAGGCACAATAAACCAGGCATATGATTAAGCTTTATAATCTTGGCTGCTACGTCTTCAACTAACACGTCATAGACTTGGATGGATACACTTGAACACTATCATATGACTCAAATGTTTTTTTCCGGAATTGAGCTAACAATACATAAGAATCAATTGCAAATTTGTTTCCTTACATGTGTTTTTGACATTTAAAACAAATTTAATGCAATCTTGTATTCCTATCTCCTTGTAACAATTTCTCTTGTAAAAAGGGATACAAGTTTACATTTATTTCTAAGCATTTTGTGTTTCTTTTTGTGATCAATCTCTTTTATTTTTTTCATCTAAACCCTTGGATCTTTTAGGATCACTTTACAAACCAAGAAGAATGCAATTAGAGTTCCAAACACTTGTAGAGATTTTTCTCTACCAATGATATTTGGAGTCGAGGTTGTACTACTGAAGAATAAAGGAGTTGCGAATTCCTAACGCTAATCGGTGGATATTGAGGAAATAGATGCTTGATATGGGTGGTGCTATACTACATCACTTTTTATCAATGAGTTGAAGATTCTTTTGATTTATACTTAGTGGATATCTAAGTAGGTTTTTAGTCATTATGTGCTAGTCTCATCTTTAATGATGCTAAATTAAATGTTTTGCTCGAAAGGGATTTTTCCTGCAATTCTTCTTCTTCCTGTTTCGTTTCGCCATTTTCTTGGAATTTTTCTATTACGGATGTTCACTTAAAGTTAATTCATGTTAAAATTTGATAAAAAGTGAATCTATGTGGGAGTAACCTAAGATACAAGTAAATCCATATAACCCCTGCATTTTCAAATTGTTATCAGAGTAGGTTACACTAATTTATTGTGTGATATTATTTTTGGGATTACATGGACAATTAATATAATGGGATATCTATTTTGATGGGTAGAATTATGCATATTAGAAAGATGAAATGACGGGCGAGTTTGGCTTGTCTGTGAAGAGAGTGGACACTGCCCACTGTCAATTCTTGTAGATAATATGAATTTAAATGGATTGATTTGAACTCCCAAGGCTTAAGTCAAATTTCCAATGTAGTCAGAATTGAGGAATGTCGTTGGATAATGACATGTACCAGGTCTACGAAAGTGTGGGATACCCTCTAACTCAGTCACGAGGGTACGGACGCGGTGAATGCTTCTGATCTGAAAATATTACCATACAGTTTGAAACCATTACCATGCTAGAGACTAAGGCTTTTGATTATTTTTATGCACGTTTATTTGATATAGTCAATTCTATCTTTTATTTCGGCAAGAAAATTCCTAAGACGAGACTTATGAAAAATATATTGAAAGCCCTGCAATCCGATTTTATCCCTAACGTCTTTGTACTTAATGCATTATTAATTTTAGATACATTTAGGTTAGAAGAACTCATAGGATATCTTAAGACTTATGAAATCGATGATTCTTAAAATTCAAAAGAAAAATGAAATAGGGATTTTTTGAATGCCCAGACTAAAAAGAAAAAGGAAAAGCTTTTTGATAATGAGACTATATTTGATTTTGAGCTTGATGATCTTGAAATGTTTGCAAAAAAAAGTCTCAAATATAACAAAGAAATTTATTCAAAAGAAAATAATGGTTTTAAGAAATATAAAAATAAATGAGGGTAAGAATGTTTGTGAGAATGATCAAGCCGAGGTATTTAATATGAGGGGAAAGTACACAAAGCCCACGAGTGTCCCACTAGGCTAAAGAGACATGGCAAAGGAAAAGTTGCATACAAAGTCACTCTTAGAGATAGTGACATCGAGTTGGTGGATTTCATGGATTAATGACTACATGAAATGTGTCTTATGTTCACGTCCTGCCATGTTAGTATTTATAATTTATCCCACACAAATATTGACATTTCTAACCATTAATAGCCTCAATAATTTTTCTAACCATTTTAGAGATAGTGAGGGATGATGAGATTTTTAGTGAGGGAGAAGGTGGACTGTAATGCACCTACATCGAACTTCACAATGAGTTTTTGAGAACCAAAAAAAAGAAAAGAAGTTTGACTCTTATGATTTTTGAATTAGAGGTGAATCATCTGTGACTCAACTCAAGAAGCTCAAAGTTTCCTTATGTGAGGATTTTATTATGATTGATTAGGAAAATACCAATTTGATCAACATTGCGTCTGTCTTATGAGAGATTCTCAAGATTCATTGGAATGTCTTGAGAAACTTGAAGACCATGTTTCCCACATTGATAAAGATCTCGAATGTACCCGGGATGTCAGGGTCACTATAAAGAACATGCATGAGATGATTGGAATGATGCTCATTAATACCGTATTAGGTTTTAATGAGAGTTAAGGAATAGGTTACGATGGTGCATCTACTTCGAATGTCGTACCCAAAATGATTCTCATGTTTGTGATTGATCATTACCGCCCTTGATTTAATCCTCCAAAGAGATCTCTACCTAGAATATTTAACCAATGTCGACCCAAGAAGTTCTACGTTTTTCCCTTGCAAACAAAGATATCACCTTCAGGAGTTTTGATTTAAGCTATGGAGAGTTTCTCACTCACATGTTTGCCGATATGATCCCGCACGAGTTAATGGATGTTCTCCCGCATAAACTCCCACACACCATTCCAATGATTCTACCTTACATCACCATAGATAAATTCAGAGTTTTTTTTATTGCAATTGTGGTTTTTAGTCAAAACTTCTAAATGTTTAATGGAATGATTTCAAAGAACAAGTATTCCTATTGGGAACACCTCCTGGACTAATGGTTGAGGTTTGGACATTTACCTATTGTAGGGTGATTATATTGTTCATATCATTTGTCCCTATTGGTAGATTGTTTTTTTATGTATTTTTATGGATTAAGTTGAAAAATAAAAAAAAATTAAAAAAAAAATCGACTTTCATGAAAAATGTTTAAAAAATTCGAAAAAGATTTTGACTCTGATACAATTTTTTAAAAAGACAAAAATATATTTGGTTTTTAACATATATGGATGTGAATTTAAGATGTTTGAATAATCCATGCATTCCATCCATTCATGTGATTAGTTCTTTAACACCTTCCCTAGAGGCCGGAGTTATCATGTTATCTCCGGCGCCGGTGCGTCTAACCACCTTATTCTAACTAAATGCAACAATATTCACCTGCATTTGTCGTTGATTGTCCACTAGGAACAAAGGCCCACTGCCAACTTATTCATTTCTGACTGAGGTGGGGCTTTGCTGGTGCTAGGCCTGCCTATAGTAGGAGGATCTGATTCCATTGAAAAGTTCATATGATCAGAAAAAACCAAGTGATGTACCGGATGTGAGATGGATGGACTAAAATTGAGATTGAACTGAAACCAAAGCTCTTTCAATGGTGGTTCAATCTCAACCAACTGTGAGGTTGAAGCACCACCGGAGAATTCTGTGGAGTAGCTACAGATAAAGAAAGTAAAATGGCTATCTTGTTCCCACAGACGACGTTAGATTGATAATACCAGAGTTGGTATCACCACGTCAATATGTTGTGTGAGCTCAAAACCAGACAATAATAGAGTATAACAGATATATGTAATACAAATATAGACGAGGCACAGGAGAAGATAACACCATATATATGTGGTTCAGCCTTTGAAGGTCCTAATCCATCGTGTGAGTGTGTAAACTCCACTAAATATGGGCTCTAATGGACTTCGATTACAAGCAGTCAATCTTTTTTATGTTTTTAACATATTTTTAACTAGGTTTGACAATAAGCCATCCTTTATAATTATATTGAAGAAAAATATTATAGTGCTTAGGGGTTATAGTGTACCCCCCAAACAGGTAATAAGCACGTGTGGAATGTTCCTAGCCAATGAGGGGGAGCCAGCTATCTCTGTCACATGTAGGTCATGATGATCAAATATTCCCTCACGTATGATGGAGACGTTGTTATAGAAATTTTGGTTCACGTGTGATCTGCAGCCCACATGCACACTCTCACACGTCTCCTAATGCACGCGCCTTGCCATCTGTCAGACCTCGGCCGAGCATTAAGGTCGAGTTTGTATTGTTGATACATGGACCACTAAGGAATTCACACCTGTCATGTTGATAAGTCTCGGTCTATCTTTATCATCCTAATGGAGGTTGAGGACGACGGCCAATAATACCCAGAATTACTACTTTAAAACACATTGACAAGTCTTCAATGCCGAGGTCGAGACACCCTGTGTTGATTTATTGGTCGAGTTAGTCCAGTCGAGTCATTCCTGGTTGAGTCATAATTCTCAAATTCTAGATGGATTGGTGATCGTCGTCCTTGGCCAAGGTGGTGTGATCATAGACAAGGCTATAATTAGCATATTAATCTAAAACCTAATGGCCCCTTTTGGGCATATATTATCTTTTTATTTCCTTTAAATTTTTTCATGCTCTTTATAACCTCTTTGGACCTTGGCTACTTTTTACACTGCCACACTTTTTTAGGTTCGATATAAATGATGGCTTAATTGCAAAGGATATGTAAACCTTTCCTAGCCCTTCCCCATTCACACATCATATATATAAACAAAGTTCTCATGTGCAACGATTCTTAGATGCACTACTTTCATTTCCATGTTTTATCGCATTTTGTTTATTTTAATGACATGATTTGAGATGGAAACACTTTGATCAACATGTGATAGACAAGTGCAATAATAAAACAAATCGGTGCAAGTGTGCATTAAAGAATACTAAGAGTCAAACATGTCAAAAGTAATATAAATTACATATTAATGATTTCAAACATTATAAAGCACAAAATGAAATTATAATACGTATCAAATCACTATAAAATAGTCAGATGGATATGAAATGATGTTATGACTTGGTCATCCTAAATGTCCATTCATAAAATGTTAAAAAAAAATACAAAAATATTTTTGTCTTTTTCAAATATTTTATCAAAATAAAATCTCTTTGTCTTTTTCAAAAATTTTCGCAAAAAATAGAAAATCTTTTTGTATTTTTCCAAAATTTCTCAAAAACGAAAATCTTTTTGGTTTTTGAAAAATATATCAACAATAAAAAATATTAATACAAAAGTGTTACACACTAGCAATAGGGATAAAATATCATCATGAAAATCATCCAATTCTAGTAAACAAATCTAAACCTCAACCGTTAGGTACGGTGGTGACATCCTATGAAAAACATCCATCAAATCATGTGAAGTTTTGATTAAAAACTTAACTTGCTCTCGAATATGTGCAAACTCTCTCAGGTAATCATCCATATCATCATGTGTGTGTGTTTTGGGGAACACATGACAAAACTCTATGTGACACACTACCCAACTTAAAGAAAAATTCCCTAAGGTGTCCTCTTTTCTTGAAATGAGTGCAAGAATACACGGGACTAAGTACACTTTTCCTAAAACATTTAGGACACATTCTTATTTCGAGTAATAGATGCCTTGGTGGGTTAGGTTGAAATACATATGGATGAATCACAAACTCAGGTACCGACTATGGTGCAAAACGGGAAATGGACGCACCGTCATAACCTATTCCTAATCTCTCACCATTAACCAAAGAGGGACCAAGGAGCATATTTCCAACCTTCTTAGATGTATCCCCTATAGTCACCTTTACCTCCCAAACACATTGAAGATCTCTATGTAGTTGTGACACATAGGATTCAAGTTCCCTCTGTTCCCATCCTACAACGATCAACTTCTTACTGAAAGTAACCTTCACCTTCTTAAGTTGACTCGTCGACGCTTTAAATCGCCTCAAACTTCTCTCTCTCTCTCTCCAAGTTTAACACCCTAAGACCTAACTCCTTATTCAACTTCTTTGCCTTCAAGGTCTCGACATATAAACCCCTAAATGCTATTTGGAGTTCACTTCCACCTTCACTCTCAAACTCGCTCTCACTTGAAACACTCAAATCATCATCGGGGCTCTCAAGTGCATAAGTATCCTCATCGACATGAGACAAAATAGGTGTTCTCACGAGACTTTCCATAAAAGCAACAAACTTACCATGTGATGACTCATTCGTGGAATCACTCGCCTCTTTCTCATTATCGCTAAGAGTGGTTGGCATGGCAAATTTCTTGCCCTTTATCTTTAGCCTAAGGGAACACTCAAACGCCTTAGGATTTTTTACCTCACACTCAAAAAATCTCTCATATTCCTTTTTCTCTTTGTCACCGATCTATTTGGCCTCACATTTCTTTTTATTTTTCTCAATAAATGTTTTATTGGAAGAATTTTATTTTGAAAATTTAAGAAACATTTTGAAATTTTTAGCAAGCCAGGATGTTTTTTGCACGAAAGGGTTCTAAAAATTCTCGTGCGGGGCACCAAAATTACCCTTAAATCCTCTTAATCCACTCACTTTCTCTTGAGATATAACTTTTTAGGCGGGTATCATCAGGCATTTATCTGTTGAATGTCCCGCATCTCAAATAACACACACCTTTTCTATAGGGCATGGATGGAGCCGTTTGCTTCTCTTACTCGTACTTCGAGTATTTCTCTCATGTTCCTCTCAAATTGGTCATGTAAACTATCTGACAAAGTATTTTTGTCTACATGGTACAGACTGAATGCAAAAGGAGTGATGGATGCTTGCCGAGGCCAATTTTATTCACTAGGATCGATGTGTCCCACGCTTGAGTAGTCTCGATGACATACTTAAGGTGGATCTCACCATCATTAGCATTAATCTAGAAAAAGGGTACATCACACATAGTTTCAATGAGTTGCTTAGAGTGTATATTTAGCCCATTTTGAAAGAATAAGATAAGTTGTTGTGTATCAAGACCATGGTAAGGGCATGAAGTGACTAACTCGTTAAAATGCTCATGACATCGATCGAATGACTCATTTTTTAGTTGTCGAAAAGTTTGAATTTGATCCTTAATGGAGTTCGTTCGATGCGGAGGGAAGAATTTTTTTAGAAATTTGGATTGTAACTCATTTCATGACGTAATCGAGTCTGGATATAAAAATAATAGCCATGTCTTAGCTTCATCCTTTAGAGAGAAAGGAAAAAGATTGAGGCGGATCACATATTTGGTGCATATTTTATCACTCAATGTTTCGCACGCCTCCTATAACTCACGAACATAGAGATATGGTTTCTCCGACTCCATTCCATGATAAGTGGGAAGTATTTGGATCATCTCATTCCTAAAGTGAAATTTCCCTACAATGTACGAGATTAGAATGCATCCCGAAGTGACTGATCGCTCGGGATATAAGAATTCTCTCAAAGGGTGATACGGGGCCTCTCCCTCACCCGTACCATGACTTGCCTTATCAGACATGTCTCTCTCTTCAGGTGACTCAGTATCATCACTCGGTGTGCTCGGAGTGTAACCTAAATTGTAGCCTGATGGGTAACTCGAAGTGTAATTATAATGATCACTTGAAGTGTAACTTGCTATGGAGTTTGGCGGTGTAGGATGTGGAACCCAAAACTGAGGTATGTTAAGCGTATGTGGGCAATCAGGATTGTACACAACTAATGGATTCTCGTAAATGCGATTTTTCATGAAAGGACTATGAGATATGTTGTATCTTTTTGGATTTTTTTTATATTTTCTGATTTTTTTGGATTTTAATTAATTTTTGGTCAATGGTTTAGATTAACTCGATCTAACCCAAAGTCTACCTAAATCCCCAGCAACGAAGTCAAAAACATGACGCGACTCAAATGTGTCTAAAGTGCGTGCTTATATAGGCTCTAGTGCAAGTCTATTGCATAACTAATAAACCTGGTAAGATGGGTTCGAATCTACATGGAAATAGGACGAATAATTGTGATGACGAATGGTAAGACGGTCAACCCTAACCTGACTCTAAAAAGAAACAAAAAAGATGATCGAAGTGGGGAAATTTCTATCAACTAAAAGCAGGTTAATTAAACTAATTATGAAACTAAACATATAAGAGTAAGCTAATTATGATTTACTACATATGAATGGGAAAAATAGGTTAGAATGCAATCCCCCGACCCTATTACGTTTATCGGATATAAAATGAGTTATAATTAATTAAATCCAATCTTTATTAATCTCAAGCTTTATATATATGAGGGTACTATCCCGCACCATACATAATCAAAAGTAAGAATAAAGTGGGGTCATAGTAGTTACACAAGCGTCGCACTCTTAAGCATCCCAGTTACCTAGGGCAAACAAGATCAAAAGTCCTACAATGGTTGTGATCCCAACACAACATGATTCGATCATTTACTTAATTCAGGGAACTAATTTTACACATATGAAAAACACATCGAGTTGGGTTAATGCATCCCATGCCCTAAAATTCTAGCCTAGCATGGTGCAATTAACAAAAACTAAGTTTTCTACGGTGCAACTGAACTCATAATAAAATTTCTTCTAAAGAAAAATAAAGATGTAATATCTACTGGGAATTAGATAATTATGTTAGAATTATGGAAATCAAATAATATATAATAAAAAGAAATCAACTTTATTGCATAAATTGTAATTGAGAATTAACAGCTGTAATTTGTGAGCTTCTAGGGTTGTGCTTTACTTTCTCTCTCTAAAACTATGTAAAAAAAATCTCTCCCATGTTTGGGAATCATTTTGAATAAATAACCTATGAAATTACAAGAGTTTTAGCCACACAAGACTCTAGTTGGAAAACTAGGTATTTACAAAATTCAAGCTCTGTACTGATTCGACTTGATGTTTTAGTTCGGTCCGGTGTATATCGGATCCGTTCATTTACTTTTTACATCGGATATGTCCTCTTCATAAAGGTTATTTAGTGGTTTCAAGGGTCCAGAATAGTTCGTTTATCATGAAATTTGGATAGGTCCGGGTCCTTGGATCAATTTCTGTTCATTTTCTCATCATTTTCTAATGATTATCTCTCATCTTTCAAGGCTCATTACTTTTGCTCCAGGACTCAAATTTGGACAATGTTTCTTCCTACGTTCTTGTAGACTCGTGGTCTTCAACTTTCATTTTAGGTCCTCGTCTGGAATCTAGCTGCAAATTACTCTTTTTCCCTTTTGACTTTTATTCCTTTTCTTTTCTTCCGGGTTCTTTCTTTCTCTCATGCATTAAGTACCTGCAAAATTTATGAGAAATACAAAAAACTTGGGTTATTTGTTAAAAGATGTTAGTATCATAGATATGAGATAAATCAACGCATTTTACATCGCCCAAGGTGATAAAAGCCTCCAAATTAAAAGGATAAATCAGAAGAATTTATGACTAATCAGTGGTATGTCGATGGTGACGATGGCGGTAAAGGAGGTTCCGTTAATATAGGTTACTCGCATTTCTTATAATTTTTATTAAGTAGTAGGGAGTCATTTAGAATGCCACACCGTCATCACGTGTCGGTGTCTAGGTTAATGGGGATTATGCATATGGCACTCCGGTCTAATGGATATTTTTTTATATTTTATTTTCTATTTCCATTAATTTTTTCATTGCTCTTTACTGATTGGATCTTCTTTTTTATGCTCTTTGCTTCCAGTATGTATGGGTTTCGACTAACTAGTTATGGGACATCAAGGACCGAATAGCCTTCATGTCTAATTATATAACAATGTCTGCCACCTCTTGCTTGGGCCATTTATCACCTCGAATGAAGGTTCCGGGTTTAGGAGTGGAGGATTTACTACTCGTCTTCAAGGAAATTATGTGCGCTATAGTGGTTGAGGTTTTTTTGGATTGTTGAGGGTTCGGTCAAAGTCGCATTTATATTTTTTTGTTTTGTTCTTCATATTTGAAAATTTTAATCATGTGAAGAAATAATATATATATATATACACACCCCCGCTTTGTTATTTTTCTTGAATTAGTGACTTATCCTATATGCACTTTGATTTTTTGATGAGATTGTTTTATTATTTGATTGCACTTTCCAGCATACTTGTGTACTTCTGTATGGTTGGGGGTTAAACGGAATTCCAGAAACTTTATTTTTTATATTGATTTCTGGGTATAAAAGGAGAGTGTATGGGGTGTGTTTTATCACCAACACCCACATTTCTTTTCTTACTTTTCACTTCTCTATTCCCGAAATGTCCCCTATAATGTATGAGGAATTATCTCTGAATCTTGAAGGTTGTGAGTCCAGGTTCATCTATAATGTTGATTATGATACTCTCAGTGACGTAGTCGGACCATATAATGAACTTTGTTAGCAGTGGTGGTTCAATTTTCATCGTAAGAACCATGTTTTTTGTTTTGACTTCGATAAGGTATGTCTTACACATGAGGAAATCTCAGCAATGATGGGAGTTAGCCCCAGTGTTGCATCAATTATGTACATTTTTTCTCATTCTCCACAGGCATTTTTGGCTGTGCTTTCTCCATTTTTTATCTTCAGCAGCTTGATCGTTGTTTAATGGAGGGACTAACTCTCTTCCGGTGGTTATGTAATTAGTGCATCAAAGGGGTTTTAATGATGCTGACTTTGCCAAAGCTATTTCTTTGGGCCTCACAGCGAGGTTATTACTGATGACAGGGTACTTGACTATTGATCCCCAAGTGGTTATTATTACAACAAGGATGTCTTACCAATGTAATCCTATGGCGGTGCTCCTACTGGATACGTTGAATTATCTCGATGCTTGGAAAGAGGGTCATGCTGAATTTTTGAGGGGGACCTCGGTGATATTGTCCATGTGGATTGCATAGAGGTTTTGTATAGCGGCTCTGCAAGAGTACCTCATGGTGGGTTGCCTAATTTCTTTGTCTAGCATTTTTTAGTTTTGATCCATTAATAGAGAATTGGGTCAACTATTTTGTGAAACACGAAGCTCGGTATCTTCGTTGGTCGGTTCCATGGTGGGGGAATTTGTATCCTAGTTTGCACCCACGAGAGTACTAATATGTGATGTTGGTTGGCCGCCATTAAACCCCTTTTATTTTCCTTGGTGGATCCTGTGCCAAGATGGGTGGGAACAAATTGTGCCTCATCTATATCAAACTTATTCCTGATGGAAGACTTGACTGAATCATTAGGGATGATATTAGGTTCCTTGTGGCAACACCTCCGTCCGTTTACCAATTCATCAAAATCCATAAGAGGGATCTTACATTTGTTTGCGGACTACCTAAAATGGCTGTGGAAGCGGGTAGCAGAGATGATTATAAAGGAAGAGACTGGACAAACGTGGCTTTTCGCGTTCGACACCATTGAGGAGAGTGTTGTGACTTTTTCCATGCTTATCATGGATTATATGTATATGGAATGCATTCGATGTGTTAACTTGGACTGTAAGACTTAAGGACCTCCAGGGGTAGGGAATGATGACAAAGCGGTGTCGTCTAGCTATTGATAATAATTTCTTTGAAGCTACGATAACATTTTATAGGGATAGGATTATTTATGTTTTGGGTAGTTTTGTTGTTTTTTATGTGGGGTTTGGGATGATTTTTGTGAAGTTGGTAGGGATCAAGTATATTTGTTTAAGATCGTTTTGCTAGGGGACGTATGTTTAAATCCTTTTACTGATACTTCGTATAATGTATGTATCCCTTTAATAAAAATAAAAATAATTTTGATCATATAGAGTTGTGCCTCTTGATGTGTTTTGCATTTGAATTATCTATATCAGTTGCTAACGTATATATAATCCTTTTGTTCGTGTAAAAGATAAGGTGGACCACAATTCTCGAAAGCTAGAAAATAATAGCATTTTATGAAAAAAAAGGTAATTGTGCCCATGTATGGAGTATGGGATGCCTCCGTACCTCTAGGGGTTTTGAAAATTTTCATCAGTTTCATTTTGAATAGAAATGTTGTTGAGAGGATCACGTCCCATGTAGTATTGGGTGGGAGTAAGTGAATAGATATTTTTTGGAATACAATGAGGACAAGAAGAGTCAGAGCCTGCCCGAAATTCAGACTAAGAGTAAAATTTCTTGATACGATATAGATTTAGTGGATGAGTCATATCTTCTCCGTCGAGGTCTGTGAGCATCACTGTGCTGCCTGATAGAATTTTCTTCACAATGTATAGGGCGCTCCAATTTGGTTTGATTTTCACTCGGGGGTCTGATACGAGTTCAATGACCTCCTTCAGCATAATGTCTCCTTATTGGACACTATGGCCATTAACTTTACGGTTGAATGATCACGTTATCCCACGATATTACCTTTGTATATTATATATAACCTTAAGTCATTTTTCATCCACGAGTAATAGTTCATCAGAATAGCTCTAATGACAGTCTTCTTCGCTGAACCTACTTTAAAGCATGATGTGGATGGACGGTATTTATATCTCAATGGGTAGGACTTCTTCCACTACGTATACTAGAGAATAAGGGGAAGCCCCAATAGGTTTTTTAATAGAATTCAAAATCCCCAAGAATGTGGGATCCGATCGATCCAATCTTTAAAATTATTGGTTATCTTCCCGATGATATTTTTTAGGCTTTTATTAGCGGCTTCAATAACACCATTGGTTTGGAATCAGTATGGGGAATATTTGTGTCTCTAAAACCCATATTTGTCGACCATTTATGTGACATAGCCTCGACGTGGAGTCCATTATCTAACACTAACTCACGGGGAACCCCGCATCGGTAAATAAAGTTCTTTCTGATAAATTTAGCCATTTTATTGGCATTCAACATTGCCTATGATTCATCTTTGACTCATTTGGTGACGTAATCAATGGCGACCAGGATAAACTCATGACTGTTAAAATTTTTGGGGAGTGACCTTCCCTATAATGTCACTACAAAAAAAATGCTTTTTTAGATGGTGCTCCAGCCGTCTCAAAAAGTTCTCTGGTCGTATAAAAAGGCTTTTCTGACGCCATTTGAGACGACAAAGGGGCGTAATATTTGACCCCCATTTTAAAACCTTTTTGAGATGGATTTTGTGATTTTCAGTCATCTCAAAAAGTTTTTTTAGATGCGAAATACGCCGTCTCAAAAGGTCACTTCTTAAAGGACCCTTTTGAGATGGCGAAAAAGCCATCTTCTAAAGTTATTTTTAAAGGCGCCAACAAACGTCCCAAAAGAGTTTTTCAGAGGATAACTTAGCCGTGTCAAAAATTCCTCATTTATGGAACTATTTTAAGATGTCAAAGAACATGTCTTTAATAATTTTGCGCCAAAATTAAAACTTCATCCATTCCATAATATGGTCAATATAATCTAAAACAAAAACTCTTAAAAATAATATAGGACATAGTTGACATCCCATTTCAACAAATATAAAACACAATCTTCCATTCAACATAAATTCTAGTCCATACGAAGATAAAATAGACAATTTCAACATTGTGACCACCAAACTAAATATATCCACAAAATCCCACTTGCATCATTAGAATAAATACATAAAAACCAATTTATTCCTAACATAAAATAATGTAAGTAAAGTAAACTCTCAATCTTAAAGCATATACCTCCATCAAAACGTGTCTTTCTTTGTCCATAAAATATTTCGACCTGGAATAAAGTTTATTTAGTTTCAGTATCCATAAACAAAGAAGTAATCTTTTTATTAGCTCCTATTTATGACAATCTTTAAAAATCTTATCAAATTTGTATATCTTCATATTATTTACTTTTAAAACTAGTTAATATTTTTTAAAATAATTCGGCAAAGTTTCCTTTATTTATTCATGAAAACCAACATGTTTTATCAAAAAATTAACTCAAAAACAACAATAGAAGTAGCCACAATATTGTAAACAACTAAGGGTGGAATAGCCACAACATATATCCTATATGTCCTACATTGTTTTTCTAACAGTTTGATGATAAAAGTTTTGCCAAATCTACATCTTAATTTAATTTAAAAGTGGTCATATAAATGATCACAGTTACTCTAATTAAAGTTTAACAATTTACCTGAAGTACAATCTCAAGACGTGTGTGATTACATTGCCCCTCATCGCAGTAATATCCATCAGAAAGTTTCACAAATGCGTACCCAAGCCTACAAGAAAATTTGCTACATACAAGGAAACATGAAAGTAAAATAAACAAAAACAATCCAACAGTTGGATGTATTAAAAAATATCTTTAATCCAGTCAATTCTTGCCTCTACTACCCTTCCCAAATAAGTCTTTCATTGTTGGTCACTAATTCTTTAGTTTATAAGTTTACTAGTGAAATGCTTGTGACTGAAGCCACGACAAAAAATTCCAAAGTATAAAATCGTGCCTAATATAAATATTGTGGGGCAATGTAATTCTTTAGTTTTTTGGGTTGTTTTTACCTTTTTTTGCCATTTTTAACCCTAATTGTCTAAATCTTCAACATAATTGCCTAAATCTGAAACATTATTTCAAATTAGATTTTCGTTACTAATTAAACTTAAAGTTTTAAAACAAATTTCAGTAAGAACTAGTTTTCGGGACAAACTAAAATTTCACCAACACATTATTTTTTAAGAACAAAATTTCAACGTACTAACAACTAAAAATTAATTAACCACTAAAAACTAATCAAATAATGAGATCTATTGAAAAAACAAAGTCAAACGAAAGGGGGTTGCTCTTTTGTTTGTGGTGGATGAAAAAGGAAGGGGGATACTACAACCTTCTTCAGTACTCTGCTTCGTCAGCACTCAGCAAGGAGGGGGCTGCATGAGAAGGGAGAGACTGGAGAAGAACAGGGGCGGGAGGTGACCATATGAGGAGGGAGAGAACAAGAGGGTTGGAGCAAGTGTTCAGGTGAGGAGGAGAGAAAATAAAAAAGTGGTCGGTTTGTTAAAGACTAAAGAGAGGATCCATTTTTTTAGGTTAAAAATCTTTTGGTTATTTATATAATTGCCCCCATATCTTTAAGAATGTATAAATAGGTCTAATATGGGATAGATTCATCATAATAAGCATTAAATATACGTTTATGAGTTAATATAGGCAACTTACTGAAATTTAAGTCTACATTCTCTACTGGCAGTATAGAAGTAGTTTCCACATACGCTGGTTCACTGGACCTTCCAAACACATCAGACACAATGTATTCTCTTCTGGAAATCATCCTGATTCTTTAAGACAGTTTCCACAATGTGTATGACATGCCTCCTCAATAGATAACCCTATTATCCCTACTAACAATGTATATAAACTTTATAAGAAAAATATTCATGTGAGAGAAAGACTACATCATAAAAATGTATATATAATATATAATTTAATGATAAATTACAATTCTAATTTCAAACATGTGTTTATCTAGGACACTCTTAACATGAGAATGACATATAATGGTAAGATAAATCACACTATACTAAACAGTGAATAATTGATCATAATTATGTTTATACAAGCAGAAATACATATATGAATAATTATATATCAAAGAATACACACGCACATCCCTACCCATATTTGAAAATTTATGGAATTTGTGTATTTTTATTTGGACTCGAACGGTGATAAACTAGAGTAATGTTGAACCCTGATATTAAGAAGCTTAGAAATGAGAAGAGTGTAGCAAAATTTGCACAGTATGCTGTAGAATCAACTTTAAAAGGGGTTTATGCAAATAAAAAAGAGGATGATTATATTCCTTTTCTCTTCTTACGAAAAAATCTCTATGTTCACACCTAGATGGTCATGATAGAATCCCCACGAATGGGTGCAGATTGAGAGAAGTCTTTTTCTTCTTGGCCATAGAGGACCAATGAAAATATATGCAATATTAAAAAAACATATGAACAAAATGTTATAAAAATTGTAATTAATGATCGTGTGGATGACCTACGATTTGTTTAGATCATGTGTCACTACTAGATGCAGCTCATTGCTGCCAAGTTCTCTGTTATAATGAAGTTAGAAATGTTGCTTGAATATAGTTATCCATAGAGTAATAAAATTCAAACTCGATTAGATTGAAGATTTACAAATGATTCAACATACAACCATAGTAAAATAAGTCCAAATCACATACAAAATGCTTGCTGATCTCAACTAATTTATCTAAAAATCCTTTATGTGATGCTGACCATTTTTCTAAGTGTAAAGGAAAGAGAGGAAGGCAGTATGTAGTGAAAAATTCACCAAAGAACTAGAAGGAATAAATATCTACATATGAAAATTTTCCATTATGACAGTCACTGTTAATGTAGAAGTTACTTCTACTAGGTAGTGTCTGTTCGTGTTCTCGGTTTAGTATAATTGATCGATTTTTTTTATAAATAACGTGATATCAGGGATCGCCTATAAAGAGAGAGGGAAAAATCATATTTGACACTAAAGTCTCAAATTTTGATTAATTACTTTATAGAGTTTATGGTGTGGAGATGAATTTCTTCAAATCGGTTCTCTATAATTGTGAATGGCCAACCAACAAGATTTTGTTACATATTTCAGGGGATTGAGACAAACGAATCCAATATCCCCAAGTATATTTGTTTTGATAGCATAAGTTCCGAGTAGAGGCTTATAGAATCTTATGGAATATTGAAAAGTAAAGATTTATTCTCATCCTAATGGTTTCCTATAATGAGTTAGCTCAGTTTTGACGATGACTTGATATATTTGCTAATTGTTCTAAAAATAGTTTGAAGAATCTTCTTATTTTTTTCATAGCAATGATAGTGCTTCAGGTCAATTAATCAACACCTCTAAAAGAACCTTTACAACTGGGGATAAAGTTAATAGTAGGAGGAAACAAGTTAATGTAGAATCTATAGATCTAACATTTTCTAAATTGCATATTTGATATCTTTGGTGTTCTTTATTCAAAAGAAGATGTGAAGGTTCTTTTTTTAAAGGCCTATTGGAAAATTCAGCATGAAATTCATCATTGGAAGAACAAATTCTTATACTATGGAGGCAAACACATTCTGATAAAATATGCTTTAAACTATATGCATTTGTATTTTCTCGCATCCTTATATCCACGTATGGTTATTTTTCCAAATATTGAGAAAATATTTTCTTAAATTCTTTTGGAGTGTAAATAAAAGCTTTTGTAAGAAACATAAATTGATCCTTTGGGGTAATATATGTTATCCTATTGATGAAGGAGGTTTGGGATTTAAATCAATGGGTGATTAGTAAAGCATGTTGCATGAGGTCAGCTTGGAAATATAAAACCGATACAAGTATTTGGGATCATTTTTTGAGAATTAAATATAAGAAGATTGATACCGAGAGAGGGTATACAGGTAATATATTCGCAAAGTGATGAATCTTGTACAGAACTCAACAGTTGAAATGGATGGGAAATTTATTTTTGTCTTTGACAGATGAGAAAAGTTTTCATTTTCTTCCTCTTTTAAGACTATTAGGAAAAGCATTTTCATTACACCTATAGCTAAATCTACATGAGTTAATTATGTGCCTTCTAAAATATTCAGACTTCGCAGTTAAGACTCAATCATGATCGACTGATTAAAAGGGTACCTTTCCCTATAAAATTATAACCCTTCACCTTAATGAAGGAAGAAGTCAACCAGGTCTTTAAAATAATCTATTTAGACGACATACAAAGTTTTCTGACCTAAACAACTTGCATACATGTCAAAAACTTCAATGACATGCTTCAAATAGGTATTATCACCTCTACAAAATAACATAATATCATCATCATTGATGAGGTGCCTCGGTACTTTAAACCACTTAATAAATTTATTTCTAAAATGAAATGCGTAAAGAGTCTGAAGAATAAATTTCCAATCAATAGGGCCAAGAACTGATTTAGAGTTCATATGGAATAATGTATTCTTGATGTCATTAACATCAGTCATATTAGTGATGCAGTCATTATCTATAAAATAAATCAACTTTGGGACAACATAAAAGACACTGTTGTTTATAGTAACTCCCAAGTCTGTAATGTAAAAAGAAGAGACATAAGAAATAATATGATTTTTGATAAGGGCATGGTTAGTGAAACCAAATATCTATACATTAAATTTATTTAGGATTCCTTTTAAATTCTTTAACTTCTCTTTAAGAACATACACCGAGGAGCCCCCTATGTGAAAGTTATTCTAATTATAATTAACCATAAGTAAGGATAGTGGATGATCAACCCAAGAAGCAATACATTTGAAAGATTTTGGGCTTCACTGAAAAATAAATTTTCCTTCAAGGAGAATGGTTTGGAGTCGATACAGATTTAACAAGGCCTAAATTGTTTAGACCTCACCAAGAAATGAGCTAAGCCTGTTTATACATGACTCTATCAAGTTTTTTCTCAACATTAGAGGTAGGACTGTTTTTCCAATTGATTATGATACCTTTAGGATTAGTGTTTATGAAAATGCAAATGTCAATCATTGCTTTCAAGTTTGAGAAAGCAAGACCATAATGATTCCTCAAGCCTTTGCATTCATGGGCTCCACGAACACTATAAATATTACATTAATTTCTTCTTATTCCTATTGGTATTTCAAATAATATTACATTCATGGAAAAGTACTCTCTCTCTCATTCAATTCTTTGCCTCTTATTTCACATAAAAAAAACTTTATTCGAGGGTGAAAACGCAAAGAGTGATACAAAGTAAGATTGCCTTATAATTTCAATGAACATCTTCTTCACTATTAAAGATTATAATAACACTGTCTTACAATGTTTTCCTTCTCCGTTGGCCCCTAATACGTTACTGATCACATTCCGATACGAAGTAAGACATGTATTTAACACTTTATGAAAATATGGAATGATAGTTTGTCTAGGCCTAAATAACAAAAAAGTTTCGACTCACTAGTGATGTTAGGGAGCATACGTGTTTAATATCATGGTCATTTCTTCTTAAACCCGCACAAATAAAGTATTAACAAACCCATATGTAGACAAATCATTACACATCCTGTGGAATAGGACTATTTTCATCCTCGGAACCTCATGACAAATTATATAATTGTATTTGAACATGAAATTTAATGCAAACTCTCTATATTCTCTAAAGTTAATGTGAGGAACCCTCGTGAGATATCAGTTACTATGGTTATGCCTCATACAACTATGGAGGTCTTAAGAAAGGAAATCCAATATCTCCCATCTTATACATTATTACTGCTGAGGTTATAAGTAGAGGACTTTATAGACTTATAACTCAGAAAAGCATGAAACCCTTCTCTAATCCTAGTGTAACTTGGTAATTTATCACTTAAGCTTTGTAAATGATGTTATTATTTTTCTAAATTGGGAGAAAAAAGTGTTAAAACCTCATGAAGTTTGTAAATCATTATGAGGAGGCTTCTAGTTAGTTAATCAACAAAACCAGAAGTTACTTTTAACTAATGCCCACTTTTAACCTCAAAATAAATGTCTAGTAGTCAATTTCGAGAACCAAGATTCCAATGAGAACACTGACATATCATGTAAGTTACTTTTGTACCTTTTAGGGTGTTTGTTGGTCTGTCTAGACCACTCGATTGTTGTTTTAATTTCCATACCCTAAATCCCATTTTAGACGCACATTGAACACTTACTAGTCAATTTCAAAAACTAGGAGTCTGATGAGACACGCCACTTCCTACAAGTTACTTTTTAACTCTTAGGGTGTATATACCTCTATCCCGACCACACGGTTGATGTTTTGATTTTTCCCCACCTAAGTTCCATTTTTAACCCCAAAATAAATGTCTACTTGTCAATTTCAGACAATCGGGAGTCCGATGTGGTCATAGACACTTCATATTAGTAGCGTTTGAACCTCATGGCGGTTTTATGTGTCTCCCTAGAAAAATCGATTGCTATTTTCATCTTTTTCCCCTTAAATCATATTTCTAACACCAAAACAAGAGTAAACTAATCAATTTCGAAAATCGAGTCCGGCGAGGACACAATGACTTCTCTCAGGTTACCTTGGTACCTTTTGGGGTATTTCTGTCTCAATTCATGCTACTTCAGCATTGTTTTCAATTTTCACCCCCAAAAGCTCAGTTCCAAATAAATATAAATAATCAATAATTCTAACTTGAATGGTATAAACAACTTGCATGGGACATGAATTAATTAACAAAAACAACATATCAATAATTCTTATTAATATTCACACAAACTAGTTAACAAATATTCTCGTAGATTAATCTAAGAGCTATACTACAATAACCAATTGACAAACCAGGTTTTCAATTGGCTCACCCTCAACCTCCCAACAGCACTACCAATCAATCCGTTAAAAGAAATAAACGAAATATCTAACATCATGAAATGTTTAAATTTATGAAAAGAGGGCATACATACCACATGCAATAGTACAGTCATCACTGGTGGAACTAGCGTGATTAGCATTTCACTTTATACCTAATTCAAGCAAAAACACATTAATTCCCCTACAACCAAAACAAAAAATCAAAGTAACAAAAAATAATTACAATTATAAACACTCCTGAATATCCATAATATGATTCTTAAAAATAACACAGTTGTCCATAACGATATGTGCATCAAACAATCAAAGTTCAATAACTCAATTAACTACAAACATATGATCTAAGTATTTTATGTAAATTGAAGTTACGATTAGGTATTATAATGGACCCCGAGTCTGAAGAGCAACATCATTCCGCTTCTTGATTTCAAAACGTTTTGATTTCTAGGATAAAGGACATTTGCAAAAAAATGGCGTATTTTTAACAAAATATTCCTCGCAAAATATGCATCTCGGGTGGTTTTCTTTTCCACTTTTATAAATGAAAAATAATGTTCCCTATAAGGTTCCCTAAACTTGTATAGTGGAAAGGCCACTAAAATTTTTAATGTACGAGCATAAATTAACACATTGGATGACCTAACCCTTGTTGATAAAAAGGATTTTATTTACAAACATTCCAAAATCTATTGGATGAGCTAGACCGTGTTGATAAAAATCTATTGGATGAGCTAGACTCAATCATTACAACCATGAGTTAACTATAAAACTAAAATTTGAAACTGCCCAAGATTTTATGGTTTCCTAAAATCCCATTATGAATAAGTTCACATATAAGTCAGTGCTTTAATAAATGAATTAAAATCTAAAAATCCAACCCTTTTGCAAAAATGAATTAGCATTATGTCAATCAAATAGTTTAACATAATTTACCAAATCAAACTCAAGAAACTAGAAATTTCTATGTGATGTTTTTAGTTTTAAGCAGACCCTATAAATAATGGGGATTTGGAATTTCAAGAATGTCCAAAACTACAACATTTAAATAAAATCATTTAGTGATATACTTAATGATGCCAAATAAAACATATTCATAAGCGTTAAGGGTAAAAAATTAGAAACCCATATGCCATATTTCCAGGTATAAACTGACCTTTGGCTCATATTTTATCCCTCAGAGTGAAGGTGATCGAGTTTGGTTCTTATGATATAATGTAGAAAAAAATACTATTCTATTATTGTAACTAATTTCTATTATAAAAAAAAAACTCCAACTTTCCCAATAACCAACCAATTATATCAGCAACACATCAAATTACTTTTATATTACCTTTGCTTTCAATTAAATAGTAACTAAATAATGAAATTGACAATCAATATATAGCAAAACTAATTTGATGTCTTCAGCCATAAAATATCACTTTGATAATTTCCAATTATACTTAATCCCAATTTTTGAAACCCTAAGTAGCAACAACCTAAACCACCATAATCTCACCATAACCAAGAGAAAAGGGAACATGACTTACCAGTAGTGAGTGCAGGGGAGAGATGAAAGAGCGACTGTGTGAGGGTAGAAGTCTAGGGAAAGTGACGGTGGCAGAAGAGAGCGAGGTGGTTGAGTTTTGGCATGGGTAGAGAAACACGATGCTTAGGTTTTACTTTACTTTTTCTTTTTTTTCCCCTTTTGTTTTCTTTGTAGAAAGTTTCATTTCTATGCACAAGGCGGTAGTGAAAATTGTGACGAAGAGAACTAAATTATTCTAGTCATCTCATAAGGAGGACTATTTGAGATAGCCCTTAATATGCTGTCTCTTTAGTATCACTTTATAAGATGGGTAACACATTGCGTCTTACATAATATTAGTTTTTTAGATGGTTGTTTTTACCCGTCTCAAAATGTATGCTTCAGGGACTGAAATTTAAGTCGTCTAAAAAGCCTTCATCTTAAAAACTACTTTTTTCTAATGTGTCCATGCCCTAGGTGTAGATGGACTAGGAAGAGATCATGTTGTATAATTTCGGAAGTGTTCAAGTTTGGCAAATAGTTGGCATTTGAAGCATCTCTCAACATAGGCATTGAAATTTTGAACCAGGGTTGTCCAATAGTACCCTTGACGGATGATCTTCTTGGCAAGAACTTGATCGTTCATATGGGGTTTGAATTCCCCACTGTGTATGTTATGTTTCATTATTTCAATATTAGCCCTTATTATGCAATGTAAATTAGTTCCATTGAAGCTTATTTTGAAAATCACTTTATCACAGATGATGTATTGGGTAGTACATTTGCAAAGGTTCGCATGGTCTTTATTTCTTGAGTCATGGGGACACCTACCATGTTTGAGGAGGTTCCAAATTTTGTTGTACCATAACTCATCCATATCATGATATTCCTCGGTGACGAGCTCGATGTGATAGTAGTGATTGAGAATATCTTCTTTATAAACCATAAAAGGGACAATTATTATTCCTTTAAGCATATCCACCATGGAGACCAAGGTTGCAAGGGCGTAAGCTAAACTATTGTTTGCACAGGAGAGGTAGTGGATAGTAATATCATTATACTGGGAGGCATGCTCTTGTATATGGGCATGGAAAGATAGGAGCTTCTCATTTTTAACTTTCTATATTCTAAGGATTTTTTCGATGATGAAGCCATATTCCCTACAAACATTCATGTACCAAATCCCTTTATTGAAGGCGATCTTGAGGCCTACGATGCATGCCTCGTACTTAGTCATGTTGTTGGTTCAAGAGAATTCTATTTTAATGTCAATGGGTATGTGAGAGTCATAGAAGGCAATCATTAGTATTCTAATGTCGTATCCTTTATTTTTGGCATCTCCATCAAATAACATATGTCATCTAAGGTCCTCGTGAGAGGTGCAGATAATGTCTTCATCTAGGAATTCAGAACCCCTTACATTGGTTCCTTGCATGGGTTAATCAACAAGGTAGTGGGAGATGCCCCCACTTTTTTGGCCTGCTACATGATGTACACAATGTTAAGATCAACTAGCAACATCAACCAATGGGACATTGAGCTAGATAGAGAGGATTTTCCCATCTCTTATTTAATGGGATCCATTCAGGATATTAGTTTAATGGTAAAGGCAAGCATGTAGTGCCATAGCTTCTGTGTGACCCAGACTAGGGCAACACATGCTTTTTTTGAAGCAGAGTAGTTGACTTCCTACCCAGCCATGTTTTGACTCGCATAGTAGATGGTTCATTGCTTATGGTATTCTTCAATATATTGGGCTAAAAAACCTCCTGATAAAGAATTAATTACGGTTAAGTGAAGCAGGAGCCGCAGATCTACCTGTAGAGGCATGAGCACTACATGTTGGGTGAGCTATATCTTGATTTGGTTAAAGAGATCTTGGGAGGACTCATTCCAGACATTAGTTGAATTTATTTGGAAAAGTTTGAAAATGGGTTCACAGATAAAGGTCAGCTGCTTGATGAACCCACTAATGTATGGCAATTTACCAACGAATCATCGGATTTCCTTTTCCATTCGTGGCGTTGGCATCTCAAGTATGGTTCATAGATTAGTAGGGTTTACTTCAATTCCCTTCTCACTCTCCATTAATCCCAATATTTTTCTGTTAGTGATGCCAAAATCACACTTCTCTGGATTTAGCGACATCTAGTATTTTTGCAACTGTTCGAAGAACAATTAGAGGACTGTAATATGACCTTATGGAGTCTTATATTTAATGATCATGTCATGCACATAAATCTCAACCTCTTTGTGCATAAGGTTATGCAGGATGGCTGTGCAAGCTCTTTGGTAGGTTTCCCTGGCATTCTTGAGTCCAAATGGCATGACAATATAGAAAAATGTTCCCCATGGGTGATGAAGGCGGTTTTCTCCTGATGGTCATTGTGTATCTTGATTTTTTTATATCTAGAAAATCCATTGACAAATGATTTTAAGATGTGGTAGGCGGTGTTATCCATGATCAAGTCGATGTTTGGTAATGAATAATAATACTTCTAGATGATTTATTCAAATCTTGATAGTCGATGCACATGCAGACTTTTCATCTCGACTTCGTCATGGGGACAATGTTAGAGAGTCATGTTGGGTAATAAAACACTTGAATGAAACTCATATTTGCTTTCTTAACCACTTCTTCATTGACTTTGATCAATAACTCAGTATGGAGTTTTCTTAGCATTTGTTTTACCAACTTTCCTTCGGAAATGTTGGGATCTCATGGTGAGCTATCTGTGGGTGAAGGCCAGGCATGGCATCGTAGGACCATGCGAAGACGTACATGATTTCTTTATGTAGTTCCTCAAATTGTGCATGATCATGATCGTTAAGGGTGAACCCTATCCTGATCTCGTTCTTGCAGCTTCTAATAATAACAGTCTTTTATCATTAGTTTTAACGCATTTAAGTTGTTTGTTATTTTCCTGATTCAGATCAGTTAAGAATTGTTCATTTGTAAAATTATCATCAGCGAGAGATTGAAGAGAATCAACAAAATTAATGTAACGCACGACAAGATACTCAAAATCCTCCTTTATTTTGTTTAAAGCTAATAATATTGAGAATCGTGTCAAAAGAGGTATCTTTACATTCATATCAAGAAAACAAAAATACGAATAACTGAAAAGATATGAATAGGGTAAATAAGTCGGTTATGTTGAACTTAAGCAGGCTAGACTAGTATGATTTTCCAGTTGAGGAGAGGCATGTCAGTAGTTGTGATCTTAGAGGATAGGTCTGATGGCAGGGCATCTGAGCGAATTATGAAGAGACTTATCACTGGTGTCTACAAGTCGAAGGAATCTTTAAAGTCACTTTCCTTAAATTTTTTGGTAATTTCCATTATTTTTAGGTGAGAAGTTGCAGTTCATGTTCACGGTCTGCGACCCAACAGTTACTGTCCTAAAATAATATTTCTTGCCATAATTTCATCTTCTTCTCAGCATGGTCATACAACATTTTAGGGAAATCTATTAAAGGGGAATTCTTCCCACTCCTTGACAAATATTTCATTCAGAGAGTCTCCTAAAATGGTCTTTCCATCTTTTAGGCATCTTATAAGTCGTATTCGACAAAGTTCTTTTTGTTTGTTCGGTGTAAGTTGGTAACCCAGTCCACTTAGGAGAAAGGTCTCCTTTAGTACAATGGGCTCAAGGATTCCTTAATAACATCGTCCACGCCCCATCCCAAGAATGAAGTACATATTCTTGAACATCTTAATCATATTCACATTATCGTGAGGGTTGTGCTCTTTTCAAACTCGATCTTTTCGGTTATCCCCTGCAGGGAGGGGAGTAAATAATTTTTTTAAAATCCAAAAGGAGAATGTCATTGGTATCGTGGTAAATTTCCAATATTGGGTTACTGGTGCATGCATTGTCTGCGTTGTCATCATCCCCTAAAATGGTGATAACCTGACTTTTCACAAAGAACTTTAATTTTTTATGAAGAGAAGAGGACACTCCTCAGATGTTATGGAGTCATGGATGGCCAAGGAGTTGATTGAAGGATGAAGGTATGTTATGTACTTAGAATTCTATGAAAGTATTGATAGGGCTAGCCCCTAATGCGAGTCTTATTAAACCCATTACTTTTCAATGAGCGTTGACATAAGAGCGCATGGAGGTAGAGGTAAGAGTGAGATGACTGGATTTAAATCTTGAGAAGTTTGAGTTTCTAATCTTATATACATTGAGAGTAGATACATTGTCAAAACATGATAGTGAGTTGTCTTTTCCAAGACATCGATGGAGATATTGAGATCATAATTATGACTAGGATCGAACTTTGGTATTTCTTCTTTAGAAAAAGAGAGGAATCTGGAAGAGGTCAAGGATCTAACCATATTTATGACTTCTTCAGGAGTAGTAGAGGAAGAAATTATGGGTCAGTGAGGAGATTTATTTATGCATTCTTGTGTAGTTGAGAGGACATAAAGAGTCCCCATATATTGATATTGTCCTAGTCTTTTGTATCTCACTAAGTACATTACAATCCTCAATGGCTATTTATGGAATTAGATGTTCTTTATCCACACCCTTTCCTTTGTTTGCTTTAATTGCATGAGGAATAACATTTTTTTAGTATTGCCCTGATCGAATCATATGGTTCCCCGAGGGCATGAAGAATAAGAACCCCTTGGAATCATCTATCTCGGGCTAAATAGAAAAATTCTTAATTTCCTTGAAAAATTCGTAAAGGAGATCATTCCACATAAGCCGGTAATAGGGTCGGCTTCTTCATGATTTGACTCATCATGTAAGCTATCAAAGTCATCTCCATACGGTGGAGATTATGTCTTCTTTACAATAGTAATCAATACACTTGATAACTAAATGAATTCATCTTATAAATCTTGACACTAAGTGAGGAAGTGTTGGAGTGAAGGGACCAACAATCCCTGATGTTTCAAAGTAGTGAGCAACTTAGGGATTTTATAGATTTCCTTTCTCTAGGAAAATATATTGGCCTTGGTCTTTACCACATCATATACATTGGCCTCTTTAGCAGTCACTATGCATTTTTCTCACTCTTAAGCCTACTTTCGGACTTCTGCAAATAATTTATTAAATTTTGGGTATCGACAAAAATCTCACTGGGCACTTTCAGCCCAAACTCTAAGAGTTTGTTCACCACAGCTAGTATCCCCATGATTCCCCTTCAGATCTGGTACAGATATAACCGAAGCCCCTTATAAAAACTGATAGATTTTGATCGATGAGACGTGTAAGATGTAGGATAAAATATGGACAAACCTTGAGAGGTTTAGGTGAGACTATGGGGATAATGGGTGGTTTGTAGGGCATGATTTGAGTATATGAGTCAAAGTTTGGGTCACTTTCTAAAAATTTGGAATTTTTATGTGCTCCAAGTGGGTTGTGATTGTATTGGGTTTATGATTAGCTGGTGGGGAAATAATTCCCTGATCGATCACGCCTTGGATCATATTTCTAAGGTGGAAGTATCAGTCGGTGGTATGAACTTAAAATTGGTGGAAGTCACAACAAGCATCGTTCTTAATGTTTTTTGGGAGTGTATTTACTAATGGACAATGATTCAATGGTTTGAACATATTTCTAGTTAACAGGTCTAGGTAGACTTCAGAAAGGACTGCATGAAGCTCTGTGTACCCTTTCCAAGCAGGATTGGGATGTCTTTTGAGTGCGCAAGAAGTTGCAAGATGGTAAATGTTGTTGGTGGTTGATACTGTAGCACTATCCGTCTTCTCACACTTTTGGGGGTCACCTTTTTTAGTTCATATTCAAATTTGGTGCTACCTTGCTCGATTTACACACTATCCTCTCATAGGGCTTCAAAGTGCTAGTAATATTGTCCTCCCATAAATGCTCGAATATGGTGTGAGAAATTCTTCTTCAAAATGATGATTTGTTCCCCCTCAGAGGTCTTGTTGGTCATAGTGGAATGTTTCTCTCTCCACCTTCCAATAAGGCTACTAACTAATTCCGTAGGGTCTTGCTTATATAGTTCTAAGTTACAGTGTGTGACAAGAATTCTTAATCCACTTTTTCCCAATCGAGGATTCTCGATTCTTTAAGGCACGGGAACCAATAGAGAGAGCTCTATTTCAAGTTCTACATAAACATTTGGGCCATTATCTCATCAAAGTCACCATGGAGTAATAGCTTCTAAGATGCAAAATTGAGGGTCTGCTTCCCCCAATCTTCTCCATGTATGGCATCATGAACATATATAGCATTTTAACTTTGGGATAAAAAGACATGGCTCATGTAGTTAACGCATATATTTACTTGGTTTAATTTATTTGAAAGTAGTTTGACGTCTTCATTGACCTTTTTCAGTTCCTCCTTTTTGGGATCCATAGGTACTGGCAGATTAGCCACTGATAAGTCAAGGTCACAAATTGAGAGTTGAGAGGGAAGCGGCCCATTGGGAAGTGGTGCATGTGGATAATGTTGGTACTCTTTTTTAACCTAAATAGGCTCAGGAGGGGGTAGACCCATAGAACGAAGAAATAAAACCTCTAGTTCATCGAGAATTTAGGCTCAATGTCACTTCATTTCATGGACCTCGGTTTCAAGGTTGTCAATATTGGCATTGAGGTTGATGACCATCAGATTTATATCAACATTCATTGCTTTGTAAGTATTCTCCATGAATATCTCATGAAGGTAGATCCCAAACTTGGATGAAGTAGCAGAAGAAGCAGTGGAATTTCGGGGCGGTTTAACGGAAGACCAAATTGGATTTGAAAATACGCAAGATGTGGTTTGACTTGTTTCCAAGATCACGGACAAGGTCCTATTTTAAACAAAATGATATAACGTGAAAATTCGGGCGATATGGCCACCCCAAATTTTGGAAGAGTTTCGAATGATAATTGTCATACTAAATATGAGTGTCCTAGGTTTGATGCATATATGATGTTCATGCACTTGTTGGGTTAGTGGAAGGGTTCCCCCTTTGGCATGACTTCCATGACATACCTCTTGATTAAAGGGTAATCAATCATCAGTACGTGTGGACAATCAATTTGATTTACCTGAGTGTGCATGAATTGAATAATGACATAACTCATAGGGATGGCACATATGAGAGCAAATTCAATATACTCGATGTACGTGAATGAGTTCCCTTCTATATACCTCCCATCGTGAAATAGGTAATGAGGTATGATGTGGGAGAACCATTAGACATATGTCTAAGGGACGAGGCCAATAGAAGGTGAGAGTCATATTGTTTAGGCTAACTATGCCCCACAAGGTCAAAGCCCATCTCAAAGTGACCCATGTGTATAGGACAAATTGTTTATCAGTATTGCCATGTTCTTTGTGATGTAATGTGAAAAAATGCATGATTATTAATTAGTATACTATGGAAAGAAAGAGTTTTTTATTTTCAGGATGATTAAAGGGTGTGCTAAAATAATGAAGGAGAATGTAAAAGTAAATCTAGCATGAAGCATGGAAACTATACTACATATGCGGGTGTATAAATGTGAGTGAGTGACATGTGAATATATACATGGGTGTGTATATGGTAGTGAGCCTATACATGGATCAACTACAAGTGGTGTGTGATATGTGTAAATGAGCATGGAGATATACACAAGTGTGAGATGTGTGGTATTGTTCAAGTGAAGACTAAGAATGGATAGTCTAAGCGGTGTGTGGAGCATGTGAGTAGAAATGAAATTATA
Source organism: Sambucus nigra (assembly GCA_949130495.1). Lineage (NCBI taxonomy): Eukaryota > Viridiplantae > Streptophyta > Magnoliopsida > Dipsacales > Adoxaceae > Sambucus > Sambucus nigra. Next base: position 115,457,569 of record OX422220.1, on the reverse strand, counting down.
TACAAGCATACGTGTGTGATGCGAACATGGATGATATATACAAGTTTGTGAAGTGTATAAGTTAATGAAAATTTATATATACATGGGGAAAGAGCATGATAGATATATGCATGATCTAGACATAAGAAAAAAGTAAATGGCGGAGTAAAGGGAACATATAGGTAGGTGAAAACATACACTTGAAGAAAAGAATAATAACCATGTAGCCTTAAAATCTGGTCCTAATAAAATTCATCCCCAATGGAGTCGCAACTATTGCCATCCCGGGGTCTCCCATTACGGATTCTCTTTGGTGCACATATGCGGATTGCACCCTTTCTTAGGGCATTCAGTTGTTGTTAATGTGGGGGTAATGTGTATAGATAGAGTCGCCAGACCATTTTGCATAAAATATGAAAAATAGATGTTTCCTCCATAAGAGAACGGAATCAAGTACAATATTGATGCTTGTAAAATTAAGTAGTACAAAGGTCCAGGGGCTAAGTTATCGAATGGGAAGGTGTTAGGAATGCATCCCACCCTTTCGATCTCTCATGGTCATGTGTTAGTCTTATCCTGTTAGACTCCGTGAAGTATGTGATTCTGTGTATGATATAGGTGAACAATGGAGTCATTCAAGTTATTCCATGGAAAAGGATGGAGTGAATTCATCCTTAGAATTGTTCCCAAGAATAATAATTTAAAACATAATATGAGTGTTTGTCGAACCACAAGTTGCTATGGAAGAGAGAATGTGTATATCAGGTAAAACATAAACATGTAAGAACATGAACTCATAAACAATATATATATATATATATATATATATATATATATATATGTGTGTGTGTGTGTGTGTGTGTGTGTGTGTGTGTAGGGAAATATATAAACATGCATAAAGGAAGACTCAAATCTCAGGATGAACCCAGGACGCCTATGTAGCCCATAGGGCGTCAAAGTCCACATGGTTTGAAGATAACATAGGGCAGGGTTTAATACATAAATCCATGCGTGTGATTTCTCGTATGTATATTCGTAGGGAAAATGTGCTTTAAGGGAGAATGTGAGGTAAGAATCCCTTATTGAAATTTATGGATAAACCTTGTTTTTCCTTTTTTTGGATTTTTTTGGTCTAAAAATAGAGTATATGTAAACACTGCTAATAAAGGTTTTATATTAATCTATGTGATGTAATGAAACAAAATACTAAAGTAAAAATAAAGAAAACATACTAAAATGAGTGAATTAGGAATAAAGGTGGAGAATTAGACCTCCATATGAATGTTTGACGTTGATCTTGGATGTATCTATGCTAATCTCGCAATATTATGAAAGATGTATGAAGAGGTGGGGGTGGGGGGGATTTATCAAGTGAGGTAAGAAAGTGATGGAATATAATGTGGGTAATGCGCTTTGTAGGAAGGAGAACAACTCTGAATTTGAGGGAATGTTATATGAATTGCTGAGAGCGGTGTTCAGAGATGCTTTTCAAAGTGATTTCATGGCCTCTATTTTTTAGGGATAGGGGGACTGTTGATCGGTAGGGGTATGGACCTACCTATTGGCATTGCACCTCGGGCAAAATGTCGATAGTTAGGATCCATACTGTGCCATTTGGCAGTCCAGAATATGTGTTTTGGAACAACAGTTGTAAAATACAATCCGTAACTCATAATCACGCATAGGGTAAATCATTAGAAATGGCATTTAGATCCCTTCTAGAATCCATTAAGCCACTCCCGGGGTCAAGGATTTAACTAAGGTCAAACAGGGCCCGAAAGTTCCTATTGGTCACTAGACAGGAAGTTTTCAAAGGAAAATGGATGGTTCATCAGAACTGTAAATACGATTCAAGAATGGGATGGAACTTTGGAAAGGGTAATAAGTGCCCTTTGAGATTTAATTTAGTTTCATTTCGTTTGGGGAGTTAGCCAAGGTCAAACTGGGATCGAAAACACACGATGACCCTTTGAGGTAAATTGTATCGTTTGTCCGTACTATAAGGGTAATTCACGCGTGGGAAGGATTATTTGAAAAGGTATTTAGATCCCTTCTAATATTCATTGAGATTTTCTCAAGCATGCGAGTTTACTACTGTCAAATGGGGATCGGGAGTGCCTAGTGACATCCAGATAACTTTTTGGAGTAAAACAAATAATTCGTCTTAACCGTGAGGTCGATTTTCACATGGAGAGGAGAGTTGGAAAGGGGATTTCAAGTTCTTTAAATATTCATTGATCTTTCTCTTTGGAGAGAAAGTTTATCGGAGTTAAATGGGGCTCAGGAGTGACTAGTGGCCTCCATATAAGTAATCAGAGTATAACTTAGGGTTTTTGGTGAATGCCGGAGTGTTAGGGACCTAAGGAGGTGCTTAAGGGGATCGTAAAATATCACTTCTACATGCATTTTTTTAATAAGGATAGAGGGATAATCCTCATCATGGTTATCATCATTAGGTTCCACTTGTATTAATTTTTCCCAAGGATGCAGAAAATCTATCGAGTAGGACCCGGGCTTGAGGAAATGATAAGGTACATCATGCAAAACACGGTTTACCTTATTTACATAATCATGAACAAGGTTTTGTTTAAAAATTAGTGAGGTAGCATGAAAATTCGATTGATAAGGGGTCCCAAAATTTTGGGGAACGGTTTTCCCTTTTGGAGTTGTAATGACCCGAGATGGATTTATGGGTTACTTGTGAGTCAATCCGATATGACCTGAACGTTAGGTGTCATGTGAAATTAAACAACCTAAATAATGTTATTAGTCTAGTTTTATTTTAATTAGCATTTTACTAATTACCATGAAAATCCAATTTTCAAGATAAACTAAGTGAAGGACTTGTGGGGAGAACCCCGAAGTCTATGTAAACTGGAATACTAACGTAAACATAAATAAAGTATACTTACCTATATAACGCCCTCAAAATAGTAATTTCTCCCAACCTGTCGTAACAAAGTGGATATGTGAGGCTATGCCCAGTGGGATTTATACCAATAGTATAGGAATGAATGGAAGAAAGGAATCATCACACGCCACGACCACATGCTTGCAAAAATATGTATATATCTATATATGTATACCACTGAAAAATACATGTTCTAATGCATTAATCAATTTATTTTCGAAAATCTCAGTTGCCCAGATTAATTGGCCTCAATCTTATTAAAGGTTAACTTTACACGTATTTAGCAATTTATGCTATTTTATCACACCCAGTTCAATACTTGAAACAATTACACTTGATTTATCCAAATTCATCCCTTTACCGCAATTTAACCCCTTTTATCTACTTTTAGGCACTTACTATATTCATTGAAAGTCCTTTATGAAAATGCCTACTTTTTACTTGAAAGCCTATTTTATAATACATTATTGTGTTAATTACGGGTTTTAATCATTGAGGTTGCCTAACCACCCATTAACCCACATTCTTTACCCCATTCCTTATCTTATGGACAATAGTAAACTTACGCATTGACTTCTCCATTTAGACTTTACCGGCTTACTTATTTCATTCGTTTAAGTTAGGTTTTATTCAAACATTTACCACACAACCCATTTCTTGATTTGTCTTCTGCATTTCATTTATCTTTTTCTCGGAATATTCCAATAAACGCATACTTATACGGGCTCAACACTGACAGTTATTCGCACCATATGCTCTGACCAGTGATTTAGTGTGACAACCCGGATATAATTATGATAAATTATATTTAAAGAATGCTTATCTTATGTGATATGGATAATTTTTTATTATTATATCTAATGCTAAGTGATTATGTTTAGTCTAATCCTACTTTCATAAATCGTGAAATGTTGAGTTATGTATGAACACAAAATTCTGTTATTTTCGATAGAAATATTCCTGTTTGAGACTAGTTTTGACCCTTATAACCTTACAAATGACTTGAGGTGAAAACTAGATAGTTGTATACATGTGAGTTAGGGTGGTAACACAATAAACGGTGCATCAAACGGATGTTCAAGTAAGAAGTTAGTCCGAATTTACGAACAAGGGGAAAATGTGTCCATTCCCTTTAAGTGGAAAATTGTCTTTTAGTAAACCAAGTGGTTTAATTTGATTGGATGGAGAGGAGGCATGCCTTGTCCGACTTAAAACTCTTATTCTAAGCTATTTATTCAGAAAATAAAACCCTAGGTTAAGTTTTGCAGAGTTTTTGCTTGAGGAGAGAGAAAGTGGAAGTTTAAGGAAGAAAAGATTTCAAGAAAAGCTAGGAAAATACCAAGAAAATCTGTAAAGTGTTTCCAAGGTAATATTATGTGTTAATATTGTTTTACTATTGTATTATACTTATTTCAATGTATATAAATAGTGAATTATTGGTAAAAATTCTATTATCATTTGTGATAATATGTATTGGTTCCTATGTGAGATAAGTGGTGTTTATAAGTCATATTGCTTTGTATTGGAACCACTTGTATTCAAACATGTATATCTGTTTGTTTGCTTACTAGAATTAATAAATTCCAATTGTATATGAAATTATACTCATATATTCATATCATATCCGAAATTAGAATTTAACTCCATGCGATTAGGCCTTAGTGATGGTTGCAAGTTGGTATATAGTTATTGTTTGTGTATTTCATTTCGGTATGCCCTGAGTTTGGTCAAGCTTTTGAGATAGCAAATGAAGTAAAAAAATTATGAAACTTTAATTCTGTACTATTTAGCATGTTTACTGAACATGGGCTTAAAATAATGTAAATTTATATTGGAGAAAAATTATGAAAATTCATGGAAGTTGAAGGAACAATAGAGGAGCTTGTAGGGCAGATTTGTAGTGTTGTAAAGAAATGGTCATAACTTGCTCTAGGAAGCTTGAAAAATTACACCGTCACTTGTAATGGAAACTATATTCAGATATATTTTCATATTGATAAGATTAGACACCTGTATGTGTACTATTTATGAATATGGGATGGTTAAGTATAGAGGACAATAATTTGAGGCCATACTAGATACCCCATGAAAGAATGATTTTATCTTCTCTTTCCAAAGAGTATTTTGAGTACATGTTTCATGTGTATATGCATTCAGAAGTATACTTTTATGTTTACTTGATTTTAGATATAAATTCCTTACGAGGAAGTCCTATGGTTGAATGTTCATAACCTTATCAACATATATACCATTGTTTTGTCTTTACACATGTTTCATGGAATGTTACTTGAGTGGAAGTATATTATTGTTGTATAGTCATTGAAAGTTACATAGATATATTAAGATAATACTTATGATTGAGATTCAATACTGATTTAGTTGGATTAATAGTTGTAAGGTCAAATCAACCAAGTTCATCCCCACCCGCGGGAAACGTGAATACATAGTTGACAACCCAATGTGAGTGTACTTACGGAGTTGATTATGGATATGATGGGTATGTATTATAAATTGAGATGATATGGCTTATTGAAAGTCATGAGATGTTGAGATGTTATGACTTATTAAAAGTCAAGATATGTTGAGATGTTATGACTTTATAAAAGTGACGATATGTTGAATTGCTATGCAATTCAGGAGATGTTAGGTTATTAAAACCTATAGAGATGATTATTGCCTACGGGAAGGAGATGTGGGGTTTATTAACTCCGGATATGTATATGACCTAATCTGGCCCAGAGATGGATATATTTATATGTTGAGATGTTAATATAGTACTTTTATTATATAGAGATGTAGTACATTCACTGAGTTTTTAATCTCATGGTTTTATATGTTTACATTTTCAGGTTTTGAAGCTTCCACTGCCAAGTCTAGAATGTTGAGTGAATAGTTGTATTGTCTCATCAGTTTGTTTTGTACATTGTACTAGTTGTAATTAAGTTAAATGGTATGGGAGTTTTGTTTAAATTATGTCTCCTTAAAACGATTGCATTTTTAGTATTTCGCATTTTAACCATGAAGTTGTTTTAATGTGTATTACCAAATAAATAAATAAATAATAATTGTGGTTTGGGAACTATTGAGTTAATTATATCCTAATGGGGTTAGGGGGTGACATTTAGGGCTTTTCATGTAAGGGATTCGGGCCTTTCTTTCTTTATCCCGGTGTCATTCGAGTTCCTTTCATCTTTTTTGACATTTTTAAAGGATGTCCAAATTATTCCATTTTCTTACTTTTACCTGGCTGAAACCAAAACCCGGGCTTAACCGTCCCCTTTTCCTTTTAACACTTGGAAATTTGTTTCTTTTCTTCTTTAAGTCCCTTATTCACACACATGTGATTTATACCAAATTCATTCACGTTTAAAACTTAATTCGTCTTCGCACACATTAGTGCAAAGGCATTCTTTCACATTTTTATTCCATAAAAATGTTCCACTTTATGTAAATTACCAATTTACCCTTTTTGACCAAACATGCAATGTAGTCCTTTAACAAGTATTATTTTCTCAAAATGGTTATTAAGTCCCCAACTTAATATTTAAACACTTGTTTAATACCATACTTGTTACCTTAACCCCCTTAACATTTTAAGCTCCCAAATTTCCATTTGTCTTATTTCATGCTTAAACCTGACACAACTTTCCTTAAACTTGCTCATATATTTATTATCAAAATACTACAAGATTATACAAAAAAGAAAATGGACTTTAATTACTAAAATCCTACCGAGTGGATTAAACATACATTCATTCTATAATTTATTCTATCGCAACAAACATGCCTTTTCCTTTTACTATAAAAGATTCCTTACATTTTTATTTCATAAAAATGCCCATTACTTTCTTTTAATAGAAAATATGCTAGAATAACATTTTCTACATTTTTATTCCATAAGAATGTTCATTATTTCTTTTTCACTAGAAAGATACCAATATAAAATCTCTTACATTTTTTATTCTATAAAAATGCCCATTATTTTCTTTTGCTAGAATAACTTTTTTTTCATTTTTATTCCATAAAAATGTACATCTTCAATTCTATTAGGAAATATACACAAAAAATATTTTCTACACATTTTTATTCTATAAAATGTGGATTTTATGTTTTATTAGAAAATATAAAAAAAATATTTTCTACACAGTTTTATTCCATTAAAATGTCTATTTTCAGTTTTATTAGAAAATTTACACAACCAATATTTTCTACATTTTTTATTCATAAAAATGTTTATTTTCTATTTTATTAGAAAATATACACAACCAATATTTTCTAAACATTTTTATTCTACAAAAATGTCTATTTTCATATTATTTAGTGTAATACCCCGTATTTTTGTGGCCTTTAATAATGGGATTACTTAAATTAAATTGGCATAAATTAATTTACTAATAATTCGGATTTTTTTAAAATAAATATTTACTAGCGTGAGGAGCGTTAGTAATTATTGGTGAGAATATGTTGAATATTACTTAGTGCGTAAAGTAATATACGAGATTCAAGTTATTAAAATTGTCGCGAGTGAATAGTACGATAGTTATAGAAATTAAGTCGGGACGCGCATGTCAGTCGTGTCGGGACTAATTAAAGAAAATAAAAAGTAAATTAATTCTAAGCCACCTATATGGTTATTTAGAGTGTGACAATGTGTTTTGAAGGGTCGAGATAGTCAGAAAAGTGTACCCAAGGATTTAGTTTGGGTCTCAGGATGATTTTAGGCCGAACCGGCAACCCGAGAGGGCATTTTAGTAATTTCTAATTTTGGGCCTTAAGTAATGACGAAAAGTAAAGGGTTATATATGAAGGCAGTTGGAGTTTTCAAGGGTTAGAAACAGTTGAGTTGCATAGAGGTTAAGGAAGAGAGAAGGGATGAGGTTTCCAAGAGGGAGAAACATCAATCCCACACCATTCCCAGCAATTCCACCACCAACGCGTAGATCGAAGAATGAGGAGCGTAAATATACACATCATCTTCTACAACTCATACCATCAATTTTCAGTAAAGTATCTATCTTTTTGTTCTTGAGTTGATATTTTATCCATGTTAGAGTAGGAAATATAATTATGAGTTATTATGGAGAAAAAATGTATTTGGAAGACTAGAATTCACATAATTGGATAAAAACATTGTTAGGTTGATGTCCCTATCACATGTAGAGTATTTATCACAAATTTTAATAATGATTGGAGGAGAAAATATTAAAATATCATGTAGATTCTTTAATTAATATGGTAAACTAGGGTTAGAGACCAAATCATGAATTGTACCCATTTAATGATGATTCTTGGAGAATTAATGAATGTTTTACATTAGAAATCCTCCATATTGTGGTAACCCGCTCACCAAAATATGGGGTGGCCAGCCCGATACTCCAATATAACAGGAATCTATGATGGGATCACTCTCAGCATCACAATAATATAAAAAGTATACAGGATAACCACTCAATATTTTAGAAAAACGGGTTGCCAAAAATTTTAGTTTTAAAGTTAAGGAAAGAATTTAAACAACCCAATTTGAAAAGAAAGTGGAAACCCAATAGAACTTATATTACATCAACGACAAGTATTATACAAAGGACCGAATATGCTGTCAGTCAACAGGTACATACCACGTGTTACAACAGTCTAATGTAAATTACATAATACATTACAATAAGCAAATACAACAGCTTGGGCCACACGCCCGATTAAATGCCCAGATCATAACTAGAGTAAAAAAAAGAAAGCGTCTATACAAAGTATCCCATAATATCCGCAAAATATCACGTCTCTCCAAAGTCATCGAAAATAGGAAAGTCAGAACGGGCGTCCTTGCGGCGGACCACCTGAGCGAATACAAGCTTCATGCACAACAAGAAATATGGACGGGTTAGGGCCCGATTTTATATGATCACTAGATGAATAAAAGGTATGACAGTTATGAACAATAAATCATGACTAACAGTAATAAGGATCTACCTACACAATTCAATGCATAAGCTAGGACAATTTAATTAATCATAAATTTAATTTAGTTAAGAAGGAGAATAAGGATGATTAACATGAATTATAACTTTCATCACGTACATTGATTCATTTCATAGTTCCATTCCTTATCAGGAAATATAATCACAATTTTATGCTCTTTGTGGCATTTTATCTCAATTATGCACTTTGTGGCATTCCATTCCTTAACAGGAATATAATCATCATCATATTCTCTTTGTGGCATTTCATCATGCTCTTTATGGCATTTCTCATACATCAAGTCCCACTTGCTTAAGAACTTTTATATTTATATAGATATAATGATTCTAAGACCGCCCCTTCGAGTTTCTCCACTAGGCACGCCCCTAAATGACCATCATCTTCCCGGGCCTATCAACCAAGACCATATGGGCACCTACAACGCAAGACATCGGGAAGCAGCCATATGTCTGCGGGAGAGTCATAACCACACCCGGAATTACCTCACCATTGCAAAAAATATATAACAACGCTCATATCGCCTAGGACTATATCCACCCTAGATTCACTAGCCAGGGGGCTTCACCTCACGCGCGAACTTCCCTTATGATGGCATTTAGAGAGGGTGTGTTTCAGTAAATTACCATTTACCATATTCATAATTTAGTAAATTATCGTTTACCATATTAGTCTCACTTTCATTTCCCATATGTATGTTTCATATTTATGTTTCATTTTATTAGAAACCATAATCATTTACATCATCATTACCATTTTCATTCCCATTTTCCATGTGCGTGTTTCATTTTATCTGAAACTATTATCCTTTAATATCCTCACATTATATTCGGAGCCATAGGTAATTCATTTCGCCATTACAACCTCGAAGAAGTGAATAAACTCTCAATTATCTCCAAGCATTTTAGGGTGTTATTATAAACCACCAAAACTAACAAACCTCAAATGAGCCTCTAAAGTCTCCCAATACGACCTTGCAACTTCTAGACCCCTAATAATTAACTAAGGAAAAAGAATGCCTTAACATCAATTTGTATACCCCCGAAATGACCCCCACATAAACCATTACTAAGGTAGGGTAGTAAATGAACTCATCTAGAACTCTAGGATTCTAAGTTTACTTCATATAAGAAGGTTCCTAGACCCTAAACCTAAAGAAAAATGAATTAGAATTGAGTTATAAAACTAACTCAAAAACAGCAGGAAAACGAATTAATTCACCCTAGGGCCGAATCGATTCTCCCTAGCGCATCTATAAGCCCAGGAAGAGAATCGGTTCGGACGAAAATAACTGGCACTCAGTAAACTGCCGAATCGATTCGTCTTGGCCAAATCGATTCGGTCCAAACAGACCAGTAAGCTGACACTTTTGCGAATTGATTTTCCATAGAGCCGAATCGATTCGCCCATACGAATTTGCCAAGGATGGGTTAAGGGTTATAAACCCTAGTTTTCCCAATACTCAAATCTCTTCCATTTATGTACACATCCTACAGTATTAACCTACCCCAATTCATCCTACAATCTCCAATCTTTAATCTTCAATCTCTCTCTTTCTCTTCTCTTTTTTGCTCAATTCTCTTCCTCGCTCCTTCTCTCTAGGTTTAGTAATACTTCTAAAGAGAAATAAATGAAATGCAAGACTTAAATCGTGACTTAAGTCTAAAATTCCCAACTTAAATGGTTAATACCACATTAAAATGACTCACAAATACGCATTTAAGTCAAAACCAGTCAAAAGTGCCCGAAACATAAAAATACAATATGGCACTTATTTTGACTATCTCGCACATTTCGGGACTAACTATGCCCCCAAATTACCATTTGGAAATTTTATAACTCATTTCAACTTCCGATTTCATTTTAAACCGTAAATGTCATTTAATGCACATGATACTATAAAATATAACCTGATGATATTTACTGACGCATACAATAGTAAATATTAGATTTCAACTCACTCAATTAATATTTACTCCAGTTCCAACATTTTATATAATTACTTCATACACTAAATTAATATAAAATGAGTCTCTTAAAAGCGAGGGTTGTTACATAATCCCCCACTTATGAAGGAATTTTGCCCTCAAAATTCAGGCGTACCCCAATCACCCAAAAAGGGCATACTATTCTAAACTATTGTTCTATCACCCTTAATAAACCCCTCATCATTGTGGAGTCCCAAATGGACTCGGACTAAGGTCGTCACCATCGATCTCAGTCTACATTCTTTGTGCTCTAGTATAGCACCAAATCTTTCCTCACGAACTATCGATCCTACCCTCCTACAATAAAAAAAAACCACTCGACTCGGCACAAATCACCTTACTTTCCGAATCACGTTACATCCCTCCTCGGGGTACCCACACCAACGCTAATGGCTTAACCCCAACACTACTCAACTTATCTTCGCATAGGCGTAGCCCTTAAAAGTATACGGCTCAATAAGCCCAATCATTAAATAGATGTTCCAGGGCCACTCCAACTCCAAGGAACCTATTGTCCGCTGGTCCCATCCGTCCGTTTAGCCTAAGGTTCACATTCAAGGTACGCCTTTTGGCATTAGGTCAACTTCCACTTTAGGGTGGTAAGATATACTCCATTTTCATACGGTTCCCATTTCTTCTTGGAAACTTTGCCCACCCTTTGACACGAATGTCTAATCTCAGTCCACCGCTATTTTGATGGAAACTTCATACAGTTCTACCATTCCTCAATAAAGAGTGGGGCGTACTCCTCTACATTTAGTCTACCCATAATGGACGAAAAAGCAACGATTTGATTGAATGATCAAAAATTTTCTAGAATAGGATCATGACCAGTCCGGTGCCCACAATTCAATGAAGACGTCTATGAATATACCCTTCTTCGTTCCACCACTACTCTCCTCACACGAGTGGGTGAAATGGTTAGTCACAGACATGAATGCTCTAGGTACGAAGTCTTCCTAATTATGCTCGTTCTACTTGGCTTTCCATGCATTCACTAATTTCTCCGACGAGTTTTCTACTCGATGCATCTACTGCCCCAGTCGCATTCCCTTAGCGAAAGGGAATATCCCATTGATAGTCCTTTATGAACTCCAAACACCGACTTCATTCCATTACACAACATATTGCAACAACTAGTTGTTCACGAGAAAGACCAAATTTCCTCCCCAGGGAATAGTGACTCATTTCTTTAAGGCGATTACTATCGCTACGAACTCTAAATCAAGCGTGGGATAATACTTCCCATAAAGTTTAAGTTTGTGAGACACATAAACAATGGGTCCATGCTCCAGTATTATTACTTCCCGTTCCTGGTAGAAACTTGTTCGTTAAATTCACTCTCGAGCTTAACAACATGGGCGCAGGAGTAAAAGTTAACTCATTCTTTTAACTCCCCGAAAGTTAAGTTACCAACATAACACTCTATCTAGGAGAGGCCTCATCCTCTTTTTGCCTACCCTTCCAAATCACTTGAAATTCCATACTTCCTATTGTTAGGGACCTAGTCCCTCTTAGAGTTAACCCACAACCTATTCGTGGTCAACTCCCTACAGCCTTCTTAAATCAATGTCACATGCCCCAAGGGACTTACATCCTAATAATCCTAAAGTCGGTCTATATACATCCTATCTAAGTCATAGACGTATTATACTAAGTATATCCCTAGTGCCCAAGACCTTTCTCAACTCCCAACATTCGCTCGGTTTCATGCGTGGGACGTCTCGCCGAAGCGAAATCCAAATAAGGAACCCTCTCGTTACACTACTACCTCGAATCGTCGATCATCAAGATATAATGGTCAATGACACATGATCGGGACCGGTAAAATGCTAACTTACAACCCTACTAATAAAATTCTACTTTTATGTCTTACCATTCAAATAATCGAGGATTCAACTAATCGGACGTTGATTTTCTATAAAGTCTCAAAAATATTTATCCCACTAAGTAAACGTGTCCTTCTCATCAAGGCATAACCAAAAGTCTCAATTGAACTTCATATCTCAGTATCCCTCACATCGATCAGAGGAGAGAACTATATTTAGTGCTTCTATCTCGCACTTTAGTAGCCCTTTAATCACGCATTCACATGATTCTCGGCTAAATCTTCCAACCCAGATTCTAACAACAAAATAAAATAAAATAAAAGAAAGATAAAAAATAATAGCATCCCTCCACTCCCAATGTCGTTAAGTGTTCATACGCGGAGTGTCTCGCAAAGAGAAATCCAAACAAGAAACCCCTCCGACACATGACTACTTAACTTGTTGGTCGTGGAGATAAGGCATAACAAACACAAACAAAGCAAACGAACAATCAAACACTCAAAAAAAATAACACAACAAGTAATGAAAATATCCTACTTACCTCAAACCACCTCTATAAAGACTCAACTTGTATCCAGGAGAGAAATTATAGAACAACTAGTTCCATTCTGAAACTAGAAGTAGGATAGCCTCGTAATTTATTTGCTTGCTATCACCCCAATCAAACCAAAATATCTTTACTCGTATAATACACATGATACAAGTAACACATAACACACAAAATATAAAAAGAGGGAAGGAAAATATAAAACCCCCCTACCGAGGAAGTCATATAATTACCCTTTCTATAATAGCATCGATACTACCACAAGCTCAGTATACAAACCCGAATCTAGAGTAAACACAATACTACTCCATCTTATCATAAGGGATGCACCACCCACTAATAAGGTGGAATTCTTGCCAACATTCTTACCAATCACCCCGGATCAATACTAATGGTTCTCAGACACCGTACTCGAGTCTTATCCGAACCAAGTTACTTCCATTTATACCCCAGCTAGGCATCCTTATCTTTGCCCTTGTTCTCCAATCAATAAAATCAAAATGAGTGGTTCAACATTCCATGTCATAGCCATTGTTTCGAGCCTCACTGTCAAACAATTGTTCTCGCAGTCCCTTTTTCTTTCTCAACAAAAGAGAATACTCTATCGGCCTCCCCTTCCTTAGTTCAATGCATCCTCCCCAGGAGGATATCCACCAAATGGGGTTTCATGAACACTGTTCCTTCAGAAGTGTTAATGACACTTATTCTGGAGCCTATCATTCCACTGAAGGGCTCTTTCTTCCCTATACCTACCTTATTTTGGTGTACGGCCTCCCTAACCGTATAACTCTTTATTCACTGTCGGCCTCCAACCGATACTCGTGTGAATATTTGAGAATCCACCTTCTCCTCAGTCTAATTATCCCAGAGAAACTTGTTGTTGAAAATGTCCACCGGGTTTCTCCATGGGCAAAACTTCCTGCACCCACAAATATGGTAACTACCATTTCCCCCATTTCAACCTTACTCCTACGGGTGAAGGATTTTCCTCCATCCTTTTCATCTGGGCACTTCCATACCCCCCCTTCTAGGCCATAGCTCCTGGGCCTAATGCTTCTACCGAATGAGGATGCATTTCCTCTATCTTACTTCAACAAGTGGCCCTAGTCATGGGCTCTTCCCCACTTCAATTTAATATCGCTTGGAATCCCAAGTTTATTACCACCCTCTACTTTTAGCGGTACTTGGAAAACTATACCTACTATAATTAGTAGTCGCAGTAGCAAGATAAGAAAATGCTACAAAAAGGGAGCGACCTCCAAAGCGATCGTCATCCCCGACCACAACTTACAGTTCTTAGTGATCCCATCTCATGACGCCTTCACAATGACCTTCCCTGGAGCCCTTCTTCAATCGACCTATGAATCTCACACGAACGCGCAAAAGATTCTATGGGTTCTACCTCATGGCAGGAGAACGGAATCTCACAAGAGAAATCAACGATCTTAATCCTAAGGCTCTATGTCAAATCAGAAGCAACGCTGAAAACGTAATGCATCCACACAGATTCCTAAGGACTCTAGAACCTCATGCTCTAATACCATCTGTGACAACCTGGTCACCATAATATAGGGTGGCCAGATCGATACTCGAATATAATAGGAATCTTGGATGGGATCACTCTCAGCATCACAACAATATAAAAAGTATATAGGATAACCACTCAATATTTTAGAAAAACGGCTTGCCGAAAATTTTAGTTTTAAAGTTAAGGAAAGAATTTGAACAACCCAATTTGAAAAGAAAGTGGGAACCCAATAGAACTTATATTGCATCAATGACAAGTATTATATAAAGGGCCGAATATGGTGTCGGTCAACAGGTACATACCACGTGTTACAACAGTCTAATGTAAATTACATAATACATTAAAATAAGAAAATACAACAGCTTGGGCCACACGCCCGATTAAATGCCCCAATCATAACTAGAGTACAAAAATGAAAGCGTATATACCATGTATCCCGTAATATCCGCAAAATATCACGGCTCCCCAAAGTCATCGGAAATAGGAAAGTTAGAATGAGCGTCCTTATGGCGGAGCACCTGAGCGGATACAAGATTCAGGCACAACAAGAAATATGAACGGGTCAGGGCTCGGTTTTATATGAACACCAGATGAATAAAAGGTATGACAATTATGAACAATAAATCATGACTAATAGTAACAAGGATCCACCTACACAATTCAATGCATAAGCTAGGACAATTTAATTAATCATAAATTTAAATTAGTTAAGCAGGAGAATAAGGATGATTCGCATGAATTAAAACTTTCATCACGTACACTGATTCATTTCATGGTTCCATTCCTTATCAGGAAATATAATCACAATTTTATGCTCTTTGTGGCATTTTATGTCAATTATGAACTTTGTGGCATTCCATTCCTTAACAGGAATATAATCATCATCATATGCTATTTGTGGAATTTCACCATGCTCTTTATGGCATTTCATCATGCTCTTTATGGCATTTCTCATACATCAAGTCCCTCTGATTAAGAATTGTTATATTTATTTACATATAAAGATTCTAAGAGCTCCCCTCTGAGTTTCCCCACTGGGCGCGCCCCTAAATGACCATCATCTTCCAGGGCCTATCAACCAAGACCACCTGGGCACCTACAACGCAAGACATCGGGAAGCAGCCATATGCCTGCGGGAGAGTCATAACCACACCCGAAATTACCTCCCCATTGTATAAAATATACAACAATGCTCATATGCCATAGGAATATATCCACCCTGCATTCACTAGCCAGGGGGCTTCACCTCACGCGTGAAATTCCCTTATGATAGCATTTAGAGATGGTGTGTTTCAATAAATTACCATTTACCATATTTAAAATTTAGTAAATTATCATTTACCATATTAGTCTCACTTTCATTTTCATATGTATGTTTCATATGCATGTTTCATTTTATTAGAAACCATAATCATTTACATTATCATTACCATTTTCATTCCCATATGCCATGTGCGTGTTTCATTTTATCTGAAACCATTATCCTTTAATATCCTCACATTATATCAGGTGACATACGTAATTCATTGTGCCATTACAACCTCGAAGAAGTGAATACACTCTCAATTATCTCCAAACATTTTAGGGTGATATTATAAACCAGCAAAACTAACATACCTCAAATGAGCCTCTAAACTCTCCCAATACGACCTTGCAACTTCTAGACCCCTAATTATTAACTAAGGAAAAGGAATGCCTTAACATCAATTTGTATACCCCCGGAATGACCCCCACATAAACCATTACTAAGGTAGGGTAGTAAACGAACTCATCTAGAACTCTAGGAATCTAAGTTTACTTCATATAAGAACGTTCCTAGGCCCTAAACCTAAAGAAAAATGAATTAGAATTCAGTTTTAAAACTAACTCAAAAATAGCAGGAAAACGAATCGATTCGCCCTAGGGCCGAATCGATTTACCCAGGAAGCGAATCGGTTTGGACTAAAAGACCTGGCACTCTATAAACTGTCGAATCAATTCGGCTTGTCCGAATCGATTCAGTCCAAACAGACCTGTAAGCTGACCCTTTAGCGAATCGATTCGCCCTAGGGCCGAATCGATTCGCCCCTGCGAATTTGCCAAGGATGCGTTAAGGGTTATGAACCCTAGTTTTCCCAAAACTCAAATCTCTTCCATTTATGTACACATCCCACAATATTAACCTACCCCAATTCATCCTACATGATTATCAACTACTATAACCCTCAATATCATCAACTTAAACCATAATTAGGGCTCAAACACTATAAATTCCATTTTTGATCCATAAATGCAAATACACAACTATCACACAATTTACTCATCTTAAATCACATATTAGAATGTAGAAAACTTGCCTTAGGGTAGAAATCTCAGATTTCTTTGTGGTAGCAACAATCTCCAATCTTTAATCTCCAATCTCTCTCTTTCTCTTCTCTTTTCTCCTCAATTCTCTTCCTCTCTCCTTCTCTCTAGGTTTAGTAATACTGCTTATGAGAAATAAATGAAATGCAAGACTTAAATCGTGGCTTAAGTCTAAAATTCCCAACTTAAATGCTTAATACCACATTAAAATGACTCACAAATACGCATTTAAGTCAAAACCAGTCAAAAGTGCCCGAAATATAAAAATACAATATGGCACATATTTTGACTATCTCGCACATTTCGGGACTTACTACACCCTCCAAATTACCATTTGGAAATTTTATAACTCATTTCAAGTTCCGGTTTCATTTTAAACCATAAATTTCATTTAATGCACATGACACTATAAAATACAATCTGATGATATTTACTAACGCATACAGTAAATATACAACAATCTAGTAAATATTATCTTTCAACTCACTCAATTAATATTTACTCTAGTTCTAACATTTTATATAATTACTTCATACAGTAAATTAATATAAAATGAGTCTCTTAAAAGCGAGGGTTGTTACACATACCTGTTTACATAATATTTGTGATGGTTTGGTAGGGCGTTTGGGACATTTTAATGCAGGTCTTGATGATTAAAATGGAAGAAACACGTAGGCATTTTGTACAAAATTTCTGGGCCAATAATTGATTGATCGATTGATTGACCTTGAATGTCGATCCATCGACTAGTTCGATCGATCGACTCCTCCTGGAATTTGAATCTTATTTACTTTTTAATTATAATACAACCCCAATGGTTAAGGTCCCTTAGACATAACCTAAATACTATGATGGGACTTGGGAAAGACTAGTAGGGTTGTAGGCAAGGTTCGGGTAGTACGATTTTGTATGGGATTTAATTGTGGGTTCACGAGGGTATAAAATGGGAAGAAGATTGTACGTATGTTAAATTAGGCCTTGGGATAATTAAGGATAACTTGGACCAGTAGGGTAGAGAGTGTGCATGTACTAATTTTATATTTATCTAAATGATACACTTTGAGAGTCGAGAAGTACCTATGAACTTTCAGTAATTACGAAAATAAAAGAAAGAAGTAATTATACGTAGGACTCGGGCACTACGTGCCACGTATGGTTAGAATATGATATGGGTCGTGGGTGTACCTACTTGAATAATGTAAATATGTATGTGAATGTGTATATATATATATATATATATATATATATATATATATATATATATATATATATATATATATGTGTGTGTGTGTGTGTGTGTGTGTGTGTGTGTGTGTGTGTGTGTGTTTAATCATGCCCGCGCTACTTGCAATCACGGAGGTTTTCGCGTCGGGACAGTCTTATTCTGATGTGACCTCAACGAATATTATTTACTCGTACCTTAGAACATAGGATCATTGGTACGGGCTATCTAAGAATGATAGTCAGAGGGTTCTAAGAGAGATGAGGGTATGTGCTGACCTCTTAGTGACTGGGAACTATGCTTCGCCTCTAATCTGTGTGTTTTTTGTTAATACGATTCGAGAGTGATTATGAACTAGTATTTCCGTTTTTGTACGAGAGATACAGGGACTTGATAGAAGAGTAGGCCTGCACCATAGATTTTATGTGGGGTTCCCTACTAGTATTTATATTATGAGTGATAAATATATGTACTTTTCATTCATCTACTGCGCTTGTAAGTAGATCTAATTGAACAATTAATATTAATTAAATTAAGTCATTGAGAACTTAAGGCTGTATTGAGATGTACATAACTAACTTGGTATACTCATAAGAAAAAGTTATCATGTATAAATTATAATTATGTGATCTCGTGAATCAGGATTGATGAGGGGAGATTGGGTTAGACTAGTTAACTAGGTTAGCTTTATCTAGAATAATTCAGTAGTATGTTAGGCGTGCACAATAGTTCAGAGGTCAGAATTCCCAAGTGAGTGTGCAGGCACTAACATGTATGTAATATCAACTGGTAAGAATTTTGATATACTTGCTAAACTATTTTAAAGATATTTTACACTCAGGATCTGACCTATTTATTGTCATCTCCTCTTTCTCTTGCATATATATATATATATATATATATATATATATATATATATATATATATATATATATATATATATATATATATATATATATATATATATGTATATGTATATGTATGTATTTCATGTGTCCAGCCACAGGGGCGTCAAACTTAGATATTTGGACTGTTGACGTGCTGCAGCTACTGTAGGATTTGCAGGTCCTTGCATTTAGATGACTTCATCCATGTCTCTCAACTGTTCACTTAGTCACTTTAGATAGCGCATGTGTCGCCCATTCCGGTTTATTTTTAGGTTAGAGTGACTTTGTACTTTTTAGTTATTTCGGTATTAAGTTTTAGTTGAGATTGTTTCATTTATAAGTTTGTCCTTCAATTTGGAATAATTTATTTGAATTTATTAATAGCATGTTTATTGATTAATCTAGCATGTTTATTCCACTTGGAAGGTTTGGTATTCAATATTATCATTTGTGTTAAAAAAATGGTTTCGTATATTAACTCATAACAACGGGACTTAATCAATAAAATGAAATGTTTTGACACTTAGATTAATTATTTATTAGGTGATAAATAAATATAATTGTTTTCGACAGCGATACTAAGAATGAATCGACCAAACACTTTGATTTAATTTAACAAAGGACTGATCACTCGATATTTAATTGGGCGGGTTTCACAGGTGGTATCAAAGCATCAGGTTCTAGTGTCCTTTAGGATCTGTACGTCTTATTATGCTTCCATCTTAGCGTCTTTGATATAGAGACGTATTTTTAGGACTATTGTAATCTTCTTTATGCTATTACGTCTTTATCTATTTGAGATTTAATAATAACTATGGACTCATAAATTCTTTCTCGTTTCAGATGCCTCAAAGACGAGCCCCGAGGGATCGAAATGCCCAACTAGAGAAGCCAACAGCTCAGGCTGAGGGAACAATGAATGTAACCAAGGTTGCCTCCATAGTTGATCAGGTGGTGAATGTAGTTTTAGAGGTTTTACAGTAGGCCCCACCCCAAGTTTAGGCTGTGTCTCCAGTTCCATATCAATTTCCCACTGCATGGGAGAGAGTTAGGGATGCCTTCCACAAAGCACATCCCCCAGGGGTCTGGGGTAGTTTCTATGTTGTCATCGCGAGTCAATAGAAGAAATACGTCTAGAGGCATCTTCGCATGTACAAGTGAACAGATATTAAGAGGCAGTTATTATCTTCCTTCAATCTAGTAGGGGCCTCCTTACATTTGTGGGAGTCAACTACCACTTTGGAGGAGAGGGACAATAGGATGATTCAGAGTTTCTGGGTGGGGTTTGACCCCAAATACTTCCTTTTTGCCGTGAAGACAGAGATGAAGTGGAGATTGTTGAATCTCAAGAAGGAAGGTATGACTATTGCAGAGTATAAAGAGGAGTTCACGAGATTGATTACCATAGTGCTAGATGAGGTACCTACCGAAGAGAAGAAGATTAGGATGTTCATGGATGGCTTGACCTGGAGGATTTGCCAGCACCTCTAGGGTAATATGTCATTGGGTACTTATAATGATGTGCTCAATGTTGCCATATTACATTGCCAGGACCACCATTTCCATCAGTAGGGGAGAAAATGGGTCGGGGAGTCTAGTCAGCAGGACCGGACAGGAGGTAGTAGTGCCAGTGGGGCACCATCAGCTCAGGGGCAGGTCCGTCAAGGTGAGCAGAGTTGCCATTAGGGTGTTCTGCTAAGAAATTTCAATTTGGTGACTCTAGGTAAGGTCATGGGGTCTATAGACAGGGCTAATAGGTCCAATCTAGTCAGTAGGGCCAGCAGGGCCAACATCGTTACAAGCAGGGCCAGCAGTAGGGCCAACAACGATATCAATAGGGACAGCAGGGCTAGTGGAGGGGTGGTAATGGCCATCAGGGCCGAGGAAAATAGGTATATATGGGAGGAAATTTCAAAGTCCGATGCTTTGGTTGTGGTAAGAATGTCCATAGGCATCAGAATTTCCCAGAGGGGGATAGGGCATCGCAATAGCATGGTTCCTGTAAGGAGCCGCAGAGACCGACCTTCCCAACCTCTCTCCCAGAACCACCTTAGATACCATCCATCCTAGCAGTCCCAGTTCAGCATGGACAATTACAGTATGGACGTGTTTATAATGTCCACTAGGCAGCAGCACCGCAAGGGCCACCCGCAGTTGAGGGTAAATTTCCTATCCATGGTAGTATAGGGCGTATTTTATTTAACACTGGGGCACCACACTACTTCATAGCCACTAGTTTTGTATGGTCCACACGTTTGTTACACACAATAAAGAGTACAGTGACATGCGTAGACTCATCGTTGGGTAATGGCTTGTTGATTTTGTTTATAAGTCGGGGAGTAGGTTTAGAGATTGGGAGTCTGATTTTGCCTACAAATATGCAAGTCTTAGATATTCACGAGCATAACATTATATTGGCATGGATTGGGTTGTTGCATATAGAGCCATGATCGACTGTTTCAGTAGGAGTATTATTTTTTCTATTCCGGGTTAGGAGATATTTCTATTGGTGATGCCTCATCGTGAGGGAGGATTGTCCACCCACTTATATTACATAGAGTAGGAGACCTCCAAGGCAATAGTGATTCCCATTGATTCGATTCCTGTAGTTCTCGAGTTCTATGATGTGTTCCAAGATATACTTGGGACTACCGCCTAGCCAAGAGATATATTTTGATATAGATTTGATGCTAGGCACTCGGTCGATAGACCGCGCACCCTATCGTATGGCCCCAGATGAGATGAAGGAGTTACAAGATCAAATTGAGTAGCTGTTAGGACGAGGCTTCATCCGTAGGAGTACCTTACCTTGGGGTGTTCCCGTGTTGTTTGTGAAGAAAATAGATGGGTCATTGAGGTTGTGTGTGGACTACAGAGAGTTGAACAAATTCACAATATCGAATAAGTATCTGTTGCCATGAATCGATGACTTATTAGACTAGTTGAGAGGAGTTGCCTTATTATCAAAGATAGGCTTGATATTGGGATATCATCAGTTACGAATTAGGGAGAAGGATGTGTCAAAGACTTCTTTCTTGACGCGATAATGATCTTATATCTTCCGAGTTATGCCGTTTGGCCTCACCAATGCTCTGGCCGTGTTTGTGGACTTAATGAGAAGGGTTTTCAGAGAGTTCCTGGATCAGTTTTTCATTGTCTTTATAGATGACAATGTGATTTATTCCCAGACTGAGGAGCAGCATGCCGAGCATTTGAGACGACCTCTTCAGACTCTACGAGAGCATCAGTTATATGCTAAGTATGAGAAGTGGGAGTTTTTTCTACGCGAGGTCCAGTTCTTGGGGAACATTGTTTCTCCCAGGGCGATATCTGTAGATCCGTGAAAGGTGTCCACGGTGAGGGAGTGGGGGCAGCCCACGACACCATCAGATATCCGTAGTTTCTTTGGATTGGCAGGGTACTATAGGTGGTTCATTCAAGGATTCTCTAAGATAGCGCTCCCATTATCATATTCTTCCACGTACAAACCCTAGTCTATTTAAAATACGATTCACCCCAATTTTTAAAGGCTCAAACTATGTTTTCTCAAGATCGTTCAATACATGTATTTATTAATTTTTTGAGAGGAACACAACCATCCAATGTAAATTTTTAACCGATTTTTCCTCAGGAATGAATATTTCTATTCTCTCTCATTAGTATCATGCATTTTAAATATCACCTACACAATAATTTACACGTTTTTCTTAAAATAAATTAGCAAACTTAATTAGTGTAAGTGAAATACACTCTGGGACCATTGTTTTATTAAAAACCTTAATATGAATTAGGACTCATAACCCTTGTGTGCTTAGGGAAGATATTTGGACTATTGTTAAATGGAACGCATGTAGAAAACCTTAGTGATTTTATTTAAATAAAAAAGGGACTTGTGCATTCACATAAAATTATGTAGGTGTGATAAAAGGAAATTTTGTTGTGTGGGCCGCAAACTTGAATGATGTGGAATTTATATTAGTTTCATATAATAAATTGTTTAAGTTATGATGATGGATTGATTAAATTAAATTATAATTATTTGATCGTATTAGAAATTTTTAGAGTTGTTGATAATATGTCATATGTGAATTATTGATTTAATTATATTTGCCACCATAGGGACGATGGGATTTTGGGTAGTTTCCCCCTCACCTTAATATCAATAATACTTTCTAGGTATGGGACTAGTGGTTTTGCATTAGTTGTGGTTAATAGTTTCTAAATATCGGAGTAGTTAGTGTAGATTTTCACGGATGGGACATTTTGTAGTAAGGCTACTTTTTGTGTCATTTCATTGTTTCGATGATCTAGGTGCGAGACTAGAAGGAATTTAATGGTACAGATTTATCCTATATGATAGGGTAGGGCATACTTGTGTCTTGGAGACCTCTAGGTATGGGACGAGGGGTAGATTTGAGGATTTATGCTTTATAATAGGGTGGGGATAATATAAAATAATGAGAAATTGAGAAATTTACAATGAATGCCTAAGATAATAAACGGGTATTAAAATGGATAAGCATCATAAATAAGTGCAAGATTAATAGAATACTAGTTGGTTGGCTATTATGACATGGGTGTGTGTTGGCTTCATCAATAAGTGCAAGGATGACAGAATACATGCTAGTTGGCTATTATGATGTCTCGTGCATGGAACCTTGTTAATAAGTGAAGGGCTAATGAACTTGAGTCGGATGGCTATAGCGATGGGAATGTGTATGGTGTAAGACTTTGGGTGAGCACAAATAAGTGCAAGACATACAGAAGGGTCGGCTAGCTATGAAGGCGCCACTATAATAATAATAATAATAATAATAATAATAATAATAATAATAATAATGATAATAATAATAATAAAAATTTAATCCATCGATTTAAATAAAGATGGTGACTTTAGTATAATTATCGAATTGTGATAACATAACTTGGACTTAAAGGGTGGCATAATTACGTGATTTCATGATTGTAGTTTATTTTACTCACATATTAATAATTATCTCATCTAAATTAAAATACCCTATTGTGATGTTAATCATGTATAATGCTACTGTGTGGGTTGACAAACCCTAATTGTGGATAATATCTGGTATTCATGCGATGGACTCTGACCCATTGCGTTGAATAACATTTTAGGTAAATTGCATGAGCACCTTCATGGAGTTCTTAGTGATATTTTTGGAGATGCAGCTGGATATTTGTTTATTTAAAATTCTTTTGTAGTTTAGGTCTATTTTTCATTTTCGTCGCATTTATTATGAGAATTTAATTAAGGATTTTGTGGGCCAATCGGTGTAACACCCGGCATTTCCATGCATTAAATATTTAATTAATTCGGGAATTTAAAATTACTTTTGAATCGTAATTTAAATTGAATTAATTAGGGATATATTATTTAAATATTAATCGAGGAATAAATGGTTAATATTTGCGGGAAGTTATTTACTAAATGAATAGTAATTATTTATTTAAGTCATTTCGAGTATTAATGACAGGGTAGGCACTTATCTCAACCGGGAGTCGGTATAGACTAAAGAGGTGAGGGGATATACATTTTTATATGCCAATTCCGAGTGTACGGTTGAGTCCGGATGGGCCGAGATAGTCGGAAAAGTGTACCCGGGGTAGTAAACGGGTCACGGGGCATTTTTAGACATAGCCGGGCCCACACGGGGGCATTTGGGTCACTTGGGCTTGGCCCATTAGGCAAAAAACGGGATTTAGGTAAATTAAGGAATTTGGAGGAATGATATAACGGCTGATAGAGTTTTAGAAAAAGGCTAATTGGATTAAAGAACCCTAATAGCAGTTAAAGGCAATTTTGGGGATCATTAGAGAGCCAACAAAGATCATCTTCAACCTTGGAATTCATCTCTGAATCAGACACTACGAAACCTAAGGCAAGTGGATAACTTGCAATAGTATTAAATCTGTGTTGAAATTCATATTCATGTGATGTGTTTGATCAAAAATTCGTTTTGGGTGTTCATGGCATAAACATGAGGTTTTGAAAAGTGATAATCTGATTTACGAATTTGAATGAAAATTCTGGTAGAAATCTGATATTAGGAACTGATACATATCTGATAGGATGATATTTGGATAATTAGAAACGAATTTCGTGAAGGGATTTGGGATGTAAATGAGTTAAGGGTTAAAGATGAATTTTTCCCTAAATCCAGAAACTGTAGTTAATGGACGAATTAATGATGTTGGTGGACATTCTGGAGGTCCCTAATAAGGCTTCTAACATGTATTAATTCTAAGAGGGCTTGAGGTTACTGGTAGAAGGAATTAGGGTTTGAAGATTTCGTCCATGGCTGATTCTGTGTTCGTAAAGAAGACGAAGACCTGTTCGATCGATCGATCGATCGAAGGTCTGGGGTCGATCGATCAAAGGTCGGCAGATTTCGGCAATTCTGCCCAGTTATGTGTAATAAAGAAAAAAATTTATATAATAAATCCTTATGTTATTAATTATGGGGAAAATTAATACATGAGTCTAAACCTAATTAATAATGAGTAAAGTTAATTAGGATTTGAGGAAAGTTTTGGGTGACACGACATGATTATAAATTCGAGAGTCGGGAATTTAGACTAGAGTGAGGTTATTTCGGGCTACGAGGGTAAGTCCAAATTTATGGTGGGAGCGACACCAAAGGTGACTAAATTAATTAATGTGCAAATTAATTAGTAGTTAGGGTTGGACCATAAACTCTTAATAAATAAAATAGGTTGGTGTTACGTGTTTAGTACATGGTGTAGCCGGGACGTTCTATTTTTATATACATATACGGTGTGCGATAGTATATATATATAGTGTGTGTGCATTAATATCAGAGATTGAATATTACTATTATATACTCTAGTGCTATAGGGGGAGGTTGCGCGTAGTGGATGAATCCCCTAGCTTGAGGAGTAGGGCGAGTATAATCCCATGTCATAGCGTCCGTTATATGGGTGAGGGGCATCTCACTTTCAGGCAAGGAATATGACCGCCACCAATTCTTATGTTAAACTAAGTTAGTGAACGAATCTAACTTGGATAACTAGGTTACGTGAATACACCTAGTGGGATAGCACTTGGGAAAATTTATATTTTGTGAGTATTCTTACTCGGTCGAAAGTTGGCATTAAATGTTATTTCAGTATGTTTGTGAATACTGTAATATGATTGAATTATATAATTAGGTAAATAATTATATAGGGAATAATTAATACATAGTGAAAAATGTATTAGGTGTATAACCGGTGTGAATGTTATATGAAATTAAAAAGGAGTAATGATTCAATTAAGTTGATGTTTATAATAACTTAAAAATCATGAATTAAGGCATACTCGGTTAGAGTAGGTAACATTCAAAGTTTAAAAATAAGCATTGGGTCAGGAGTGTAGGACCTACTAATTTTAAATGGAAGCGTTGGTAGTGCACATTAGAGGAAGGGTGAGGAAGTCCTCAAGAGAGTGCGACACTAACTAAAATATGAAGAGCATGCATATTTATTATTACTGCAAGTTAATCATTTGTTAAATGTTTTCAAATGTTTTTGGGTACTAAACCTTGCTATAAAATTTTTAAAAACCTTTTAGGTGTCCAACCACAAGGGCACCAAGCTTGACTCTATTCCAGGTATCCTTTGCTGCAACACATGTGGATGTTGCGGGGTTTTGCTAGACGCCTCCTTCTTCCAGTCTTGTAGGGACTCTCTAGTAGTTATCTGAGCTTTTCGCTCACAGTTGTTTTATCTGTAGTAGACTTGTTGAGATGTTTTCTGATATCTACTTGTATTGGATATTTGGACCGATGGTTTATTCGGTTAGGTGTTTTAATTGTGGATGGTTACTTTAATTAATTGTGATTGTGTATTGTTGTATGTTTCACCTGAATTTTATTTTTATAAAATTGAAAAATAAAAAAAAAAATTGGCACGAGTCTACTTTTCTCACTTAGGTGGTTATTAATTTAAAAAGACGACAGTGATGCTAAGAATGGACCAACTGAGAAACTTTTTCTAACTTGATTTAGGACTGATCACCCGAGATTAATTAGGCAGGGTGTCACAGATGGTATCAGAGCATCAGGTTCTAGTGCCCTTAGGATCTGTGCAGCTTTCTACATTTCAGTGTAACACTCGTTGTTATAGAGCCCTATTATTAGGACTGTTGATTCATTTTCCGCTTGTGAGATATCATATTTCTGCTGTGTATATTTTTGTGTAAATTGTGTACTTATACAATTTAATCTATTTCAGATGCCACCGAGGAGACTGAGAGCCGAGAGGGATGAGGCTAGGGATGAAATCAGGGAGGCTCATCAGGAGCCATAGGTACCGCTACCACCACCCCCACCCGAGTTGATTTCCACTACTCAGGTTGCAGTGATAGTGGCCCAGGCAGTCGAAACAGTGATGAGAGCTATGGTAGCTCACTTTCCACAGCCCCAGGCACCGCCTCCAGTGGCACCAGCAGTTCAGGGTCCAGTGGGGCTACCATCTTGGCAGAGAGTTAGGGAGACCTTTCAGAAGGGTCACCCACCTGAGTTCCGGGGTAGTACAGATGTGATAGAGGCTTGTGACTGGAAGAAGAACATTCAGCGCCATCTGTGCATGCTGGATTGTAGTGAGGTACAGAAGGAGATGCTTGCTACCTTTCGTCTATCAGGGGCTGCCTTACAGTGGTGGGAGTCAGTTACCACCACCGGGGAGCGAGACTTGATGTCGATAGCAGAGTTTTGGGTGCCGTTCGACCGCAAATACTTTCCACCAGTAGTAGAGACTGAGATGAGGAAGAAATTCAGTGATTTAGTTCAGGGTGACCGATCAGTGGCAGACTACGAGGAAGAGTTCACCCGTTTGGCAAACTTTTTTCCAAATGAGGTGAGCGATGAGGAGCGGAAGAAATAGAGGTTTATGGACGGTTTAGCCTGGAGGATCAGGAAACACTTGATTGGGAATCCGGCGTTAGTGACGTATACATACGTCGTTAATTCCGCACTTGTACATTTCCAGGACCATCGCTTCCATGCAAAGGGGAGCAAGCGAACAGGGGAGCCGAGCCAACAGGGCAAGGCTGTTATTAGTAGTGACACTATGTAATAACCCGCGTAATTTTGGGCTATCTTAATTAATTGTTGGAAAATGGAGGAAAATAAAGTTTTTGATAAAATTATTTTTATTACTCAAATATGTTGGTTATTATTTTTAAAGGCGAGAATTTCAAACGGTTTCAAAAACAGAGTTAAAACGGATTTTAAAATGATTTTTAAATGTTTTTAACTCTTGGAGTTGTTTTGACTTCCAACTCTTCATTTCTTTGCCTTATTTAAAGGAGTCTTTTGGATTCCAACTCTTCATTTCTTTGCATTATAAAAGAAAATCATGGGCAAACCCTTTTAACATACTTTTGGCACAAATTTTGGCAGCAAATATATTTTATATTCCTCTTCTTTTTATATACACATTGGCCCTTGAGATTTGTGAGTTCCAACCTTAAATTAGAGGTGTTCTTGGGGATATTTTATTGGAGGTTCTTGGAGGAACTTTTGTAGATCTTTTGAGTTGATCTTGAGGATGTGATCATTGGTTTCTCATCATGGTTTGAGGTATGGGGTTTTACACAATATGCTCCTTAAATCTCGTGAGTGTCATTCTCTTTGAATTCTTGTTAATTGAACTCATATTTGAATTGATAAATTCATTGAAATCTGGAAAATAATTGTTGAAATTATTTTGATTCATGTGGCATCATTATATTATTGATGAGCACGTTGTCATGAGATTTTAATATGGCACGGATGTTGGGCACCCGCCAAAATTCCTGTTTCCCGGGCTATGGCTTGATAAAGCATATACGGATGTGGTGAGGCATGGTGACCCGATTAAAGTGTTGTTGAGAAATTATAATGATGAAATGCTATTGAGATTTGCATTTTTATTTGAATATTCGTACTCGTGTTGTTACGTTTTATTCATCGCTAACATATATTTGTTGAGCATCTTTCCTGTCATATTGTGTACTTCCCCATATTTTATTTTAGCTGGCAGGTTGGCGTGGATTTGAGCACTATGGACCAATTGGGATGATTTTAGAGTGGATTATTTGGGAAGAATTTTTAATACAATTTGGAAGATTTGTATTAATTATTTCATTGATGTATATAGCATTTTTATTCGAGTTAGATAGTTGTAATTTTAATTCGAGAGACTTGTTGTAATTGAAGAGATTGAGATTAGTGGATTTATATGATTGTGGGTTTATTTAGATGCTCTATACCTTGTCACTTGTGGATTTGGATTTAATTTATTGCATTAGATCTCCGTTCGCTCTCCCCGGGCGGGCGGGGTGTTACACACTAGTAGTGATCAGCAGCAGGCAAGTAGTCAACAAGGAAATCAGGCTAAGAAGTTTAAGCCTGGTGGTTTCCGACAGGGAGGACAAGGGGTCAGTCAGGGGCAGCCGGGCCCGAATCAGCAGTAGCAGGTTCCTCAAGGCCGTCAGGGCCAAGGGAACAATGGGGGAGGCCAGCAGGGCCAGCCACGTCAGGGCCAACAGGGCCAACAACAAGGGGATGGTCAGAGACGATGTTTTGTGTGTGGCCAGCCAGGACATTTCAAGAGGGAATGTCGACAGAGGGGCAGAGGCCCACAGCAGGAGACCCAACAGGGGCAACGGGGGCAATTACCACCAGCAGCACCAGCCCCACCCGCCCCACCTCAGCAGGGGCAGATACACTACGGACGTGTGTATAACATCCGGGATGTTCCTATTCCCCCGGCGCAGCAAGCACCGCCAGGAGTTGAGGGTATGTTTCTCATTCATGGTTATTAGGGTAGTATTCTCTTTGATATAGGAGCATCACATTCATTCATTAAATTAAATTTTGCTAAACGGGCTGGACTACTAGAGACCGCGGGAGGTCTTCGGATGTGTGTAGAGTCGCCAGTTGGCAGCGGGGCCACGATTCACTCGATTTGTCGGGGTGTGGACATTTTGATTTGGAGACTTAGTTTAGAAGCGAACCTACTAGTGTTAGATATGGAGGGGTACGATGTCGTCTTGGGTATGGATTGGTTGGCAGGTTATCGGGCAACGGTGGATTTCTACGAAAGGACTATCGTGTTCTCCATTCCAGGGCAGGAGATGTTCTTAATAGCAATGCCACTACCCGAGGGAGGGTCACGCACGCACTTGTATTACATCGAGGAGGAAACCTCACAGGAGGTGGCTATTCCACTGGATTCAATCCCAGTGGTGAGAGACTTTGAGGATGTGTTCCAGGAGATACCAGGGTTGCCACCTAGCAGGGAAATCGAATTTGTGATCGATTTAGCACCGGGGACGAGGCCAATTGCTCGGGCACCATACCATATGGCCCCTTCGAAGATGCGTGAGCTGAGGGAGCAGATTCAGCAGCTTCTGGGTTAGGGTTTCATACGACGGAGTACATCGCCGTGGGGTGCAGCGGTGTTATTTGTGAAAAAGCGAGATTGCTCACTACGGTTATGCGTGGACTATAGAGAGCTGAATAAGGCCACGATACGGAATGAGTATTCGTTGCCTAGGATTGACGACCTATTTGACCATTTGAGAGGGGCGTCGTATTTCTCTACGGTCGACTTAAGGTCAGGATATCATCAATTGCGTATCCGGGAGGAAGATGTTCCGAAGACCGCTTTCCTGTCGCGGTATGGGTCTTACGAGTTCAGGGTGATGCCATTCGGACTCACCAACGCACCAGCAGTGTTCATGGACCTCATGAACAGAGTATTTCGGGAGTTTCTCGATCAGTTTGTTATCGTGTTCGTTGATGACATCCTGATCTACTCGCATACCGAGGAGGAGCACGCAGAGCACCTACGTATAGTGTTACAGACATTACGGGATCACCAACTCTATGCCAAATTCGGTAAGTGTGGATTTTGGCTACGGGAGGTCCAGTTCCTTGGCCACGTGGTGTCAGACCGGGTTATTGCGGTGGATCCAAGTAAAGTATCGACGGTGAGGGAGTGGAGAAAGCCCACGACACCGATAGAAGTGCGCAGTTTTCGGGGGTTGGCCGGTTATTACATATGGTTCATCAAAGGATTCTCGAAGATTACGGGCCCTTTGACGAATCTTACCCGGAAAGGGGTACCTTTCACTTGGGATGATCACTGTCAATTAGCCTTCGATGAGTTAAAGGACAGGTTGACATCTGCACCCGTACTTGCATTGCCGAAAGGAGGATTAGAGTATCGGGTTTACACTGACGCATCCTTACAGGGACTTGGGGGTGTGCTTCAGCAGGAGGAAAGGGCTATAGCTTATGCGTCCAGGAAGCTAAAGACCCACGAGAAGAATTACCCCACTCACGACCTGGAGTTAACAGCAGTCATTTTTTCTTTGAGAATATGGAGACATTATCTCCTGGGGGAGCAGTTCACGCTATTCACGGATCACAAATCACTTCAGTATCTCTTCACTCAGAAGGATTTGAATATGAGACAGAGGCGATGGATAGAATTCGTGAAAGACTATCAGTTTGATATTCAGTATCATCCTGGTAAGGCGAATGTGGTGGAAGATACATTGAGTCGGAGACCGACTGGGGAAATATCAGAAGTCTGGAAAGAGAAGTGGAGAGAACTTCAATACGAGGATGATGTAGCCAGGGCTTGCATGTCAGCATTATCCATCACACCCGAGATCATTATGCGTGTTGTGGGGACCCAGGCAGAGGATCAGACCTGTCGGGATAGGGTGAGCCAGTTATTAGCTGAGGGAGCAGAGGGTTACTCGATCAGCTCGGAGGGAGGCTTACGCCATAATGGGAGGCTGATTGTGCCAGAGGATGCGGAGTTGAGGCACGCTGTGATGACAAAGTCTCATGGGTCGAGATTCACAGTACATCCCGGTGGGGATAAGATGTATCAAGATATGAGGAGGCAGTATTGGTGGGCAGGGATGAAATGGGACATAGCAGAATTTGTTTCGAAATGTGCCACGTGTCAGCTTGTGAAAGTTGACCATTAGAGACCATCAGGGATGCTACAACCACTTGAAATTCCTGTGTGGAAGTGGGAGAGCATCTCTATGGACTTCATTACAGGATTACTGACATCATAGAAGGGTCACGATTCCATATGGGTTATTGTGGATCGGTTGACCAAGGTGGCCCACTTCCTACTAGTTCGCACAGACTTTGAGACGATGCGTTATGCACAGCTATTCATAGCGGAGATTGTTAAACTGCACGGGGTACCAATTAATATTGTGTCGGATAGGGACAAGATCTTTGTGGCCCATTTTTGGCAGAGTTTTCAGGAGGCCATGGGCACGGAGTTACGTTTGAGTACAGCCTATCACCCAAAGACTGACGGGCAGATCGAGAGAGTCAATCAAATGTTGGAAGATATGCTCAGAATGTGTATACTAGACTTTGGGGGAGGTTGGGAGAAATATCTTCCTCTGGTAGAGTTTGCGTATAATAACTCTTACCAATTCACGATCGGCATGGCACTATTCGAGGCATTATACGGGAGACCTTGTCGTTCACCGGCTTGTTGGTTAGAGGTGCGGGACAACAAACTGTTGGGTTCGGAGATTGTACAGGAGACATCTTACAAGATAGAGTTGATCCGAGGGAGGATTCGGATAGCTCAGGATAGGCAGAAAAGTTACGCTGATGCTTCACGAAGACACGTGGAGTTAGAGGTTGGGGATCAGGTATTAGTCAGGGTGTCCCCCATGAAAGGGGTAATGAGGTTCAGCAAGAAGGGTAAACTAGCTCCGAGGTACGTGAGACCTTTCCCTATTATCGAGAGGGTGGGGCCTGTAGCCTACAGGCTAGGATTACCGGAGCATCTTCAGGGGATACACGACGTGTTCCATGTAGCATCGCTGAAGAAATAC
This sequence comes from Sambucus nigra, assembly GCA_949130495.1. Lineage (NCBI taxonomy): Eukaryota > Viridiplantae > Streptophyta > Magnoliopsida > Dipsacales > Adoxaceae > Sambucus > Sambucus nigra. The sequence goes on along the minus strand of OX422220.1, from coordinate 115,424,477 downwards.
CGCAGGAGTGAGAGGGCCTTCTGGCACATCCCACTTGAAGAAATTGATTTACAGCCAGACATCTCAGATGAGGAGAGGCCGGTGGCAATCCTAGACCGTAGCGAGCGGAAATTACGATCCAAGGTTGTTACACTAGTTAGAGTACAGTGGGGTCATCACAACATTGATGAGTCTACCTGGGAGCGGGAGGAGGATATGCGGGAGAAATATCCAGAGATTTTCATCGCAGGTATGACCTAATTTCAGGGACAAAATTCCTTTGTAAGGGGGGGAGTATGTAACACCCCGCATTTCCATGCATTAAATATTTAATTAATTCGCGAATTTAAAATTACTTGTGAATAGTAATTTAAATTGAATTAATTAGGGAAATATTATTTAAATATTAATCGAGGAATAAATGGTTAATGTTTGCCGGAAGTTATTTACTAAATGAATAGTAATTATTTATTTAAGTCATTTCGAGTATTAATGACAGGGTAGGCACTTATCTCAACCGGGAGTCGGTATAGACTAAAAGGGTGAGGGGATAAACATTTTTATAAATTAATTTGGATGCCAATTATGAGTGTACGGTTGAGTCCGGATGGGCCGAGATAGTCGGAAAAGTGTACCCGGGGGTAGTAAACGGGTCACGGAGAGTTTTTAGACATAGCCGGGCCCACACGGGGGCATTTGGGTCACTTGGGCTTGGCCCATTAGGCAAAAAACGGGATTTAGGTAAATTAAGGAATTTGGAGGAATGATATAACGTCTGATAGAGTTTTAGAAAAAGGCTAATTGGATTAAAGAACCCTAATAGCAGTTAAACGCAATTTTGGGGATCATTAGAGAGCCAACAAGGATCATCTTCAACCTTGGAATTCATCTCCGAATCAGACACTACGAAACCTAAGGCAAGTGGATAACTTGCAATAGTATTAAATCTGTGTTGAAATTCATATTCATGTGATGTGTTTGATCAAAAATTCGTTTTGGGTGCTCATGTCATAAACATGAGGTTTTGAAAAGTGATAATCTGATTTACGAATTTGAATGAAAATTCTGGTAGAAATCTGATATTAGGAACTGATACATATCTGATAGGATGATATCTGGATAATTAGAAATGAATTTGGTGAAGGGATTTGGGATGTAAATGGGTTAAGGGTTAAAGATGAATTTTTCCCCAAATCCAGAAACTGTAGTTAATGGACGAATTAATGATGTTGGTGGACATTCTGGAGGCCCCTAATAAGGTTTCTAACATGTATTAATGCTAAGAGGGCTTGAGGTTACTGGTAGAAGGAATTAGGATTTGAGGATTTCCGTCCATGGCTGATTCTATCTTCGCGAAGAAGATGAAGACCTGTTCGATCGATCGATCGAAGGTCTAGGGTCGATCGATCGAAGGTCGGCAGATTTTGGCAATTCTACCCAGTTATGTGTAATAAAGAAAAAAATTTATATAATAAATCCTTATGTAATTAATTATGGGGAAAATTGATACATGAGTCTAAACCTAATTAATAATGAGTAAAGTTAATTAGGATTTGAGGAAAGTTTTGGGTGACACGACATGATTATAAATTCGAGAGTCGGGAATTTAGAATCGAGTGAGGTTATTTCGGGCTACGAGGGTAAGTCCAAATTTATGGTGGAAGCGACACCAAAGGTGACTAAATTAATTAATGTGCAAATTAATTAATAGTTAGGGTTGGACCATAAACTCTTAATAAATAAAATAGGTTGGTGTTACGGGTTCAGTACATGGTGTAGCCGGGACGTTCTATTTTTATATATATATACGGTGTGTGATAGTATATATATAGTGTGTGTTCATTAATATCAGAGATTGAATATTCCTATTATATACTCTAGTTCTATAGGGGGAGGTTGCACGTAGTGGATGAATCCCCTAGCTTGAGGAGTAGGGCGAGTATAATCCCATGTCACAGCGTCCGTTATATGGGTGAGGGGCATCTCACTTTCAGGCAAGGAATATGACCGCCTCCAATTCGTATGTTAAACTAAGTTAGTGAACGAATCTAACTTGGATAACTAGGTTACGTGAATACACCTAGTGGGATAGCACTTGGGAAAATTTATATTTTGTGAGTATTCTTACTCGATCGAAAGTTGGCATTAAATGTTATTTCAGTATGTTTGTGAATACTGTAATATGATTGAATTATATAATTAGGTAAATAATTATATAGGGAATAATTAATACATAGTGAAAAATGTATTAGGTGTATAACCGGTGTGAATGTTATATGAAATTAAAAAGGAGTAATGATTCAATTAAGTTGATGTTTATAATAACTTAAAAATCATGAATTAAGGCATACTCAGTTGAGTAGGTAACATTCAAAGTTTAAAAATAAGTATTGGGTCAGGAGCATAGGACCTAGTAATTTTAAATGGAAGCGTTAGTAGTGCACATTAGAGGAGGGGTGAGGAAGTCCTCAAGAGAGTGCAGCACTACCTAAAATATGAAGAGCATGCATATTTATTATTACTGCAAGTTAATCATTTGTTAAATGTTTTCAAATATTTTTGGGTACTAACCCTTGCTATAAATTTTTTAAAAACCTTTTAGGTGTCCAACCACAAGGGCGCCAAGCTTGACTCTATTCCAGGTATCCTTTGCTGCAACACATGTGGATGTTGCGGGGTTTTTCTAGACGCCTCCTTCTTCCAGTCTTGTAGGGACTCTCTAGTAGTTATCTGAGCTTCTCGCTCACAGTTCTTTTATCTGTAGTAGACTTGTTGAGTTGTTTTCTGATATCTACTTGTATTGGATATTTGGACCGATGGTTTATTCGGTTAGGTGTTTTAATTGTGGATGGTTACTTTAATTAACTGTGATTGTGTATTGTTGTATCTTCCGCCTGAATTTTATTTTTATAAAATTGAAAGATAAAAAAAAAATTGGCACCAGTCTACTTTTCTCACTTAGGTGGTTAGTAATTTAAAAAGACGATAGTGATGCTAAGAATGGACCAACTGAGAAACCTTTTCTAACTTGATTTAGGACTGATCACCCGGGATTAATTAGGCGGGGTGTCACAATCGGTTCCACAATTGTTTACAATTTTTAGTTAGTTATTTATAGTTAGATTATTTCATTGGAGTTATATTTATTTGTAGCTAATTTTATTTTATGCATTAGCATGGTGATGTATTTATTATTGCTTGAATGATTATATTTTTTTATCAATTTAATTATTATCTTTTGGAATAAATTTTTATAATGTTTTATATATTTGTCACATGATAGGAATAATAAATTATTTACTGATGCCCATCGTAGTTTGGAAGCAACAACTGGCCACCTCGTTGTCAGATTGCGTAAGGTGTTACAGATGGTATTAGAGCATGGTCTTAGGTCTCGTAGGTTATGAGTCCATTTTAGCTTTCGCGTTGCCCATCTTTGATTCGTTTTATGATTTGTACTCTTAGTTATTCCGAGTCTAATGTTTCTTTGTTCCTATGTTTTTAGATGGCAAACACTAGGAAAGCTTAAGATAGCAGAGAGGGTTTAGCTTCTGGTTCGGCAATTCAGGAGAGGCTGAGGCAGATTATTTTGGATGCCGAGGAGTGAGCGACTATTTTTCGTGAGGACACGACAGGAAGTATTGAGGTAGGGAGACAGAAGTGGGTGACTTAAGAGGAACAACAACACAGTACATCGACTTCGACTTGGGATAAGATGAGGGTTAATTTCCATAAAGGCTATCCTCCCCCTTTGTAGGGGGATCTCACCCAATGGTTTCTCACTAATGGAGAGTCACTTGAGGATGGTGGACTGTATTGATGTATAGAAGCAGATGTTGGCTATGTTAAAGATGACTAGAGATGCATCATTGTGTGGTCAATTTTGTTGGTCTCAAATTTTTTTGACCCACCACAAAAGTATTTGTTACACACACGACCTGGTTCTCTAGACTTTAGCGTCAATGAAAAAAGTTTTCTCTACAGTGATGGTGTTCATGAGTCAATCAAAGATTTCAATTTTCTTTATATCTTTCTCATTAGATATCATTTGCTACCATCTCTATAAACAATCTTTGTTTACATCCAACAATGATTGTTTATAATGCAATTTGGTAACTCCACTTGATTGTCTTCCCACTTGGCTTCATACGAAATTTCTATACATACTCATCAAAGCTTCCTTCTTCCATATTGATTTAAAAGTTAAAATTTATATGAAAAGAAGAGGTAAAATATTCATCTTTAAAAAAATCTTTTTTTATTTTATCTATAGTGTGTTTTTTAACCTTTTGATTCAAAAATTATTTTTTACATATATTTTTTTCTTGAATATGGCATATTTCAAGATTAAAAAACAAACTTGTGAGTATTAAGATAAACCAAACCGTTTCCTTCATATTTTTACCGATGGTTTCACACATCCTAGTTTTAGTCCAGGATTACTCATTAATTTTGTTTCATTGGAACAAAGTGTCCTTCCTTTTTAAAAAAATACATAGGTGGCATCATACTTGAATACAATAGATAAGTCTAAAAATGATCGTAGTTGTGCACTGGTCTTTAGTTGTTGGTTCTCTCCTCAGAGAATATTATGGCAAACATATGATAGTCGGTGAATGCATTGTTGGAGTTTTACTCATTGCTTTATATTTGTAATACTTAGCCATAGTAATTTGTCATTCATTAAGTCCTTTCGTTTTTTGTCTCATTAGTTTGTTTTTTCTCTTACATATGGGGTCATGTGAAATCTTTTTATCGTTTGGCAAGTTAAAATCACTACTATTGATTTGAATATAAAATTATTTGATTATAATATTCATAAAACATTTTTTCACAGTGTTTGAGGATTTTTTTGACCCATTAATTATTTTTTATCACTAAAAAAATAACGTCATTTATTTGGTACCCGGCATCGAGAGCTCTCACTATCATCTTCTATATGAGAAGATAATTTATTTACAACATGGATGGTTCTTCATCTCCCTATCATCGTCATTTTGATGGTAGAAATAATTCCTAATGGAAAATTTGCTTCGTAGTACACAAGATGTCAATCGATAATTGAATATAGGTTTTCTTTGATGGGTTGGAATCCTCTAGTTACCATGAATGATGGCGTCCAAATCCCAAAAATAAGATTACTTGGGAGATGATATGAAGAAAAAGCACGCAGAAATAATACCACCTTAGATTTCTATCTAGTTAAGGAAGTGTAAAGAAGATGAAAGATTCCCCAAGTGCCATAATATATTACACATGTGGTGGCAAAGAACATTATTTCAAACAAATTCCTACTGAACAAGTAAACGTAATGGAAAAATGTATAACAAGCAACTTAATGATATTACTGGTAGTCGGATCAAGAAAATCCTAATAATAACAATGCAGGTTTTACAGCTACGAGGAATTTTGAGGAATTAGATGATTTGGATGAATTTTATTTTTCTCTGTATTGTTGGTGTTATCACTAATACATATTTGGATATGCTAATGGTGTGGATCATGACATCGTCAATGAGTATGCTTAACTTTTTGAGAAGATTAGCATAAAACTCTCTACCATAAAGAATAAGTGGATTTTATGAGTGAGAGTTGTTAAAGCAACTTAGTATGTTATAATGTGTTTTTTTGGTAGACCACTTAGCGTAGAGGGAAGTTGTAATTGATTCCTTCGATCTTAGGATGTGTACGTTAGGAAATCTAGGTAAGAGAGTGAAAAATATGAGGTATCCTTAATGCACAAAATCTCTATGCTATAAATCGAGTTTCGACCAACTTTCACCTTGAAGTCAAATTTAGAGGCTAAATCTCACAAGTTGGGTAAGATTATTATAGTGGGAATATCAATGAAAAAATAGCATAATTTACTTTTTAAGTAAGATAAATATTCATCCTATCATAGTTAAGTCTCTTGTTACCACCCTAATAAAAACAAATTTTCCTTTATCCTCAGATAATTCTTCTTCAAGAAATATGTTAATGAAGCATGAACTGAATGGGATGTTCACTTGTTCATATTGTCAAAAAATTACATTTAAAATAATTTTGTTTCAAGTTAAACCTAAATCCTACAAGTGTATCCATTCCAATAAGATAGTTCATCTTAAGGAGTGTTATGTTTTAATTCAATTGTACATACCTTTTAGAATCTTTAAGGATAATGTGAGTTTTGATCGAAAGTTTATGAATAATATAGGAACGTCTAGCTAGGATGCTTAGGGAAAAGAAACCAAGACTTTTTTGGAAGTGTTATTCGAGGATTTTACCTCACGTACACATATTATTTTAGTTGGTCTAGAGATCTTGACAGTGATGTAACCAAAGTAGACGACATTCAGAATCAATGGAGGTCGTTCACTTTATTGAAGTTATTAGAGTTAGGATTCAATAGACATGTCTAGGATGTGTTAGAAATTTCTCATCTTATTCCTTAGTTGTATCTAGGTTCGGTTGATCATCTACTATTTGGTTGGTATAGATCGCTAATTTTTTATACTAAAAACTATTGATTTTATTTAATATGGTTCTATATGTGTGTAGGTATTCAAATATCCCATGGTCGAAATTTTAACCTTCATTCTTAGATTTTGTGCAATTGGTTTCATTTATGGCTTTTATACTCCATGCTTCAAATTATATTGCTTCGAATTCCTTGGTAAATCAAGGCTACAAATTTAAGAATATTTAATCATAACTATACACTACACCCCATTATTACTCGACTAAATTCAAAAATAAAATAGTATGAATGGATTTTTTTCTTCTTCATCTAAAGGACAGTAAAGGATTTATATGGTTCTTGAGATAAATAGGTGTCAAGTATAATCTTTTTCGTATGATTGTTTTTCTCACGGACGACTTTGGAAAAAATCAAAGGCTAATCTTTCAAAAATTCCATGGTAGTAATGTTGTTCGGGACATTGAAACTAGGTAAAAAAACAAATAGTTACCTTTGAAACATGAAAATGAGTTATCCTCCTATGTAAGTGTGAAAGTATCCACTTGTAAAAGAATTTTAATTCTAATGTAATAAAGATTTTCATTTATCTAAAATCGGATAACACCCAACATTTCCATCTATGGTCAGATTCCTTTGGTGCGGTCCAACCCAAAAATTTATCTGAGGGAAAATCATAGAAATACCTATCTTCTGCGCATGTGGAGATTTGAGGATATGAGAGTCCTTTTTTCTCCACTCACACAAATCTTCATGGGATGACTTGAAAATAAATCAACCATCATCAAAAGGGGAGATAAATGGAGAAATTGAGTCGCCAATCAATTTTTATTAAAAAAGGCAAAAGAAATGTAGCCGTCTTGAGAGAAATGGCATTAAAAGACATAGTGACGGATGCAAAAATAAATGAATCAATTATTAGCGGACTATGTTATGGAATGGGAAGGTGTTAGGCAATCACAACGCCTTTTTGGTCACTAATGTTCTATGATAATACTCTCATTTTGTCCAAAATATCAGAAATGTATACTTTTATGTGATGTGAATAATGAGAGCATGAAATTATCTGACTCGCATCATTGAAAACACATAGAAGAATTATCCTAATAAGTGTACAAAAGAAATAACACAAAAAAGAGTAGTGTGAGTGTCCATAAAATCACAAATCACTATAAATTAGTGAATGTTTATATCGATAGGAACATGGGTATGTAGTAGTAGAAAACTTGAAATACTAATAAACACGAGAAAACATAAAATAAATAAAGGAGAAAATAGGACTTATTGGGATACCTATGTATTTCAAAAGTCCTTAAAGTCCACGTAGTTTGATAAGAAAAAAGGGTGGGGATTAACCCATAAATACTTATTTAGAACTTTCTTTAGTTTTTTTTTTATAAAATGTCTCTGCAAGTGTAGAAAGTGTAAAAAATGAGAAAATTCTAATTTAGGTATTATAAGAAAACCCCGTTTTTGGCATTTTTTTTATGAAAATAATATTTGTGTGTACTAAATAGTAAAAAATTATGTCATTTTTATTGTGAAGGAATGAAATAATGATATATCAAAAGTGGAAAGAAAAGTAAATAACTACTACTAATTGAGTGAGTCGAAAATGAATAAGGGTAGACCTTCTCGAGAACTTTAATTATGATTAAGTACTAGTAGAAGGTGAATTTTAGTATGGTTGTATGGTGTAGAATAATGGATGGAAAGTGGTGTGAAAATGGATGAGAGTGATGTGAGGAAATAGAGATAATATTTGCAAAAATAGAATTTCAACACACTGATTTCAATGGGAATATTCTGACTCCAGAAAGGGACCCTTAAGAATAAGGTCGTGGTCTCCTTAAATAGTAAAAAAAATATGATTTTAGGGGTGTTACAATTGAAATGGCTCTTGGCCTACCTATCGGCACAACCCATGCTTTGTTGGATAAGGAAAGTACAACCTGCAGATAGGTAGGGGATTAGGGCTACCCATAAGCAGTCTGGAATCAAAGTTTTAAAAAAAAATGAGCAGAAATAATAAGTCTAAATCTCAGAATGTTGAGACCATTGAAAAGTTTATTCAGATCCCTAAAAGAATCCATAAGTCACTCCCAATTTTGAGAGTTTAATGAAGCCAAACGGGGCTCGGAGGCAATTGATCATCTCTATACTAGAGGTTCTCAGCATAAAAAGGTGAGTACGCATGAAATTTGAGGCCAATTCTAACACGGGACTGACCGTTGGAAGGGTTTTTAGAGACCTAGGAGGTTTCAATGAGCTTTTCTAGGTTTGGAAATTTAAAGAGCGTCAAACTGGGCTTAGGAGCACCTGATGGCCTTTAGATGAGGTCTGTAAGTAATAAGGCAAGTACGAATGAATTATGAGGATGATTAGCACACAATTTGGACTTTTGTAAAGGGTATTTAAAGCCCTATGAGGTGTTAAGGATATTGACTCAGGTCAAAGAGTTGATCGATGTCAAGCAAGGCTCGGGAGCTCCCTATACCCTCTGCATCAAGTTTTAGAGTAAAAATGCAAGTATGTGGAAACCACGAGGTTGATTTACGTATGCTATGGACTGTTAAAAAAGGGATTCAGAGGCTTATAAGGTTTCAATGATCATTGCTTTGATGAGAGAGCTGATAAAGGTCAAACAGTTCGTAGTAGCCTTTTGATGAGGTCTTGAAGTTGGACCTAGACTCTTTTGGTGGGAGGAGGAATTCTAGGTACCTAATGAAGTATTTATGCGGTACTAGGATAAGGTTTCAATATATCCCCTCTATAGGAGAGCTTGGAACAAGTGGAGGTCTTCAAAATATAGACACATCAAAGATGTTCAAAGATTAAGGACCCTACCGGGGGTTAGACACTGGTTGATGAAAGGGTTAAGGTCCACTATGTGGACCTAAGTGGTGGAGATTAATGATTCCCGAGGTCGAGGTAAATTTTGTAGACGAAGAGAGTTGAGACGATTGATTGAGGGGCTCGAGGTCAATTATGTGAACCTAAAGAGTGGAGGCGACCAATTCAGATGCTCGAGGTCAATTATGTATTCCTAAGGAGTTGAGATGACCGATTAAAAGGGTCAAGGTAGTTTTTTCATACCTAAAGAGTTGAAATGACTGATTCAATGGGTCAAGGATTATTTTGCAAACCTAGGTGAATTCTACAAACCTAAAGAATTGAGATGAAGAATTTGATGGTTTAAAGCCTATTTTGTTAACCTAAATGATTTCTATGGATGTAAAAATTTGAAATGACCAATTCAACAGGTCAAGGTCAGTTATGAAAACATAAAGAGTTAAGATGACAAATTCAGAGGGTCAAGGTAGATTTTATAAAGCTAAAGAGATTAGGTGACCAATTCAAAGGGTCGAGGTCAATTTTGCTAACCTAAGGAGTGGAGACTATAAATTTAGCGGCTCGAGGTCAATTATGTGGAACTTAGTCAATTTTTTCAACCTAAAGAGTCGTACGGTAAGTGTTCTTCAATCTTCATTCCGATAGGGAGAGGGTTGGTATAGAGAGTGCAAGCGCACTCGAATTTTGGTTATGTTGGCTAATGTGTTAGTGATGACAGCTTTGTAAGTGCTGATACATTCCACTTCTAATTATGCTAGGTATTGTCCTTTTGAATGAGGTTTCTCATATTTTTGACGCATTTGACCTTATGGGGACATGTTGGGAGGTTTAATGAATTTTTCAACAATTTTTGGATTTTTCAGGAATTTTGTAATGAAATTTATAGGCTATTATAGATATGCGTAGTTGGGGAAGTGCCTATTGGCATAGAGAACAAAGTCCTGGGTTTTTTGGTTGAGAAGAAAGGTCATTGCCAATAGGCAGGTCGAGGGGCCTGTCGAACAACATACCCCTTAGTCCCTAATAAAAAAGGGGACGACACTCTTTATTTTTTTTACACCTTTATTCGATTGAATATCTTTCTGTCGCTTTCTAAAAATCAATTTTGAGTCTATTGTCTTCAAAAGAGCTCATGGAGGGCACCTCAGATAGCAACAATAACTATACAGTAGGGAATGATGATTGGGAGGCTTTAGAATGTCGCGCTATTGTGTTATTTACATTAGGAAATGAGAATGTGTACGATGACTTTAAGTTTGTGCTTGATTAGAGGTGACGAGAGGGTTCTGCTGAGGGAACCGTCATATAATCATTCGACCAGGGTGAAAAACTTAATGGCTACGTAAGTGTTTCCTTTTGGGTCTTAATCTTTCTTTTTTTTCTCCTTTTTATCTTTGGGATACTGACGGGTTTTTCTTGGCTTTTGTGAAAATCAACATAGCTTTTTCGCACATTCGCTCCAACAGTTAACTAGAATGAAGGCGGTCAAGGAACAACTTCTTGTTGTTTCTTAGTTAATGGTCAATTTATAAGACCGGTATGGAACGAAGAGTCTAGATTAAACTCTCTCTGAATATATATTTTAAAAATAAGTAATCTGACCTTAACATATAGTTCGTATAGTAAAAAGTTTTGTATTATTACCACCACGAACCTTAGAAAAATACAAATTTCAAAGTTACCTATAAGTTGTAATAATTAAAAAACACCCCTTAAAGTTTTCAATTGAATTATAAGCCATCAAATTATATTTATATTTCAAAATTTCCATACAAACAACTTCATTGCCATTTAATGTTACAAATCATCCCCTCATTACACTTTCCTATGGTTTTGAAATTACACAAAACCCGCAAAAGTTTGAAAATAAAGAAAAAAGAACTTTAACCTTAAGTAAAAACCCTTAGGGACTAAACCTAAATCTTTAACATCTTCCTTATCAGCTAGATTGATAAGAATGCGAGCAAAACCCAATGGGAACCAATGAAAAAAAAATGGTGAACCGACACATTTTATGCACCAAACTTCCTTCATAAAGTTCTACCATTAGACTAGCCTAATTACCACCCAAACTTCCCTTATATAAAGCCTCTCTCAGTTCATAGAATTAAGTTAAATAGTAGCTCACATACAAGCCTATATTTTTAGTGTACTATTATTTTATGTGTATAGGTTGATTCTTTCAATTCAACCATGTTTCCGAGTAAAGTATGGTCCATTTATGCGGTTGCGTGTGAGTTTTAACGTAGAAATCATTAGCTAAGGGTCAAATTTCAGAAAACACCATGGAAGCTTGAGCTCTGATGGGGAATTCTGAGTTCCTGATTTTAAACCAATTTTTAAAGTTTGAATATTTTTCTTTAGACTTGTAGGATTACAATCATATAGTTTAATTTTATTATAGTTTTCATATATGTTCATAGTTTATGTTTTTCAATTTTAATAGTTGAAATTTAAAATTCAAAATTCTTAATGTACACTATGAATTAAACGTTCACACTAAAACTATTTTGTTCTAAATTCACACAGAAACCAAACTATAGCACTATCATACTTCGAATTTCAGTATAAATCCATGAATATCAAACTGAATTTTTTTATATTTTTTGTATCTCGATATGAGGCTAAAGTCAACCTTAATCTTTAAAAGTTATCTTTTTTAAATCTTAGTGAAAAATTAGGAAGAATGGCTTTGTAATCATCTCAATTGTTATTCTATAGAAGATATAATTAAAGGCCAAAGTTTTCGAACCCTAAGTAAAAATTCAAAAGGATGAATAAAAAGTGACACACGCGCACGTGAGTGTGGTCAAACCTAACGTGTGGTGTTTGAATAAGCGCGTGAGAATGCGTGACCAATTAGAAAAATCTAACAAAATTCTAAATTTTTTATTTTATTTGTTGGTCAAAATGGTATATTATAACACTATGTTTGGATAACCAGAACTCTAATTCAACATAACCCCTAAAATGGAAATTTGAACTTTAAAATTATTTATGGACATAAAACCTTTAAGATTTTCAACTTCTATATTCTAACTTCGAAACTTTTTCTATAACTTTTTGACATTATTAGGAACAAAAAGTCTCTTATCACCAATCTTAAAAACGTAATGAACTTGATTAATTAAAATTAAACTTTATTTTTATTTTAAACCCCAATATTTATTTTTTTACGCAATTTTTTTAACTTTACGACACTTTCAAATATTTCACAAACATTATTCTTACACCAAAATACATTTTTTTTTAGACTTACACGGACTACCACCTGGACTTAAATCTACCGCTCGAAAATTTTCAAAGACCCTAACAATAAGTAGCCAATTTTTTATTTACTAATAATTTCACGCAACGCTTCTGATTAAGCCTTTTATTGATATCACTATGTGATAGACACAATATATCAAAATCTCATTGATGAAATCATTCGAGTAGTTCAACTTCTTATGTATAATTGACTCAAATTTTAACGATGATTATGCAATTATAGTATTTGATATGATGAAATTTTACCGAGTTTACTTATAGCATACATTATGACAGGGAATACTCTTTCGTTACAACATTGAGTATTTGGAATGTAGCACTCAGAAGATTGAGGGCGTAGTTATTGCCACGATATTGAATGTCTATAATTGACTTGGCACGATTACATATATCTCCAGTATTTGGATTTATTGTCTCCAATTTTATTAGACTGACATAGTTATATGTATGGATATTACGCAAAAACCTCTAACGGATAATTATGGGTTATTTGTTTAAAACCATTCCTCACCATTATCAGTTCTAGACATATATTTCTATGTTTTTAGATATATCATTCTAGGAACAAACCTATTATCTTATCCTAAGAATAAGAATTATCTGTTTAGAAAAAATTTCTTACACTTTGGAAATTCCATATGGACATAGGCAATTGAGAAGGCAAAATCTTCCATTCCCCGCATAAATTTATTGCCTCACCTCGTGTCACTCTAGCAATTATATGAGCCTGGAAAATCAGTCGGAACGCCAAAAAAACCTGTTATAATTTCCTATGCTACTATGTATAAATAAATGTAATTAATATCGTATCAACTTTTTAATTTATTTTCTTTTTATTTTATTTTATGGACTATGAAATAAGAGATAGTTCATCTATTTAGGATGGGTGTAAGGAATAATGTATTTCAATACTTTACTTCATGATTAAATAAAATTACTATTATTTAGGTCTTTGTTATTATTATTTTTACATCCACTATTTAATTTATTTTCCCATTTACACCTATAAACCCAAACCCTTATCACTCCTGATTATTCGGAACATTATAGCATGGTATTAGAGCATTTTACATAAGAGTACCAGGTTTATTACTCACATGCGGGACATATCTGGGGATATATTTGTTTTACACTTTCGTAACTTCTTTAGGTTAAATTTGATAGTAACCATATGTCTTACAGTAACGAATGTTTGGGATAACATCTACTCTAACACCGATGGTGTTGATTAAGAACAATTTCGCCAAAACATCATAGAAGAGGGGTATAGTAAATTATGTAAGGAAATTAGGGACATCGATCGAGAGTGGGCCATCACAACACCAAATATTAAGCATCATATATTGATATGATGGTTATTGGGGGATGAATAGGCGATGAAACAAGCTTGATGATTTGCTGAAGAGAAAGAGTTTTGGCAAAAAGATATTCATTTAGAATGGATTATTGCGTTAGAAAGAGAGTAGCGTATATCTCCACCGTTATCTCCCGATGATTATGGACCAGAACTACCATCTCTTGATGGCACTAAATTTTCTTTACACTCAAGCACTGGAGGCTTTGAAGAAGAGTATCAGGAGGACATAAAACTTTTAAACAACTAAAAGGCTCAAGATCACTATAAAATAAATAAATGACACTTTTTGTAAGGTTAATGTGAGAATAGAGAGTTACGTTACTAATATAGGGGACTAGAAACTAATAAAAAAATTATGATGTTTTGACAACCAATTTTTATGTTATATATATGCCAAAATTTCCTTATCACTGTTAAAGGAGCTTTTATGTTAACTCGTTATGTTCTATGAACTATTTTACAATTACATATGCCTTAATATTTATTTACATCTATAGGATGGTGAATACTTGCAAAATTAATGCAACACCTCTATCCAAATCTACGTCAACTACTCCATCTACGACCAAGAATAACATAGCTAAATGCTTACAAGAACTCAATAGATTGGCATAAGAATGTCATAAGCCTATACCTGAGATTGAGGTACATACAGAGGTTCGATGAATGAATGCTTTAAGGGAATTTCTATGGGAATAACCCCTTAATTTTCATGGGAGACAAAAGTGTAACGATCGTTTAGACAGATTTTAAAGGTTCTGGTTGGAGTAGGATAGCACCTGAACTCCAAGTGGATTTAGCCACTAATTTATTTGAAAGTGAGGCTGATTATAGGTGGCAATCACTGAAATATACACATAATGTGGAAAATTTGACATGGCCACAATTTGAAGAAATGTTTTTCAAAACATATTTTCCTAAATCTTTATGTGATCAAGTAACAATGGAATTTTTGGTTCACAGAACTTTCCCAATATGCTCAGGAATATATTTATATTGGTATTAAGAAACGTAAATATTTTGAACAAGGCCTCAAATCTAGTGTCAAGACTTCTCTTAATACTTTGCAAATTCGTGAGTTCACTAAAATTATCAAAGTAGGCAACCTTAGTGATAAGAATCTAGCTCCTAGTGGGACATTTTGTAGTAATTTTTTCGTTCCTCAAAATAATTCTAATAATCATTCACCAAATATTTCCATATGAAATTGCCCCAATTTTAAAACAAATGAAGGATGATTATTCAACTAGATTCAACACTAGAATAGTGGTTTTACCATTCATTGTCATGAATGTAATACTCACAGACACATCAGATCTATGTGCCCAAAGCTTCGTAAACCCAATTATAATATGATACCCATTACAAAAATCAGTAGATACCTAAAACCACGATGAACCATAGGAAGACCTCTAGCTACATCAAGAAAATATATTCCTAAACCCGCACCAAGAAATTCCAATAATCACATATCCACACGTAACAATGCAACTCAAGGCCAATCTTTTGTACTGTTAACAAAAACAGACAGTCACAATGTTATTGAAGGTACTTATTTACTTTATGACCATACGACACATGTATTAGTTAATACAGGGTTGTATCCCTCGTTTGTTATCTCGAAGTTCACGAACTAAGAAAATCTTATTCATATTGATTTATATCATCCCACTACCAAAAGTATAACCCCATGTACAATCACCAGAACACGAAAGGTTTGTAAAATTTATGAGGCAAAACTTGAGGTACGAGATATATCATTGATCTAGTGGTCTTAGAATTAGTAGATTGCGATGGCATTATTGGGATAAATGACTTATCTACCAACCACGCATATACTGATTACATATCCAAAAAGATTATTTTAAAAACTCGACCACCTAAAATAGCAGATTTTAGGGACAAAGTTCTAGATATATACTCTTATTCTTTATAATTTCTTGGCGATTATGGTGATGTACTTCCTGAAGAATTCCTCCATCTAGAGAAATTGGATTTGTAATCAATCTTTTTACTAATAGTGCTCCTATTTTGATACCACCCTATCAACTGGAACCTCTAGAATTATGGGAACTTCATATCCAACTTGATGAATTAGTATCAGAGGAAGAAGACATACTGAAAACAAGCTTCAGAACTCGATATAAACACTTTGAATTTTTATTAATGTCTTTTGGAATTAATAATGTCCCAACCGCTTTTATGGACCTAATACATTGTGTATTAAACCATTCTTCGACCAATTCATGATCGTATTCATTAACGATATATTGATATATTCATAAAATGAAAGGGATCATGGGCATTATTTACAAATAATACTAGACACTTTAGTACGTCACCAGTTGTATGCAAAGAAAATAAAATGTGACTTCTTAATGAAAGAAGAGAGCATTTTCGGAGATGTTAATACATAACTAGGAATCCAAGTAGGTCTATAAAAAACCACTACAGTTATGGAATGGACCCAATCCACTATCGTCAGTGAGGTTTGCATCTTTCTAGGATTAGTTGGTCATTAAAGAGGATTCATAGAAGGATTCTACACTATTGCTCTGCCTCACATAAAATTAACCATAGAGGAAATACATTTTGAGTGGAATCAAGAATGGACCTAAGCCTTTTGTACCCCAAAAAATGTTTGACTACCACCCTTGTACTCACGATACCTTCTAGTACTCTAAGCTATGATGTATACACAGATAAATCCTTATAAGGATTGTGATGTGTACTCATGCAATTAGGAAAATTAGTAGAGAGTTCGTCACAACAACTATAAAACCACGATTGAAATTATCCAGTTCATGATCTAGAATTAACCACTATCATTTTTTTCCTTGAAAATTTGACAATGTTATTTATACGGAGTAGAATTTTAAATATACTCAGATCATGAGAGTTTAAAACATATCTTTACCCTAAAATATTCGAATTTATGATAATTCATGTGGATGGAATATTTAGAAGATTATGACTTACAATTATAACATTACACAGGTAAAGGCAATAGGGTAGCCAATGCTATAAGTCATAAAACTAGGGGAAGAACAATCAGAATTCTTTCGTATCAAATTAATCATTACTCAATGCCGAGTAAAATCATAACATATCCATATCCTCAAAGAAGGATAATTGAGTAAAAAAAACACTGCCAAATTCCTCATTGCTGAATGCCAAAAGGTTGAACCTGGAAATGCCAACACGGAATAGACATATCACCCTAACAATGGAATGCAAATTTCGAATCGAATACGTGTACCCACGGATTCCATGATAAACAAAGAACTATTACAGCAAAGTCACCATTAAAAATTTATCGCCAATCTAGGAAATACCAAAATGTATCATGCATTGGAAAGAAATTTTTGGTGGGCATGAATGAAATGAGACATTTGAACCTTTACTGCCAAATGTTTAACATGTCAATAAGTAAAGAATGAACACCAACACCAAGGTTGATTGTTGTAACCTCTTACCATCCCAGCCTAGAAGTGGGATCATGTTACTATCGACTTTGTTAGTGGAACACCTCCTATAGCCAAAGGATATAATTCGATTTAGGTAATTATTTATCAGTAGACAAAGTCATCTCACTTTCTTAAACTATATACCATCGAATTATTTCAGTGACTCAGTAACTTATATCTTGAAGAAATCTTCAGATTATATAAAAGTTCTTTATCTATATCCTCGATTTGTGGGACATTTTTGGCAAGATTTACAAAACCCTATGGGAACTAAATTACTTCTTAATACCAAATCTCATCCCCAAAAGGATGGACAATTCGAATGACTAATTCAAACTTTAGAAGATATGTTACGATCATGAGTATTAGATCTAACAGGAAATCGGTTCGATCACTTAGCATTAGTAGAATTTTTTTATAATAACATATACCAAGATAGTATTCAATTCGCTCCATATAAAGTACTCAATGGAAGACCTTGTCTCTCTCCATTATTTTGGAATGAATTTGGAGAAAATCAAATCCTTAGCCCAGAGATTATAGCCAAAACCACCGAGAAAGTACATCTAAATAAAGAAAGGTTAAAAGAAGCTCAAAGTCGATATAAAAGCTATGCCATAATCGTAGACGACCCCTTGAATTTCAATAAGGAGACTAAGTTTTCTTAAAATTATCACCTCGAACGGGAATTATTAGATTTAAGATAAAGGGAAAACTCACACCACAATACATCGGACGTTTCACAATTATAGAACTTATTGGACCAGAAGCCTATCGACTAATATTACCCCCTAAATTTGTCCAAATTCACAACGTATTTCACGTATCTCAATTGAGAAAGTATAATGTTGACACAAACCATATTATCATATGGGATGAATTATCAACACAACCTAACCACGACATCGAAGAAAGACATCTTTAGATCGTAGACACACATTATTGAATACATAGTACTAATACCATTCCTTTTGTGAATGTTCTCAAGAAATATCATGGTTACGAAAAGTAACTTGGGAACTTTGAGATGTCATATATGAAGAATAAGCCAAACTATTGGAAAGTATTTTCGAGGACGGATTTTTTTTTTCGTAGGGAGAATTGTTAGACCTGTATAAAAAATGCGTCTAGATCAAACTATCTCTACACATATATTTAAAAATAAGTAATCTTACTTTAACATATAGTTTGTGTAGTAAATTTGTTTTGATTATTACCAGCACGAACCTTTGAAAAATACAAATTCCAGAGTTAGCTTTACATTTTAATAATTACAAAACACCCCCTAAAGTTTAAAATTAACTTTTAAACCATCTAAATGATATGTATATTTCAAACTTTCTTTATGAATAACTTCATTACCATTTAATGTTACAAATGAGCTCCTCACGCTACCCTCCTGAGTTTTAGTAATTACACAAAAACCCCAAAAGTTTGAAAATAAAGAAATAAGACTTAAACCTTAAGTAAAAAAACCATAGCGACTACACCTAAACCCTTTAGCACCTTCCTTATCAGCTGAAGTGATAAGAGTGACATCAAAATGTCATGGGAACTAGTGAAGAACAAGGGTAAACCTACACACTTTTATACACCAAACTTCCTTCACAAAATTCTCTCATTAGACCAGCCTAATTATGACCCCAAACTTCACCAATAGACTCCCCATAAATTCCCCTATATAAATCCTCTCTATGTTTATAGAATTTAGTTCAAATAGTAGCTCAAATACAAGCTTATATATTGACATTTTCAGTTATACAATTATTTTATATATATATAGCTTGATTCTTCCAATTCAGTCATGTTGTTGCAGTAGATTAGGATCCAATTATTCCATTAAATGTCAGATTTTATGTAGAAATCATCAGCTAAAGGTAAAATTTCGAAAAACACCATGGAAGATTGAGCTCCAATGGTAAATTTTGAGTTTTTGAATTTAAACCAATTTTAAAGTGGGAATTTTTTCCTTAGACATGTAATATTACAACCATATAGTTTAAATTTTTATAGTATTCATATATGTTAGTAGTTCAAGTTTTTCAATTTCACTAATTGAAATTTAAAACTCAAAATTTGTTATGTACGGTAAGAATTAAACCTTCAAACCAAAATAATTTTGTTCTAAATTCACACAGAAATCAAACTAAAGCACTTCCAGACTTTTAATTTCAGTATAAATCCATGAATATCAAACTGAAATTTTCAATATTTTATAGTGTCTTGATATGAGGCTACAATAAACCTCAATCTTTAAAAGTTATATTTTTTAAATCCTTATGAAAAATTAGGAAGAATGAATTTGGAATCATCTCAATTGGAATTCGGTAGAAGATTTAATTAAAGGTTGTCAAAATTCAAAAGGTTAAAGATGAAGTGAAACACACATGCGTGAGTATGGTCAAACACAGTGCATGGTAATTTTGAGTAAGTGCGTGACAGCGGGTGACCAATAAGAAAATTCTAAAAAAAATCCAAAATTTTTATATATATTTCTGGTCAAAATGGTATAGTATAACACATTGGTTGGATTACCCAAAATCTAATTCTACATAACCACCAAAATGAAAATTTAAACTTTAAAATTATTTTTTCACGTAAATCCCTGAAGTGTTTCGACTTCTGCATTTGCACGCTAAATGTTTTCTATAACTTTTTGACATTACTAGGAAGAAAAAGGTCTCTTAGCACCAATATTAAAAATTTAAGGAACTTGAGTAATAAAAATTAAAATTTATTTCTATTTTAAACGCTAATATTTATTTTTCTATGTAACTTTGTAACTTTATCACACATTCAAATATTGCACAAACCTTATTCTTACACCGAAATACATTTTTTCTTTGTTAGACTTACATCAACTACCGCCTTGACTTAAACCAACTCCATGTAACTTTTCAAAAACCCTAATAACAAGTAGGTGATTTCTTATTCATTATTATATTCATGCAAGTCTTTTGATTACGACTTTTGTTGGTATTCCTATGTGATAGATCCTGTATATCATATTCTTATTAATGAACTCATTTGAGTAGTTCAATTGTTTACACATATTTGATTTGGATTTTGACGATGATTATGAAATCATCGTATTTCATATGATTCAATTTTACCCTCTTCTGTTATAGCGTATAGTATGACAAGGAATATTCTTAGGTTACACCCACAAATATTTTTCAGAATCAAATGGTTAAGGGCCTAGTTATTCCTACCATATGGAATGTATGTAATTGACCTAGAACAATTACTTCTATCTTCAGTATCTAGATTGATTGTCTCAAATTTAATTGGAGTGACGTTGTTATATGTATGGTTGTTACCTAAAAACCTCTAAACGGATAACTATGGGTTATTTATTTAGAAATCATTCCTAACCGTTATCAGTTCTAGCCATATATTTCTATGTTTTTTAAATATATCATTCCGGGAACAAATATTTTATCTTATCCTAATGTTGAATCCATTTCATATTTAATTTTTTATACCGATTTATCAAAAATCATGTTTTTAACTGTCCAGAATTAGAATTAAGTACTTGGCAATTTCGCTTACATTTTTTGAATTCCATATGGGCCCAGGCAATATCTCCCCGACACAATACAATTCTAATGCATCACCTTGTGTTACCATAACAATTATATATGCCTAGATAATCAGTCACATTACTGAAGACCCTACTATAATTTCATATGCTACAACGTATAAATGAATCTAACTGATATTGTATCAAGGAACATGTAGTACTTGTTATTTTATTTTTTTAATTTTATTTTATGGACTATGTAATTAGAGACAATGCCTCTATTTTAGATGAGTCCAAGGAATAATGTATTTTAATACTTTCCTTCATGATTAAAGAATATTACTATTATTTAGATCTTTATTATCATTATTATTTATGCTTCTGCTATTCTATTTATTTCCCCATTTACACCTATAAATCCAAACCCTTATCACTCCTTATTTTTCGGGACGTGATAGGATTCTACTCAGTTTTCCCATCGACAGAGGCTTTGGATAAGACAACGCATTCCAAGGCGATACTATATGCATTGGGTGAGAGGTGGTAGGATAAAACCCACACATTCCATTTAGGCATCGATTATATGTCAATTACTCCTTTATATGTTCAATAGTCGATGGATATGGAGCGTGAGGCCGACATAATGTGGTGGATCGCACCGTACGATTATTAGAGGTGGTGGTGCGGGCTGCCTTGGGTGATATCAGGAGGATCGTGTCGGGGGATTCATTTTGTATATTCATGATAAAGGAGACTCTTCGGTTTGGGAATGTTGATGGTAATAATTGGAGGTAGGTGTGGTAGGTATTCTAATTATCTATTTTGCTTATGTTTGGGAGGTTTTGTGGTGGTGACGAGAGACATATACTTCCACCTATTGTTTCATCCACTTCTGATGATCATTTATGATTTCCACCTATATGAGTGAGGGATATTTATGATGGAATCCTTATATGCCTATTTATATGCTTTCAGTTGGTGTTGCCGATAGACTTTTACAATACCCATGTATCTCGTTTTGAGGTAATCTTAAATTTCCTTTAATTATTTTGTGGTATGTCGCTTTTATTCTTTTGACCTTTGTATTTACTTCTAAAGACATGGTTTTATAAGATGATAGGTCACAATGTCGGTTTAATTTCCCTTAAGGTGAGGGAGCCAGATGATTTCTCTATGATATTTAGGTGGAGGGAGTCAAACAGGTATTTGATGTGAAGGATGTGCGGGTAGTGATAAATACATGAACTAACAATCAGGTTAAGATTTTTTCCCTTATCTTATTTGTGGCTTAAAAATATAAATTTTTGGTAGAGTGATAACTCTTTTGGGGACACAAGGGACCTTATAAAGGTTAGGTCCATGCACGCACAGATGAGGAGGCTAATAGCGCATGAGTTGGAGAAAATTTAGTATATATAATAGAGATTAGTGTTGCAGCTTATGGAGGGTGAGGTGGAGGTACTACAATCAGTTCCTCCGGAGTATATAAAGTGAATGAAGGAGATGTATGATGAGTCCAGGGAAGCAACAATAGAGGGTGAGCCCTGCATGCATTATAATAATATGTCATCGGGATACGACTACCTGGACTTTGAGACCAACTAGTTTATGTTGTCATGCATATACAATGTGGAGAACATGCCTCCATTTGTAGGGTACGAGCTCACCAATGGAATTGGCCTATATCAAGGGGGAGTCTAGGCAGTGACATCGTTGGAAGTTCCATTTCACCATATCTCCACCACTTTTATCAAATTTAGGTGCGTAGTGTGAGGTGATATTAATGACTCATCACCCTCATGAGACAATAGATGGAATCGCGAGTCATCCTGAAGAGGCTATTCAAAGAGATGTATGAACCTCTTTCTTTCCATTTTTGCTTCTTCTCATTCCTGACTTTATTTTACTTTGGTAATTTAATTTTGTTTCAGTCAATCCACATATCGATGGTCTGGCTATGGGATGTTTGGGACGTGATGGTGTTAGTGTATTATTACATAAGAAAGTTAGTTAGTTCTTGATTGGTTCCACTAACTACATATGGGATGATCCCTGGTTTTGGGAGTATGGTATCCATCTGAGATCACCCGGGGAAGCGTGATAGCGAAGGTGCTTGATGTGAGGGGTGTACTGAGATTTTAGATGGTTCAGGATGCATCTCGATTTAACTTTTGTTTTTTTGACTTGTTTGCAAATGTTTTAATAATGTAATCATTTTAGATAGGTTAATTTATGAGATGAATTTTTTTGTTACCTAGATTTAGAGGCTTACTCTACATGCACTCTAATTTACTGTTGAGAGATAAAATGAAATAAATAAAAGGGAGACACAAAAAATGATTTTTCATATGTAATATAAATTTTTAAAATGATATATACAAAAGACGAAAGTAAAGAATTTACAAAAAGTGGGGTTTCTGATCACCATACTCATTGTCCTACCTATCGCGACAAGGTCAAGTCAAAACCACTTCCTTAGGTTTGACTACACTTCTTAAGTACTTCTGGTTAGTTTGGATTAAAAAGTTTGGCAGCATCTCAAACAACTTGTCTTTTATGGATGTTTGTAGTATAAAAGGGGACGTTGCTGGTGGTTTTTTTTTTTTGTGTGTGTGTGTGTGTGGTGGGGGGGGGGGGGGGGAGAGGGAGTAATCCCCTTATGATTATATTATGTTAGTAGAAATAGCATCTCCTAGATGGCATTTAAAACTTGAAGAAACATGAAATTCGAGAAACTTTGGAAAACCCAAAGAGCAGATTTAAAAAAACAATAAATGAGGGAATTTATATATATTCCCCTTACAGAGATAATGAGACAAGAATTCATAAAATTAGGATATTTTTTTAATTGAAGGAAGACCAATCTTATCTATTTCATACAACCCCTTGTAAATTTAAGCAGCTGATTGTAAGAATTAAACAAAATTGATGTAGCTGAAGAAGATGCCAAATTTGCAAGGCTATCTGCAACCCCATTTCTTTGTCTAAAAACATTATGAATGTTGTACTGATAAGAAGAAATTGTCTTTGAGCAATGTTCAATACACTTTTTCAAATTCTAAGGATAATTCCATTTGTTCCGCACCATATTATACAAGGAATTTAAATCTGTCTCGATGATAAGGTCTTTGATGTCCATCTTTTAACAGAGTTCCAATCTTATTGACAAAGCTTCCGGTTCAGCATAAAGACTAGATTGATGGCCCACAAACTGAGAAAAAATAGAGATAAAATCCCCTTTGTGATCTCTAATTATACCACCACAACCACTAGCTCTCGGATTACCTAACGAAGAACCACCAACATTAAGTTTGAAAAAGTTCTAGGGGGGTCTGTTCCATTGAATTGCAAGGAAGGAAGAAGGCTTTTGATGAATTTTCATGCTAGACATATTTTAAATGTAGATGTCCTCCTTCTTAAAATTAATGTTGAACTTTGTACCTACAATCAAAGATCTCATATAGGAAATAACATTACAAATAATCAATTGGTCATCTATGTGGATCCCATCAAAAGCATTTTTATTCCTTGCAGTCCATAGTTCCCAAAAAATGATGATAGGAAGATTATGAGCCATAAATTGAAGGTGAGTAGGGAATTTCTTGATCCACCAAGATATAAGAATTGCATGACATGATAGAAAATTGAGCTTTAAACCCAACATATTTCCAAAAAAACTTCAGACTTAATGAGCAATAGGGCCGGATAAAAAAGAATGAGAGATGTTTTCAATATGAGTATAGCAGCATCTACATCTTGAGGCCAAATGAATATTCAGTTTTTGAATCATAGAGTCCAAAGGAACTTCTTGGTGAAAAAATTTCCAAGTAAAAACAAGTAATTTAATAAGGCAGTGGGAGGACCAAAGGAACTTCCAAACAAAGGATAAAGGACTTTGAGCCATACAAACTGAATAAGAAGACTTGAAAGAGAAGTTTCCATCTGTAGTGAGAGTCTAAATGATATAGTCTCCATCATGAATTATATTATCTTCAAATCAGTTATAAAATGATTTTATTCTTTTGACAACATGAGAGCCTTGATTTCCAAAGAATAAATTTTACTTATATTTCTTTAACATGAAAGTAGCCCACATACTTTTTGAAGTTTTTATAAACCAAAAAAGTTTCAAACTAGTTGATTTAGAGATACCTGTCAGGCTTCTGACATTCATACCACCTTGGTTGGAAGGTGTATTGATCTTATTCCAATCGGTCTAGTGATGTTTGTCTTTATCCTCTTATGATAAACCCCAGAAGAAATTAGAGAAAATAGTGTCAATTCTTTTAATAATAGACTTTGGGGGTTGAATTGCAGACATAGTGTAGATTGGAATTGAAGCTAGGACATGGTTAATCAAAGTAAGCCTTCCACCTAGAGATAGATATTTCAACTTCTAACCTGCCACTATGGATCTAATTTTATCAAGCAACTCAGTAAAATAGCAAAGTTGTAATCTACCTTTATAGAGAGGGCAACCAAGATACTTAATAGGCAGATGCTTGAAGGACAAACCAAGTGAGACACCCCGACTAATTAAATACCGGGTAGCTACTCCTTTATTAAATTAAATCAAAATGCCAAGTTGGCTCAGTTAATAGCATCACTGTCGAAATTTTTTTTTTTTCTTATTACTAACCACCTAGTATTTAAAAAGTAAGTTGCCAAATTTTAATTAAAGCCTAATTAACATGCAGTAAAAGATTTAAAGCAAGAATAATATCACCATTCACCATAACGAAATAATAGAATAACCAACACATGATATAAATAAATCTGGAGGAAAAACTCCTCACAACAAAATCTCGCAACTGAAGTAAGTAACGAAATACTGAATACTAAATCAATACATGGCAAAGTCTGAAAAACTGAAATGGAAATGTCTCTAATAGAAATTGGGAAACATGCCCTACAACTGAGGAATACTGAGTATGGAATCCAAATGATATAAGCGTCTAAAAGCAAATCCCTGTAGCTTCCACAAGCAGCTACAGCTCGTCATCTGAGTGAGAATCCTATGCATGGTGTTCTTGTGGCTGGGCACCTAAAAATGGTTTTATAAAAAATATAGATTTGAAATCAAACGGGTCAG
The DNA here is from genome assembly GCA_949130495.1 of Sambucus nigra. Taxonomy (NCBI): domain Eukaryota; kingdom Viridiplantae; phylum Streptophyta; class Magnoliopsida; order Dipsacales; family Adoxaceae; genus Sambucus; species Sambucus nigra. Next base: position 115,398,479 of record OX422220.1, on the reverse strand, counting down.
AGCCCGAATGTGGAGATATTTTAAAAACCTGGAAGTGCTTTAAAAACATTTAAAACAGTATGTGAAAAAAAAATGTTAGTACGTGCTCTCACATGAGATACTCACCTCTCGTCTAACTGTGCACTCCTAACGTTCCTGTACCAATTCATGTGTTATCTCATAACTATCTAATTCTGAAGAGTTTCTATCACTACTACTCGGTTCACGTTTAATTTCCAACCTTAACAATTAAATAGAGAGTTCTACTTTAATTCTCGGTTTCGCAATTATTAACAAAACCATATATAGATATAAGTTCCCTTTTTATCTACATAACATTACCATAACTATACTCACAATTTAACATAGTAAATTCCTTCTCGTTTAACCGTATATTTTCACATCATAAAAATATACAATACAAGCACCCAAAGACTAAGCTGCGGTGCACACATACTCTGCTATCCATCCCGGTACATCACGTACATAAGGATCACGCATTCCGAATCTCTCAGGAATCTTTCAGATAACAACATCACAATTAGTGGAGGCGAACACAGTCACATCACATGGGTCACGCACATACCTACGCTCCCACGATCAGCAAACTTATTAATATCCCAATAAGTCCTTCTATGACCTATGTTCATCGAGGTAACCAATCTAAATCCGGGCAACACAAGGATAAGAAGGCCCTAAGCGAACGTAAACCTCCTGTGATAGCAAGTATGGTAGGTATGTCATACACATACAATTATATACTAAGCATTCACACATCTTAGATATCTCGATATTAATAAAGGTATACTCTACATCTTTATACCATTATTCCAAATTCATATATTTCAAGTATCCCGATAATATAGAAATTAAATTGTCGACACGTCTCACGTCGTAGTTTATTAAACTTAAAACCTATCTCGAATAGACTATTAAGTTCCTCTTATTCCCCCATATAACATCTTTACACCTAAGGTCTTTACTTCTGCCCCAAACCTTATTTCATCAAATTATTCAAATTTACCCTATTAACCCAAATATTATCTCAATTATCGAATTTCATTAATTTAGAATAATTCCTCAAATTGAATTCCAATTAAGGTCCAATCTCATAATCATGCCTACTGGTCTTCCTTAAGGTTAAGGGTATTCATAAGGTCTCCAATAATATCATTCAAGGATTAACACCATTAAAATTTAATTAGGGAAAAACTTTACTCATTCTGGGAAGGTCGATCGATCGACCTTTACCTTCGATCGATCGATGGTGGTCGATCGATCGACTGAGGAACATCGATCGATCGAACGCACCAGGTATGGTTACGGACTGCTTCGTTTTGCAGTTACCAATTCGTCCCAAAACACCATTTTCAAGCATGAAACTCTAAGACAAGGTTACAATATCATCATACTATCATTCTACAACAGTATTAACATGCTAAAACCCATAATTCATCATTCAAAGGCTTTGTTTAGATCAAAACTACATCAAAAATTTCCAGATTTCTTCCCCATTCAAGAACATCAACAAACTACTTCTAAACTCCATTTTTTGATCATCAATGGTTCTGTTTAGAACATATAATTCGTCCAGAATATTACTACATGCAATCCCTAACATAATTCATAACTTTTAACTTCCAATATATGGGTCTAAATCATCTTCCAAGTTCAATTTCGAAAATTCCTAAACATGGAAAAGCATAGCTTGAATCAAATGAATTTAAACAACTTGCCTTAATCTTTCTCTGAATTTGATGTTGAATTTGAAGGTTGAATCTGTCCTCTAACTCTCTTTCTGCAGAATTATTTCCTTTCTCTCTCTCTCTACAAGTTCTTCCCAAGGATGATGATAATGGAGGTGTGTTTGGTTTTTGGTAAGTTGGGACTATATTTCAACTTCTCTCGTAGCCCATTAAGTCTCTTAGTGTAGTTAGTGGGTTTAGTGGGTTAAAGAAGAAGTCAGATTTCTATTCTAATTTTCGTCACTTTTAATTCCCGAAAATACAAAATTACCAAAATACCCTTTATGATGCCGGTATGGCCTAAAAATACCCCGAGACCCAAACTAAACTCCCGGTTAGTGTTTTCTGACTATCTCGACCCTTCCGGACGCGTTGGCGCACTCAAAATGAACATACGGGTGATAAAAATAAAATTCACTTTTTAATTCAAATAATTATATTCCTGACGCGACTGTCACGCGCGTCCCAACAAAGTTTCCCAAATTGCCGTATTTCAATCTCGTGACAATTTCAATATTTTCCAATATTCATATAATGCCAAGCATACACATTATAATAAAATACTAACTCACATCTCGTTAATATTATTATCCGAATTAATTTCCAATTAATAAACATTTAATTCAATTAATCCCCAAAAATAAATATCATAGAAAATACGGGGTATTACATACTTCCCCCCTAATAACTGAATTTCGTCCCGAAATTTGGAACTAGAAAGTACCTGGTAAGAATAACTCTGGATAACGTTCGCGCATCTCATCTTCGCGCTCCCATGTGGACTCCTCGACATTATGATGTCGCCACTGAACACGAACTAACGGAACTATCTTTGACCGCAGCTTCCGCTCACTTCGGTCCAGAATAGCAATCGGCCCCTCCTCGTAGGAGCTATCTGGCTGGAGATCAATGTCCTCCACAGCAATGAGAGAATGAGCCAAATTATCTCTAAGGTATTTCCTAAGCGAGGAAATATAAAATACATCGTGAATCTGATGTAAATGTTCCGGTAATCCAAGCCTATACGCAACCGGTCCAATCCGCTCAATAATAGGAAATGGTCCCACATATCTCGGTGCCAACTTCCCTTTCTTCCTGAAACGCATAATCCCCTTCATAGGAGATACTCTGAGCAAAACCTGGTCCCCCACTTGGAACTCTCTGAAGAATCTCTTCGCATCAGCATAGCTCTTCTGCCTATCCTGAGCTACCCGAATGCGACTCCGAATCAATTATATCCTTGCCGAAGTATCCTGAATTACTTTCGGCCCAAGTAGTTTGTTGTCCCCAACCTCCAACCAACATGCTGGGGAACGACACGGTCTACCGTACAACGCCTCAAATGGAGCCATGCCAATGGTGAACTGGTAGGAGTTATTGTAAGCAAACTCCACCAGCGGAAGATACTGCTCCCATCCACCCTCAAAATCAATGGTGCAGATATGTAGCATGTCCTCCAATATCTGATTTGTGCGCTCGGTCTGCGGGTGGTACGCCGTACTCAATCGCAACTCCGTGCCCATGGTCTGCTGAAAACTCTCCCAAAACCGTGAAACAAATATCTTGTCTCGGTCAGACACGATATTTAGGGGCACACCATGAAGTCTTACTATCTCAGAAATAAAGAGCTGGGCATACTGTCCTGCAGTGTAGTCTGTCCTCACGGGTAGAAAATGAGCGACTTTGGTCAACCTATCCACTATTACCCAAATGGAGTCGTGACCTCTCTGTGACGTAGGCAACCCCGTGATAAAGTCCATGGATATGCTCTCCCACATCCACATCGGGACCTCCAACGGCTGTAGTAGTCATGCCGGTCTCTGATGATCCACTTTTACTAGCTAACAAGTGGCGCATTTAGAAACAAAATCGGCAATATCTCTCTACGTACCGCTCCACCAATACTGACGTCTCATGTCTTGGTACATTTTTTCCCCTCCGGGATGTACCGCGAATCGTGAGCCGTGCGACTCTGCCATCACCTCATGCCGCAATTCATCCCCTTCCGGAACCACCAATCTCCCATTGAAGCGTAATCCCCCGTCTGAGCTAACGGTATAGGATTCGGCTCCCTCTGCCAATAACCGAACTATCTGCTCCTGACAGAACGAGTCGTTTGCCTGTGCCCTCACTATCTTCATGACAATCTGCGGTGTAACAGTCATCACAGACATGAATGATCGAGCCACTGCATCCTGGTGTCCCAATTCCTTCCACTTTGCCTTCCACACTTCCGCCACCTCATCTACAGGTCTACGGCTCAACGTGTATGCTACTACGTTATCCTTCCCCGGGTGATACTGGATATCGAACTGATAATCTTTCATGAATTCAAGCCACCTCCGTTGCCGCATATTCAACTCCTTCTACGTGAATAGGTACTGTAGGGACTTGTGATCCGTGAATAATCGAAACTTCTCCCCCAAAAGGTAATTTCTCCAAATACGAAGGGCAAATACCACTGCCGCTAACTCCAACTCATGGGTAGGGTAATTCTTCTCGTGAGGCTTAAGCTTACGGGAAGCATAAGCTATGGCCTGACTCTCCTGCTGCAGTAAACCTCCAAGTCCTTGTAAGGACGCATCGATGTAAACAAGATACTCAACTCCCGGTCTCGGCAATGCTAACACAGGTTCTGAGGTTAACTTGTCCTTCAACTCATCAAATGCCAACTGACAGGCATCACTCCAAATGAACGGCACACCTTTACGAGTTAGATGTGTCATGGGACCCACTATCGTGGATAAACCCCGAATAAACCTCCTGTAGTATCCTACTAGGCCCAAGAAACTACGGATCTCCGTCGGTGTCGTGGGCTGTCCCCACTCCCTCACCGCGGATACCTTCCCCAAATCAACCGATATTCCCCGGTCGGAAATAATATGCCCCAAAAACTGGACCTCCTTCAGCCAAAACCCGCACTTCTCATATTTTGCAAACAACTCATTCTGGCGCAGTGTCTGCAAAACTTGCCTCAAGTGCTCGGCGTGCTCCTCCTCTGTCTGGGAGTAAACCAAAATATCATCGATGAATACAATGACAAACTGATCTAGGAAATCCCTGAACACCCTATTCATCATGTCCATAAATGTTGTTGGAGCGTTGGTCAAACCAAATGGCATAACCCGAAACTCGTAAGAACCATATCTCGATAAGAACGCAGTCTTCGAGACGTCCTCCTCCCTTATACGCAACTGATGGTAACCAGATCACAAATCAATCTTTGAGAAGCAAGAAGCTCCTCTCAACTGTCGAATAGGTCATCGATTCGAGGCAACAGATACTTATTCCGTATCGTGACCTTGTTTAACTCCCGATAGTCCACACACAATCTCAGTGAACCATCTCTCTTCTTCACGAACAACACAGGGGCACCCCACGGTGAAGTACTTCTCCGAATAAACCCCTGACCCAACAACTGTTCAATCTGATCCCGTAACTCTCTCATCTCAGCTGGAGCCATACGGTATGGTGCGCGTGCTATAGGTCTCGTATCTGGTAATAAGTCTATAACAAAGTCTATCTCTCGACTAGGGGGTAGGCCTGGTATCTCATGAAACACATCAGAATACTCCATGACAACTGGGATCGAATCTAAAGGAATCACAACCTCCTTAGAGGTATCCTCCTCTAGGTAATACAAATGAGTGGTCGAGCCTCACTCTGGGCGAGGCATCGCCACTACAAACATCTCTTGCCCCGGAATGGCAAAAACAATGCTCCCACCGAAATAATCAATCATGGCTCTATAATCAGCGAGCCAGTCCATACCGATAATCACATCGTGAACATGCATATCTAATACCAACATATCTGCAGGTAATACCAGACTACCAATCTCTACCCCTACTCCCTGGCATATAAAGAAAATAAGTGACCCACTCCCCAATGGTGAGTCGACACACGTCACTGTGCTCTCCGTTGTGGCTAACAACCCTAAAGCCTTCGCGAAATGTGTAGCTATAAAACAATGTGTAACCCCCGTATCAAATAGTACCCGACCCATAGTGCCATGGATAGAAAACGTACCCTCAATCGCGGGCGGTGCCTGTGGGACTGCTGCCTGGTGGACGTTATAGACACATCCATACTGTAGCTACCCCTGCTGAGCTGGGACTGCTGGAATGGGTGGCAATGCTGCCATCTGTGGTGGTGCGGGGAGAGCGGCGGGAAACATAGGCCTCTACGGCTCCTGGCGAGCTCCCTGCTGCTGTTGCTGTGGGCCCCTGCCCCTATCAAGACAGTCCTGGCGTTTATGGCCAGTCTTGCCACAAACGAAACATTTCCCTGGGAAGTTCCTTCCTCTCTGCCCTTGCTGTCCCCGGCCCTGGTGGCCGTTACCGTTCCTCCCTTGGCCCTGCTGAAACTGCTGATGTTGACCATTTTGACCCTGTTGGCCTTGATGGCCGTTATTACCCTGCTAGCCATTTCAGAATCCTCCCTGACCGTTCCTGAAACCCCATGATCGAAACCTCTTATGATCCCCCTGCTGGGAACCCTGATCACTCAGCCTCTGCCCCTGAACAGATTGTGCCCCACCGGCACAATGTCCTCCAGTCCTGCCCTGATGGCTAGACTCTCCCGATCTCTTGCCCTCAGCCATATGAAAGCGGTGATCCTGGCAGTGTAACAAAGCAGCGTTAACCACATCAGGATAAGTGGCTAACGAAAGGTTCCCTAACAGATGCTGACGGATCCTCCAAGTCAACCCGTCGGTGAATTTCTCAATCTTCTTCTTTTCCGCCGGTATCTCATCCGGAACGATATTCAACAGATTAGTGAACTCGGCCTCATACTCGGCCAAGGTCTTACCCTCCTGCTTCAGACTCATCAATCTCCTCCTCATTTCCGTATGAACAGCTGACGGAAAGTACTTTCGGTCGAACCGCACCCAGAACTCCTGAATAATGAGAGTATCCCTCTCCTCAACGGTGGTAATAAACTCCCACCACTACAATGCAGACCCAACTAGCTTGAAAGTAGCTAGCACCTGCTTCTGAACATCCGTGCACTCATGCATCCTCAAGTGCCGCTGTATATCCTTCCTCCACTGGCTCGAGACTACCACATCTGAGCTACCTGCAAACTCTGGCGGATGCGCTTTCTGAAAAGCGTCACGTACACGTTCCCAAGTAGACGGGAATACATTTGCCTGTACTGGCGCGGCAACCAGCGCCTGAGGTGGTGCCTGCTGAACTACGGCAAGTGCGACATTTACCGCTTGGGCTACTATGGCTGCAACCTCAACGGCGTTCATCGTGCCCTGAACTGGTGCGGGCTGTAGTTCTGGCGTTGCATTCCTGGGGACCCGTGGTGCACGTCGTGGAGGCATCTGAAATAAGAATGAAGTTTATAAGTTCGCAGTTATAAACTTAAAGTAGCTGAAGAACGTAGCATATACAAAAGAATACAATAGTCCTAAAATATAGGGGTCTACATCAAAGAAAGCTCAGCGGAAACATAATAAGCCGTTCAGATCCTAAAGGACACTAGAACCTGATGCTCTGATACCACCTGAGACACCCCGACTAATTAAATACCGGGTAGCTACTCCTTTATTAAATTAAATCAAAATGCCAAGTTGGCTCAGTTAATAGCATCACTGTCGAAAACATTTTTCTTTATTATTACTAACCACCTAGTATTTAAAAAGTAAGTTACCAAATTTTAATTAAAGCCAGATTAACATGCAGTAAAAGATTTAAAGCAAGAATAATATCACCATTCACCATAAGGAAATAATAGAATAACCAACACATGATATAAATAAATCTGGAGGAAAAACTCCTCACAACAAAATCCCGCAACTCAAGTAAGTAACGAAATACTGAATACTAAATCAATACATGCCAAAGTCTGAAAAACTGAAATGGAAATGTCTCTAATAGAAATTGGGAAACATGCCCTACAACTGAGGAATACTGAGTATGGAATCCAAATGATATAAGCGTCTAAAAGCAAATCCCTGTAGCTTCCACAAGCAGCTACAGCTCGTCATCTTAGTGAGAATCCTATGCATGGTGTTCTTGTGGCTGGGCACCTAAAAATGGTTTTACAAAAAATATAGATTTGAAAGCAAACGGGTCAGAGCCCGAATGTGGAGATATTTTAAAAACCTGCAAGTGCTTTAAAAACATTTAAAACAGTATGTGCAAAATACATGTTAGGACGTGCTCTCACATGAGATACTCACCTCTCGTCTAACTGTGCACTCCTAACGTTCCTGTACCCATTCATGTGTTATCTCATAACTATCTAATTCTGAAGAGTTTCTATCACTACTACTCGGTTCACGTTTAATTTCCAACCTTAACAATTAAATAGAGAGTTCTACTTTAATTCTCGGTTTCGCAATTATTAACAAAACCATTTATAGATATAAGTTCCCTTTTTATCTACATAACATTACCATAACTATACTCACAATTTAACATAGTAAATTCCTTCTCGTTTAACCGTATATTTTCACATCATAAAAATATACAATACAAGCACCCAAAGACTAAGCTGCGGTGCACACATACTCTGCTATCCATCCCGGTACATCACGTACATAAGGATCACGCATTCCGAATCTCTCAGGAATCGTTCAGATAACAACATCACAAATAGTGGAGGCGAACACAGTCACATCACATGGGTCACGCACATACCTACGCTCCCACGATCAGCAAACTTATTAATATCCCAATAAGTCCTTCTATGACCTATGTTCATCGAGGTAACCAATCTAAATACGGGCAACACAAGGATAAGAAGGCCCTAAGCGAACGTAAACCTCCCGTGATAGCAAGTATGATAGGTATGTCATACACATACAATTATATACTAAGCATTCACACATCTTAGATATCTAGATATTAATAAAGGTATACTCTACATCTTTATACCATTATTCCAAATTCATATATTTCAAGTATCCCGATAATATAGAAATTAAATTGTCGACACGTCTCACGTCGTAGTTTCTTAAACTTAAAACCTATCTCGAATAGACTATTAAGTTCCTCTTATTCCCCCATATAACATCTTTACACCTAAGGTCTTTACTTCTGCCCCAAACCTTATTTCATCAAATTATTCAAATTTACCCTATTAACCCAAATATTATCTCAATTATCGAATTTCATTAATTTAGAATAATTCCTCAAATTGAATTCAAATTAAGGTCCAATCTCATAATCATGCCTACTGGTCTTCCTTAAGGTTAAGGGTATTCATAAGGTCTCCAATAATATCATTCAAGGATTAACACCATTAAAATTTAATTAGGGAAAAACTTTACTCATTCTGGGAAGGTCAATCGATCGACCTTTACCTTCGATCGATCGATGGTGGTCGATCGATCGACTGAAGAACATCGATCGATCGAACGCACCAGGTATGGTTACGGACTGCTTCGTTTTGCAGTTACCAATTCGTCCCAAAACACCATTTTCAAGCATGAAACTCTAAGACAAGGTTACAATATCATCATACTATCATTCTACAATAGTATTAACATTCTAAAACCCATAATTCATCATTCAAAGGCTTTGTTTAGATCAAAACTACATAAAAAATTTCCAGATTTTATTTCTATTCTAATTTTCGTCACTTTTAATTCCCAAAAATACAAAATTACCAAAATACCCTTTATGATGCCAGTATGGCCTAAAGATACCCCGAGACCCAAACTAAACTTTCGGCTACTGTTTTCTGACTATCTCAACCCTTCCGAACGCGTTGGCGCACTCAAAATGAACATGCGGGTGATAAAAATAAAATTCACTTTTTAATTCAAATAATTATATTCCTGACGCGACTGTCACGCGCGTCCCAACAAAGTTTCCCAAATTGCCGTATTTCAATCTCGTGACAATTTCAATATTTTCCAATATTCATATAATGCCAAGCATACACATTATAATAAAATACTAACTCACATCTCGTTAATATTATTATCCGGATTAATTTCTAATTAATAAACATTTTAATTCAATTAATCCCCAAAAATAAATATCATAGAAAATACGGGGTATTACACCAAGAAAGGAGGATATATCATTCCTTCAATCAATATTGGTCTTTGTACATGTAGTGAAAGAGATCTTTTGCATATTTATCTTTTGGCCTGAAAGATCTTCATAAGAATGAAGAAATTTCATCAGCTTTTGACAACTTCTTTTGTTCCCATTTGTAAAAATGACAATATCATCTGCATATAAAGGATGAGAAAGTTTGGTTTCAGTGAGTTCTTCATAGACATGATTTGGAGGATTTTATCGAACAAATAGTTCTCAATTATTGTCAATGGTCATACTATTGGTGGTTTTCATCATCACATCTAGACATCTTTCCTTTTCAATATTTCTTCTTTTTCTACAATGTCACATCTGATGTTTGAATCTTTTTCAACTTACCTCGAAGTCTTAGAGGTCGTATGCCTCTATAACTTTAATTACGAAGCTTCCAGCTTGTGTCATGTCTCCTTATGTTGTAATCACCCTATATACTGGAATATTTTGAAAGTGATGGTACAATTCTGGTACCTTAAAGACCATGTACTCTGATTTGTCTTGAATTAGGTGTTTCATGTCTGCGAAGAGTTTTCTACTATGTTTGGTGCCAATATAAGTGTGGAGGAAGTTATGTCGAATTTATTCCGTTCTCCTCTAGGGTCACTAGAAGAGTTACTCAAATTATGACCTTCATATTCATATCCATTAGTGCATGGAGGGAATATCATTCTCCCGATGGAAATGAACTCCATGTGCTGAAGGCATTTTACGTTTGTGGCCTTGGCAATGATTCATAGGCTTCTTCTGGTGATACCTGATATTAGGATGACCCTTAAGTAAACATCTGTGGTAATATTCGTAGAGACCCTAAATGGTCTAGACACATAAAAATAGGGTCAAGCATACATCTTGTGCGAGAGCCATGTTACATAATTCTTGTTGTTATCCGAGAGATTATGAATGGAGGCCCCTTTCTGTGTACCCTCTATATAGTGTGGGGCCCAAATTTTCTTAACTGTTCATTACCATTATGGGGGGACTCGCAGCATATTTTATAACTAGGTGATTCTTAGTGCGTATGGTTGGTCAGTCCTCACTTAACATCATTCCAGTTTCCATGGTGGCTTTTTGCGCCAAGAGGAATGGGAGAAAAATATTCCTCTTCCCATAACAAACTGCTTTCCTATGGTGGTCTTAATTGAGTCTTTGAGGATGATATTGGGGCCCTTATGGAAGAGTAGCCAATTATCTACCCATCTGTCACAAACTTCCAAGAAGGCTGGCTTCACATCGGGAGACTACTGAAGCTATTGTTGAAGTGGGTAGTTGAGAAGATTATAGATAAAAGGAATGGTCCGAGAAGGCTTATGATGATTGACACTTTGTAATAAGGTGTCGTGATTTCATCTAAGCTTATAAAGGCCTATGGTCACACGGAGCGCATTCAGAGTCGCAACTGAGCGTATAATTAATGGGGTTCTCCAGGCAGTTAAGGAGAAGATCTTAAGGAATGAGAAGTTTTTATAGGTTCTGAGGTGAGATGGTGTTATTAGGTTTTGTTGGTTTTTAGTTTTAGTTGATGCTATTAATGATGTCGATTTAGGGCTTTGATGTTTTGTGGGGTATGTAAGGGAGTGGGTTGTTTTTCATTCTGATCTCTATTTTAACACGTGGTAGCTGTATTTTTGACATGCAATAAAAGAAGAATGATTTTGATGTATTTTTTATTTCTTTTATGAATTTAGTATTTAAACTTTCTACATCGATTGCTAAGGCATACGTAATCCATTTGTACATTTGAATGATAAAAACAGGCCATCGTTCTCTTAAGGAGAAAAGAATAGAATTTTATGAGCGAGAAAGTACCATGCTCGTGTATTTCTCGTGGGTTTCTTAGGTACCTCTTGGTGAACTCTAATAGATATCAGGTGACCACATGTATAGAGTTAAAAAAGAGATTGAATTCGAAGGGTAAGAGATGGAATAGATAGAGCCCCATAAGTTTTTAATCCATACCCCATCGCTCATTTAACAACCCTACTACAATAGATGGCAGATTGTCCGTAGTACCCAAAGAACTGGAGCCATCTAGTATACAGGAAGGGGTCTAGAAGTGCCAACTAATACACCACATTACAGTTGGCTTTTTGCATAACTTATTGTCAGAACTCGAGATTTTTCATAGGGAAGTTTGGGTTTGAACATTCGTGGGCGTCTCTTTTCCTGAAAATGAGTTTTTAAAAGGATTAGGTCCTATGTAGTTATGAGTAGAGAGGAAGGAAGATTTTTTCAAATAGAAAGGGGTGAAAAGAGTCATGGCGCGATGAGAGTTTAGACTCAGGGTAAAACTTCCTTAGGATGTCCAAGTTAACTGGATATGTGATTTCTTCTTGGTCGAGGTATGTGGTCATAGCGACGCCGTCGAATAGCATTTTTTCACAATGTAGGGGTTGCTCTAATTGGGTTGGAACTTTCCTCTCAGATCTCTCATGCATTCTATAATTTCCTTCAGTGTAATATCTCCTTTTTGGACACCGCGATCCTCCATATCTTTGTTTAATGATTATGCAATAAGGCGATGGTACCCGTGTATGTGATATATAGCTTTCAACCTTTTTTAGTCCAAGAGTATGAGTTCGTCGTAGTGGCTTTAATTCCATTCTTTTTCACTTATCGTACTTTCGAGCATAACCCATAGAGAAGGTATTTCATGTTCGATAAGGGATACCACTTCCATGTCGTATGTGGGAGAATATGGAGTAGCTCCAGTGGTTGTTTTAATGTAGTTATGGTAAACCCAGAGGAAAAATTGGATCCGGTTGGCCCGGTCTTAGTAATGTTTGGTCATCTTAGTAATAATGGTATTGAGTATTTCATTTGGGGCTTCGATAATGCCTTTGGTTTGTAGTTTATAAGGAGACAACTTTTGCCTTTGAATGACATCTTCATCAGCTATTTTTATGACCTCAACTTCAAAATGGATCCAATTATTTGACACCAACTCATGGGGAACTTTTTAACGAAAAATGATGTTCTTTTGGAAGAAATCGATTTCTTTCCTCGTATTTTGTACCATGCATGACTCAGCTTCGAACCGTTTCATGACGTAATCAATGGTGACCAGGATTAATTGATGAACATTCAAATCTTTGAGAGCAACTTTGACTATGATATATATGCCCCATGTGGAGAAGTGCTAGGGATAATTCATGTTCTATAGATCCTAAGGGGGTAAGTGTTAAAGGTTGGGAAACTTTTGGCGTTTAAGGCATCTTTAAACTTAAGCAGTGCAATCTTGAACCTTGGTGGTCTAGTACCCTTGGTAGACGATTTTCTTAGAAAGAATATGACAATTCAGATGGGCCCCACATGATTTACTATGGATATTCTGCCACACGTCTTCGATTCTAGACCTTACTATGAAATGCAAGTGGGCTAGGTCAAATTAATCCTAAAGAGTGCCTTATCGCAGATGATGTACTAAGCAACCAGATTGCGAAGAATCGCACAATCTTTTTTGCCAGCGTCCCATTAATACCTATAATATTTGAGGAGGCACTAAATGTCATAATACCATAATCCTATCATGTACATATATTCTTTTGTAATGATCTCGATGATGTAATAGTGATTGAGCATAATCTATTTTTTAACCAAAAATGGGACCAATGTTATTCTCTCAGGCATGTTGATCATGGAATCTAAGGTTGATAGTGTATCAACTAGGCTATTCATCAAGCGAGGAAGGTAAAGGAATGTGGCGTCCTTCAATTAGGAGGCAAGACCTTCAAGGTGAGCATTGCAGGCCAGGATCTTCTCATCTTTGAGTTTCTATTTCCTGCGGATTTTCCTCATGATGATGGTCAAGTCTCCATTGTTGTCTATGCATTTTATTCTTTTCTTGATGGAGATCTTAATCACTACAATGCATGCCTAATACTTTGTCCTATTGTTGGACCATGGTAAATTCAACTTAATAGTAATGGGGGTGTGAGAATCATTGGGGGAAGTCAAGAGTATCCCATTACCATACCTTTTATAATTGGTAACTATGTCGAAGAACATATACCACCTAAGGTCATCGTGAGACAAGAAGAGGATGTCTTCGTCTAGTAATTTGGAGATCCAAATGTCAGTTCCCCTTAATGGGATTGTCATCAAGGTACTCGAAGATGGATCTCCTCCTCACAATTTTCTGCGTGACACATGAGATATAAAACTCATCCAATAACATCAGCCAGCGGGCCATGCGGCTGGATAGATTTCGATTCTCTAACATCTATTTCATCGGATCTATTTGAGACACCAAATTGATAGGGAATTCAATCATGTAGTGTCAGAGCTTCTGCATGACCTGTACCAAGGTGACATGTACCTTTTCTAATGTATTATAGTTTACCTTGTACCTAGTTAGATTTCAACTAATAAAGTGACTCCTCTCTCCTTACGAAATTCCTTAGTGTTTTGGGCCAACATGGCCACTATTGTAGTGTTGGTGATAGTCAAGTAAAAGGAGGAGGGGAGACCTTACTTGAGAGGCATGAGTCCCATAGGTCATGTAAGGTATCATTTGATTTGATTGAAGGTTTCTTGACATTCCTCGTTCCAAACTTTGGTTGAATTCTTTTGGTCATGTTTGAAAATTTTCTCGTAAACGGAGTTCAATTACCTGATGAAGCAACTGATATCTTGTAGCTTACACAGTAATCAACACACTTTTTTATCCGTCCGGGGTGGTGGCATCTAAAGTATATCTTTTATCTTAGTGGGGTCTACCTCAATCATTTTTTACTGGACATAAATTCGAGGAAAATTCCCTTGGGGACCCCGATTATGAATTCTTACGGGTTTAATCGCATATGGTACTGCCATAATCGCTCAAAGAATTTCCATTGCGGATCACCTTCCTGAGTCTTAGATTTTATAATCATGTTATCGATATAAACCTCGACTTTTTTATTGATAAGGTCATGCGGGATGGTTGTAGCGACCATCTAGTAAGTAGCCCCAGCCTTCTTGAGACCAAATGACACGACTATGAATAAAAACGTTCCCCATGGAGTAATGAAGGCGACCTTCTCTTGATGTCCAAGATGTATCTAAATCTGGTTACACCTAACAAAATTGTCAGAAATTATTTAAGAGAGAGACTAATAGTATTGTGTATGATCATGTAGATGTCAGGCAACGGATAATCATCCTTTGGGGATGCCATGTCCATATCTTGATAGTCGACGCACATCAGGGCTTTTTCTCCTAATTTTCTGCATGGGGATGATATTTTCAGTCCACAGGGGGTATTCGGCAATGAGAATGATGCCTATGGTCAACTATTTTTCCACTTCATTATTGACATTGAGGGATCAATATGTTTGGAGTTGTCTCATTTCTTGATGGATAGGTTTTCTCTCTAGAAGGTAGAGATATCATGACGTGGTATCTCTGGGTCAACGTCAGGCATATCGTTATAAGACCATGAAAATACATCCACGGATTCTTTCAAAAGATCCTTAAATTGTGAACCTTCATGCTAATCAACGGTGGACCATATCCAAATCTCGCGCGGATGACTATTATAATCGAAATTAATAACAACGGTCTCACAATCATTAAATTGAATGGGATTCTATTATTTATTTTTTCCTCAATGAGATCAATTAAGAATTGTTCATCTACTAAATCACCCTAATCAAAATTTTGATTAGAATCAAAACAATTAATGTAAGTAACAACAAGATACTCAAAATCATCATTTATTTCATTGAATGAGTTTTCAAGAAATATAACAGTGAGGACCTTATCAAAAGAGGTCTCCTCCATAATTACTGATTTTCCAATATAAGACCTTGTAACGGCTCAAGCTGGGTTCTTCCCAAGATGACTTCACAAAACACTCTCTTTTGAGCCATCCTGTAATAACTGTCATGTCCTATATCGTCTGGTACATCTCATCTCAGCCTTAGGCTGAGACCACATGCCTCCTTAGCGTGCCTAATGTCTCGTCTCATCTTCCTTAAGGATCCAAGACACTAGCATCTTATTCATACTTTCATCTCATCCTTCCGCAAGCCAATCGAGACTACACTTGGCTTATACCAACATACAATCCATCAGTACATCGATGGTCTCATACTCAGCTAGGATGACACCGCCACCCAGCCTGAGACGTTTTCCATCTGATTAGGTGAGTGGAATGGAACACATGTGGGAGTGTGTGTGTGGGTTGCGAGCCCCACGTGTGTAACCCTCCTATATGCCTAGGGTGCATATGACATCAACCCAACCGTATAAATACTTGTCTTTTACAACATTATAAAGGATCGCAAATTCAGAACCCTAACGAAACTTGGTCAAAACCATTGCTTAGAGAGAGAAAGGTTGAGTATTTGTATCCTAAGGCCATTAGAGCCCATGTTTAGTGGATTTCACTCACCCTTGCATAATGGACGTAGGCCCTTTAAAGGATTACATCTTACATTTGGTATTATCTTCCACTTTTCCCTATCTCTTTCTGTGTTTACATACTTCTGTCATACTTTATTATTTCACCAGTTTGGTCTCACTCAACACATTGATTTGGTTATACCATTTCTGTTATCATCAATCTGGCATCATCGGTGGGAATGAATTATAGCTTATTCCTCATCTCCGTTTAGCTTGAACTCACCGAAGTCCCTGGCAGGGATCCATCTCTGATCAAGTGGACCTGTATAACCATTTAAAGTGATCCTGCTAAGCCTCTCAAGGTTTTCCTTAAATTTTCTTCTCTTCCAGTTCATCCTAGATATGACCTCCAATTTGCCTCTAAGTGTTGCCCCATGTTCTAATCAGGCCCCCCCTAGTCAGAAACAGCTGAGGTGGCTGGGGCTCTGCGATCCTTGGCGAACAGCCAATGGTAGATTCAAGCGGATCTTGTCGCATTTATCCAGAAGATGGTGGTTAGATCTGTCAGTGCAGGAGATGATATGAGAACTCCGGCCCCTAGGGAAGGTGTTTCTAATCCAATAGCCAAGGGACCACCCCAGGCCCCATAAAAATATCTTAAGCTTTTATGCCTAGGGAGGCCAGGTCAGGAATGCCCCTGATGATGAGGAAGAACTGTGTGAAGATGATGAAGAAATGAATGTTAAGAGCCTTATCAAATTTTTGGAGACACTATGCGACCAATTCATCCCACACGAGGACGTTGCGGCAGGCCGAGCCAATAGTGCAGTCTAAGAGAATAAAATTTGGATAGATTAAGAAGACGGTCGGCCTTTTATAGGGCTCGGTCCATCAGCCGATGACTTAAGGAATTTCCTCTCCAGATAACGAAGCATCGCTAGTTCTATGAGAAATGATAGATGTGGTGCCTTAGGCCTACATGAGGTCAAGATAAGGAACAGAAAGAGGTGAATAGCCGACAGAGGACATCAACCAGATATTATTATGTTCATTCAGCCGAGAGAGAGGGGGTGGAGACAACGTTGCTCCGGTCAAAATTGTAGCTATGTCTGAGAGGCCTTGGAATGATTTTATATAATCATTGTAGGATAAGATAGGGGATATACTGAAGAGTTGGGACCCCTTATAGAGGGGTTATAATGAAGGCTCCCCTTTTGTGAAAAATATTATGAGTTGTCCAACCCCGATTAAATTCTGGCTGCCAGTGGTTACACCAAAATATGATAGGAGCACTAATCCCGTCCATCATATCGAGATGTATCAATCCTCCGTTGATATCCAATCGGTCTAAGATGAGATGAGGTGTCACACCTTCTCCGTCACACTAACCGGTGTTGCTCATGTGTGGTTCACCTTTCTCCCTAAAAATGTAATAGATAATTTTAAGTAGTTAGCTAAGAGGTTCATACATATTTTTTGCTTCCGTGTGAGGCCCCAAAAGAAGATGACACACCTATTATACGTGAAGTAGTGAAAGAACCAAAGTCTGGGGAGTACGTAGTTTGCTTCAATATGGAGAAATTAAAGGCTGAAGACTACGATGAGAGTATTGCTATGATAACCTTGTTGGGAGGGATACAGAAAGGAAAGCTCATTTTGAAGCTTACCAAAGATCCTCCAAAGTCCATAGATGAACTCTTGGCTATGGTCGGGAATGTTATGAATGTGGAGGAGGCAATGGCTTCCAAGGGTGAAGATGAGAAGGGAAAAAGTAGTGGACGTAAGTTACAGAATAAGAATAAATACAAAAAGAACAGGTCTATAGACGATGAGTTCGCTGACTATACCCCTCTAACAGTTAGTTGTGAGCACATCATGAATAAGATTTAGAATAACCAATATGTGAGATGTTCTGAGAAGTTGAGAGATCCTCTTCACATGAGGAACAAAAAACTGTGGTTTCAATTTCACCAATATAATGTTTATATGACCGATAGATGTTTCTCTCTCAAGGAAGAGATTGAGAAAATGTTGAAAGATGGAAAGCTAAGAAAGTATATGGAGAATAACAGTTCAAAGGTGTCCGAGATGTCACCCTAAAGAGGAGGAATGATAAGTTCAAGCCTGATGCTCCAGCTGAAAAAGACAACGATGACTAAGACGATGATGATGGATTATACCCTGACATTCTACCTCCAATAATCAACCCTAAGGTTCAGCTGAACATGATTTCTCTTGGAGTCAAAATTATTTATGTATGACTTTCTAGATGGGGAAATGAAATCGTTGACATAAAGGATCATGTGGCAGAGGCCAAAGCTCTACCTCCAAAACCCAAAGAAGTACACTCGGCATCGGTTGAGGCAAAGAATGTGAAGAGAATAAAAGTTAATATTAATACCCTGATTGTTGGTTTTTCTAGGTTGGATTTTTAGTTGATATTATCCCCATATGATGACAATTTAGTTATCACCACCTTAGTGCATGGGTATTAGGTTCCCCGGATATTGGCCGATGGTGGAATCTCGTCCAATGTGATTCTCTGGGATTGCTACAATGTTCTGGGGTTGATCAAGAAGAGGTTGATCCCATATCACCAACCTCTCATCGGTTTTAGTGGATAAAATGTGTATCATTGGGGAATCTATGAAATGGAAGTTAGAATGGGGAATAGTTGGCCAAAATTCCCCACAAAGAAGATCAACTTCTTTATTATGGACGAGAATGTCTATTCATCCTAAAATATAATCTTGGGATGAGTATCCCTCAAGGTTTTTAAGGTTGTGCCCTCAACTGCTCACCTGATGATAAAATTCTCAACTCCATATGGAGTAGGTGATGTTCTAGCTAATCAAGTTGAGTCATGTGAATGATACTTCAACTCAGCTAAGGAGAAGTAGGCATAAAAAAGGGGCACTACAACTTATAACATTTATACACTTGACCCCATAGATAAAACCAAGATGCAAAAGGGTGAAGCCACCGAGAAGGTAGAATCCATCACCCTCATAAGGCCCCAAAAAGGGAATTAAAGAGGAGTTGGTCAAATTATTGAAGAAGAGGAAAAACATTTTTCCTTGTAGCTATGAGGATATGCCTGGCATTGATCCGAAGGTCCTATGCCATAAGCTCAATCTCGTCAAGGATGCAAAGATGATCAGACATAGAAGGAGAGTGTACTCTAGAGAGAAATATGATTTCAACAAAAAAGAGGTGAAGAAGTTGGAGAAACGCAATTTCATCAAGGAAGTCATCTACCTTGAGTGGTTAGAAAATGTTGTCTTCGTCCCCAAAGCCAATAAAAGTGTATGATGTGTTGATGCGAGGGAAACCGAGTGTTCGTGTAGGGACACTATCGTTGATTTCGGCTCCCGCTCGGCATGCAAAAGAATAAACCTAAGCTACAGCTACACTTGACAAGCAAGTAAAGCGGTAAGTCGGGTATCGAGAATCCACAGGGAGTTATTAAATTTTAGATGTTAATTACTTTAAAACTTCAAGAATAAAAGTGTAAAAGGTGATGTGTGGTTATGGTGACAAAAGAAAATGAGAAGTTAACGCTAAATTAAAGGAAAGCGAGAATCGGGATCGCATTCTACCAAAAGGATCGAAACAACTACTAACTAGAGTTAAGGCTCGAAAGCAATCTAATCGAGCATTTTCAATTAAGCATAAACATCACGCAAGAAGGAATTTAACCCAAAGTTGCGAGATAAAACATTTAACTGAAAAATGATCACACGCGGATTAAATTCGGATTGTCGCTATAAACTCTAACGTTGCGTGACAAAGAAAGATAAACGCTTAGCAATCCAACTTTGATACGCGCGGTTTCAATTAAACGCGATTTTGCACTAAACCTAGTTTTCGGAGCTCGGGGCCCGAAAATGGCAGAAATGAAATCCCGACCCTATTTATCTAAGGGTGCATGGTGAGTTAAACTAAATTATGCTAATTAGACTAAGAAAGCAAGAATTAAAACATGTAAACTAGTTAGAAAGCATTGAAACTAAATTACAAGGCAAGAGGAGAAGAAGAACAAACTATATAAAAGGAGAGGAAGTGAATAGTTCAATCTTACAAACCCATGGGTTGTCAATCCAAGAAGAAGAAGAAAGGAAATCTCCACACCAAACCCTAACTAACTATCTAATCTGAATCTCTCTAAGTATATTCGGTCCCCTTTTATTACAACCAAAACCAACTTATATAGTAAGTTGTAATAAAAGAAAATATCTGCAGGGGAAAAAATAGGGGATCGATCGATCGACCTCTGGTGTCGATCGATCGACAGTGTAATTTGTGGCAAAAATAATAAGGATCGATCGATCGATCCCCAGGCTTGATCGATCGATCAAGCAGGGGCAGCCTGCAATCCTCCCTGTTTTGGCATACAATCCAACGTCGCTCAAATCGACGTAACGTTATCGTTATGCATCGGAATCGCGCACCGTTCGCGGCCACGCGAAGCTAGCGAGGAGAGCTACAACTTCCGTGCAGATGTTGGGCCAGGTACCCAAGCTGTCAAAAGACTAAAATGCCCTTGCGCGTGCGGTTGTGTACGGAAATCGAGCGAAACGCATCCGGACTTCACACTTAGCATCCAAATACCTACAAAAGCTCAATTAACCCCTGCAAAACATGTTAACATAGAAATCCGAGGGTTGTCTAGTTAACGAGCATAAATATAGGGAATAAGATACCCGAGGGGGCTAATAACGCGTAGGTTAACGGGTGAAATATGCAATATTTCCGCCGTATCACACCCCCTAACTTACACATTGCTAGTCCCTATGAATGAAATAAGATGCAACAAGAAGAACTAGTAAACCAACACAGGAGAGAGTACAAAAGTATGGTATAAAAGCAATAAAAAAGATAAGGCCACTTTCGTGGGCGATTCGATTGCATTTAGCGTATGTAATAAGCCGTTAAACCCCTAGGTTACCCTAGTGGACGAGTGTCGTCTCGTGAGGGTTTTCAGTGATGAAACCCACAAACATCATAAAGTTTCCTCAAAATATGCCCAATCAAGTAAGACAAACTCATCAGTGCGAACACAATTTCAACATGTTATTAGCATAGCAAACGAATTCGCATGAGAAGTCCGTAGTTATTAACATTATCGAATGCACCTCAATGAATCGAAACTCTAGCATGTGGAAGGGGAGTGAGAATATGCAAAGTAAGATTTGGTGAAAAACTTAAATAATTCGGATACTAAACATCAAAGCATGCATATATTCAATCCTCACGGGCATTACGCTCATCAAGCGAATTCACTCAAAACAGGGAGGTAACACACGGGACATGCGGGCTAAAGAGTAAATATAAATGGAAACTAGGCCGCACACATGTCACAAATGAAGAACGCTATATAGGAAATGAAAAACTGTAATCTCAATGAAAGGATACCGCACACTAAAAGAGGTGAAATGCATTTTCACAGATTATCAACACCATTTAAACATTTGAATTACATCTACTTAAGATCACATAGGACTTGTAATAGGGTTGTAATGTATGGCTAGGTTAAGGTATGAAATGAAAGGGATGTATATACGGATTCAAAGTGTTTGGGGATGAAACTCAGAATAATGTGAAAAAGTGGGAAATATCAAAAGTTGGACAAAGATGTCCAAACGAGCATAGGTATAACAACTGGGAGAGTAATCAAAGCTTATTGAAACACTACAAACAATATTTACAACTTTCTCTTTCTTTTTCTTTTCATCCTTTTTCTCACTTTTTCTTTTGTTTTCTTTGCTTTTTGCTTTCTCTTTTTCAATACTTTCTTTTTCTGACACTTCTTACTCTTTTCATACTCAAATTGCAACCACACAACAATAATAACATTCAATTCCAAGTAACATTCCAAACAAAGGTATGTAAGGTGTATGTATGGTTTATAACTCCAATTTGGAGTTGGATATGGGATTTCTGGGTAATGAAAAGAAAGGCTAGTATATAGGCTCAAGTGGGTTGACTAGGGAACATATAAAGGTGAGGTCAAGGTCATATGGGTGATATATCAAAGAGGGACTATGATCATTTCACAAAGTATACGCAATTCGCGAGTTAAAACAACATATGAAAATCATGCTCAAGTAACACATTTCAATGATGAACTCAATTAATGAACGGTCAATGAAAGAATAAAGAGATTACCAACGACTATAACATTTTCAAAGAGGAAAGAATAGTGTATACACTCACAAATGAAGATAAGTCTCTAATCTCACTCGGTGTAAGTATATACAATGCAGCAAAAGCAAACCGAGTTATAAAAATCTTAAGCCAATTCAATATAACAAGAATGGTGCATATGTTCACGGATAAAGTTTAATTCATGAAGTTATTCATAATATTGATGATTTAGGGACTAGAATCTAATAACTTCTAAAATCGAGAACATGCATAGTTGAATTGTCTATTTGATCGGGCAATTATTAAAATTTATCATCGGAAACAAGGGCAAAATGCCCAACAAAGGAGAAAAAAGAAAGAAAATATTTTTGAAAATTTTCAAATTTTAACAAAAACATGCTTTGTAACTAAATTGTAATCCAATCTAAGGACTAAACAGCAAAATGGATAGACTATCCTACACCCCCTAACTTAAATGTTGCATTGTCCCCAATGCGTCCATTAAAGATCACAACACAAAGCTAGGAAAAGAATGATATTACCCACACGTGGAGCGATCTCCATAAGTACAAGTCCAAATGAAGCTGCAAAACAAGTTAGTACAAAGCATATGAAGAATATGTACCGATGTATCAAGTGAAGAGAATCTATGTCACAAGTCACAATAATATAGAGGGGTTGAAGTGCAAATACTAGATAAATTGATGGTGAACTTTTTGATTTTATAAAATGGAAGGTCACACACATCAAAATCCAATAAACAACCACAAACTACATTTTCATTTCTCATTTCATAAGTTCAATACAAAATAACTTAATACATTACAACTTCTGAAACAAAAGAAATACAAATAAAAAGAAAAAAGAAAAATAAAAATAAAAAATACAACATACTATCCGATCCCAAAATACAAAAATGAAACCCAGCACAACAACAGCCTAGTGGCCAGAACCACTAGGATCGGAGGGGTCCTGAAAATGAGGAGGCACTGGTGCGTCGGAATCACTGCGCTGCAGATAAAGATCTCTCATCATCCGCTGCATCATCCGGTACTCCTGTCTGCTCTGTGCCCTGGCCTGCCTCTGAACTGACCACTCCTGCCGCTGCTCGGCCTGAAACTGCTCCTGATGAGCCTGCTGCTGTAACCAATGCTGCCGCTGCTCGGCCTGCAACTGGTCCAGGCGCGACTCCCAAGTCGCCCACCTGAGCTGGGTCTCCTCCCAGCGCTGGTCCTGCACGGCCTGGTATGCCGCAAAGCGGGCATCATCCTCTGTATGTGGCGCGTGAGAACCCTCTCCCGTCTCCATCTCTCTAATCTCATCCTCCTCCTCCTCCTCGTCAGGCAAGTCAGGTGTCTCTGCCCTCGGTCTCTTCCCATCCGGTTGCCCCCACTCGCGCTTCAGCATTTTTGCGATGTTGTCTTTTGAGAGAAGCCCGAGTGGCACATTCTTACGGTCTGCGTCCAACTCCTGGCAACCGTGAGAAATACAAATCTTCGTAATAAGGGCAGGAAAAGGAAGGGAATATCTCCAAGCGACCTCCTTCACCATAGCGCACATCATGTCATGAAAAATAGCGGGCAAACTGATACTGCCCAATCCATTCATCATAGTCTAGATCAGTGCGGCATGCTTGTGACGAACCTCAGACCTGTTGTTCGTCACCATAAAGGAATGGACATTGATGTAGTGGAGTAGTCTAGGCAAGTCCTCCATTGCAGCCGAGCGGAAAGCACCCCTCTTCCACGGCTCACCCGGTGCAAGGGCCTCAATCAATGTCCCACGGCCGAAGATAGACCCATCGAGAAAGCTGACTGGGTCCGCGGGTAGAGGAACATCCATAAAAGCTACCAAGTCTGAAATAGTAAATGGAATCCTCACCCCACGAACCATGGCCTCATATGTGGTCGGCCCATCACTGCTCTTCACCGCTACTAACGTCGCGTAGAATATACGGACCAATTCCTCGTTGATATGACCATTAGTAGAAAGGAAGGGCTCCCACCCCTGCCGGCGCAACAGAACCCGAGCCTCCCTCGGTATATCCTCAAGGACCCATGCAAAATGATTACCGAGCGGTCGCTCGGACGTGTAGAAATGTGCACGGAACCAATCACGCTCTTGTTCTGTGCGGAACCCATCGACGCCCCCGGCGGGCACACACCTAGTAGAAGCATACTTTTTCGGCGCCATTTCAACCTACAAAACACAAATTACACAATACAAGCAAGTGTAAGCACAATTTATGGTTAGTAGTGTGAAACTTGAAATGGTGGTGCAAGTGCGCAAAAACCGAGGTGAATAAAAGCAACAATGCGATGAAAAATGTCGAAATGCGACTAGGCATGAAAATCACCCAAGTGTTCGTCAAAATAAGGATTTAAATCTGTTTTAGGCATTTTGACGAACACTTGGCGTGCGCAATGTGCGTCAAGGTCGAAAATACCAACATTGAACCAACAAAACCACCCCACTCATGAACAACCAACAATGCAGCAATCAAAATATGTTCATGAGTGGATTTATAACAAGAATCATGCAAAATTTCAGTTCGAACAAATCGAAATCAGGGGAAACACCAACATTCAAACAATGTGTCAAACTAGGGTTTCAAACATACAATTTGTGACACATTTCTACCAAAAACTACAAATTCATGTAAAACAAGTAGAGATATACCTGAATGTGCAGCAATTTGGAAGAAAAGAGAAGAATGTGGTGAGGGGAAATATCTAGGGCACAAACGGTTTAAGAGAGGAAGGAGAGAAATAAGAGAAGTGGGGGAAAAATAAGGCAGAACTCGGCTTAAACCTGGTCGATCGATCGATCGACCCCCAGGCTCGATCGATCGATCAAGCAGGTGCAAGCCTACTGCATCCAATTTTTATGGGGGGGGGGGGGGATTGCAATTTGGGGACAAATATGGGGTATAAAATCAAAATAACTATAAATATAGTATATATATATATATACACATAAAAATATGAAATAAAAATAGAAAAAATAAAAATAAAAATAAAATAAAAATAAATACACATAGGCATAAATATACACACCAAAAAGCCTATGCTAAAGAAAATAAAAAAAATAAAAATGAAAGAAAATAAAAATATGTACACGAGCAACGCACACGCATAATCATGACAACAAATGAAAAATAAAATAAAAGAAAAAATAAAAACAAATGCAAATGCGTGAGGATGCGAGTGTGAATATCAAAGGGGAAAAAAATTGTTTTTGTGATTTTTGATTGTTTTCTTAACAAATGTGTGCCTGGCGCATATCTCCGCAAATTCAAGTCCGTTGAACCTACAAAAGAAATAGAACCAAGCATACGAAAAGAAATAAAAAGAAATTAACTAATTACACTAGGTTAAAATCAAGAAAAACAAAAATAAAGAAGTTAGTATATACAACCTACACTTAGGATGTGCAATTAACTATATACCAAAAGTCGAAATTTTTGAGGGTCCATCCAAAACACGATTTGACTTTGGAGGATCAACGGTGGACCCTCCCGAGCATGCATGCCTCCCGGAAAATAGGAATTCCGTTTGAACAACGGAAGGCATGTGGGCGGTGAAAGAATTGAACCATCGCCAATTTGAAATTCTAGGCGGACGATGGGGGATTTGGATAATAAGGGGGAAAAGTACACTTGAGGTCCAAGAAAAATCGATTCATCTCCCAAAGGTTTTTCAAAGGGAATGGGAGATGGTGCACACATCGGGATAACAACCATCGAAAACAAGTCCGGTAAAGAGTCCTCGTCGGCAAGAAGTGTAGAAATTATAAAAGTTTCTACCGACTCATAGGAATCGACCGGTAATTCTAATGGTTCAATCATGGAAAACGAATACGGTGATGAAACAAATTCAATCTCAATAGACTCATCGTCGGAAGGAGATTGAATTTCGAGGGAGGGAGATTCACACTCGATGAGAAATTCTTTGAAAAATTGAGGTGAAACACAAGTTTCCACCTCCTCGTGGTTTTGTGCATCAGAATTCATCTCATCGCAAAGTGAACCAAGTCTCATTCCAGCATCATTTAAGCCTTCCAAACCTTAGGAATAAAGAAGAAAAGTCTCTTCCAAAGTAGGCTTCCTCGGCTCAAGAGCCTCGGACTCCTCATTTGTTTGAAACTCGTCTTCAAAAGTAATGAGATGAAGATCGTCATTGGATTCGAATAATGAATCCAACTCAAGCTCCCAATAACGATTTTCATTCCGATAAATGTTTTCAAGTCTTTCATTTTCAAGAAAATCTTCAAAATGGAAAACTTGAAAACTATCCCCAAAGTAAGAATCATTAGAATAACCGTAATAACTATAAAAGAAAGACATGGTTACCTTGGTGTTGAAAGATGGAGAATCCAAGAAAGAAAGTGAGCAACCGCGAATGAAAGTTTCTTAGCTCTCAAGGTATGCAAATCCTGCAAGAAAGGTTAAAAGAAAGAATACAAATAGAAAAGGAAAAATACTACGAAATCAGAAAACAATTACTATCTAAAACAATAAGTCCCCGGCAACGGCTCCAATTTGATGCGAGGGAAACCGAGTGTTCGTGTAGGGACACTATCGTTGATTTCGGCTCCCGCTCGGCATGCAAAAGAATAAACCTAAGCTACAGATACACTTGACAAGCAAGTAAAGCGGTAAGTCGGGTATCGAGAATCAACAGGGAGTTATTAAATTTTAGATGTTAATTACTTTAAAACTTCAAGAATAAAAGTGTAAAAGGTGATGTGTGGTTATGGTGACAAAAGAAAATGAGAAGTTAATGCTAAATTAAAGGAAAGCGAGAATCGGGATCGCATTCTACCAAAAGGATCGAAACAACTACTAACTAGAGTTAAGGCTCGAAAGCAATCTAATCGAGCATTTTCAATTAAGCATAAACATCACGCAAGAAGGAATTTAACCCAAAGTTGCGAGATAAAACATTTAACTGAAAAATGATCACACGCGGATTAAATTTGGATTGTCGCTATAAACTCTAACGTTGCGTGACAAAGAAAGATAAACGCTTAGCAATCCAACTTTGATACGCGCGGTTTCAATTAAACGCGATTTTGCACTAAACCTAGTTTTCGGAGCTCGGGGCCCAAAAATGGCGGAAATGAAATCCCGACCCTATTTATCTAAGGGTGCATGGTGAGTTAAACTAAATTATGCTAATTAGACTAAGAAAGCAAGAATTAAAACATGTCAACTAGTTATAAAGCATTGAAACTAAATTACAAGGCAAGAGGAGAAGAAGAACAAACTATATAAAAGGAGAGGAAGTGAATAGTTCAATCTTACAAACCCATGGGTTGTCAATCCAAGAAGAAGAAGAAAGGAAATCTCCACACCAAACCCTAACTAACTATCTAATCTGAATCTCTCTAAGTATATTCGGTCCCCTTTTATTACAACCAAAACTAACTTATATAGTAAGTTGTAATAAAAGAAAATATCTGCAGGGGAAAAAACAGGGGATCGATCGATCGACCTCTGGTGTCGATCAATCGACAGTGTAATTTGTGGCAAAAATAATAAGGATCGATCGATCGATCCCCAGGCTTGATCGATCGATCAAGCAGGGGCAGCCTGCAATCCTCCCTGTTTTGGCATACAATCCAACGTCGCTCAAATCGACGTAACGTTGTCGTTATGCATCGGAATCGCGCACCGTTCGCGGCCACGCGAAGCTAGCGAGGAGAGCTACAACTTCTGTGTAGATGTCGGGCCAGGTGCCCAAGCTGTCAATAGACTAAAATGCCCTTGCGCGTGCGGTTGTGTACGGAAATCGAGCGAAACGCATCCGGACTTCACACTTAGCATCCAAATACCTACAAAAGCTCAATTAACCCCTGCAAAACATGTTAACATAGAAATCCGAGGGTTTTCTAGTTAACGAGCATAAATATAGGGAATAAGATACCCGAGGGGGCTAATAACGCGTAGGTTAACGGGTGAAATACGCAATATTTCCGCCGTATCATGTGTGTTGATTTTACAGACTTGAACAAAGCATGACCCAAGGATAGCTTTCCCATACCAAGGATAGACCAGATGGTTGATGCCATGGGTGGCCATGAATTAATAAGTTTTATGGATGCCTACTCAGGCTAGAATCAGATATTCATGGACCCGGTCGATGCTCAGAAGACATATTTCATAACTGACTATCGGAGCTATTATTACAAGGTCATTCCTTTTGGCCTGAAGAACACCATGGAAACATATCAAAGACTAGTAAACAAGATGTTCGAATAGACGATTGGGAAGATAATGGAGGTGTATGTCAATAACATATTTACAAATAGTCATAAGACCGACACTCATGTGGATGACCTTGAGAGAAATTTTAATACTATGGACGAGTATAGAATGAAACTTAACCCTTCCAAGTGTGTCTTCGGCTTTCGAGAAGGAAAGTTCCTAGGCTTTATTGTGAATCAAAGGAGGATTGAGTCTAACCCAGAGAAGATTAAATCTCTAATGGAGATGAGGACTCCAAAATCTATAAAAAGATGTTCATAGGTTAACTGGACGAATATCAACATTAAATAGGTTGGTGCTAGAGCTACCGATAAGTGTCTTCCTTTCTTCAAGGTTCTCAAGAAAGTTTTTAAGTGGGATGACGAGTGTGATAAGTCCTATTAAGAATTGAAGACCAACCCCGACTCTTCAATCCTGCTGTCAAAACTAGTGCATGGATAAAAGTTTTATCTATACCTCGTCATATCGAAGCTGACCATTAGTGTTGTTATTGTCAGAGACAACGATCGTGTGCAGAAGCTAGAGTACTTCAATACGACAGAGTACTTTAATAGTAAATCCCTTCAGGGGGAGCAAAGATATTCTAAAGTGGAGAAGTGGCACTACACTTTAACTCATGCAAGAACGACCATCAAGGGGCAAGCCCTAACTTATTTTGTAGTCAACTTCACATGGGATGAGGGCGACACGGATGAGATTGAGGATCCATCTTCTGGTCCAAAAAGAAGAATATGCCTCCCCCCAGTTGAGGCCGAGATGAGTACACCATAGTGTAAGGTGTTTGAGATGAGGAAAATAAATAACTTTTCAAGAGTGGGGCCCTACAAGAGGTAATTTTTCCAAAAAAAACGTATTGTGTGGAACTTATTTGTAGATGCTTGCTCGTACGAGGACGAAAGTGGAGCTAGTTTGATTATGTCCACCTTAGATGGGACTGACATTGAATATGCTCTAATGTTCAATTTTAAAGCCTTGAAAAATGAGTCAGAGTATGAGGACCTTCTGGAAAGACTCTCCCCTTCTAGATCATTTAATGTCAGCCAACTCTTGGTTCATAGTGACTCGAGGTTAGTGATGAATCGAATTTTTGGAGTATACGAGGCCAAGGATGATAAAATGGCCAATTACCTTGGAAAGGTAAAAGTAGCGCTAAAAAAGTCCAGGGAGGTGAAGATGAAGAGGATCCCTCAGCAAGACAATAACTGAGTCGATGCATTGGAAAGATTGTCTACTTCTATAATAACGTAAATCAAAAGGTTGGTGCCGATAGATATCCTACATTGGCCGACCATTGAAGAGGAAGATAGTAGTATGGAATTTTTTTAGAACGTGAACACGGGAGCTTCTTTAATGTACCATATCATATAATACATCGTAGATGGGTAATTTCCCGATTCAAGAGCCGAGAAGAAGAATCCAAGGTACAAAGAGGCAAAGTTCTCCATCATAGGAGATATCTTGTACAATAAGGGATTCCTACTCCCTCTACTTATATGTGTCCATATGTCTGAGGTAGAATACATTTTAAAGGATGTGCATGAATGATTTTTATCTAGTCACATAGGAGGAATATCATTAGTGAAGAGAATCATCACTCATGGATGTTCGTGGCCGACACTAACCAAGGATACAACTACATACGTGAAAAAATGTGACAAGTGTAAAAGGTTTGCACCATTCCCCATCAACCTCACCAACCTCGAACTTCTATCACCTCCCCTAGACATTTATAGTTTGGGGGATTGACTTGGTAGGCCCATTGACAATGGCTGTGAAAAATTATCAATATTTGATTGTAGTTATCGATTGTTTTTCAAAGTGATTTGAGTATGAGGTAATGTTCACGATAATCGAGAAAAAATCCTTCCAATTTATTTAGAAAAATAATATCCGAAGATACGTCCTACCAAACACTTTGATTTTAGATAACGGAAGTAGTTTAAGAACATATCCCTCGAGAACTACTGCGAGGGGGTCGGCATCAAATAATTATTTTCAACTCTTGGTCGACCCCAAGCCAATGGGAAGACAGAGGTGACAAAGAGAAGAATTCTTAATGGAATCAATAAAACGTTGGAAGATGCTAAGGGAATATGGATTGAAGATGTGCACACCGTCTTATGGGCCTATAGGGCAACGGAGAGGAAACTAATGGGGGATACCCTTTTCATGCTAGCTTATGGCTTAGAGGCTATGGTGTCGACATAGATTAGTCTCCCAACCCGCAAGGTACAGGCATATGACTCAGAGGAAAATATTACTGAATGTAGAATGGATCTGGACATGGTAGAAGAAACAAGGGAGGACATTGAGGTTGGCCAAGCTGCCTATCAGCAAAGGACAACGAAATATAAGAAAATAGTAAAGGAATGTCAATTAGCAATATGAGACCTAGTTCCAAAAAAGACTTGGAAGAAGCCCAAAAAACTTCATCCTAAATGGCATGGTCCCTATGTGGTGATTGAAGAATTATTTCCAGGAACGTATCGATTGGAGAATTTAGATGGGTATCCATTCTCCAATCTATGGAATATCTATCATCTCAAAAAATTCTATCAATATGAGTTTTGTATTACTTTTATCTGTCTATGTATATGAGAAGAAGATTATGAATGAAAAATTTCCAAGTGTTATCTCCTACTCTGTTGTATGAGTAATTTTAAATTAATGTATCAATTAAGCTTAAGCTATAGAACATCATTCGTGGTGAAATAACTCTATCTTACTCTCGATCACATGAGAGTTCGGATGGGTTCGACCTTATCCATGGACTCTCGATAACACCGAGAGTGAGGAACAACATTTTAAACATCGTTAATTTGGTGGAAGAACTCTCTCAGCCGAGACAATAGTGAATTGATGAGATTGCTCTTGTACATACACCCTCAAAACAATAAGAGGGGGCTTGTGATGCAAACACCATAATTTGATGAATTCAAATTTAAAAATAACTTAGTTGTGGTTCACGTTAAACATCATTAATTTGATGGGAAAACTCTCTCAGTGGAGACAAAAGTGCATGGATGAGATTGCTCTTGTCTATACACTCTCAAAACGATGAGAGGGGACTTCGGATGCAAACACCATAATTTGGTGAATTCTATAGTGTCTTCAAATTTATAAATCACTTAGTTATGGTTCATGTTAAATATCATTAATTTTGTGAAAAGTCCTTTCAACCAAAATGACGATGAATGTATGAGATAGCTCTCGTCCATACACTCTCAAGGTAACGAGAAGGTACTTGTGTTCAAGATCATTAATTTCATAAAAAACTCTATCGGTCGGGATGATAGTGTATGTACGAGATTGCTCTAGTCCATACACTCTCAAAATGACGAGAGATGACTTGTGTAATTTCGTGGCTAATTCAAATTCATGATAAAAATCATATTATATTTATCTCGTCTTACAATGAGATGATCTTCAAATTACAAAATCTATCACGGTTGCTCATCTCGTATAAATATGGGGCGGTGTGTTCATTATTTAATTAATTAGTGATGTTAAGATTATAAGCCATTTTATTTGTGGTTACTTGATTAAACATCATAAGAAGGAACACATATAAGCAAATAAGGACAACTGATAAATATAGGAAGAAATACTATTCATCCATTCAAAATGTGACAACAAATAACAAACGAATTTTCCACTCAAAGATAAGATCATAAGTGTTAAGAGAAGAGTTGATGTGGCCACAAATAACAAAAACATATCAAGTGTTTAAAATATTTACAACCATGAGGGGAATAAGGCCATAGGCAACCGCCCAAAAAATAGAAAGACTGAGAAGAGCTAGGCTTAGTGGTTTGTTTCTTCAGTGTTAAAGTTATTCGTCTCCTCCAGAGTTGACATGTCCCTAGCAACGGTGATATCAACTTTGGCAGCATCGATAGTCTCTGTCTTATCCACCAGATTTTTAGTCTGGGTTATAGGCTCCTATTCTCTCTACGCCTTAACCTGACTTGGAGTTATCATTGCCAGCGAGTAATCCAAACTAAAGTTCTTTAGTTCCTCCGATAGGTGGGTGATCTCAGGGAGCTTCAATATTTCCCATAGGCAGCTAGTGTGAGCTCCTCTTTTAAAGTATTGTACACTATATCCTAATAACTCCTCAAAATATTGAAGACCTCCACATCCTTCTTTTGAGCCTCTGAGATCTTACTGTTAATAGTTTCTTTTACCTTACCAATAATCTTGATTGTATGCTGGTTATTCAAAGACATAATAGCTTCAGTATGGGCCTTGTTCTTGTAATGGATATCTTCAAAGTGTTGTTTCTTCAAGTTTTAAACCTTAACCTCCATCTCTGAGATACAACTCATCTAAGTCTCATAATTTCTGATGGCTTGACGATCTTGACGAATCGCAAGGACCTTTTTCCCGATCCACTGGTGGAGTTTTTTAATCCAAATAGTTGCGTGGGTAAGTGGAAACATGTTAGTATGAGACGACCTTATAGTTGTGAAAAAATAAGAATATAACACAATGACTCACTTAGACAACTCTGTGAAGGATGAAGTCATTCATTAGGGAGATGTTGGTGTTTTCCCTAAACCTACTATCAGACTCTGAGGTGTTGGAGGAAAGGAACTTGATGGATTTTTCTTTACTCCCTAATATAGAGTCAAGAATGATTTTCAGATTCTCCAGACGTGCAATAAGTGCATCCTCAGTGGAGATAGGTATGGCTTGTTTCGTCTATGTCTTGGTTGTGACGTCCTTGCTCTTCTTGTTTTGGTGGGATGTGTGGAAATTTTCCTGACCCTCCTTTATTTTTTTGGAACCCTCAGCCTAGATGGGGTTAGTAATTGTGGATTTCGTGGTCTGAGGTGCAGGGAATGTCATCTTTCAAACTTAATTAAATAAATTGGGTGGGCTTGGAGTTGCCATCTTCCAGATAGCCTTTGGAGTATTTGGTGGTTAGTCTGCAAAGAAGATAATGAGATCATAAGGTCAAGTAGATGAAACACGACATAACATCTAGAAGAAATAATGCTAATAATAGTTAGATAGATCAGATAGGGGATCCACACCCATACCTATCTACTCTGAGAAATAGGGGTCATCAACTGCTCGAATTGGATGAGACCACTTACCTTTCCTTGTTTCCTAACCTTATCAACATTTTTAGTGGCTACAATGCGACATCTCGGATATAGTTTGGTTAACACTAGGGATTTTTCCCATCGTTGGGGAACTAGAGGCTTAAAGGCACTGTAGGAGAGTTCAGGGACGAATTCCCAGGATCCCGAGATGAAGAAATAATGAGGTTATTAATTATTATTAGAAGTTTGGGTAATTCTCAGAGATTTATTTTCAGACTTCCTGGATACGAGATGATAGTAGTCAAAATGAGCTTTTACGTAAAAGACAGATAACATCCTCTAAAGATGCGTACTAGAAGGTCCACGTAGTGGACTACTTCCATGGGGAGACAAAGCTGAAGATAACTCTGTAGGCATTAGGTGAAAGTTGGACAGGGCCGATACCTAATCTTGCCAAAATGGCTCATACATCCGGATGTATAGGTAGCCTAAAGTTGACCATAAACATTTGTTCATATACACAAATTTCACCCTCTCGACCTTGAAATGCTCTCTTGTCTACCGATCGTTCTCTCATGGTTATGGAAGGCCCATTGTCGTAGATATGTCTCCATAATAGGAGGTATACTTCAGTATATGTACCGACATACAGTTCAGCACAGGAAGTGTCAAGTGTGGCCTCGACTACATCTTCATCATCATCTTGGTCTCCAGTCATGACGACACCAAGGGGGATGGCACCTTGGGCATGGTAAGTTCCTGTAAAGTGTTACCCAGAATGGCGAAGAGAGGAATATCATTTATAAATGGTGGAATTACTACACCCACTCTCTCCTTATCGTGAGACAAAAGGATTTGTATCAAGGAGTTAGACACCTAATAAGGCTCAGATTGATTTGATGAGGACTTGCCTGATCACATGACTCGGTCTAATTAGATATCCGATCTTGGTTAGAGAATGAGGCTCTTGAAGATCCTTAAACGTCCTCAAACCCATCATGAGGGAACTCCATGGCTACTTTAAAAGAATCCACACTCATGGTAGTCGAGTCATGCATGGATTCACTAAGTTATATGATAGGAGGACAAATGGTTGCAATAAGGATAGGATAAATAGCATGAAGAGGAAAATCCTAGGCCTTATGCCTGGAAGAATCCTTGACCTCATACTTTTTTATGTCCCTAAAGAACCTCTCTCTAAGAGAAGGGAAATCCTTATGTAGCTCATTAAACTTCATCGACATCCAACGGACGAGCGTCAACTTGGATCGTGAAAATAATAAAATGGAGGAAACAATTAAAGTGTTGACTGGGGCTTGAGTAAAGGATCAAAACTTTGAATATGAATAGTTGGAACCAAGAACAAACTCAAGAACAATTTAAGGGTTTCACCGGAGAGAGTGATCAATGATTCACCAAAATATCCAAATGGGGTAAGCATGGATGAGGAAGTACTAAAAACACATACCAACCTAACTCAACCCTCAAACTAACTCTGTCATCCCTAAAACTACCTTACAACCAGTCAATACAATCATAAAAAAATTACTAAAATAATCGAAAAAGAAAAACAAGTACTGAAATGGTGCAAAACAATTGAAAGCTAATAGTAAAGAAAGAAGGGTAATACCTGGAAGGATATCCCAAGCTGACAACCACCGGAGACATAGAAAATTTTCCAAAAAATTATTTGGTATGGATGAAAGAGAAAGAGCTCTGGAACTGGGAACTTAGAGAGAGAAAAAAGCAGGCGCAAATGTCGAGACAGAATGTTAAGTTTTTGAGTTTAACAATTTTAAACCCCCATAGTGTTGGGGTTCAACTTTCGATGGTCCCATCATAAGGGAACAACTCCTAAAACTACATATGTTGCCAACACTACTTAGGGAATTAACTAGGCCAAGGAACAGATGACAAGTCTCACTCTCTTGTACTCATCAGTACATCGACATGTGACAAGTTAGAGACGTACCTTCATTAGGTGCAACTTGACATTGACGTATTGAAGAAATTTAAGACTTTGCGGCAAAGCTTAAAAGAATTAATCATGCCGAAGTTTAATTGGTGCAAGTTTATTAGTCTTCAAGTTTATTGCATTCTGAGATCACACATGTATGAATGCGTATAAGGTTGATTTTTTATAAGGAAATTTTTTTAAAATGTTTTTAAAAGTGCTTTAAATGTTTTACACTACGTTTTATTCTGATAAGCTCAAAAAAGAGTTTGACTTAATTTGATCTCTTGTGGAAGAAACGTTTTAAAGAGAAAGTCAAAATAACACACGCACCGTTCGAATGACAACTCGTATCGTTCGAGTGAAATGGCTGTCACACGAACGACTGGTCAATCTCGTTCGAGCGACACATTTTTTGACGTGGCTAATTTTTCCTATTTAAAGTGTGGTTTTGTCAGAATTAAGGTGTGTGCAATCTGGAAAACAGTATTCAACCCGGTACGAGTTTTGCACATGTTTTTCTAAGGTTTCAAAGATTAAACACGTACTTAAATTTTCCAAAGATCTGAATTATCATTACTATATGTTTATGTGTTCTTGCTGTACCAAGAAGGTTTGTTTTATACTTGAAAATCTGTGTTTTGCATTAAAGAAAAGAGAAGGACTTCTTGTTCAACATTGTAGAGGTATCAAAGCCATTCGATTGACACCAAGACATATGTGGACGTGTGTGTTATGGACAGGTATCGTGGAAGAAGGAATTTATGCATGGGCACTGTGAGAGGAGTGGTTGAAGATCAGAAGATCATCAAGACCCCTGGGGATCGAGTCGTTGAGTGAGTCTTTTATCTATTGGTTGTAATTCCATATTCATTGTGATTGTCTAGCTTGTGTAGTCCGAAGTTTTTTCCCATCTTGGGTTTTTCCTCGTACATCCTGCGTTGTGAGTATTCTTTACTTTACTTTACTTTCTTGAATCACTAAATGCATGTTTAGGATTAATCAATATAAAATTCATTTAAAGTAAAAATTACTTTTTCACAACTTGGTTTGGTGCACATTAAAAGTTGGATAAATTTTGGTGAAAATGGTTTGATTTGAAACACACTCGTGTACGGCCACTCTCACAAATTGGTATCATAGCTAGAAAACATAATTTATTTGTTTACTGATCCCGTGTGTTTTCAAAGATGAATTCTGGAAATAACAATTTTTTTTGAACTCCTATTTTTATGGAACTAATTACACTTATTGGAAGATGAGAATGAAAAGTTCGTTAAATTCTATTGATGAGCGTGTGTGGGTAGCAGTTGAGAAAGTTTGAACACCCCCTCTCACTATTTTAGGTGAGGTCACTAATTTAAAGCCTGTCGAGTCATGGACCGAAACTGAACATAGACTTTCACAATATAATTCTAAGGGTTTGCATGCTACTTCTTCACATGTCACACTAAAAGAATATAATAGAATTATGACTTGTGAAAAATCAAAAGAGGCTTGGGATATTTTGTCACTCACTCATGAGGGCACTAGCATGGTTAGGACGTCGAAACTTCAAAATCTCACTACTCAGTTTGAGACCATTAGAATGTCAGAGAGTGAGACTTTTGATTAGTTTTATGCTAGGTTGTCCAGTATTGTCAACTCGTCATTTAACCTAGGTGAGAAAATTCCTGACAACCGTGTAGAAAATCCCTAGGTCGTTGCCTAGTAGATTTGATGCGAAAGTGACTATTTTAAACTCCTTGGGTAAGTTAGCCTCGACGAAACTAGGAGAGATTATAGGTGACTTACAAAACCTAGGAAATCGACATGATTACCTCCAAGCAAGTGCCTAAGAAAGAAAGGGTATTTCTTTGAAGACCCGAATAAAGGAAATTAAAGTTTCTGATTTCGATTCCGATTCTGATTTTGAGGTTGTTGCTTAGTTGGCAAAGAAATTTTAAAAATTTATTAAGTTTCAAAAGATATCAAAAGATGCCAAGAAGTTCAAAAAATTCAAGAACAACAAAGTAAATCCCAACTCTAAGGATAAGTTTGAGAAGCCTAAGAGAGAAGAGTTGGATAAGCATTTTGGGTGTGAGGGGTACGGTCATAAAGTTAAGGATTTTCCCACTAGACTTAAGAAAGAAACCAAGAAACCCATTGTATATAGTGACACCTTAAGTGATAGTGATCCGTAAGAGGGAGAGAGTTCCCCCATTAAGCGTAACTTTGTTGCTTTATGGCATGTCATGTGAGCGACGATGATTCTCATGTGAATGACACTTCTGAGGAGGTTTTGAGTGAATCCCATGTTAGTTAGGGAGAAGAGAGTGAAGAGGAGGAGATAGATGTGAAGGAATTGCAAAATGCATCTAATGAGTTGTATGCCGAGACTGTGAAAGTGAAAAAGGCAAATACAAAATTGTAAGATAAGTTGAATGAGCATGCCATAGAAAATATTGATAGTTTGGTTGAGGATCTTAGGGAAAGAGAGAAGACTCTTAGGGATAAATTAGAGTATGTCGAGGGTGAGAGAGATAATCTCCGTGCTTTGATGGAGTCTGTGAAAAAGGAAATTCTAGAGTTTTAGGATTATAAGCGTTTGCTCGAGTCTAGGATTCATGAGTTGGAGGAGAGATTGAGAGAATCGTCTAGAGTTAAGTTTGATTTGGAGGCTAGTTTGAAAAATTTAGATAAGATCTTAGGCACCGTCCAAATTAAGGGAGGTATAGGTTTTGATGAGAGAGTTGTTCCCATTCCCCCCACACGTGTGAGAAACACTATGAATGTTAGAAAAGGTCCACATGTAGGTAATCATTCCCACCATCATTACAATTGAACATTTTGTGGTACGAAAGGTCACCTTAGGCGTTATTGTTACGACCTTATACAAGCTCCTAGGAAGTTTATGAATAAAGTTTCCCCATTTCCCAAAACCCCCATGCGTCATTTTACACCTACTTTGGTTAGGAAAAAGGATATAGTGGCTTTAGAAATAAAACTTCATGATTCTCATTTGGGTACCCTTCCCATGCAAATCTAAGGATGATTGTGTTGACATGTTTGTCATATGCTAGTTTCCTTCATGATATATTCATTGCTAGTATAATGACTTGTGTATCATTTGGTATTATAGTTTTTCATTTGTTTGAGTCCTTTTGAAAAAATAAAAAGATTTTTCTTTTATTTGAGTCAAAATATGTTTGAAAATCCAAAAAGATTTTCGATTTTTTTTTTGAGTTTACATCTTTGATGTGGCATAATTATGTGCTTGGACCCCCCACCATTTCATTATCCATGTGGCTACGACATTTGGTCATTATCATCGATGCTTAGAATGACCTTAACCATTGTTCAAATGGGGTTGTTTCGAAGTTGATGTGCATTTTGATTTTACTTTATATATATGCCATCATTCCACACATGCACGAGTTTATATGGATATTTGACTTCTCTTGCATATTTGAATTTGGTGAGGCGCTCTTATCCCTATCTTGTCATCTATGCGTAAGTAGACTTAAGGAGAAGTCTGCATGTATGAATCGTTTAATGTGAGGATTTGTTTTTAAAAAAATGATAAGTGATTCACGGGAAAGGGATGAGAGAGTTCAATTGACTCATCGTGAAAGCCACCATTTAAAATATCCCAAAAGAAAAAGCAATATGGGAAGAAAAAGTGCCAATAAGATATTCTCTAAGTTGAGAATGCCAGAAACCTTAAAATAACTTGAAAAAAGTATGTATATATGAGGGGGTTTGGTTGGAGAAAATTAAACGGGTTTGCACAACTAATCCTAGTGTTGAAACATTGCAATTTGATGCTATTGTTTGTAGAATTATCAAAAATATGTATTTGTGTGCATGTAGTATGTTTAGTCCATTAAGCTCACACTTTAATTGTCATATGGCTACGATAAAGTTTGATGATTTATCACAATCAATGAGACCTTCTTGATCTTTTCGATGTGTTAGAATTGTGACTCATTTGTTGTAGTTTCACGCTCATACATTCCATGTGAATGTTTGAGCACATAGGTACTATGTTTGAATGTAACTCGCATTTTTAGTTTTTATGCATTTTGGGCTGTTTTAGTAGTATTTTGCTGTTGTCAACCCCTTCCTGTTATTTTTTCTGGAATTTTTTTCACTGGACAAACATAAATGATATTTTTGGGAATCTGGGAAAGTTTGGCTGTCGTGAGAAGATCTCATTCGAGCGACATTACCATGTCGTGAGAAGCCTCGTTCGAGCGACGTCCTCATCTCGTTTGAGAGACGTCCCTGGCTCATTCGAACGACAGTCTGGGAATTTTTGCTTCCTTTTGTTTGAAGCACCCTGGTTATTGTGGTATATGTTTTCTGGTACTGTTGGAAGCTTTCTGAACTGACTGGTTTATATGCAGGTTATATTTTTTTAAATTGATATGTTTCAAATGATTCCATTTATCACACCTGATTAGTTTTCTATATTCTTTGTGTTATTCCTTTGTTTACTAACTACTGAATTGTCATTACTTGATCATATTTATCTGGTTGTTTCATGATTATCTAGCGATTATTAATTGGTATATCTTCATGCTAGATGCTTGTTGATTGGTTTATCCTTTCGCCAGATTGTCTATTCGAGACAAAAAGGGGGAGAGATGTATGTGATGTATGGGGGATATTTGTTGAGAATGTTTATTGAGATTTGATTTAACTGATGTTTGGTTACATATTTTACAAATTGGTATCATATTGTTGCTCAATTGTTTAACAAATGATTTTTCAGAGTTTATTCATATTGGTATCTATTGTAAAATTAGTATCATTTGGATATATATATTTCTTTCATTTGTTCTACCATACTTCACTAGTTATTTGTTTGTCTGCTTCATGTGTGTAGGTATGCTTCAGAGACTCGAGATTTCAAGTCTACATCACATTCAAACAGTTTATGCTACCCAGTGCTACATATAATAGTCCGTGTCCTGTATTTTATATTTTGGGTTTATGGGATAGGATTTAGGCGTCATACGATCTTGACGGCCCGTCTTAGGCATTTCACTGGTTTAGTTTTCTCCTGGAATAGTCAAAGGGGTACATTTATAAGGACATAAATTTCCAATTGAGTCCCTGTAATGTTTTGACTTAATATCATGAACAAAACTGTGTTTGTAATAAGTCATGGGGAGATTTTATTTTGTCACGATCCCACTTGGTCTATGACGTATTGAAGAAATTGAAGACGTTGTGGAAAAGCTTCAAAGAATCAATCGTACCAAATTTTAATTGGTTCAAGTTATTTCTTCTTTAAGTTTATTGCATTCCGAGATCACACAGGTATGAATGCGTATAATTAATGGAGCTCGGAATAATTTTTATAAAAGGATAAGGATGAATTTTTATCAGGAAAATGTTTTTAAAAGTGTTTTAAATGTTTTTACCTATGTTTTATTCTGATAAGCTCGAAAAAGAGTTTAACTTAATTGGATCTCTTTTGGAAGAAACATTTTAAAGAGAAAGTCAAAATGACACGCGCGTCATTCGAACAATATCTCGTATCGTTCAAGCGAGATGGCTATGTCCCGCGAATGACTAGTCAATCTCATTTGAGTGACACATTTTTCTATGCGATTAATTTTTCCCATTAAAAGCAGGGTTTCGTCAGAATTGAGGTGTGTGCAATCTGGAAAATAGTTTTCAATCCAGTACAAGTTTTGGACATGTTTTTCTAAGGTTTCCAAGATTAAACACATCCTTAGAGTTTCCAAATATTCGAGTTATCATTATTATATATTTATGTGATCTTGATACACCAAGAAGGTTTGTTATATACTTGAACATATGGGTTTTACGGTGAAGAAAAGAGAAGGACTTCTTATTCAACATCATAGATGTATCAAAGCCATCTAGTTGACACCGAGACATACGTGGACGCGTGTGTTATGGATCGCTATTGTGGAAGAAGGACTTTCTGCCTGGGCACTGTGAGAGGAGTGGTTGAAATCAGAAAAGAGTCAAGACCCGTGGGCATCAAGTCATTGAGTGAGTCTTTTGTCTGTTCGTTGTAATTCCATATTCATAGTGATTGTCTGGCTTAGGTCGTCCGAGGTTTTTTCCCATCTTGGGTTTTTCGTCATACATCCGCGTTGTGAGTATTCTTTACATTAATTTACTTGCTTTAATCACTAGATGCATGTTTAGGATTCATCAAGATAAAATTTGTTTAAAGTAAAAATTATTTTTTCACAACTTGGTTTGGTGCACAATAAAAGTTGGATAATTATTGGTGAAAATTAGTTTGATTTGAAACACACTCGTGTAGGTCCACTCATCACAATTATTTTCATGAACAAAGGACAGATGTCAACATAGAATTAGACACTTAATAGTGTGCATGCTTCCTGCATGCCTTGGGTGTATATGACACCACGCCATCCATATAAATACTGGTCTGCTACATCATTCTAAGAGATCACAAATTCAGAACCCTATTGAAACCCTGTCAAAACCATTTCTTAGAGAGATAAAACTTGAGTATTTGTATTCTAAGGCC
The DNA here is from genome assembly GCA_949130495.1 of Sambucus nigra. Lineage (NCBI taxonomy): Eukaryota > Viridiplantae > Streptophyta > Magnoliopsida > Dipsacales > Adoxaceae > Sambucus > Sambucus nigra. Next base: position 115,356,428 of record OX422220.1, on the reverse strand, counting down.
ATTAAATGTCATATTTAATGAATTTCCCTCACCCTCACAAAGTGGACTTAGGCCCTTTGAAGGCTGAACCACTTACATTCGGTATTATCTTCCTCTTTGCCTCGTCTCTTTTTGTGTTTACATACATTTGTCATACTTCATTATTGCACTGATTTGAGGTCACTCAACACATTGATTTGGTGATACCATTTCTTGTATCATCAATTACATAAAAAATATGAGATAAACTAATATATTTGGGTATCTATTGAAGAGAATGTATGGTAGCGTTTGAGTTGATTTGAGCGGGCTAAGCAGGAATGGCTTGCCAATTGAGGAGGCGTACTTCAGTAGCGGTGATCTTTTAACAAGGTTCAGACAATGAGGTCTCCTGGTGGATCATGTATATATACATCCCCAGTGTGTGTAGGTCTAATGACTCATTGTCATTACTACTACTATAATTTCAATGCTTTCCATGGCTTTATGTCTTGGAGGCTCCAATTTATATTTTTGGCTTTTTTCCCAGGTGATATTATCACTAAAGAAGATTTCTAGCCCTGTTCTCATCTTCTTATTGGCAGGGTCATCCCATGGCTTGAGGACCCGTAAAAGGGGAAATCCTCACCCTCTGATTCATCTTTTGAGCTACGAAAATAAGCACCCGACCTGGTAAGGATTTCATCCTTCCAAGATTAGTGAATGCACTAATTAACGTCTATGGCATCATTATATATATATATATATATATGTATTCCCAAGTGGTGGAATGAAGGGAATAAACGCCATTGAATTTTCAGGATCTTAAGTAACTCGAAGACACTTCATATATCTCTCTTATGGAGGAACATATATGACATGCCATGCATAATGTCATCTAGGCTAAATTCTTTCATGGGCATAACACATTCAACAAATTCTTAATCCCACCTCCGAGATTCCACAAACAAAGCATCAAACTTCACACTATCAGTAGTAATATCTAAGAGAAATTTTAACCTAAACATTTGAAGTTGGTCTAAAATTGTTGGTAATTTCATGCATACCCCTTCAGAGAGGGTACAAATGGCAATATAAGTTAGGTGATATGTGATAGAACTTGATCGACAGATCTTGTAAGATGAAAGATAAAGTAAGGGAAACTTTTGAGTAGTTTTTGTAATATGGTAGGTAGATTGGTTGTTTTGACAGGATTAATTCAGGTTGAGGAGTCGAATTAAGAATATCCTCCTAAAAGGATGGCATTTAAACTAGTTTTGTATATTGGGAGAGGATTATTGGTGGTATTAGTATTAGGATCGGTAGGTGGGGCAATGATACCTGTGTCTATGAGAATCTATATCATATTATTGGGGTGAAATTTTTGGTCTGTGGTATGCCTAACAATCTGGTGGAAATCATAGTGGCATCATGTTTGAAATTTCTAGGAAGGGTATCTAGTAATAGTTTGGGTTCCAACTGTTTAATGATATTCCGGGAAAGATGGTCTTGGCGAACTTTTGATATATGATCATGGAGTTTAGTATTATCCTTTTTAACATGGTTGGGATGTCTTTTAGGTGTTGAGGAAGTGGTAGGTTGGGATATGTGGTTAATGGTTGAGATTGAGGTGCTGACCAACTTATCATATTTTCACGGTGCAAAGAAAGCATTTATTATTTTTTGGTTTCGATTCTTCCATGTTACTAGTAACCCCATGTTCCATCTCTACCCCATCCTGTTAGAGGGATCTAAACCGAGGTTGTTACTAACCATAGAGTTTATAATAAGGGGTAAGATATTTTTTGTTACTATGATCACTTGGTCTTCTTCTGACAGTTTGTTGGTGATGGTAGTTGCTTTGTCTCTCCACCTTTAGATGAAACTATTGACTGACTCCCTTGGTTTCTGATTGAGCAGTTACAAGTTTCAGCATGTGAATTCCAATTCCGCATTATACTTGTAATGTGACATGAACTCCCTGGCCATAACTGTCCAAATGTGAATTTTAGATTCCCTAAGGGATACGAACCACCTGACGATAGCTTCTTTCGTGGTTTACTAGAAAATTTTGCTCCATTACATCCTCTGATGGACCAACTAGACTCATGGCCTGATAATATCAGTGTAAGTGCACAATAGGAGGCCCATTTCCCCCAAAATTTTCACTATTATATATCTTTAATTTCTTTGATAATATGTCCATGGGTTAGGGAAACATGTGAGTGTATTCCATGAATTTCCTGAGATATTGACATGATCGAACTTCTTTGAAAGCATGCTAAAGTCCTCCTTGACCTTGTTCAATTTTTACTCCTTGTGATTCATTTGTACTGGAAGATTAGTCCTTGACTGGGCAAGATTCAGTGTCGTAAGTTGAGGTAATGGCGGCCCACTGGTAAGTGGGGCACAAAGAGAACATTGTTACTCCTTTGGGAACCAAACTAATTTAGGATTCGATGAACCCACAGCATGAAAATAGAGTGATTTATGTTCAGGGGCCTCAAGAGTCTTAACTCAATGTCGTTTCATCTTCTGAACTTCTTCCTAGAGATTGTCAATATTGGGACTGAGTTACACAAGGATGATCATCAGATCTAGTTAGACATTCACAGACTGGTCTATGTTCTCCATGAATAGACTTCGAAGGTATAACTCAAACTCAACGGATGTTGCAAAGGAAGCAGTAGAGGTTTGGTGTTGGTTCCAAAAAAGACCAGAGAGAATAGGGATCTAAACCAACAATAGGGTACGCAATCACACTTGAGAGGAAAAAATGTTTTTTGTTTTATTTTGTAGGAGTGAAAAATATATTTGGTATTTTTTTTAAAAATGGGAAAAATGAAAATCCTCACATGGTTATTATTATTAGGTTCCACTTGTATTATTTTTCGTAGGATGCAAGAAAAATTTCGGACATGACCTGAGTTTCGGATATATAGGTACATGATGCAAAACATGATTTGATTGATTTCTAAACTTATGGAGAGTATGCTATTTTAAAAATGGGCGACATAGCATGAATATTAGGGCGGTAAGGCAACATTGACTTTTGACAGAATTTGGGATTATAAACGACAAACTAGGCATAAGTTTCATAGGGTAGACGCCTATATGAGGTTAATGCACTTGGTGGGTTAGTGGAAAGTTTCTACCTTTTGCATGACTTAAAGGATATACATCTTGACTATAAGGGAAATCTTCCATTAGTACATGTGGAAAAGACATTTCATATACCTGAGTGTACGTGAATTGTCTCACGATATACCTTGTGGAAACAGTACGTGTGAGAGTGAATTCAATTTACTCGACGTATATGAATGAGTTCCCAGCAATATACCTCATGTCATGAGTTTGGTCAAGCGGTACGATGCGGGGGGACCTTATCTCTTAGGTTAAACACACCCCACGGGACTAGCACCCCTCACAAAGTGACCCCCAATAAAAGATAATTTTTTTGTCAATATTTCCATGCTTAGGTGATGTAGTGTTAAAGAATTCATGAGTCTCAATTAGTATCTTAAAGAGAGTTTTACGTATTCTAAATAGGGGAAGTACTACAAATATGATGCAGAGTATAAAATATACAAGTAGCATGGCATAAGTGGGATAATCATGGACAACAAAACTAGTAAGTATGTTCATGGATCATGGAGACTATACAAAGTATGGTGATGGATAAAAAAGTGTGAGTCATGTGAATATACACAAAGGAGTGAGAAATATGTGCAAAGTGAGCGAGTGACATGTGAATATGTGTGAGTGAAGAGAGCATGTGGATACATATAAGTGAGAGAAATGTAGAAGTGTGTTGTAATGACACTAAGCATGGTTGTCTAGAATTGGTGCGCAAAATGTGTGAGTAAGCATGATGTTTAATACACGTAAGAAGAATGTGTCAATGTGTGATAGTGAGCCTAAATATGAATATATAATAGTAGTGTGTGCAACATGTGAGTAAGAGTGATGCTATATATGCGTGAGAATGTGTGGAGTCAACATGGTTAATATGTACAAGTTACTATATAATGAAACATAGTGAGTATATACAAGTGAGTAAGGATGAAACATTTGACAAGAAGGTGATATATACATGTGGTGACAAAAAAGAATTATACAGAGTAATATATAAACATCATGATGAGAAAGACACATATATATGAGATGTAAGTATGAAAATATGGAGAACACACAAGTGGAGGCATATGCAAACATATTTGAAATGAGGAGAAAAAAAAAGAACACCCATGTGAAAATAGTCAAGACCTCTTAAAACGTCTCCAGTGAAGTCGCTAATGTGGCCATTCAGGGTCAAATTTCTCCTGATCGGGCCATCCTTGAAATTGTAGAGGAAGGAAAATAGGAGAAATCCCTCTCTCCTGTGCATGCGGGGATTTGAGGATATAGGAGTCCTCTTTTCACGACTTGTACTGATCTTCATGTGCTATCTCGAATATAAATAACCCATAATTCAAAGGGGAGAAACATAAAGAAACGGAGTCACCAACCTATTTTGCTCAAAATAAGAAAAATAAATGTCGTCGTCCCAAGAGAAATGACACTAATAGACATCTTAATACATATGAAACTATGTGAATCAAGGGTCTGGAGATTAAGTTAAGGAATGGGGAGGTTTTAGGAACCCATCCCACCCTTTAGGTGTCTCGTGGGCTCTGATAATATTCTCATTTTATCCTAAATATGATACGTGTGTACATGCGTGCGGTGTGAATAGCGAGAGAAAGAAATAATCTAACTCACATCATGGGAAAGACGGAGGGGAATTGTCCTTAGGAGTGTACAAAAGAAATGACAAGTAAAGGGATAATATGAGAGTCTGTCAGATGACAAATCACTATAAAAAAGTAAGTGTGTATATCGACCGGGATACGATTATGTAGGAGTACACGGACTCGCAATCCTAATACATAAAAGAAAATATAACATGAACAAAGGAGGAAATAGGATTCGAATCCCAGTATTGGCTCAGGACACCTATGTAGCTAAAATGGCATCGAAGTACACAAAGTTCGATACCATGCAAGGGTGGGGTTTAACCCATAAATCCTATTTTAGAACTTCCTTTGGTTTGTTTTGTATAAAATGTGCGCAAGTGTAAAAATGTGAAAATAAGGAAATCATAATTTAGGTTTTATAAGTAAACCCACCTTTTGACCTTTCTCGGATTTTATAAAAATTGGTTTGATTTGTAATAGTTAGAAAAAAAGAGATCAATTTTTATATGAAATGATGAAATAAAGATAAATCAAAAGTGCAAAGATTAGTAAATAACTACTAATAATTCAGTGAGTTGTAAATGAATAAAGGCAGACCTTCAAGATAACTTTAATTCTGATTTTGCAATGGTAAAAGGTTGATTTTAGTATGTATGGATGGTGGTGAGGTAAGGAGGGAAAATGGGGTGAAAATAGATGAGAAAGATATAAGGAAATGGAGAGAATGTGTGCGTGTTTGTGTATGTGTTTGTGTACGCGTGTGTGCGTGTGTGAGTGGGGAAGGGGGGAGGGGATGAGGCAGGGGCGCGTGTGTGCATATATGCATATTGTAGCATGTGTGCGTGTGTGTGTTTATGTGCGCATGTGTGCGTGTGTGAGTGGGGAAGGGGGGGAGGGGACGGGGCAGGGGGCGCGTGTGCATGTGTGTTTGTGTGCGCGTGTGTGCGGGTGTGAGTGGGGAAGGGGGGAGGGGGGAGGGGATGGGGCAGGGGGCGCGTGTGTGCGTGTATGCATATATGCAATCTTCATATATGCATATTGAAGCGTGTCTGCATGCATGTGTGCTTGTGTGTGTTATTGTGTGCATGTGTGTGCGTGTGAGTGGGGAAGGGGGAGGGGATGGGCAGGGGGCGTGTTTGCATGTTTGTGTGTGCGTTTGTGTGCGTGTGTGAGCGGGTAAGGGGGAGGGGACGGGGCAGGGGGCGCGTGTGTGCGTGTGCATATATGCATATTGCAGCGTGTGTGCATGTGTGAGTGGGGAAGGGGGAGGGGAAGGGCAGGGGGCGTGTGTGTGCGTGTGTGTGTTTGTGTGCACGTGTGTGAGTGGGGAAGGGGGAGGGTAAGGGGCCGAGGGAGCGTGTGTGCGTGTGTTCGTGTATGCATATATGCATATTGTCGCGTGTGTACGTCCGTGTGCGAGTGTGTGCTTGTGTGTGTTTGTGTACGCGTGTGTGCGTGTGTGCGTGGGAAGGGAGGAAGGGACAGGCAGGGAGCGTGTGTCTGCATGTTTGTGTGTGTGTTTGTGTGCGCTTGTGTGCGTGTGTGGGTGGGGAAGGGGGGAGGGGATGGGGCAAGGTGCGGGTCAGTGTTGCATATATATGCAGTTGCATCTGTATATATATGCAACTGCTGCATATATATGCAGTGCATATATATGGAACATATGCATATATATGCAGATGCCGCTTACAGTCGACTTGGGACTCACCATTGACTGAAATTTGATGAAGGCCTATCTTGTACCATCCAATGCCTGCATATAGAACGCAAGTTCGCGTACCAGGTCATCTTTCACGTCCACCTCTTGCTCTCAATCAATGTTAACAGAAAGGTTGTGTATCCAATCCACATTCTCAGGCCAACTTAGATTGCCCAGTTTATCGAGTAGACCATCCTTGTTGTATATGGCGTTCTTCGAAGGCGCAGTTAACTTCACATCGTGATTCAAACTAATGCAATTAAAACTAATTGAATCAAACTAACATAATTCGATAGACAACACATCAAAAATAAGAAATCATAAAGCTTGGATAATATGAAAATAAAATGTATAAGCTTAAAAAAATAGGAAATTTCCATCTCAATAGATAACAAAATAGGCAAGTTACATCTTAATTTCATTCTGTCATGCTTGTATGTTATGGTACAATCATGCGAACTCAATGCATATTGTGGTTCGAGTAACATTATTTTCTTCAGATTTTGTTTTTTCTATTCTCTTGTTGTAGTTGTTGATTGGTATACTATTAAATATCATGAATATTAGGAACCCAAACTATTAAAAAAACATTTACACCATTGTTGCATTTAGATTGTACTTGTTGCCCAAATGACAGTAATTGGATGTGATCGAAACACATGCAGCATCTTCAATGTGAACACCATATGTATCGGAGCTAAAAAACATGTAAGTTTAAAACTCCTCATGCCTCAATCATAACAACACCTAGAGGATAATGGAAGAACATACAGATCTCTGTGCAACGATCAAAATGATAATACGAACACGAATTGGAGGCACAACGAACAAAGTCAGTTAATGGTCAGAGATGACAGCTACTGCTTGTCATCAATGGTGGCTTCTAGGGCCTCTTTAACTTCTTCTCTGTTAAAGTAAGAGAAACCAAAATTGATAAGATCACCGGGTACTTTTAATATTAGAGATAGTTGATGGAAACATATTAATAAGATTGTTGGGTACTTACATGAGTTCCAAACTAATTTGCATAACGAATCTTGATACCACGATTATTGTCTACCAAACAAAATATATTGGAGTTGTAAAAATGAATAAAAAAACAAATATTAAGCTTGAAACCATAAATTATAAACAGGCCCAACAACCTGAAACATATAGAAAAAGTTATATGAAATAGAAAAATGGTACCTAAAGCGAACTCCAAAAGTTATATGAAATCCAACAACCTGAAACATGTAGAAACTCAGTATTAAAAACTATATGAGAATGCCAAAACGGTAGAAATATTGAATTTCCTTGTGATACTCCATCATTAACATATAATCAAACAATATCCTAATAGTACGAAGAATGAACCCAACCTACAAAAAAAAGAAACCCATATGAACATTAGAATACATGAAAAAAATATGTCCAACACTTCAATAGAGAAGGAACAGATCATAGGAAGCTAAAGCATATGATAAATTTTCCTGAATGAGACGTGTAAACACTAAATCTTCATGAATGAGTGAACTCAACTGTTAGTGTAAACTACTATGCCCAAAAACAACAAAAAAAAACGTGAATGTGCACCTTTCTAACTGCGAATCTGCTAAGTTAAACTAAGCCTCTTACCTTTCTAAATAACTACCCATCTCATTAAGTTCCTCTTACCTCAACCCATTAGAAAAGTAACTTTAATTACATTTTCTAACACACTCAAACTTTACTATCGATGGAGATAAACTCATTTAGCACATGAAACTAAATTTTATGACTTAAAATTTCATTCTGCACAGTGGTAGGTACCATTGTGAATCTGCACAGTGGCAGGTACCTTCTATTTCTACTTATACTCCAAATTTCAAGTTACATATATCAAGATTTCAATTTACATTTCCATATTTAAAATTACATTATCACAATGCTTGATAATGATCTTCTGAGATTGAAATTCTTGGCCCATAATAAGAATTTAGAAAGTACACAAATGACTGAAATCAATAAAACAGAATGTATGCCTTGTAATTTAATGGGAAATTGTAATTTGTCAACTAATGCTAGCGTATCTTTTAGTTATTCAAGTCACAAAGTTCAAAAAGATAGTAAAGTACCAGTTATTGTCTTCCAAATGTCGTACGTTTCCTACGTGGGATCGTAGCAATGGGCCGCTATACTTGGGAGGATGAAAACAAAGCAAGAGTAATCAAATACATCCACTCAAATGGAAATTAAAAGAATAGAAATGTATTTAGTAACTTTATTAATATTCACATTGGTCATTAAAACATAAGCCCAATTTCTTCCGGGTTGTTCCCATCAAAGTTCTGTAGAAAATGACATCCGTGTTTTTCTAATACCAATACTTCAAACAGGCATAAAGTACTAAAGTAATGAGAATGAAACATCAAACAATGAGAGTATTAATCATAATAATGAAGATAAAGGTGTATAAAGGGGTTATCAACCATAAAGAGATTGACTTCCATCTATGTATTTTACCAAATGAGCACTATATGCAGATTGTCAACAGATTTGAAGTTATTGGAATCCAAAACTTCTAAAAAACATTACAAACCATAAACACCTTCATGCTTTAGCAGTTTATGTTCATGTTACTTTTGTATGCTAAAAATAAATGCACTTGAGCAGAATTACAAATGCGGTTAGGCATATTGAGTAACATTCAAAAGTAATTTCAAAAGTAACAGCAGCTGCTCCTGTCATTCATCTTCACTACGGTTCCAAATCATTCACATTCAAAGACACGCCTTGTTCATTAACGGTACATAATTACGGATTGACAAATGGCTCAATCAAGAGGCCTCCTCGTCAACGCTCATACCTAATGTTATATGAAGAATTCTGCAAATGGAGCAAAAAAATAATAATTCATCATTAGCATAATCAATATAATACTTACCATCGGCCTAAAACATGAATTGTAACCCAAATATTGAATCGCATAAACCTCTACGCGAGGGGACTACTAACTCTAATAGGAGAAAAAAGAATAATTAGAGAAAAAAGCTTCTCACACGGATATGGATCTTGTATAAGATTCAAACACACTCAATTTGAGGTAAACGAACCTGTTTGAGACCCAATCTGCAAAAAGCTTCTCACATGGATACGCTCTAGTACAAATGAAAACAATAAATAAAATTATTAGCATCAAAGATTAAACACCAAATTGTACCTATTCATTAGATTCAACATCAAGGGCTACACTTTCCTCTTTCATCACTTCTGATCTGCATACACAGTAAAAAAACAAAAATACAAAGTTTCTCCACCTGGAAATATTTGAATGATGAAAATAAAAATGAAAAAAAAAATACATTTAGATTATCTCGCAAAAGGTTTCTTCTTTTAATGCTCTCATTTGCAAATTGCTGATATAAGGAAAGAACAAAAAACATAATGTTGGCTACCTGATATAAGATCTTTGGTGTGAGATATGAGTTTATAGAAAAAGAAACATAACGTTAGCTACCTAAAATTCAAAATCTAAATTTTAAATCAGTAGCCAACATAATCATAATGAAATGTACCAGAACATAAAAATGAAAATTATCGCATGATAAAACCCAATATAGAAGCTCATACTACACACAACGCACCAAACTTCATAGTACAATATCTTGATGGAATAGTAAATGAATGGGGTTGGCATAAACAGAAGGCAATGGGAAATAGTTCTCCAATCCTTTAAACTTTGAAGATGATCCGATAAGAATAAAAGGTGCCAACGCATGAAGTGATAAAAATAAAGTAGACGTTATAAATTACTCATTTAGAAACAACCATTGAAAAAACTTTAGATCAATACATGAACTTGTAACAACTTGTAACAACTATAATGTTAGAACTTAAACCTCCAATTCACTGCAATTTTTCATTTAAGTAAACTTTGGAAATGAAATGTCCAATTCCCTTTTTGCATTAGAAAATTGATTTTGAAATTGTCATGGGATTCTAATTCTAAGAATCCCAATTCCATAAATTTAATTCAAAAGTAAAAGTAGACAATTACAATATCACATTTTATTGAATTGATTACGCACGCCTACATACACAACTTCAGACATACACACACAGCGTAGACAACTTCAAAAATCGAGTTTCACGCACACGCTACGCATATAGTTTCATATACATAATTTACCTAGAGCTTACACATTCCACACATAAACCTACACTTAAGCACATGTTTATATACCCAGCATGCAGAGATATAGTTTCACGCAGTGCATATATCCTAAAACAATACACTTGCTCTTCTGGTGATTGTGACCGGCTGATCGTGATCGGTCTTGCTATTTGGAGATTGTATTCAGAAGGCTAGTCTGCAAGATAATGCGTGCTGGTTATTCAAATCCTTACCGAATATCCTGCACATAATAAAAATACATGAAAGAAATAACAAAAACAAACCAAACAAATAAACTAAAGACAACTTGTTTTGAGGACAAACCTTAGATTGCATCCCAAATTAACCTGTTTTGAGGACAAACCTTAGATTGCAGCCCACATTTTCTGTCTACTCATCCAAGAGATCAGTCTGTGTCAGCGTCAATAAATAAGTGATGACAAGCAAAGAAAAGAAGTGTAAACCATAGCAGAGATAATAAATAAGTCCGAGACTGAAAACAAATATAGGTGAGAGAACAAATACCTTTTTCTGGCTCAAATCAGTCACTGAAAGGCCTGACGTGATAGAGGCTAAAGCCACTGCCATTGCATCCAAATCTGTACAAAATTCAAAATGCAATTCATGTCATTCATTGACATAAGACATAATTTGTTCAATGGACATAAGGTGTGTTTTATTGGAGTGTGTGTGTGTGTGGGGGGGGGGGGGGGGGATGGATCACAACAACAACCCCTGCTTTTAACGCTTACATTTAAAAAGGTGAAAATAGTTTTTTTCAGACATGGCATTTCTTAAAAAAAACGAATAATGATTTGTGAATGTCTAAATACTATCAATTGTATGCTGTCTAATACGGAATTAGTTATGCATCAATTATACATCTAATAAGGAACACTACTCACTTATCATTATGCATCAGTTATAGCATACATATACAAATTAGAAGAAAAAACTAATTGATTCTTATAGCATCAGTTATAGCCCCAAAGTCCACACATGTGATTTTAGAACCAAATCAATACCATTGATTCTATAGCATCAGGTATAAACATCAATACCTATAATTGATTTTTTTTTTTTTACTTTTAACCCCCTAAAAATGTGATTTTGAACCAAGATGTAATATACCTGAGAGAGAAAAATCTGAGGAAATACCTGCAAAAATAAACATCAATAAATAGCTTAAATCCCAAAACCATTACAAACAAATAAAATCTAACAATAAAAAAAATCTAAAAACGCTGTGTTGGAGTTGGAGTTGGAGTTAGATCTGAGAACAAAACCATTACAAATAAACAAAATCTAAAAATCCCAAAACAAAAGCTTAAATCTTTACAGAGGGGGAGTGTACCGAAATGGGTTGGAGTTAGAGAGAGAGAGAGAGAGAGAGAGAGAGAGAGAGAGAGAGAGAGAGAGAGAGAGATGGTGTTGCGTGTCAAAAAACGACTGGCGAGCTTTGCCGCTGAGTTGTTGACGTGTGTTCTTGAGAACTGAGGTCGCGAGAGACAGAGACATAGAGAGAGATGGAGGTTCATCGTGTGTATGGTTTTTAAGAAATGAGCTCGAGTGCCCAAGAGAGAGATGGTCTTCCGTGTGTAAAGTGAGAGAAGATTACCAATAAACCCTCATTTTTTAATTGAAGTGAAATTTTGGTGAGTGTAAAAGAGGGGGAAATCAAAGAATTAAGGGGTAGGTTGGTAAAAAAGAAAGGGAGATGATCTGAACCATTAAAATGTGTAAAAATGTGTAAGGAGGTGGCATCGATCTGCACTATTGAAAATGTGTATATTTTCAAAAAACCAAGCTAACTTATTTTATGAATATATATATTCTATCACACTACCGTATATATAATTTAAATTTAATCACTGCTATACCGTGCCCAACACCCATAACACTAGCCTGAATGTACTCGAGTTTATATCTCAACTCTAAATTTAATTAATCCCTCATTAATTAATTTTCAATGAACTTGGTGTCACCCAACCAAAATACCCGGACTCATTCACATGGCCCGTAATTTAATATTCAGAACATATTATTCGAAATTCCCCTTAATAAGTTTGACGCACTTATTAATTTAATTTACTTAAATTCCCCTTTTTCAACATCATTCAGTCAAACAACCCAAGAAACAATCCTATATTGTTTGCCACTTAAAGCCTCAAACAACCCAAGAAACAATTACAACAACCTCATGTAACGAATCGAACCCCTTAATTAAGTCTCACGAATTAAACACCTCAATCATGTCTCATGCCAAGAAGTAAAGGGAAAACACTTCCCTCGAATGAGGCAGCGCATCATTTGAAAAACTCATCAAGTTGTTTGAACAACAAGGAAGTCGTGCAAATGAGATCCCAGATCGTTCGAACGACACCTGGGTTTTTCTCTCTCTTCTTCTTCGTTCAGTTCATCCGCCATTGATAAAATTTCAAAATCCACACCAACATAAAGATCATTGCTTCCAAATTTCATCCAATCATCAACCTAGATATGAAATTAAATACAATTTTTCCAAAATTTTGGAATCGTTCCTAATTTATCCATTAGTTCCTTAATAGTACATACAAAATAATAATCATTCTCAATCCAAACCTTATTTGAATTATTCCACACATTAAAAACCCAATATGTGTGTCCACTTAACCCAAAATCATTTGTTTATCACACCCACTATGATATGAATGGAAGACTACGATTAATTTAAAAGAAAGTTTAACCAATTGCCTTGTAGGGTTTGCAGGGTCGGAATCCCTTTGGTGTAGATGATGATTTGATGAAGAACACCCACATTTATTTCTCCCTCTTTTCTCTTTTACTTAATTAGGGTTTCTTACTTCAGTTATGGCTGCCACACCCTATCACTTTTTGGTTTTATTAAGCCAATATCATTTTTAGGCTTGTGGGCTCTATTAAAATGGCCCAAACACTCGTGTATGGTCCAAGTTATGCCTAAAAATGACTCGAGATCCATTTACTGCACTCAAAATTGTCATCCGAATATTTTACTAAAAATACTTATCTCAGCCCCAATATAGTCCATATTTGACTCGCGGTTGAGATAAATTAATGTCACATCACTATTGCTCGTTATGATGCAAATAAATCATTACTATTCACTTTGTAATTTAAGTTCCATAAATATTAAACATTTACTGTACAGATTAATATTTAAATAAATACTAATAATAATTAATTCAATTCCATTTTGACACAGAAGTAGTATAAAATTAGTCAAATTTATTAAATTTCGAATGCACAAAAATACGAGGTGTTACAGAGGTCAGCATCAGAAACTACCCTCTAGGTTGAGAAAAGGAGGCAACCCCAACTACTGCTGCGACTATTATTCTAGATGTGGAGGAGGTAGTTGCATATCCATTATAGTTTGATGATGATAGTGGGTCCAACCTTGGCATGGTTTGTCTTACTTCCTTGTCAATGGTAAATGACCATGAACATTCTAGTCACATACATGTTAATGCATTTGGGTCCCCTTTGTGGACTGTTATGACAGTTAATGCCAACCCACCCACACCCAAAAGTAGGTAAGAAAGAAATACTGAAGGACATCTATGGACATGTCTTCGTAGCCATATGCCAAATCTCCTTGGGATACAACTTCCACCACTATTCTAAGGATGATAAGTGTTGCATAGATCTCTGAGCTGAACCATATTGTGGAAGATGATGTAGAGGACCTAGAGGAATAGTACTTGCATAGCCTTCATAGGGTGAGATTTCAATTCTTTCATTTTTGCAGGAATTTGTATGTTTTTATGGTAACACATTAAAATTTTCTTCTTTTAGGATGCAGAAGTAGTTATGGCCCAATGGGCCAAATATGAAAGGTTATATAAGATGTATAGGGCTAGGAAATATAACCTTATTTCTCAACTGGAGGGTGCTAGGTCATCTTCCTTTGAGGTCGAAAAAAAATCTATTGGGGCTAACCTTCAAGCCTATAAATAAAATGTTGATGCAAATGTGAAGGCTGCAAGTAGGGCCCGAAATTAGGCTGAGCAGAACTTCAAACAAGCTGTGAAGGCACTGAAATTTTTTTATGCCACGACTTTGTACGCTTGAAGGTAGGATGCAACATTTTAATGAAATTTTAACCAGGCTAAGAAGAAAAATAAAGACCGAGTACAAAGCCATTTAGCGGCCTTAAAAGCACTCTCTAATGACCATGCTACAAGCCTCCAGTAAAAGGATGCAAACCATGTTGCTGCGATAAAGAAAACCACTGAAGATGTTGTAGGCACTTTTAATACATCCCAGGATTTTTATATCCTTCAAAATATTGCTTATATACGTGGATGCAAGGATATGAGTCATAGGGAGGACAAGAACTATCCTGAGTCCAAAGATAATATTTAAGATTGGAGGTTCAACGACCCTGAGCATGCACTCTACATTGCGAACCTTAACCATAAGGATGATCTGGCTAGAAAGTAGAGGGAGGAGGCTACAACAACTGGAGTTGAGGTGGAAGCTAAAACTACTGCAGATGGAGATGAAGGTGATGTAGAAAAGGATGCAACCGCTTGAATTTTTTGTATTTACTTCTGGACTTGTATTTTTTGTTTCCACAACGTTTATTCTAAACTTGTACTTGGTTGAAACTGCATAGACCCTCTGTGATCTTTCTTGTTTGTAACATTTTATTTTTTAATATAATTTTATAGCCTTGTATTTTGATAAATGCCTTGCATGTCTTGATCTTTTCACTATTTATCTTTTGTCTGTGGATTATAAGTTACCTCCAACTTAGATAAAGCCTTTGCGACACTAAAAAATAGAACTGGCAATAATTTGCCTACAGTAGATTTGTATACTTAAGAACAAAATAGGTTGTGACTTGCTTGCCACATTTGTCTATGTCAATATTTTCTTTAACTTGGAACTGAAGGATTCATGCCGCAATATTTATGTTAGACATGGGAACTAAACTTCCCTTTCATTGTTTATAATCTTAATAACTTTCGTTGTAGAATTCATGTCGTAGTGGTCTTTAACCACTAGTCATTAGGAACTAAATTCCTTTATTGTGTCCATTAAGACCCTAGCCCACCTTCTTAATTGAGCTGCAGACTTCTAAATTGAATTATACTTTACGGTTGGATTTCATTCATTGAGGTATTTTCAATCCTCCCTGGATGGGTTTATAATCAAGCAACCCACGGCTACTGGGTATTTTCATGCCACCCATGGCGGGGTATCTATTAATCCACCCACGACTGGCGCTTGACATTTGGGGAATTATAAATCCACCACGGGCTAAGAAAGGGTATTGTTAAGCCAGCCCATAGCCAAATAAGGGTATTATAATCTAACCTATGGATAAATAAGGGTATCATAATCCAACCCCACGACAAAATAAGGGTATTATAAGCCAACCTTTCGCTAATTAAGGGTATTATGAGACCTAAAGTATAAGAACAACTATTATGATCCCCCAGAGATAAAAATGGGTATTATAATCACCCGATAGCTGGTAGAAGTATCATAGGCCATTAAAGGATGCCCGACTAAGAGGGGTGTTAAATGACATTAAGGCCATCGTGCCATTTTCTTTCAAGGTCACCTTCTCACATTCACATCAATCTTTGAGATAACCATTTATTAGGGTCTCTTTAAACCTGTTAAAATTGAAATCTTTACGAAATAAATTAGAAGGATAAAGTGAGAATTGAGAGATGGAAAACACACACACACACACACACACACACACACATATATATATATATATATATATATATATATATATATGTATGTATGTATGTATGTATGTATGTGAGTGTTCAAGGAGTATAAAATATGTAAGCTTAAACTCATAATATTTCTAAATATAAAATATTATAAAGAAAGTAGACAAGTATGCAACTGTCTTCGTTAGGGGTTACATCCCCTTTGAACTACTAGAGCATCCCCTGCCAAATGAGCCTTTCAATATCATTCCTCAATGAAAATCATCTATTGGTAGTGTGGTCATGATCTTAATGAAACCAACATAATTTGTGAGGCTGGGTTCTTAGCTTCTCTAGCCACTTTAGTAGTTTCTTCTCATCGATGCTCTCAAGCTTGTTTTCCAAAATAGAATTCAGCAGTGTGAAGTCTATGTAGGCCTTCTCAACCTCTTTCTCTTCTTGTTTCATCTTCCTCTACATAACCTTAACTGCGGCCTTATCCTTTGGGATCATATCCTTATGCACAGAGGGGAAGGCTCTAGACTCTAGGATCAGAGTCCTATATCCCAGGAGGTTAATATATCCCTAGAGGGAGGATTGGCATTCATATATGTGGTTAAGCATCTCAACAAGTGTGTCAAATCTTTGTACATTAAGGATTTGATCCAGACCTTCATTCGGAGAATTCTGGAGTGTTAGACTTTAGAAATATATTCAATTAAAAGAACTAAAACATGGTGACAAAAACCAAGATTTGTAGAGCAAGCAAACAAAAAGAGAAAGTATGAAGATAGGATGCAACCTTTTATCATATGTTGCTGCCTGTATGAGCTAAAGAAGATTGTTGTGGACTTCCAAGGTAAAAGGATAATGTTGCGGTCTCTAGATCCAATAATCATGTGGTCCAGGACTCTTTTAGAGGAATTGTCCACCACAAGTGATTCGATCCAGCACAATTTCTGACATGATGTTGTTTCATCATATTAGAGAATTTTTCATGCTCTTTCCTCTCGGTGGAAAAGTAACTAAAAATTTGGTGAAGAGGGTTATCATAACCTATCATGGAGAGTTTATTGATCCTTGAGACAATTGCCTATTTGGATTTTGTCCATTGAATCATCGATTTTCTAACTACATGTCGTAGCCATTTGCACCTTAACCCCACCTACAAGAATACAAAGATTTGCTCAACAGCTATAAAGGGGATGCGACCTACTAGCAAAAATCATTATACGGTGCATCTAGCAATGTGAAGTGATGGGTCTTCCCCAAAAATTATAATAGAAAGCGTGATTCCACCCATAAGAAAAGGGCCAAATGATTTCCCACAGTTAATCTAAGACATGAAAGTCCTCATTTGCAAAAAAGCATAAGTTTGGTAGCAAAAATCCTACCATATTTGAAATAAAGTGGCATTAGATTCCAAAAAGTACAGAGAATGATGAAGATGAATACACTCCTAGTTACCTACCTTTGTGTGGCCACATCCTATCAAGCTTTTAAGCACAAAACAGGTACGGTGACATCATTGGGGTAAGTGAATATATTCAAGTGAAATAAATAAAGATTGTGAAACTAAATATAGAAAGAAAAATCCCCTTAGGGACTTTTAATTTAAGATATGGGTCTAATAACCAAAATCTCACCCAGGGGATAACGACACATAGGTCCACATAGATGAAAAAAGGTGTTACAGACCTGATCTAAGTGGAAACTTGGTAGAAAGCCTCGATTCCCATAGAGGGTGACAAAATAATGATGCAAGAAATTGGATTGGTACGAAATAATCATGACATCAATGATATTATTAACCATTATAAAGTTTAAAAAGAAAAATCAAATAAGAGAAAAGAGATAAAAATAAGATATAGAGTGGTACAGCTATAAATAAGCCTATGTCTACTTTGGTGCCACATTCTCATTATAAGTTTGTGTTATTACAAAGGTTGCTTGAGGAAAAATACTTCAATATACTTGATCTATGTTGAGATAGATGAAGCCTGTAAAGCAAGGCTATAGAGGTGCCATAGACCGTACTAGCTCAATTGATTGGGGATGACATAATTGAGCTCTCACATAAAGAGAGAGAAGTTGAGTGGATAATTTGGCAGGGCTTCACTACCAAAACATGTCCTCCTAAATGGGGACGTAAGCACTTCTATTTTAAATGTCAAGGAAATGGTCACTTGCATATATTACATAATATATGGATAAATGATGAAAGTCTGTAATCATTATAGAAGTTGGATAGTTAGCAAGTGAATGTTGATATGGCTAAGTTTGCGATAGTGTACGCATTGCTAGAAAGGTAGGTGACAACGGTTGTTAAATATATGGTTGTGGACTCTTAAAAAATTGAAATTGGGTGGCCACAGTGACCTATTTGGGCCCCATGATGCAGAATTACATTTATTGTTTTCATGGTCATGGTACGAGTATTAGTCATATCACTCATCACTATGATTACCAACCATTACAAACTCGAGGCGTTCAAGACACCTAATCATCCATTCCTAAATAATTATTTTACCCTGTCTCAAATAGAATCTATTATTCATTTGAGTTTAAGAACTTCCCTTGTTGGATTAGGATTACTATATTCTTAATATGGTTATTTTTTCTAACATTTTATCAACTATTCAATCACTCGACATTTCCAATGAACATGGATAATTGGTGTACGCCATTGGCTATGATGGTGATAATTTGGATTTGCTAAGAATTATATTTGACCTTGTCTTTTATTATTTGAAGGATGAGATGAAGCTTCACACAATACATTTCATCCATTTTATTGGACTCTTCATTTAAGACTTAGGGGTTTCGCTTCTTCCTAGTGAAGTGATGGAAAACCTTAGGGAACGATCACAATTCAAACTATATATAGATATATCACTCATTAAAGAAACTCTAGTGGATTACCTATTCCATGTCATACTGTTCCTCCTAGAAATTGGTATCGACATATTCCTATTACTTTTCATGAATCGAACGTGCGTCCTACATGGAAAGGAGACTTGGATGCATTTTCAAAGGAGTTAGCATCCTATCTTCGGTCTTAGTTATTACCACCTTTTTTTCCTTCATCTTCTTAGACTTCTGTATGATATGAAAATGACACCAACGTTAATGTAAATCAAGTTAGAGATGCCTTAGATGAGATCAAGAAGGATATTTTGGATCCTAGGAGCTTCAAGGAGAATAGGAAAGGAAATGTAGATGTTACCTTTTTATTTCGGTCTTTCATAGTTTATGAGTTACGATTTAGGGTAAAATTCTTATACCATCTATAAATACTATAGTTTTTATTTGGTTTCAATTGACATCATGTTTTATCATTAGTCTAATTATATATCTTTTATTCATATATTCTTACTCTCCATGTTTATTTCTCACTCTAATGAAAATATTTCCAATTGAGTCCATTTGTAAGTATTTGACTTATTCTCTGGATAAAAACTTGTTTTGAGTTATAGATAGATTTTATATTGTCATGATTACGATAAAGTATATGACGTGTTTATTGAAGACGTAACAAAAAAGCTTTAAGAATAGTTATGACGAGTTTAATTGGTGAACGTTTCTCATCTTCAAATCAGATTGCATTCCGATCTCTCAGGTATGTATGCATTATGCTTATGAACTTCAAATAATGTTTGTAGGATGGACATTTTGTTTATTAAAATTTTTAAGTGTTTAAAAGGATTTTAAAAGTGTTTATCTTCGTTAATTCTAAGATAATTACAATTTAGAGTCATATAAAACCACACTTTGAGTTTTAGAGGTTTAAACAATATAAGATGTCGTTTGAAAGACATCTCACATTCGTTGAAATGACCTATGGATCTCGTTAGAATGACCTTCCGACTTAATTTTATTATTGAAGGTAGTGTTTGCTTAGAATTTCGTGTGGTGCCGAACGAAAATACGGTTTGACAATTCCATTTTTCTTCACAAAAGTTTTCTAAGGTTTTTAAAGATGAAAACCCATCCTTAGAGTTTTCAAGATTCGAGCTTTCATAATCTATTGCTACATAGATCTTATTTTCACCATCGGGTATTGTTCATTACTTTGAATTATTGATCATTCAGTTTTACGGTGAAAAAATGAAAGAGTTCATGTTTCGAAATCGTAAACACTTTAACAACACTGAGGTACTCGTGGACGTGTGTGACATGATCAAGTATCGTAGAAAGACTTCTGCATGGGCATTGTGGATGAGTAGCTAAAGAGAATAGGAGAATCAAGGCATGTGGGGATCGAGTAATTGTGTAAGTCTATTTTTCTTCCTTCGTAAACTCCGCATCATAGTGATTGTCTGGTTTGGACCGTCTGAGTTTTTTTCCCTCAGTGGTTTCCTCGTAAATTCGACGTTGTGAACTTGTTTATTTTACTTTCTTTAATCATCTAGATGGATGTTTAGGAATAAACAAGATAAATTTTGACTTAATTGAAATTGGATCATAAATTTTTTGCGCGTTAAAAATTGGAAAAAGTTTTTCTAAGAAAAATTATTTACACATCCTTAAAGAACATTTGAAATAAAAAGTGGCCTACAAATTGGTATCAGAGCTAGAAACATTTTTTTTGTGTGTTGATCCCTTATGTTTTTATGGATGAATTTAGGAAATCTTCGAAGGTTTAGATCTCCTGTTTTTTATGGCACAAATTATGCATATTGGAAAATGCGAATGATAACTTCTTTGACATCAATTGACGAGCGTGTGTGGTTAAAATTTGAAAGGGGGTGGACTCCACCAGTCACATGAAAGTGTGAGGCCACTACTTTAAAACCCGTTGATTTATGCACTGAAGTCAAACATAGACTTGCACTTTACAATTCTAAATGTCTTCACGTTATATCCTCATATGTCTCACCGAAAGAGTATAATAGAATCATGACGTGTGAAACTTCAAAAGAATCTTGGGATATTCTTGAACTTACTCACGAGGGCACTAGAATGGTTAGGGCATATGAACATCAAAACCTCACTACACAGTTTAAGATGATTAAGATGTTATAGAGTGAGTCATTTGATGAGTTTTATGCTAGATTTTCCAATATTGTTAACTCATCATTTAATTTGGGAGAGAAAATACACAACAACGGTGTCAAAAAGAAAATATTAACGTCATTGTCGAGCAGATTTGATGCAAAAGTAACCGTTTTGAACTCTTTGGGTATGCTTGAATTGATGAACCTTGAAGAGATTGTAAGTGACTTACAAACGTTTGAACTCGATATCTTTACCTCCAAGCAAGTGACAAAGAAATAAAAAGGCATTGATGTGAAAGCCCGAAATGAGGAGACTAGAGTTTCAAATGATGATTTGGATTTTGAGGATGTAGCCTTGTTGGCGAAGAAGTTAAAATTTTTCTTAAGTTCCATAAGCAATCGATAGATGCCAAACGACTTGACAAATCCAAGAACAACAAGGTCGATCCGTTCCCTAAGAATAAAAGTGATAATGTTTAGAAGGACGAGTCGAATAGGTGTTTTGGGTGTGATGGGTATGGTCACAAGGTAGTCAACTGTCCAACAAGACTTAAGGAGGTTAAGAAAATGATAGAATATAATGCTACCTTAAGTGATACTTAACCAAAAGAGGGGGAGAGTTCTCCCATTGAGATTAAATTTCTAGCTTTCATGGCATGTCATGTGAGCGACAACGATAAATATTCTTATGAATATTCTCATCTAAATGACACTTCGAAGGCCGTTGAGTGTGAATTCCAAGTGAGTGAGGGTGGAGTGAGTGAGAATGAGGAGATTGATGTGGGGGAGTTGCAAGTTTCATTTAATGATTTGTATGTGGAAGCGGTAAAGGTGAAAAAGGAAAACTTGAAGTTGCATGCCAGGTTGAATGAGC
The DNA here is from genome assembly GCA_949130495.1 of Sambucus nigra. Lineage (NCBI taxonomy): Eukaryota > Viridiplantae > Streptophyta > Magnoliopsida > Dipsacales > Adoxaceae > Sambucus > Sambucus nigra. The sequence goes on along the minus strand of OX422220.1, from coordinate 115,334,333 downwards.
ATGTCGTAGCAAAATAATGATACATTGATTGAGGATCTTAGGGCACGAAAGAAGACTCTTGGGGAGAAACTAAAATACGTTGAGAGAGAGAGAGAGAGAGAGAGAGAGAGAGAGAGAGTCTTCGAGGTTTGATGGAGGCCATGAAATAAGTTTCTAGAGTTTGATTAGTCTAGGACTTTGATTGAGTCTAGGATTAGTGATCTTGAGGAGAGATTGAGAGACTTAAGTAAGGTAAAGTTTTATTTGGAGGCTAGGTTGGAAAAGTTGGATAGAATTTTAGGTACCATCCAAATCGAGGAAGATAGGTGTGGTAGAGGCTACGATGATCGTGTTGTTACCGTTTCCAAAGTTAATACCAATATTTTGAGTGAGACAACTAGAAATGTTAGGAGACATCAACATTTAGGTCACATTCCTCATCGTATTTACATGTGTTCCTATTGCAGTGTGGAGTGTCACCTTAGGCATTATTGTTAAGACCTTAAATATACTCCTAGTCATTTGAGGAGTCATTTCGATTCCCAAAAACCCCATGCGTTGTTACACACCTACATGGGTTAGGAAATAGAATTTAGAGGCTTTAGGAATTAACCTTCATGGTTCTTGTTTGATTGCACTTGATTCTCCCCGTGCTAGATCTAAAGGATAATTATTTTTCCATGTTTGTCATATGCTAGTCCTTTCATCTTGATATATATCTTTCTAGTGTTATGGCATGTGTATTTCTTTTTATTATATTTTTTCATATAATTGAGTCTTTTTTAAATAATAGAAAAATATTTTATATTTGATAAAAAAATTTAAACTACAAAAAGATTTTTCGTTTCATATAGTTTTGAAGAATATAGAAAGATTTTATTTTTGGGTGAAAAATATTTTTAGAAAAACAAAAAAAGATTTTTGGTTTTCTTTTGTGTTGTGAGTTTTTCATGTTTGATGTGGCATATTTGTGTGCTTGGACCCCCATCATTTCATTATCCATATAGCTAGGACATTTGGTCATAATAGTTGATGCCTTGAATGATCATAACCATTATCTTAATGGGGTTGTTTCTATGTTGATATTCATTTGGATTCGACTATGTATATATGACATTTTTGCCCACATGCACGAGTTTATATGGATGTTCGAGATATCATGAATATTTGAGTTTGGTGAAACATTTTTATCTGAATTTTGTCATCTATGCATAATAAGACTTAGGAGGAGGTGTGCATATAAGAACCATTTGTCGTGAGGTTTGAATTGAAAAAGGATGAGTGTTCACGGGAAAGGTTTGTGAGTGAATAATAGTCACATCGTGAAAGCCTCCATTTAAAAGAGACCAAGGAAAAAATTAAGGCAATAAAAAGAATTATATGCCAAAATAGGGCCAATGGGATGTCTCTAAGTTGAGAAAAACAGAAACCTCAAAATAGCTTGAAAAAGAAATATGAATGTACGAGGGCGTTCGAAAGGAAATAAATAATTGTCTTACACCATGAATCCTTATGTTAAAAAATCGTATAATGATGCTATTATTTATGGAATTGTTAAAATTCTAGATTTGTGTGCATGTTGATTGTTTAGTTCATTAAGCTCAATTTATTTACTGCCACATATGGATAAAAATAAGTTTGATGACATTTAACTATCAATTAGAGATTCTTGATTGATTCGATTTGTTCATGTTGTGTAACATTTGTTGTAGTTCACACACATTCACTCCATATCCATGTTTGAGCACATTGATACTATGTTAGCATGAAACTCACATTAGTTTTACCTGGCTTATTTTTCCGTAGTTATTCATTTTTTTCTTTTTCTTCATATCGCTAGAATATGTTTTCATGAAACTTTTCACTGGGAAAAACTTCAACTTTTTTGGACTAGAATACAAAGTTTGATGATGGCATTCAATGACATGTGGAATTCATTCTAACAATATGTCCAAGTCATTTGAATTCATTCAAAGTTTTCTTTAAACAACACATTCTTAGGCATCAATTTTATCAGATATCATCATTAGATGGTCGTTGGTAGGGTCGTTATAAGGATGCTTCAAATGACATCCAACCATTTGAGTCAGTTTTGACCTCGTTTAAACGACTAGCCACTGTCGTTCAAATGACATGGCTTAGTCATTTGAATGACCTGCTGCTTTATTTTGATACAGGTTCTATTTTCACTACCTGATTTGTATATATGATTATATCTTTCTGTTTTGGTACTTCTCCATTTATTTGGACAGTTTGCATGTAGTCGATTTTGATTATTCACATTTTATCTCTTAATCTGTATTCTCTTAGTTACATCTCTCCTTAGATTGATGATTTCATTCATTGTGACTGTTTGCTAGATACGATTTGCATCGTCTGATTATTTTCAGCTAGCATTTGCATGTTTATCTAGATATGCTTCATTGATTATTCTCATTATAGATATGATATATGTTTATCTTTTTCACTTATTGTCTATGAGAGACAAAAAGGGGGATAGATGTATGTGATGTAGGGGTAGTAGTTTATTGTAAATTAGCATCATGATCATTAATCTTTATCTTTTCATATTGATATCATGTTAACTTGCATAAAATTAGTTTACATAAATTGGTATCCTGATTTCCAATTGATATGTTTAACAAATGACTTGTTTTACATATTGGTATTTTTTATATCATTTTGTCCTCCATACTTCATTGGGTATTTATCTTTTTTATGTGTGTAGGTATTCTCCAATGAATATAGATTTAATTATTACATCACAGTCAGACATCTCATGCTTGTCGGACCTACATATAGTCGCCCATGTCATGTAAGTTTGGATTTATGGTTTTATGTGATGGTATTTAGGTGTCATTTGGATTGACAACTCGACTTAGGAATTTCACAGTTTGGGTTTTGTCTTGGAAAAGTCAAAGGGAAAGATTTGTAAGGACAAAATTTCCATTGAGTCCATTTATAAGTATTTGACTTATTGTCGAAAGAAAACTTGTTTTGAGTCAGAAATATATTTTATATTGTCACGATTCTCATAAAGTATATGACATGTTTATTGAAGACGTAGCGAGAAAGCTTCAAGATTAATTATGCCATGTTTAATTGGTGCACGTTTCTTGTCTTCAAATTAGATTGCATTCTGATATCTCAAGTATGAACGAATTATAATTATGAAGTTCAAAAAATGTTTATAGGATGGATATTTTTTTATAACGACATCTCACAATCGTTCAAATGACTTGTTAATCTCGTTAGAATGACCTTTCGACTTAATTTTATTATTTAAGGCAGTGTTTGATCAGAATTTCATGTGGTGCAGAACCAAAATAAAATTTGACAGTTGCATTTTTTTGTACAAAAGTTTTCTATGGTTTACTAAGATTAAAAACCATCCTTAGAGTTTTGAAGATCCGATCTTTCATACTCCATTACTATAGATATCTTGTTTTCACCATCTAGTTTTGTTCATCACTTTGAACAATTGATCATTGGGTTTTACGGTGAAGAAACAAAAGAGTCCGTGTTTCGAATCTATAGACTGTTTACCAAGATGTGTTGATGGACACCGAGGTACTCGTGGACGCGTGTGATGTGGACAGTTATCGTAGAAGGTGTTCTGCGTGGGCACTGTGGAGGAGTGATTAAAGAGAATAAAATCATCAAGTCCTATGGGGATCGAGTCTTTGTGTAAGTCTGTCTATCTTCCTTTGTAAACACTCCACGTCGTAGTGATTGTCTGGATTAGACTATTCGAGGTTTTTTAGCTTAGTGGTTTCCTCGTACGTCCAGTGTTGTGAACTTATTTATTTTACTAGCTTTAATCACTTAGATGTATGTACATGATTAAACAAGATAAAATTGGACTTAATTTAAATTGGATCACAAATTTGTTGCGTGTTAAAAATTGGAAAAAGGTTTTGTAACAAAAATCATTTTCACATCCTAAAATCACATTTAAAATAACAAGGGGCCTATACTCACTCATTATATGGTTCTATCTCATTTTGTTGGTTTGATTATGGTTTTACTATTGTTTATCTTTATTTTATCTTATTACGTACTTAGTTCTTTCCATTGTCACTTAATGTGATGGAATGGAGAAAAACTTGATGGTGGAGTGCATAGTATTGGGCATGTTATTGTGTTTTTTTTATTCTAGTTCATGTTTATTGATAAAAATTTCATAGTTGAGAGGGGGGAGTTTACTCTAATAATTTTATCTTAGCATGTAGAAATAATTATATCAACATATCTCATCATATTACTATTATATCTTTATATATTAAGATTATAACTAGTGTTTGAAAGTTAAACAGTTACAAGAAGCTCCTTGAATGTCTTTGAACGTCTTGTGTTGGTGAATTTTTAGTTTGTTGTACCTATTTTATACGCCTTTAGCTGGGCAAGTTATGTCATAGACCTTAGATTTGATTGAATTTCTTTTAATTTTTTGTTTCATGTATATTTTATGCAAAATAGTCCAAGGGCAATATTGTAATAGTATAGTATACTTATATGCCTTACGACACTTGAATTGCCTTATTCCATGTTTCACAAAACAAGTTATGTTTAGTCCAAGAGGTCTCCAAAAAGATTCATCAAACTCATATCGGACCATTCATGTCACTTTCTCTGAGATAATCACTTAGGAAAAAGGTATATTTTGTAAGTGACTAAGATTCACCCTTTGTTTAAAATAATTTTCATAACTAAAAATATTACTCTTTTAACCTTGTGGTTCTCTTTTAGCTTTCCAAATCCAAAGATTTTATATTCTTCGACCATAAAAACTTATGTTTTAAATGCATCCTTATGTTTAGAGTATACTTTTCCTTGATTGAACAAGAAAAATATCTTAAGTTTATGAAACTTGAAAAATAAGGAAAATTATCTTTTCGTCTGTGATTTGGTTTGCTAAAGGTGAAATAGGACTTTGCTTGTGCAAAATGTCTACTTTGTTGGTTGCAACAAATGTAAATAAAGTAGGTGTAAAATTCTGCCACACTCGTAACCTCTTCATTAATGGTCCCTTTAAGAGAAATAGACTTCACCTCGATGAAGGGTGTATTTAGTTGATCTTGATTTTATGTAACCCTCATTCAAAATATCTTATTACAAGCGCAACTTGAGTTTCTGACCTTTTGCATTAGAGAAGGTGCTAGTGAGTGAGTCATATTATTTCACGTTTTGAGATCATGCTTATTGTATCTCATTAGGAGTTATGCCTAGACATAATAATTCTTTACAGGTAACAAAAATTGTTTCTAAACTTGTTACATTGCTCCATATGAGTGTCCTCCCACTAGGTTTTAGACATGGATGCTATACATAAACTTTTAAGATTAATGCTTCCTTTTTCATTTAAGATTTTATTCACTAAACCTCTTGATCAGTCTATTCTACCATCACCATAACAAAACATCGAATCCACCATACGAAAAAAACTAAAAATATTGAAGAGTAAACATTTTATTGGTGATTAAACCTTGAGGTCTGAATCATGCATATTATCTTGATTCCTAGACCTCAAACAAATAGTTTAAACTATTGGTTAAGGAGCTTTTATTTTTATTTATAAAATTACTTTTTGGATACCTTATTAATAAACTTATTGTCTCGCCTTGTATCTCTACAAAAGTATTAAAGAGTGATGGCACATAACTCAAGGCATATCTTTGAAATGAAACTATAAGTCATTCGAACAAGACCCTAGTCTCATTAGAATGAACTTACAATAACAATTAAATAACAATATTTTACCTGTGAAGAAGCATCCCACTCGAAGCTCGCTCAATCCTCATTAGAAGGAAAATACCTACCTTATTTGAAGGAACCAAACATGTCATTTGAACAAGATTCAAAAACTCGTTTGAAAGAAAACTAACATTTCATTTGCATGCACTTTAAAACTAAAATTATTTTTCTATAAAGAACTTTTTTAAAAATATCCTTAATTAGTTTTAAAACATAATACACCATTCACACTTTCTTGAGATACCATGTTTGAAGATGAAATTTGAAACGAACGATGATGTCACTTCTGGAAGAAAAAACTAGACACAATCCTAACCTATGACTCGAGTATTTTTGCCCGTACACAATAAGGGCAATGTTACTAATTTAAAATAAAAATTTACACCTATGAAATTTTTCCTTAAAAATCTCCCCCTTTGTCTATTCAGGGACAAACCAAATAGAAATAAACTACTAGGTAGGAAATCTCTTTAAGACTCAATTTCAAACCCTAAAAGTAAAAATTACAAAATGACACTTGACCAACACAAAACCTTTAGTAACTTTACTATTATGAAACTAATTGTCACACCCCAAACCCAATATCCATAATAATCATTCATTAAAAGAATAATTAAATCATAATCTTGAGCGCATTGGAAATATAATTCATCTATCCATATTTTACTGCATAATGTGCATAATCAACATAATATTATTCTTGTGCCATAACGAAATCAACATCATAGTCATAATTAGAGATTATACAATACTAAGATTAACTATGATAAACTCAATCCATACTAAATCAATATATACAATGTATGAGTATATCAAAATCATCAGTGTGACAACGATAAAATCTCCATACTTAAACCCCAGCTCTTCTAACGGTGCAACCCTCAAGTTACCGGTCATATATTATCCTAGCTGGCAGCGTACAAACCTGAAATTGTTAAAATATAAACCGTAAGCATTAAGCTTAGTGAGGTACTCCTTCCCTGCAATAGAATAACAATTCTATATCGAATATGTAGATATAAAATCCGAACAATCCTGCCCATTGGCAATAACAAATCATGGATCATAAGATCCAAATAATTCTGCCCGTTGGCAATAACAAATCCTAGATATTTGAATATCCAAACAAATCCTGAATACCGAAGTATTCAAACCAATCCTGGATCATAGGACCCAAACAAATCCTGGATATTTTAATATCCAAACAAATCCTGAATACCGAAGTATTCAAACAAATCCTCTCTTAGAGCTATATTCATATTTATATATGAAACAAATCATAAGTACACTCACCTTGACAGTTTAACTGGCTTTTCCCTTGCCTTTATCCGGTACTTGTTCAATCAGCTCTTCTTCCCTTCCTATCATTCTCACAATATTAGTATCATCATAAGAATATTAATAGTCCAAAGAATAACTTCAATCATAACTCAATTCATAAGCATCATATTATTCAATTCAAATCATTCATTAAAATGAAGTCCCATCTAGACTCAGGTTCTGATATCTAACATATTCAAATTACAGCCCAAACCCTTTTTAATTATTCTTGGTAATCCAATATTTATTATATCATGTTTCCAAAACAAAAGACGGCACATCATTCCGAGTTTCCGAGAGCAAAATAAGCCTATTTCTTCACTACATAGCAAATCTGCCCTATAGGCTCTTTTATCGTTCATTCAACTTCCAGGAATTTTCATAATTTTTCTACATAATAAATTTCCATGATATTTAACCCAACATCAGTAAACACATTGAAAAATATAAAATTAAAGTTTCATAATTTTTAAGGTTCATTTACTATGTCAAGCAAAACACCGAACACATGGTGGGCATATTTTCACCCTTAGGGCAGATTTCATACCCGGACTTCAAACTCTCACCAAGGTCTCATTTCTTGGTATTTTCACATGATTTTCGGATATGTCATACATATATGAGTCCAAGTTAATCTCCAATTGGAATCAATCGATTCCAGTAACTACACAAAAATATATGGAAGTTTGAATAAACAAAGTTTCTAAACAAAGCAATTTTAGGGTTTTATACATTAAACTTAACTTAAACTTTCATCTAACCACACATATATATCAAGGTCTGAAAGTTTAGTAAACAAATGATGATTTCTATCATATAAAACATAAATATAAGAAAAACAATAAGATTTGCAGTTAGAATTACCTTCGGGGCTTTTTCGTAATTTTCTATGAATTTTCTTCAATTTTCTCCTCACTTTTTCTTCCTAACTTCCTACTTCTCTTTCCTTAAGCTTAAAATCTCTCATGGCTGCATTTTGGATGAATGAAGAGGTAATTCTAAGGGTGTAAGGTCGGCCAAAGCCACCACCCTTCCCAACCAATGAGAATAAAACATTTGTTGCCATAATAAGACAAAATACTACTTAACGGATGGACTACTTTGCCCTTGTTTCGTAATTTTGGTATAACTTCTCACTCGAACCTCCGTTTCACACACCGTTTGTTGTGTTACAACCATAACTCACTTGTCTACAACTATGTAGTTTTCACCTCAAGTCAATTGGTATGACATAAAGGTCAAAACTAGCCTTAAACATGAGCATTCCTACCGAAACCTTCAAAATTTGTATTTGTAACTAATCCGACATTTCATGGTTTTTGAAGGTAGGATTAGACTAAACATAATAAATTAACATCATATATATTAATAACACACTAATCATATCACATAATCTAAGCATGATTTAAGCATAATTAATCGTAATTATATTCGGGTTGTCACAATTCTCCCCCTGTTAGGAAATTTCGTCCTCGAAATTGACATACCTTGGTTGTCCGAATCAAACAAATATGGATAACGCATTTTCATGCTATCCTCACTCTCCCATGTAGCTTCTTCCATGGAATGCCTTCTCCACACAACTTTCACAAGTGGGATCACCTTTGACCTCAATATTTGTTCTTTCCTATCGACGATAGCAAGCGGTTCTTCCACGTAGTTCAAATCTTCCTTCAACTCAATAGGTTGTTCCACCAATACATGTGAAGGGTCTGCTACATACTTTCTTAACATAGAAACATGGAAAACATCATGTAACCGAGATAATTCTGGTGGTAACGCTAACTTGTAGGCAACCATCCCGACTTTCTCAAGGATTTCATAAGGTCCAATGTAGCGTGGACTTAATTTCCCTTTCTTTCCAAACCTCATAACTCCTTTCCATGGCGATATTCGAAGAAACACATAATCCCCTTTCTGGAATTCCAAATCTTTTCGTCGTTTATCCGCATAACTTTTCTGTCTGCTTTGAGCTGTTCTCATTCTATCTTGAATAATCTTCACTTTTTCAGTGGTGACTTCAATCAATTCTGGACCCTCTATCTTCCTTTCACCAACTTCACCCCAACATATTGGTGTACGACATCGTCTACCGTACAATGCTTCATATGGAGCCATACCAATAGTAGACTGAAAACTATTGTTATATGCAAATTCTATCAAAGGCAAATATTCATCCCAATTACCCTTGAAATCAAGCACACAGGCTCTAAGCATATCTTCCAAAATTTGTATTGTCCTTTCAGACTGCCCATCTGTCTGGGGATGAAAAGCCGTACTAAACTTTAAGTTGGTACCCATAGCATACTGCAAACTATCCCAAAATCTGGATGTAAAAGTAGGGTCCCTATCTGAAACAATAGAAACAGGTGCCCCATGCAATCGAATAATTTCATTAACATACAATCTAGCATACCTATCAACTGTATATGTAGTCTTGACTGCTAGAAAATGAGCGGACTTGGTCAATCTGTCCACCACTACCCAAATCGAATCTGACCCCTTCTGAGATCGAGGAAGCCCAACCACAAAATCCATCGTTACATGATCCCATTTCCATTCCGGTATTGGCAATGGCTGAAGCAGACCAGTAGGTTTTTTATGCTCCACTTTCACTTGCTGACATATAAGGCATCTAGCAACAAAATCAGCTATTTCCTTCTTCATATTATTCCACCAATAATGCTCCTTTAAATCCCTATACATTTTAGTGCTACCAGGATGCATAGTATAAATGGAATTATGAGCCTCATCTAAAATTTCCTCTTTCAATCCACACACATTAGGCACACACAACCGATGTTTAAACAATAAAGTGCCATCATTCACAATACAAAAATCTTCAGACTTACCGTCTTGGACATCTTGTCGTTTCTTCTCAAGGAAAGGATCTTGACTTTGCAAATCATGAATACGGGTAGCTAACAAAGGCCTCACACTTACATGAGCAAAGAATCTGTCCCCATCTGCTAGCTGCAATTCCACTCCCATCAATCTCAACTCCATAATATGAGCAACTCTAGCACATCGAATACAAGATAACCTGCCTGAAGCCTTTCTACTCAAAGCATCTGCAACTACATTTGCCTTTCCTGGGTGGTAGTGAATTGTACAATCATAATCTTTAATTAACTCCATCCACCGCCTCTGCCTCAAATTCAACTCCTTCTGAGTAAACAAATACTTAAGGCTTTGATGGTCAGTAAAAATTTCACATACCTCACCATATAGATAATGACGCCATAATTTCAAAGCAAACACAATAGCAGCAAGTTCCAAATCATGTGTAGGATAATTACGTTCATGTGTACGCAACTGCCTAGAAGCATAGGCAATAACTTTACCATGCTGCATAAAAACACAACCCAACCCTTGATGTGAAGCATCGGTATAAACAACAAAACCATCTCCACCATGCGGAATAGTAAGAACAGGTGCAGTTACCAACCTCTTTTTCAATTCATCAAAACTATTTTCGCAATCAGAATTCCATTCAAACTTAACATCTTTCCGGGTTAGTTTAGTTATTGGTAAGGCAATCGAAGAAAATCCCTTAATAAACCTTCTATAATACCCAGCTAAACCCAGAAAACTCCTCACCTCAGTCACATTATTGGGCCTCTCCCATTTTACAATAGCCTCTACCTTTTTAGGATCAACACATATACCATTTCCCGAAACAACATGGCCTAAAAATACAACTTGTGATAGCCAAAATTCACACTTGCTAAACTTGGCATACAACTTCTTATCTTTCAACAGATTCAAAATAGTTGTGAGATGCTTTTCATGTTCAACCATATCATGTGAATAAATCAGAATATCATCAATAAAAACTATCACAAATGAATCAACAAAAGGATGAAGTACCCGGTTCATAAGATCCATAAATACAGCTGGAGCATTAGTCACCCCAAAAGGCATCACCAGAAATTCAAAATGACCATACCGAGTACGAAAAGCAGTTTTAGAAATATCACTCTCCTTGACCCTCAACTGATGATAACCCGATCGTAAGTCTATTTTTGAAAACACTTTAGCACCCTGTAATTGATCAAACAAATCATCTATACGAGGTAAAGGGTATTTGTTCTTGATTGTAGCTTTATTCAGTTGCCTATAATCAATACACAAACGCATGGTACCATCTTTCTTCTTCACAAATAAAACTGGCGCACCCCATGGAGATACACTAGGCTGTATGAACCCCCTATCAAGTAAATCTTGCAACTGAATCTTGAGTTCTTTCAACTCAGCAGGTGCCATTCTATACGGTGCCATAGAAATAGGGGTTGTCCCTGGTGCTAATTCAATACTAAATTCAACTTCTCTTTCTGGAGGTAACCCTGGCAACTCACTAGGAAACACTTCAGGAAAATCCCGTACAATAGGGACATCGACTAATTGTAAAGCCCCCTTCCTAGTGTCAAGAACATATGCAATAAAACCCTCACAACCCTTACTCAATAATTTCCTCGTCTGAATAGCAGAAATGATGCAACTGGGAACAATTTTCCTTTCCCCCACAAATTTAAATTCAGGCTCACCAGGCATATTAAAAACAACTTCCTTACAGAAACAATCCATAGATGCATGATATTTAGATAACCAATCCATTCCCAGAATTATATCAAAATCAGAAATATCCAATGGAAGTAGATCTATAACTGTATCTCTAGCCCCCATAGTCAAAACACAATCACGAAAAGCATATTCAGCTACAACCATATCCCCCATAGGCATATAAATACCCAACCCCACATCTAAACGAGTACATGGTCTATTCAGGTATACAGCAAAAGCATAGGACACAAAAGAATGTGTGGAACCAGGATCAATCAAAACATAAGCACTTCTATTAGTAACAGAAAGTGTACCTGTCACCACATCTGGAGTAATCTGAGCTTCTTTCATTGTAAAAACTCGTCCACCTGGCCTGGAACTACTAGCTTGTCCTCTGCCCATACTTTTCACTGCATTGCCCGGAGATAACATTCTGCTTGCTACTTCACTATGTGCTGCTGGAGTCTCTGCCAATTGCGGACAATTCTTCTTAATATGCCCCACTTGATGACAATGGTAGCATTCCAATTCCTTAAGCTTAGGACACTCAGATTTATAATGCCCTTCCTCTTTACAAAAGAAACATGTAACAACTCTTGTCGGTGCCTCACCCTTTCCTGACCTCCTAACCAGACTAGAAGATCCTCCACCCCTAGTATCTCTGCCCAATCTCCCCAGACCTCTACCACTATCTCCACCACCTCTCTGAAATTTATGAGGTTCCATCTTAACACTTCCACCCTCACCTCCCTTAAAGTGAGATGCGTCGAATCTACTCTTTTTAAAACTCTCTCTACTTGCCACCCCTTGGTTCATTTGCCTTTCTGCTATCGTGGCTTTGTTTACCAGAGAAGCATAATATTCTAACTCATAAGTGGCCACTCTATTTTGAATAGGCCAAATCAGTCCATCTTGAAATTTACTGCATTTATCTTCTTCCTCCTGCACATACTTAGTAGCAAATCTAGACAAAGCAGTAAATTTAGCATCATACTCCCTCACAGACATGTTCCCTTGGGTTAAATTTATAAACTCCCTCAGCTTCTCCCTCCTATAGACCTTAGGGAAATACTTAACATACAAAGCTTTAATAAATTCAGCCCAAGTAATGACATCAGTACCTTCCATCCTTGGCACCAAATGGTTGCTAGCTTCCCACCAATACTTCGCCTCTCCTTTCAGCTTAAACACGGCTAGATTCACTTTCTGGTTATCTGGAATCTTCATAACTGCAAATATAGTTTCAAGATCCCTGACCCACATCTCAGCTTCTGTAGGTTCAACTGACCCTGAATATTCTGGAGGATTCAACTTCAAAAACTTCTCATGCATGGAATCCTTCATTTCCTTCCTTGCCTCTTTCTCAATCCTGGCCACAATCTTTGATTCTAGATATCTAGCCTGCTGTTCTGCCATTTGCGCCATATTTCTTTCTTGTTGCTCTGCCATCCTCATCATTGCTTGTGCCATTATTTGCATCTCTGTAGGCTGTTCTTGCTCTCTAGCCCTTCCAGCAACACTTTGCTCCACTTCAGTATTCTCTGTACGAGAAGCGACTCCCTCTTCTCTAGGTTGTCCATTCCCAGGTTCCATCTGGAATTATCTGTAATACAATAAAATTCTAACAACCAATATAAACAGTTTACAGTACTAAACTATTTGTTAGTATATAAACAATTCAATAATATCAAATCAATCAATAACTGCCATCTAATCGTCACACACGTCCAGAATTAATAACCTCGCTCTGATACCACTAATTGTCACACCCCAAACCCAATATCCATAATAATCATTCATTAAAAGAATAATTAAATCATAATCTTGAGCGCATTGGAAATATAATTCATCTATCCATATTTTACTGCATAATGTGCATAATCAACATAATATTATTCTTGTGCCATAACGAAATCAACATCATAGTCATAATTAGAGATTATATAATACTACGATTAACTATGATAAACTCAATCCATACTAAATCAATATATACAATGTATGAGTATATCAAAATCATCAGTGTGACAACGATAAAATCTCCATACTTAAACCCCAGCTCTTCTAACGGTGCAACCCTCAAGTTACCGGTCATATATTATCCTAGCTGGCAGCGTACAAACCTGAAATTGTTAAAATATAAACCGTAAGCATTAAGCTTAGTGAGGTACTCCTTCCCTGCAATAGAATAACAATTCTATATCGAATATGTAGATATAAAATCCGAACAATCCTGCCCATTGGCAATAACAAATCATGGATCATAAGATCCAAATAATTCTGCCCGTTGGCAATAACAAATCCTAGATATTTGAATATCCAAACAAATCCTGAATACCGAAGTATTCAAACCAATCCTGGATCATAGGACCCAAACAAATCCTGGATATTTTAATATCCAAACAAATCCTAAATACCGAAGTATTCAAACAAATCCTCTCTTAGAGCTATATTCATATTTATATATGAAACAAATCATAAGTACACTCACCTTGACAGTTTAACTGGCTTTTCCCTTGCCTTTATCCGGTACTTGTTCAATCAGCTCTTCTTCCCTTCCTATCATTCTCACAATATTAGTATCATCATAAGAATATTAATAGTCCAAAGAATAACTTCAATCATAACTCAATTCATAAGCATCATATTATTCAATTCAAATCATTCATTAAAATGAAGTCCCATCTAGACTCAGGTTCTGATATCTAACATATTCAAATTACAGCCCAAACCCTTTTTAATTATTCTTGGTAATCCAATCTTTATTATATCATGTTTCCAAAACAAAAGACGGCACATCATTCCGAGTTTCCGAGAGCAAAATAAGCCTATTTCTTCACTACATAGCAAATCTGCCCTATAGGCTCTTTTATCGTTCATTCAACTTCCAGGAATTTTCATAATTTTTCTACATCATAAATTTCCATGATATTTAACCCAACATCAGTAAACACATTGAAAAATATAAAATTAAAGTTTCATAATTTTTAAGGTTCATTTGCTATGTCAAGCAAAACACCGAACACATGGTGGGCATATTTTCACCCTTAGGGCAGATTTCATACCCGGACTTCAAACTCTCACCAAGGTCTCATTTCTTGGTATTTTCACATGATTTTCGGATATGTCATACATATATGAGTCCAAGTTAATCTCCAATTGGAATCAATCGATTCCAGTAACTACACAAAAATATATGGAAGTTTGAATAAACAAAGTTTCTAAACAAAGCAATTTTAGGGTTTTATACATTAAACTTAACTTAAACTTTCATCTAACCACACATATATATCAAGGTCTGAAAGTTTAGTAAAAAAATGATGATTTCTATCATATAAAACATAAATATAAGAAAAACAATAAGATTTGCAGTTAGAATTACCTTCGGGGCTTTTTCGTAATTTTCTATGAATTTTCTTCAATTTTCTCCTCACTTTTTCTTCCTAACTTCCTACTTCTCTTTCCTTAAGCTTAAAATCTCTCATGGCTGCATTTTGGATGAATGAAGAGGTAATTCTAAGGGTGTAAGGTCGGCCAAAGCCACCACCCTTCCCAACCAATGAGAATAAAACATTTGTTGCCATAATAAGACAAAATACTACTTAACGGATGGACTACTTTGCCCTTGTTTCGTAATTTTGGTATAACTTCTCACTCGAACCTCCGTTTCACACACCGTTTGTTGTGTTACAACCATAACTCACTTGTCTACAACTATGTAGTTTTCACCTCAAGTCAATTGGTATGACATAAAGGTCAAAACTAGCCTTAAACATGAGCATTCCTACCGAAACCTTCAAAATTTGTATTTGTAACTAATCCGACATTTCATGGTTTTTGAAGGTAGGATTAGACTAAACATAATAAATTAACATCATATATATTAATAACACACTAATCATATCACATAATCTAAGCATGATTTAAGCATAATTAATCGTAATTATATTCGGGTTGTCACACTTTTTTTCTTCATCATTAAAACTTGCATACTTAACACACCTTTCAAATGTAGAGGGAATAAGAAATATGTAATATATATATAAAAAAGACAAGCTCCCCATTTGTTAAACGTAGACACTTTGAGAATGCTTCTTCCCCTTAGGTTAGACTTCTCCACCATTTTGTTTGGGAATTAACAAAAGTAAAGGTGCATCATATGAACAACTTATCCCCTTTGATAGGACATAAATTTTCGTAACGGAAACAACAAATATCATGTGATGTGACGTGAAACGGCAATGATAAACAAGCATGGAAATATAAGAAAAATAATTCGAAAAATCAAACATATAATACTAATTTCATAAAAATTTAAGTCATAAGATACAAATTTAAATATATATGATGAACATGGACTAAATGTATGAAAATACAAAAGAGAAACATACCGTATATATATAAACACACATATAAAATGAATGTAGATAGATATATAGGTATAATACCAAAAAAGAGAAAAAAAAGTTGCACTCCTCACTTGTACAACATAAATATGTGTGTATCAAATGTAATACAAAGTGAGGGGCCATGAAAAACAAAATAATCGAAATACGTCCCAACCACTCAAGATTGTCCAGGGAGTTATACTTCATCTCATTAATTTATCAAACTTAGATTTAACCTCATGTGACAAATAATGTGAACTCAAGTGAACAAACAGAGTAAATGCATAGAGATGTAGAAAATATTAATGATTCTCAAATCAATTACATAAAACGTTAATGATTAAATAGGAATAATTTTGCAAACCCATTGATCTTTAACTTATTAAACCCTTATAAATATAAAAATATTCAATTTATGGTTTGAGACATCACATTTTTTATATCAATTTATAAAATTTGGCCTTGGAAAACTTCTCTTTTCATTTTATTTGATTCTTTTTCAAAGGCTATTATCAATGGTGGTATTTCATGCAAAGGATATTCTCTCCCTTGATAGACCTTTCCATTGCACTCTCCTATTTTTTTCATGCTTTCATGCAATGGTTTTTACATGTGCAAATCCCTCACACACACACACACACACAAGGGAGACAAGATTGACAAGATTGATCAAATAACACCTCACTTATCTTATGCAACATAAGTAGTTAAAATCCTAAAAAGATTGTCAAAGTTTGTTTAGATGCATATACTTAATGCAAGAAAAAATGGAGTTGTCCATGTTTTAACAACTCCTTGCAACCAAGAGTAAGAAACAATCCAAATAATTGTAAAGCATACCCTAATTTCCTAGCCGTATGGATATCATGTTATGAATGGAATTCAAACAAGACGATATGCCATACAAAATATGTAAAAATAGATACATAAACAAATAAAATAATCTTTTTTTGTTTTTATCATTTGTAAAAAATGACTTGAAAGGCAAACAATTTTTTTTTCTCGTGCACTCAAAAATGAAGAATCAAAATATTGAAGATACAAACATCATTCAACTAGGTAACAGATATAACATGAAGCACAAAAACTAGTGTGTGAAAAACATTCAAACTCAATTACAAATAATATATAAGATGTAAATAATCATGTGAGAATCAATAAGTCTAACATTCAATACCTCAATATCCGATTTCCTAACCCACATAAACAAAAATTTAATGCCTGGGTTTTCGCATCCATAGTTACACGGGATATTGACTTCCTATGACCTCTTCTAAGATCATAATAAAAATTGCTAAGGTGACCTTTCTTATCGCAATATATGAAAGTTTAAACACGAGTAATGTGACCTTTTATAACTTCCTTGGCAATGTTTGACTCTCTCAAAATTTTAGTTTTGGATTCAGGAAAATAAGCATTCGAATCATCGAAGCCAATACAGATAGTTTCATTTTTTATTTGGAAGGTGCCTAAAATATTAATCAAATATTGCGACCTAGATTCCAAATTGGATATTACGTGAATCGAGTATTTTAATTTGTCTTCTGAATCTATAACATTAGTAACCCTTCTCCCTATATTTTAAACCATTCTTAGAAGGCTATCTCTCTCCTCCTCAATGTAAATGAACTTCTCCCTAAGATTATTCTCATGTGCCCTTAAATATTTAATTAACTTATTATTAATTCTAAGGTATCTCCTCCAAATTTGTTTCGATAATATTAGAGTCCTCTAACTCACTTTCTAAAACATACACTATAGCCTCAATCTATTTCTTGGACTCTTCTAATTTATGAAAATCACATTGCATGTCTTTACTGCTCTCATAAAGAATATCTCTTTGAATCTGAACATTTTGCAAAGACTAAATTTAATCTTTTAAGAATAAATTTCCATGTGAAGTAATGTTAATATTTTTTGAAATTTGAAATTCAAATATTTAACTTCTCAGTCAACTATGAAGCTTATTGAACTCCTTTTGTATATCAAAATCATATGGATTAATAAAAGCATCTATAGAGTTATTAATTTGAGGATTGATCAAGATAAACTAATAAAAAAAACCTACAAAGAACTAAAGAGGGATGAATACGATAATTTAGTGTAGCCCGCTCTAATAATAATTCAAAATGCGTGCTAAATAGGGGATATGATTTATTAGACATGCCAATTTTTAATTTTTAATTAATTAAACGAATGAGCATTTAATCCAATTTTGATTGAGAACTAATTAGGCATATATTATGTACACAATTAACCAATTTTATCTTTGCCTAAGCATGCATCAAGGTAATTTGAAAGAATAAAATAAATATCAATCCACAACGCAGTCATGTATGAAAAAAACCAAAGTGGGAAAATTCTCAGACATCCTATCCTAGGCAAATCCATTATGATATAAATATCATAAGAGGATGAATTAGACATAGTCACAGATTCAATGCCATTAGGTCTTGATTCAGTCTTTGCTCCTTAAACCTTTAGTTCTTCATTTCTTTTTAGGGTTTTTTATTAGTTTCCAGCAACCTTCACAACATTGTCTCCTCCTGCATCTTAGTATCCACCTATCTTCGTGCGTTGTCTAGTCCATCATCATCACAACAAACAGAGAATCAACCACACGAAATAAATTGAACAATAATGGAGAGAAAACTTGATCTTGATTCTTGAAATATGAGATCTCAATTTTGGATATAGTTTTGATTCTTGGACCTCAAACAAAGGTTGTAAACTAAAATTTAAGAGGCGTTTGTTTTGTTTTATAAAACTTTTCTCTAACCCCTTTCCAATAAAAATCTTTATTGTGACTTGTATTTCTTGAAAATCAGTATAAATGATGGCTCACAACTAGAGGCATCTCACTTGATTGAATCTCAAAATCATTCGAAAGATATTAGCTACCACCTTAGAATGAAATTCCAAATGATTTGAACGACACCCCATGTCTCATAAGAACAAACTTCTAATGACCTTTGAATGGAAAAATTTTATCGAGGCACAAACATCTCGCTTGAATATCAATCAAACCTCATTTGAACGAAAAAAATCTACACCGTTTAAATGAACCACATATGTCCTTCAAACAATATTCAAAAAAGTGTTTGAATTAAAACTAATATTTCATTCAAACGACCTTTAATCTTAAATTATTTATCTTCAAAAACCTTTTTGAAAAAATTGCATATATTAATTTTAAAACTTGAAACACTCAAAACGAAATCCACAGATCAACATAATACACCATTTGTACCATTCTTGAGGTCCCATGGATGAAAAAAAACTCGATAGAGAAGTTTATATTACTTTAACTCGGCATGTACGGTCTTCAATGTGCATCATAATATTGAAGGACAAATTGAAAAAAATCCTAGCCTATGACTCAATGATTTTTTTTTCCAGATGGGATAAAGTAAATACTACAAATTTACAATAAAAACTTGACACATGTGAAATTTATCCTTATAGGGTGACTACTCGGTGTTACCATTACGTCAAAACAAAGTAATCTTACACTTTAAACAAATATTTTAGTATCGTATGACATGAAGACATTAGACAAACCTAAAACCTATCACAATGTGTATTGTTCTTGAGATGTTGGGGCTCTCCTCGAAGAAAATGGTGCAAAAGAGTTACTAGTTGGTCAGTGCATTATAGGATTGTAATTTGTTGTTATATATTTGTAATACTCTACATCATAACACACTTTTTCATTATTTTGGCCTGATTTTTTATTCCGCTTGTGTTCCCCATAGATCCGGTGTTGTGTGAATTGTCATAGTTTTCTCCATGTTAGAATCACTTGTATTATTTTGAATACAAAATTTATTAAATTATGATACTGATGAAAATAATTTTCACATAAACTTATATGATTGTTTTAATCCATTGATTAATTTCTATCCCTCTAATAGTAATTTAATTTTAAACAATAGTTACCGTTAAGAGATTTCATTCTCATATTACAATTGTGGGATGATATGATAAACTTATTATATTCGTTCATGGTGTAATTTTTAATGAGAGTTTATTTTATTATACTTATGTCATAAACTAAAGATTGTGGAGGTAATCTAGTAAATCTACAAGAAATGTCAAAAAAAATCGATTCTTCTTACATATTCTCAATTATTTATATTGGGTAGAAGGGAAGAAATCATCATTTATGTTACAATAAAATGAGCTTAGCCAAATATATATAGGCTGGGACGAATATATTTTTAATTGTCCACTGCCTGAATGGAAAAGATGGAAATAAACCATAAAGAAATGGTTTAATTTTGTGTTCCACAATTTATTTGATTCTATTTGAGAAATTTAATATCTAGTTCTTTAAAAAATAACTTACTCAACAACATGAAAACTTTCTATGAGTGAACTATATAACTTTGGACCAAGTTGCAATATTATGGCCTCTCAAGAAATACTTTGGAGACGAAAATTAAGAGCGACATGTTTTATGCTGGAGACAACAGTTCAATTATTTTTCTATGATATTATTGATCGTAATTATTCTATATTACTTATCATAAAGATAAAAGATGAAACTCTATTTGTCTCATAAATAAATAAAAAAATTCATACACCACTAGTACTATCAAACTCCTAAATTTTTTTTGGACACTCCTAGGAGTTTCAAATTCAATCCATCTTCTCAATAACATAAACCTGAATCATATTTGGAATAAAATTAAGAAACAGATAATTCATGTCATCATGATCATGCTCTTCTAATGAACTGTTGAAATTCCTTAAAATCTCATCCTAAATTTGGGGGTTTTAAGGGTGTGTTTCATAATATGTTTGGAGACCATCATATTTTGTACTTATTGTCCAAATTTTTCTTAGATTTTGACTAACACTTTAGTAAAGCTAATTACTAAAGCTAAAATTCCTACTAATTGCATGAATTTAAGGCCAATCGGTTTATAAAATTTTATGTATAAAATAATGTCAATGATTGTGGATGATAAAAAGAAGTTCAATCATTCCTAACATCGTGTCATCTCACTAATAATTTCTTATTAAAGTTGAGTAAGATTAAAAAAATTATTAGTGTCCAAAGATACACTACAAAAAATTGGATATAAAGTGAGAGGATAAAATATGTCTCTCACGCATGATATGGGAAAAGCATATCACTGATTGTCATCCATTTTTTTATTAAATGTTCTAAGTGCATTTGGATTCTTTTATGTGAATATTTATCTAGTGTTGAGGTTTAGTTATAATTGTGACTTATTATTTTTTCATAAATGTAGACTCTATTGATATCTTCAAATTTAATTGTTTATACAAATGAGGTCTGGAACCTATCTCATAAGAGGAGTGAGGCATGTAAGCCTATTTGATCTATATTGTTCATACATGTTGGTGAGGGTTATGATAGATATTTTGCGCAATTGGCCAATTAAATAAAAATAAGTCACTTCTCAATGCCTATTGGAAGTCCCATTGTGATTCATCTGTCCATTTCAATTGATATTATATTTTTACAAGTGGGGAAATATATTCTCTCAAAATTTTATGCACTTTCTTCAACAATATGATGATGGCTCTAATTTGTCATTAAAAATGTCCAATAGTGGATTTTATGTATCCAACAAGTGAAATTTTAGGATAAAGAATGAGATTTCATGTAATACCCCATAATTTTGGCTAATAAATGTAAAATAAAATTTTCAAGTGAGAGTATGAATTAAAATGATTTGTTATGGGAAAATTAAACTAAGTGAGTAAGGTTATATTTATATTATTTTTATGGATTTTTTGCTAACTGAACGAATAAAGTTGGAGACTTATTTCATTAGGGTTCATAGTGGGAGTAAGACGGGACTCCATTAGGAATAAAGGTCTTTTGGTTTATCTTCAGCACCAAGTTAGGATTTGGAAAAGTGTACATTTCAGGTAGCATAATGTGTGTTATTACATTATAATACAGGAGGAAGATAGAGCCGGGGGGAGGCCTTCGATCGTGGATGCACCCGTGCATCCTCGTGTACTGGGGCTCGCAAGAGTGGGGAAAGGTTCCAGGATTGTTAAGTCTATGGATTTCACTCAACTCGTGCCCTAGTAGTGGCATGATCTTCCAGGATTTTTATAAATAGGTTAACATCAACAAAAATTAAAGTGTTTGTATCACTTCCTCTCAAACTAAACCTATAGATTCTATTTTCTCCGAATCCCTAACCTTATAATCAATAAAAAAATCCATTAAAACTAAACTTAGAACCTTTATTTGAAGCACCAACACTTCAATTTTGAAGAAAAACTAAAAGGGAAAATATTAGATCTTGGAAAGGAGAATCATAATTCAAATCAATATTTCAAAAATTAACAATAACACAATAATATCCTCTAATTTTCCCATTGAGTTCTTTATAAACAAGGTATTTCATAATTCATATTTAATGTTGATTAAAATTGACCAGATACTAAAGTATGGAAAGAAAAAGCTGATTATGTTTCGTTATTCGTAGATGCTAATAGAATTTATTCAACTCTTGTATAGTTGCATGATCTTGAGAAGTAGTATATGTGGTTACATTTTGAAGATGTTGTTATAATTGGGAATCTAATATGGTAATTGGATGTATAACACTTAATACTCACTAATGTTTATGTAAATTACAAAAAGAATAATTATGAGTAAAGAACATAAATTATCGAATCATTGCCCTTATTTTGATTCTTGTATTAGTGAAACCACACATGAACTGTGTAGAAAATTGTATAAATCAGTTCATTATCATCTATGGACCGTGAATGAGGTTATGGAATTAATCTAAACCAATCAATAATAATCAATGTATAAAATAAAATAAAGGTTTATTTGGTGTATCAAGTTATATCACTGTCGTGGGGATTGTTATTGTTGGGAATATGTTGTTGTTGTTGGGAAGTATTGTCGTTGGGTTAGACACATGGTGGTTGGATTACGTAGATTATGGAGGGATTACACATTTTATTATTGAGATTTTATGTGAGACTTTTATGTGATGGCTATAATGCTAAAAAGTCATTAAACAATATGTAATACTCTCTGGAAATAATTAAATTATATATAGATTTATACAAGGAGGAACAAATTACAATTTATATAAATTATGGGTGACAAACTGGATTTAAGAATGAGAATTAACTAATTTTGAGATTTTATAAAAAATTACTGGGTTACGAATCTCATACGGACTGTTTTTATACAAGAGGGAGTTATTATTTAATAGAGAGGTTACCCTTATAAATCGCCAATACTTCGTTAAAAAACGAGTTGGTATTCCTTGTAAGAAGTGAGGAAGTTAATGAACAAAATGGTAGAATTAGGAAATGGTGTCGTTTTATCCAAGGGAAAATGTCGTCATTCCAGTCGATCGTTCAATCGACCTTTATGGTCATTCAAACGAGAAGTCATATGTCATCCAAACGACGTCTAGTGTCGTTCAAACTACGGCTAACCGGTCAAGTCCCTTGTTGTGCTTTAAAATTCTCGTTCGTTTCTCAATACTTCAATGCAGTCTTAGGCCCTCCATCTAGTTTGTTGAAGTATGAAACATAGGATAATAATGAAGGTTTTGGTTTGCGTATTACACAAAGGCATAATAACATATGCACTCACACCATCAAAAATAGCTATTTCCCTACTATGATTATGGATCTACGAAAATATTAGTGTGTCTGTTGGGGTTTGAAGAGAATTAATATGAGTATTCATGGTATATGAAGATCTACTATTGGAGAGCTGTTATGGGTACTTTTGGAGAGAAGATTAATATATCGTTCGAGGTTTTGTAAGAGGGGTTTTAATGGTGTTTCTTGGAGCTAAACTTGGTGGTGCAAGACAACCCCTTTAAGGCCACCTTAGGAGGTGGGTGGTGGTCATATTCATTGTTTCTTCTATGCCTCCCACTAATTTGGACATCATTAAGGTGGGATAATCTACTCTTATATTTAAAGACTTCATTTACTGTATATTTGTGGTCTTGTCATGATTAAATGTTAAGAGTAGGGTTACGTTAAGATAAATGATGGTCTCTCAAGTAGACTAATGAGTGAACATTTTTATGGTAATAAAAATGTGAGAATATATATTATTATGTATATTTTCTAATAAAACTGAAAATAGACATTTTTAAGAAAACAAAAATGTAAGAACATGTTGTTTGTGTATACCTTCTAGTGAAACTGAAAATGGACGTTTTATTGAATAAAATGTATGAAAATGTTATTCTGGTGTGTTTTCTAGTAAAGGAAAATAATCAACATTTTTGTGGAATAAAAATGGAAGAAATGTCACCATGGGGTATTTCTAGTGGAAGGAAATAATAAACATTTTATGAAATAAAATGTTGGATGATGTTCATGTTGTTAAAATATTTATCAAATAAATATTTTTAAGTTTCGTGCAAAATGGAGACGTCATGAATAAAGAGTAAATCTGGGAGTTTAAAGTGTAAAGGGTGTCATATTATGTGTTATGGATTTAAAAAAATGACAAGTGTGAAAGTTGGGCCAAAAGTGTGATTAAATAGGTGTTAAAATGGCTAAAGTGTTTTAGATGTTAAGTTGGAAGATTAGTAACCATTTTAAGAAAAATGCACTTGTTAAAGGACTAAATTGCAAGTTTGGAAAATAAAGGGTAAATTGGTAATTTACTTAAATTAGAACTTTTTTATGGATATAAAAATGTTAAGGAATGAATTTACACTAATGTGTGTGTGAAAAAGAATTGAGTCCTAAGCGTGAATGAATTTGGTATAAATCACATGTGTGTGAATAATGGACTTAAAGAAGAAAAGAAATAATTTTCCAAGTGTTAATAGAAAAACGGATAGTTAAGTCCGGTTTCTGGCTTCGGTCAGGTCAAAGTAAGGAAGTGGAATAATGTGAAAATTTTGTAAAAATTGTTAAAAACATATGAAAGGAACTCGGATGACACCGGGATAAAGTAAAAAGGGCCAGGACTGCTTCGGTGAAAAGCATAAATCACAAGCCAGAGCATATGGTGCACATAGCCGTCAGTGTGGAGCCCGTGTAAGTATGCGATTAATTAGAAGACTTCTAGAAAAAGATAACGAATTATGGAACATATCATGAAATGGGTCGTGTGGTAATGTATTAATACAACCTAACTTGAACGGATGAATAAATGTTCCGGTAAAGGTTAAATGGACAAGTAAATGTGTAAATCTATTAATGACCATAACATAAGGTAAAAATGGGATAAATTAAGTGGATAAATGGGTGGTTAAGAAACCGAGTGGTTAAACCCATAATTTCATAAGTAAGTATTGAAAAGGTTTTCAAGTGACAAATAAGTATTTTCTATCGTGGTGAATGCGTAAGTTGAAATGGAAATTTTCAATGAAAATACTAATGTGAATATAAATGAGTTAAACGAAGTAATCCTAGTAAAGGAATGGGATTGGGTAAGTCAAGTATATGGTTTTCAAGTGTTGAAATGGGTGTGTCAAATAGCGCGAAAAGTGCTAAGTATATCGCAAGAATGTATTTTACAAGATGAAGGTAAATTAATCGGGACAAATATGGCTTTCGAAAGTAAGACGATTAGTGCACCGAATATGTATTTTTTTAAAGGTGTGTGTGTGTGTGTGTGTGTGTGTGTGTGTGTATATATATATTTATATATTCACATGCATGTGTTGTAGCGTGTGAGTATTCCTTTCTACCGATTCATTCTATACTACTTGTATATTCCCACTGGGCATAGGCTCACACCCTCGATTTGTTACGACAGGTTGGGTGCGGTTTCATATTTTGAGGGTGTTTTACAATTAAGTGTACTTATTTTATTTTACGTTGTCAATATCGATTTACTTAGACTCGGGGTGCTCTCGGTGGGTCCCATACGTTGTTTATCTTGAAACAGGAATCACATGCTAACAAGTGGAATGTTAACTAAATTAAAACTGTACTAACATCATTATTTTGGTTGTTTCATTGCACTTCACACCTAAAAACTCGATTCGGACCGGGTTGACTCACGAGTAACCCATAAATCCATGTCGGGGCATTACACATTAGGATGCATTGAGAGGTTATAAAAAAAATATTCATCAGTATGTCTAATGTTCGTAATACCCAGCACTTTTATGGATAATTAAATTTCATAAGCAAGTGTAATTTAGTAAGTTGAGGAATTTTAGTGAATAGTAAATTTTGGATTCATAAACGTTAAACGATTTATGACGCGTGCTACATCTACTTTGGAGATTGAGTAAATGAGTTGAAATGTTTGTATTACATGTCGCACTTGGGTAAAGCGACAAAGGGTAATATTTTCATTGGAAAAATCGCATTGATATGTATTGGGTTTAATTAGTGAATTGTAGTTAAGTACGTCGGATTGACAATTTGAGTGTGCGGTTCGTTTCGGAATGGTCGAGATAGTCAAAATAGAGGATCCGGGAGTAGTGTTTGGATTTCGAGAATTTTTGAACCAGTAGAGACTCGTAATTGAGTAAACGAGTCATTTTTGGGGTTTAATAGGGATAAACCCTTATTTCTCTCCTATAAAAGACACGAGAGAGTGGGAGAAGGAAAGAAAAAGAGAGAAAAGAAAGAGGAGAAGAAAGAAAGAGAGAAAAGAGGAGAGAAATGGGGATTTCGGCCAAACTCCACGGGATTCGACTCGAGGTCGTCGAATTTTATCCATGAGGCAAGTGTTTAATTGCTTTATACATTTTTAGCATAAATCTCATATCATAATTGGTAATAACAAACTATATGATTTTTGGATTGGGATTTCATGAATCAAAATGGTTTTTTTGGAAGATTAACGAGTAAACCCCGAATAATAATCGATTTAAGGAACTTAGAAATTAATTCAAATTCGTTGTTGATTCTTAGTTCTAGGATGATTAGAACCTATTTTCTTGGAGTATATATAGTTGGTTGAGGTTGTTTAATGGTGGGGGACAAGATAGAAACCATATTTGTGTGTTAATGGCCGAAACATGGGCTTCGGAGAAGAAGATGACCTATTCGATCGATCGATCGATCGACGACCAAGGGTCGATCGATCGACCCTACAAAATTTCAGGCAGTTTCGGCTAGATTAGTTTTTATGGGATAAATTCAAAATTTAAATTTTTTTGGCTTATTTATTTGAGGAAATAAATATTCATTTAGGGGAAATAAATATCTAGCCATTTAAGGGAATTCATTTGGACTATGAGGGTGTAAAAAAAATCGTGTTACACTTAAGGTGTAGCTTTGTGGAAAATAAATTGTGGAGTTAGATATTAGGGGATCCTAAAAAAGGTGTAGGGACTTCTAAATTATTTTTTGAGAGAAATGTATGCTTTGGGTTTATTGAGTAAAAGTCCATGATTTATTTATTAATGGGTGTTCAGTACGAGCAACACCCAAGGGAATATTTTGGGGGGCCATTATATATAGATAATTGTGCATGTAGAAAATATAATTATATGTTGACTATATTTGAGTAAATCCTAAGATGTGACTAGGATGGAATTTAGGATATAGGCTATATATGATTGACAGGTTATTCGATATGCTTATGGGCGACTATCGGTATAGGTAATGAGAAACCTATGGGACTAAAATAAGTTGAGGGTCCACTTATTTAATTATTCTGAATTGGTAAATTCGGTGAGTATATAAATCCTTAACAGTGATTATGGCACAAGTTATATATCAAGTGAGAGAATAGTTTTGGGTTTAGTATCGTAAGTGTGCGAATACTTAGATATTATTACGAATGGGAACACTCGGGGTTATTGGCTATCGCTATATGGGATTGGCAATTATAGCCATATGTATTTATTGAGAAGTGATATATATATATATATATATATATATATATATATATATATATATATATATATATATATATATATATATATATATATATATATATATACGGGAGTTCTTATAGTATATATATGATATAATTATAAATATATTTGTGTGTGAATGGTATATTTATGTGAACCATACCCCCTCTAATGCTATCATGGAAAGTTGCACGATGTGGGTGAGGCCCCTGGCATGAGGAGCAATGAGCGTATAGTCCCTAGGTCATAGCGTCCATTTTTATACTGTGTGATTTTTATTAGGGGTGAGACGTGGTGGGTATGTTTCGTCTCATTTTCGGTGAGGAACTATGACCGCTTTCCATTCGTTGTGATTTGGTTTTTACCAAGTCGGTGTGAGAGTCCAACCGCTGGTACCCAGGATGGTATATGAGTAGTTCCTTGGAAGATGATAGCATCGAGAGAATGCATCCTCGAGTTATAACTCGTGGGATGGTTATTATAGTTGTTGTGTATAGTATATTGCGTGTATATGAGGACAAGATATCATATATCTCTAACTAGTGTAAATAGGAAAATGAATAAGGATTTATTCACATTCCGAAAGATTTTATCCGGACTTAAATTGTGATTTGTATATTAAAGTGATTATTATATGTACCGATTTACATGAATATATATATATATATATATATATATGCGTTCTGTGCTAAGGGTCAAATGGATCTCAACGATCGACATTGCCAGGTAGTAGTGTATCGGGGGTTCCTTGTTTGGATTTCTCTTCGCGAGAAACTGCACGCACGAACGTAGCGCAGTGTTGGGACTCGGGAGAAGTTTAGCCCTTAGTACTCGGGTTAATTAGGATTTTTAAGGATTGGGTGGAACGAGTTTAGTTAGGCAGGGTAGCTTAACTAGGTTGTTCTTAGTATGCGATAGGTGTGCGTTATTATAAGATGGGTGAGGGGTATCTCATGACAGTGTGATACCAATTTAAATATTAGGTAGATAATATTTTTAAAATATAGCATTTATGCACTTGAAAAATATTTTCACAACTCGGGCTCTGACCCGTTTATCTATTTTTCCTCTATTTTTCTATATATATAGGTGTCCAGACATAGGGATGCCTGGATGAAGATTCCTTCAAGTCAGACATTTAGTGCAGTAGCTGCGGATGCATGCAGGTTTACTGTAGATGCTTTTACCCTTTTAATCTAGATATGAGGTACTATAGAAACATTTGGGCCGATAGACCAATTGTGTTCAGTTATTCTTTTATCAAATTTTGATTTACGACTTTTCGATTTGGTTGTATTATGCTAAGTCGAGTGTTCAGTTATTTATTTCATTTCAGTTTTGTATATATAAACTTTGTTGATGTTTTATTTGAATGGTTTGTTTAAAAAGATTAGTTAAATAACATTTTGACTTCAGCCTAATAGGTTATTAGTAATTAAATTGGTTTTCAACAGTGATGCTAAGAATGAACCATATGAGGCTCTTGTTTTAATTTGGTACATGATTGATCGCCCGGCATTTTATTAGGCGGGGTGTCACAGATTATATCAGAGCATCAGGTTATAGTGTCCTTAGGAATCTGTGCGGACATACTACACTTTCAGCATTGCTCTTGATTTGATATAGAGCCTTAGGATTAGGATTATTGATCGCTCTTGTGAGATTTTGTTCTTCCATTATTATGTAAGATTATAGTAAATCTTTTGCGCACTTATTCGAGATTCGTGTGCTGCTCGAGGAAGGGCGACCAGGAAGTTCGTGATAAGTGTAGTAGAAGGCGGAACTAATTTGGAGCGATTCGTTGAAGTCAGAGACTAGGACTGCAATAGAGGTCACTCTCCTTATGGAATTTCCTAAGAATTGTTGCAACGACTACTAAAGTATAGTAGTTATATTCATCCAAGTACTGTTGTAAAAAAAGTGGTGCTAAACTTGAATTACCTAGTGAAGTTAAATTGGAAAAAGGTTCAAAAAGGTCTTCGATAAGGACCATACGTTGAAGTTTATGTTATATGGAGTAAGTTAAATGTGATTCAGCGTAAGTGAAAGGCTCAGAAGCTTTGGCTTAGAGCAGGGTGTGGAAATACCCATATGTGAAAATTTGAGGAAAAATTTTCACTCGTGGGAGAAATATTGAAATGGTGGGAATAGAAGTCACCATGTTCGAGGGAGAAGGATGTTCTTCTCATAGAGGGATCTTACGGATGGTTTGGCTCGGTTAAGATAAGTGTGCTATGCCAGGGAACCAGTCAGAGCAGTTAGGGAGTTTGGCAAAGTTATTGTTATGAGTTTTTCCTTGGATGAAAGAGGTATATTTTGCGTGGCTAGATAGAGTTGTGGTATTTTCCTCACCATAGATTCGTGTGTGTAATTCGAGCTCTGTGATGGTATCGATAACATTATATAGTGTATGTCTATATATTTTCCCGCGGTAGCGGCGTTCTATTTTGAATTTGTATATGGTTTTTACTACTCATTTTGTATGTGTTATACGAGTATAGTACTCTTATAAGAGTAATGTTATGGTATTATCGGAGCGATAGCAGGCTAATGATTGCAAATCTATCGTGGTCGTGGTTCCAGGGTGGAGAAGGTTATTATTGAGATATCTCACCTAGATACAGGTTAATCTTGCCTTTATCATACGTTTATATGGAACTTTGGTGAGCAGATGTTTCATTATCATCATTCGAGTACATGGAGACCTTATAGATATGATTTAAGGTGTGCAGGATTTATTGTTAAGCTGTGAGTTTAGGCTCATTGTTGTTTGTGCTAAGGACTTAGTGCTAGTGCAAGCACCTTGGGTATGGATCCTGGAAATAAATAGGAGTTTAGACCACATTTTGTTGAAAGAGGGGATAGGTTTATCATGATTGCACATTGAAGGTAATGGACCTCCATGACCAACAAAGTTAAGTAGTAGTGTAATGGAGGGGTTCCTTGTTTGGATTTTGCTTTGTGAGACTCTCCATGCCTGAACCTTAATGACGTCGGGAGTGGAGAGATGTTATGGAATGCAATGATGTTAGTTTTGATAATGAGTTATATAGTATGGAGAAAACACTATAGACTGAAAGCCATGTGATGAATGCATGCTTATGGATATGGAAGTGTTATGGAAAAGCACTGAAATGGTTCTCTCACCGCAAGTATGTGGATGAGGTAAGGTAAAGGAAATGAATTTCAAGCTTATGGACAGGCCTTGTATAGAAGGCAATTTCATTAGATATATGTCTTGATTATTTAGATTTTTCCACGTCTTTAGAGAATAGGCGCCCCGATTAGTTAGACTTTCCATTTCACCAAGATGGAAGGACATAGTTGTAGAAATATGTTAGTAGGTTAGTGAGGTAGTATTTAGAATGTCCCGTTGGTGTGCCTTCGGCCGTTATGTCTCGATGACCGATGATGCGAGGAAGTATTATAAGGGAAGGGTTCCTTATATGAATTTTGCTTTGGAGACGTCCCACGTATGAAACCGAGCGAATGTCAGAAATTGAGATAGGTCTTGGGCATCAGGGATATAGATAGGGTAGTAATCATTTTATGAGTGTAGGAAACACAAAGATCTTAGGATTTTTGGGAAGTAAGGCCCATAGGACTACTGGCGCTGTTTTAGGAAGATTGTAGCAAGTTGACCACGAGAAGATTGGTGGGTTAAATTTTAGAATGGTGGGATTTTCAAGTGTAGGAAGAATTGAATTTTGAAATTTTTCTCGTGTTAGGAAAACCCATGTGTTAGTACCAGGCTGAGAAAGCGAGGTCCACTTTTACAGAGAGTATTACGAGTCGGACGTTTATAATGGTTATGCAGAGAAGCACGAGTTAAAAGGGTGTATGGGCACCTTGATAAGTTGATTTTATATACCACTAGGAATAGAAGGGATGTAGTATACAAGATGAAGATTATGTTGCAAGGGAACATCGTATGAGGTATGGGATAAACCAACCATATGGGTGCAATAAGAGGTAGCACACCCACACTAAGCGATGAGACTGATGGGAGGAGTCAAGCGTTAGAATAATTTCCTTTTTTAGGGAAATTAGATGTCATGTTATAAATGAATGGACGCTTAGAGTGTCAGCTAAAGTGTCGGATTTTCAAGACCTTAGAAGTGGCTGTTATAGGCTCGTTTTCTCTATATGTGTTAATAGAAGCACTAGGTACAATGTGACATGAAAGTTAACCTTACAACCGAGGTAGTGTCGTAGCATATAGAGATATAGTTAAACTTGGAAGTGTGCTAGAATATAAGCGTGAAGATATGTGGCACCGAGAACGAGTGTATGGTAGAATGACATTGGGTTAGTACCATTCGACTTTTGAGCACTAGGATGTAGTGTGAAGAGTAATCTGAGGTTGGTAGTATCGGTCGTATTCGAATTTTAAGGGCGAAATTCTGTTGTAAGGCGGGAGAATGTAATACCCCGCACTTTTATGGATAATTAAATTTCATATGTGAGTGTAATTTAGTAAGTTGAGCAATTTGAGTGAATAGTAAATTCTGGATTAATAAGTGCTAGATAATTTATGACCGTGCTACATTTACATTGGAGACTGAGTAACTGAGTTGAAATGTTTTTATTACATGTCGCACTTGGGTAAAGCGACAAAGGTAATATTTTAATTGGAAAACCCGCATTGAGATGTATTGGGTTTAATTAGTGAGTTGTAGTTAAGTACCTACGTTGGAGATTTCGAGTGTGTGGTTGGTTTTGGAATGGCCGAGATAGTCAAAATAGAGTATCCGGGAGTAGTGTTTGGATTCCGAGAAGTTTTGGACTAGTAGAGACTCGTAATTGAGTAAACGAGTCATTTTTGGGGTTTAATAGGGATAAACCCTTATTTCTCTCCTATAAAAGACATGAGAGAGGGGGAGAAGGAAATAAAAAGAGATAAAAGAAAGAGGAGAAGAAAGGAAGAGAGAAAAGAGGAGAGAAAAGGAGATTTCGGCCAAACTCCGCGGGATTCGACTCGAGGTAGTCGAATTTTATCCATGAGGCAAGTGTTTACTTTCTTTATTCATTTTGAGCATAAATATCATATAATATTTGGTAATAACAAAGTATATGATTTTGGGATTGGGTTTTTGTGAATCAAAATGGGCTTTTTTCGAAAGATTAAAGGGTAAACCCCGAACAATAATTGATTTAAGGAACTTAGAAATTAATTGAAATTTGTTATTGATTCTTGGTTCTAGGATGATTAGAACCTATTTTCTTGGAGTATATATAGTTGGTTGAGGTTGGTTAATGGTGTGGTAGAAGATAGAAACCTTAGTTGTGTGTTAATGGCCGAAACAAGGGCTTCGGAGAAGAAACTACCCTGTTCAATCGACCGATCGACGGCCAAGGGTCGATTGATCGACCCTATAGAATTTTAGGTAGTTTTGGCGAGTTTACTTTTTATGGGATAGATTCCAAATTTAAATTTTTTTTGGCTTATTTATTTGAGGAAATAAATATCCATTTAGGGGAAATAAATATCTAACCATTTAAGGGAATTCGTTTGGACTATGAGTCTAAAAAAAATCGTGTGACTTGTGACACCCGGCATAATTAAACATCGGGTGATCACGACTTTATTAAATTAAAACAGGTTTCTCAAATGGTTCATTCTTAGCATCAATGTCGAAAACTTTTTAATTACTAATACCCTAAGTAAAATTAGACCGGTGCCAAATTTTATCTTTCTTAAAACAGATAAATCAACCATGCAGAACAAAGTACAAATAATCATGTACTATAATTCAAACAACAAAGTAAAAGTACAACAGAACAAAAGTATTACCGAATAAACCATCGTCTAAAAATCCCAAAAAACAATAGAATAACCAGTAGTCTGAAACTAACATCTGAGACTAATACCGGACCACAAGTCCATACATAGAATAGTGTGAGATCCTGTACTAGATCTGAATGAGAGATATCGTCTAGTCAAAATCTTGTAAGCATCCACTGTGCTACAGCTCCGAGTCTCTGGAATGGAATCATCATACATGGTGTCCCTGTGGCTGGACACCTAAAAGGTTTTGAAAATATTTTATAGCAAGAGTTAGTACTCAAAATATTTTGAAAATATTTAACAAGCGTTTATCACAATATAAAATGCGGTTATTGATTACACATGTTAGCTTCTCGTACACTCTCTTCAGTTAACTCACCCCTCATCTTTTGTGCACACCTAACGTTCTAAACTTAGTTTATCTAGCCATACCTCCCAAGCTAACTAAAACCAAAGTAGTCAACTGATTTATCTGTACCCAAGTTCCAGTACCGCCCATACAGTACAACCATTTCACTAATATCTCGCGTATGTTAATTAATTCTCAAGTAACATTTCATCTATGTTATTTTTCAAGACTTCTCATTTAGTTTCACTACTAAAATTACTACAATTCTCACAATTGTTGACTTCCCACTTGTGTAATTAAGTTTCGCTACTTGAATTACAAAATAGATTTTCTCTATCTAAAGGTGCATTTCGTAATTATGTTTCACTACATAACTTACCAATTCAGTATGTATCTTTAAATACATAATATATATCAATCTAGTAATACACAGAAGTAAAATATCATCAAGTATCTATATTTCACACAAAATATATACTAAATATCAGTCATTCCTATTCTGCCCCTTTTTATACACGTAAAGGACTCTTGGTTCGGAATGATTCATCGACCCCAAGTAAGAATTGGTTCTGAATGATACATTGACCCCAATTATTTATATACACACGTAAATGATCCTTGGTTCGGAATGATACATCGACCCCAAGTGAGAGTTGGTTCGGAATTATCCATCGACGCCAACTATTTTAAAAATATAAATATACACATATCCTGGTTCGGGACTCTTTCATCGCGACACCAGTTCATGGTTTGGTTCAGCATTTCTCATCGACCCCAAAACATATGATAACTGTATGTTAGTTCGGAATAACACATCGACCCTAACATAATTAATTTAGGTATAAATCTTTCGAACTAAAAGATCACATAATTCAGAAGGTACACACCCGGCCTATTAATTATATACGTACGTAATATTTTAATCTCATATATTAGCCGTACAACATTCGTTTTACGATTTATCTCATTAATCGCATTTATTTGAGTATTCACATAACTCTAAGGATCCTAGTTACCCCTCACATATAATTTCAGTAGTTACTGCTTACCCTACTGGTCTATTACTTAAATTGAATTTACTTCGCCCCGTAACTCAATTTTCGAAGTCCCGGATACTCTACTAAATCGGATTATTCTCCTCGGTCCGTAATCCAAGCCCTACACTCAATGGCCTTATCGGACCTCAACAATATACCTATTGGTCTTATTCTCACTCCCATATAAGTATATTATAAACCCTAGGATACTCATTCATTCCCGAAAATCAACGAAGACTTAAACACAAAAGATTCGAGAAAAACAGCTTGCGTCGATCGATCGACTGCTGGGTTCGATCGATCGACATAGTCGATCGATCGATAGTTCGAGATCGATCGATCGATCGAAATTTTTCCTCCATTAACAAATCTTCAAACTCCATTATAGTCCACCAAACTTTGACCCAATGATCCTAACATATTTTCACATATACTAGGACAATTTCTAACGTGTCAAATACCTCAAAACTCCAATTCCTTTAAAGAAATAGTGAATTAAACCCAGAATTCCTTGAAACCCTAGTTATGGTGTTCTTCCCATATTTTCATTCAAAATCCAGATTTTATTTCGAAAAATTATCAAGTCTAATCTGAATATTAATCCTCTACATAAGGTAAATCATTCTACATGCGATTCCTATCCCAACATGTATAAATATCATCTTTCTCAAACCAAGATAATGATTTAAACAAAACTATTCAAAACCCTATACATGGGTATTATAACTTTATAATTTTTGCGATAAACAACTTGCCTTATGATCATTAGGGTCTGATTTCGTGGTTGTTGTTGATGATTGATGATCTTCATCCTTCAATCCTTCTTCCCCAACAAGTTAATAGTGACAATATCCTTTGAATCTTTCCCAATTCTTTCTTTTGCCTTAGAAAGTTGTGCCTCTCTTCTCTCTAATGGTATTGGTGTTGTCATGGGTGTTCTAACCCTAATCCCTCTATCATACGGCTAATATAAAGCTCTCAATTTCGTAGGTCTCCATACCCTCTCATGTTAAAAGACCAAAACGCCCCCGAACGGTCTCGGTTTAGTCCAAAATTACCCCGGGACTCAACTAGTACCCCCGGGTATACTATTTTGACTAATTTGACCCTTTCGGACTCATCTGTGACCTCTAAATTATCATTTGAGTCACTTAAAATATTACTTGTTCTCACCCCAACACGGTCTACACGCGTTAAGCAACTATTTACCACTCGCACTAAGTAAATATAATGAGGCAATATAAACCGGTATCTATCTCTCGATTAATATACCAAAATTACAATTTTAATTAAAACTCTATAAATTACTACTCTTACGTACTTTAAATTAAGCCGTATTTTCTCATTTAATTCTCCAATTTAATTAAATAAAATATTCAGAAATACGGGGTATTACATACTTCCCCCCTTGCAAAGGAATTTCGTCCTCGAAATTAGGATAAGGCTGGTATTAAGGCTAACAACCTTAAATATAATTGCATCCTCTAATACCCAATACCAAATCATAACATCCTAACGGTCGCCCCAAGTACATGCCTTGCTTCATTATAAATTCTTATCGCATGTTACCCATGCTGCATATATCATAATTAAGTCTCACTACTTAATTTCTCCATAGATTTTCCCAATCCAACGTTAATTCTTGAAATTAAGTTTCTCCCTACTTAATTTATCCATTTGATGTATATCTCTATATATAACATCTAAGTGTCTACTATCACTCATAAGTAGAATATTATAAGGTATATATTTCACACAAAATATATACTTTAAGGAAAATTGGTTCGGCAAAAATCATCGGCCCCAATAATCCTATCATTTACATTGGTCCGGGAATCCCTCGACCCCAAGGTAAATGTAATGCATATGTTGGTTCAGACCTTCCATCGCTACCAATATTTATTATCGATTTGGTTCGGAAAATCATCGACCCCAAATCCATCCCTCATGTATTGGTCCGGAACATCATCGACCCCAATACAGAGATTAAGCATACTTACTATCGCACATAAGTAGGAAAATCAATAGGTATATATATCTTACACATAACATATACTATCAACACTTATTTTATAATCACCCCCCCCCCCCCCTTATATAACACTTTTGGGGTTATTGGCTCGGAATTCCACCTCGATCACCAGTAGTGATTAATTACTTATCTCGGAATCACATCTCGAGCACCAATATATGTATATATATCTCATCGCACATGAGTATACAATTAGTGAGCCATATATTACACATTTCATATACCCTAAAATGTCACACTCCAATAGAATGTCCTCATATCATGCGTTAAGGACTAAAAGTTCGAAATGTCTCCTCGAACCACACCTTAAAGTACATGTATTGTTCGTAATCGGTACCCACAAACCTAATCCTCATGTACAGTCCATATAGGCTCTCACTCTACCTATAAATATGATCATATAGGCATACATTCATCCTATGAATTGATTAGTGGGTATCTCCAAAATTCCACTATCATAAGGGCGTATCATCATTCTTTCTCACTAACATTGAGTCGTAGGTAACACAACATACTCAAAATAAAACTTTATCTCTATTCCCTTCCTGACCATCTCTCACAAGGTGTAATTTTAGGATTTTCTCTTGATTCACTATCATGTAGAGCGGCACCATGCACTCTCCCTTTTTAACTACATACTAATCCATCCCGGTCACCCCATTTCGCTACCCTAACGAAATGTTGGCTTAATTATGATGTTCACAACCCATCAATAATTTATAAGTCTGTCTCCTCATTCCATCATTGGAAATGTAGGTTCACTACCACATTCCGGTTGCTCATTTCAAGCCCATCTCGCTCAATTAACTAGAGGTGTGTCTGGAGACAATCTCACTATGTCTCCTTTCAACATCGCTTCCCACTTATCGACATTTTAGTAACGTGTAAGTCACTCTCAACACTCAGTTGAGTAACACCTTGTATCACTTCTTCACAACAGTTAGGCCTCTCAATTCAAGGGATAACTTTTAAACGGCTTCCCGCCGACTTTCATCCCATAGGGTGTGCTGGATCTCTCAGCACATATAATCTTGGATCATCGTCTATCTCTCATGACGTTCAACCCATTTCAT
The DNA here is from genome assembly GCA_949130495.1 of Sambucus nigra. NCBI lineage: Eukaryota > Viridiplantae > Streptophyta > Magnoliopsida > Dipsacales > Adoxaceae > Sambucus > Sambucus nigra. The sequence goes on along the minus strand of OX422220.1, from coordinate 115,296,234 downwards.
CGATACGACTTGTCTCCTATTGTCCCCACCGGCATACAAAATAATTTTCCGCATCCCTCTATCTCGGATGTCTAAGGAATTTAATTGATTTGGGCGCCCATACACCCTTTTCTCCATATACATTTGCAAAAACATTACAAGCGTCGTACCCGTAACATGTTTTTCCCCAACTCTATCCTTGTGTACATGTCGTGACTACAATCTTGCGGGTATTCTCCATCCCCTATAGATAAAAATCAAATCCTTGCCCATAAAGTCCCACTTATCCCTTCGTGGGGATGTAAGCCTTTCGTTGTTCCTCCACAACACTACCGGCTTCACTGATGCCCTAGCATCTATCAACGTCTCTTCTCCTGACGTGCATAAAAATTCAGTCGTATTCCCTTTCGCAACCGAACTTAAACAAGGGACTTCTCCCCATGTATTCTTACTGAGTATTATCGGAACAACACATAGTCGAGATGCCCAAATTTTATTCCTCAACGATATGTGCAATTATACTCCAATATTTCTAAAGGAGTCAAGTGGCACCGAGCTTATACTATCACTAAGTCCTTAGCACTAATTACAACGGCGAGCTCGATCTCTCCGCTATGCGGTCATACTACATACCTTGACTCACATCATTTAGGTTTCCACACACCAAAATCAATAACTATGAGATGTTCATAATCTCTGAAGTCTCTCACATATTGATGAATAATGACAACTCGACCCTTTTTCAGGTGAGGCATCGTCATATACCCCATTCACTCAAGGCTAAGACTCATATACTTCCTTGTCCACAGCTCTGGTGGTTCATATGGTTTTCGAACATAACACGCTTGTCCTCTCCAAAATTCAAAACTTAACGGAGTTATTATTTCCTCAAATAACTACAAGCTAAAATAAAACGCGTGGCCCTATAACCACACTAGACATCTTTTCAAAAATTCCCTTACTCTAGGCCGCACCGACCGGTTTGGGTATCCCTCCTCTCGGACTTGGTGGGCTCTATTTTGAACACTATCATCCTGGTTCTCATAGTTCTGCTGACCAAAAGGAATGCACTATGGGACTTAATAACCCCGACTTAATCATTAAATCCCCTAATGGTTTCCACTTATGGCTTACACCAGCCCCATTACATTCAGTCTTACTCTTTGACTAAATCCTTAAACTCCCTTAGCTCCGCCCACCCAGGAGAATTTACCTCAACCTTGTAGGAAATACCATATTGTCTTCATATACATAAGTCGTCCAAGAAGAGTTTTACCAAAATTACGAATCATAACTCAAGAGTCCATTCTCTCAAGGGCTCTTTTTCCCTTATACCTATCTCATCAGTACAAGTTCACTTCAAAGGATAAATTTCTCTCTCACGATTGGCCTCTACCAGGCTTTCACGTGAGGGGTTCAGATATTCCCATTCACTTCGCTTCTGAATCATCATTGGAGAACTTTGCAGTTAAACTATACGTAAAGTTCCTCTATTTATATATACGGACCCTCGGTCCGAATGTAGTGACTGGTATCCCCGCCACGTTGCCTCAAAAATTCACTCAAATTTTTCACTTCTGAGTACTTCTACTCCATCCTTAATTCCAAAACCTCTGGACATATTACTTCCATTGGTTAACATGCACAGTCGTCGTTTTATCACATTTTTACGGCTCGTTCTCATCAAATTTCTTCAGACCTACTCCCACTATCACTGCAATGGGCGGTCTAGATTAGCATCCCTTTTTGCTGTCGCGATACTTGGAAAATGCCGGCTATGCCTCAACAACACTTGTAGCATCTACTTCCATTACACAGTAGGAGTGACCTCAATAACAGTCATCTCTCCTATGATTACCATATTTGAACACTCCAGGCTTCATGCTGAGCTCCGCCCTCCTGCAGTCCTTCCAACGCCAATGTTGGTTCTACCTCCATGTTCGACGTACCATGCCCAATCGAACTCGTATATATAAACTACATCTACTAAATAGCAGGAGAACGTAAACCACGTACGTAGAGGAGTACAACAATCCTAAGATAGGGCTCTATATCAATCAAACGATACACTGAAAACGTAGTAAGCCATACAGATCCTATGGACACTAGAACCTGATGCTCTGATACCATCTGTGACACCCTGCCTAAATAAACATCGGGTGATCAGGCCTTTATTAAATTAAAATATGTTTCTCAAATGGTTCATTCTTAGCATCACTGTCGAAAACTTTTTAACTACTAATACCCTAAGTACAATTAGACCGGTGCCAAATTTTATCTTTCTTAAAACAGATAAATCAACCATGCGGAACAAAGTACAAATAATCATGTACTATAATTCAAACAACAAAGTAAAAGTACAACAGAACAAAAGTATTACCGAATAAACCATCGGCTAAAAATCCCAAACAACAATAGAATAACCACTAGTCTGAAACTAACATCTGAGACTAATACCGTACCACAAGTCCATACATAGAATAGTGTGAGATCATGTACTAGATCTGAATGAGAGATATCGTCTAGTCAAAATCCTGTAAGCATCCACTGTGCTACAGCTCCGAGTCTCTGGAATGGAATCATCATACATGGCGTCCCTGTGGCTGGACACCTAAAAGGTTTTGAAAATATTTTATAGCAAGAGTTAGTACTCAAAACATTTTGAAAATATTTAACAAGCGTTTATCACAATATAAAATGCGGTTATTGATTACACATGTTAGGTTCTCGTACACTCTCTTGAGTTAACTCACCCCTCATATTTTGTGCACACCTAACGTTCTACACTTAGTTTATCTAGCCATACCTCCCAAGCTAACTAAAACCAAAGTAGTCAACTGACATATCTGTACCCAAGTTCCAGTACCGCCCATACAGTACAACCCTTTCACTAATATCTCGCGTATGTTAATTAATTCTCAAGTAACATTTCATCTATGTTATTTTTCAAGACTTCTCATTTAGTTTCACTACTAAAATTACTACAATTCTCACAATTGTTGACTTCCCACTTGTGTAATTAAGTTTCGCTACTTGAATTACTAAATAGATTTTCTCTATCTAAAGGTGCATTTCGTAATTAAGTTTCACTACTTAACTTACCAATTCAGTATGTATCTTTAAATACATAATATATATCAATCTACTAATACATAGAAGTAGAATATCATCAAGTATATATGTTTCACACACAATATATACTAAATATCAGTCATTACTATGTTGCCCCTTTTTATACACGTAAAGGACTCTTGGTTCGGAATGATTCATTGACCCCAAGTAAGAACTGGTTCAGAATGATACATCGACCCCAATTATTTATATACACACGTAAATGATTATTGGTTCGGAATGATACATCGACCCCAAGTGAGAGTTGGTTCGGAAATATCCATCGACCCCAACTATTTTAAATATATATATATACACATATCCTGGTTCGGGACTCTTTCATCGCGACACCAGTTCATGGTTTGGTTCGGCATTTCTCATCGACCCCAAACATATGACAACTTTATGTTAGTTCGGAATGTCTCATCGACCCTAACATAATTAATTTAGGTATAAATCTCTCGACCTAAATATCACATAATTCAGTAGGTACACGCCCGACCTATTAATTATATACGTACGTAATATTTTAATCTCATATATTAGCCGTACAACATTCGTTTTACGATTTATCTCATTAATTGCATTTATTTGAGTATTCACATAACTCTAAGGGTCCTAGTTACCCCTTACATATAATTTCAGTAGTTACTACTTACCCTACTAGTCTATTACTTAAATTGAATTTACTTCTCCCCGTAACTCAATTTTCGAAGTCACCGATACTCTACTAAATCGGATTATTCTCCTCGGTCCGTAATCCAAGCCCTACACTCAATGGCCTTATCGGACCTCAACAATATACCTATTGGTCTTATTCTCACTCCCATATAAGTATATTATAAACCCTAGGATACTCATTCATTCCCAAAAATCAACAAAGACATAAACACGAAAGATTCGGGAAAAACAGCTTGCGTCGATCGATCGACTGCTGGGTTCGATCGATCGACATAGTCGATCGATCGATAGTTCGAGATCGATCGATCGATCGAACAGGGACAGACGCAATTCGTCTTCTTCATTAAGATTTTTCCTCCATTAACAAATCTTCAAACTCCATTATAGTCCACCAAACTTTAACCCAATGATCCTAACATATTTTCACATATAGTAGGACAATTTCTAACGTGTCAAATACCTCAAAACTCCAATTCCTTTAAAGAAATAGTTAATTAAACCCACAATTCCTTGAAGCCCTAGTTATGGTGTTCGTCCCATATTTTCATTAAAAATCCAGATTTTATTCCGAAAAATCATCAGGTCTATTCTGAATAATAATCCTCTACATAAGGTAAATCATTCTACATGCGATTCCTATCCCAACATGTATAAATATCATCTTTCTCAAACCAACATAATGATTTAAAAAAAACTATTCAAAAACCCTATACATGGATATTATAACTTTATAATTTTTCCAATAAACCACTTGCCTTATGATCAGTAGGGTCTGATTTCGTGGTTGTTGTTGATGATTGATGATCTTCATCCTTCAATCCTTCTTCCCCAACAAGTTAATAGTGACAATCTCCTTTGAATCTTTCCCAGTTCTTTCTTTTGCCTTAGAAAGTTGTGCCTCTCTTCTCTCTAATGGTATTAGTTTTGTCATGGGTGTTCTAACCCTAATCCCTCTATCATACGGCTGATATAAAGCTCTCAATTTCGTAGGTCTTCATACCCTCTCATGTTAAAAGACCAAAACGCCCCCGAACGGTCTCGATTTAGTCCAAAATTATCCCGGGACTCAACTATTACCCCCGGGTATACTACTTTGACTAATTTGACCCTTTCGGACTCATCTGTGACCTCTAAATTATCATTTGAGTCACTTAAAAATATTACTTGTTCTCACCCCAACACGGTCTACACGCGTTAAGCAACTATTTACCACTCGCACTAAGTAAATATAATGAGGCAATATAAACCGGTATCTATCTCTCGATTAATATACCAAAATTACAATTTTAATTAAAACTCTATAAATTACTACTCTTACTTACTTTAAATTAAGCCGTATTTTCTCATTTAATTCTCCAATTTAATTAAATAAAATATTCAGAAATACGGGGTATTACATGACTCTTAAGGTGTATCTTTGGGGAAAATAAATTGTGGAGTTAGATATTATGTGTTCCTAAAAATGGTGTCGAGACTTCTAAATTATTGTTTGAGAGAAATGTATGCTTTGGGTTTATTGAGTAAAAGTCCACGATTTATTTATTAATGGGTGTTCGGGACGAGCAACACCCAAGGGAATATTTCGGCGGGCGATTATATATAGATAATTGTGCACGTAGAAAATATGATTATATGTCGACTATATTTTTGTAAATCCTAAGAGGCGACTAGGATGGAATTTGGGATATAGGATATATATGATTGAGTGGTTATCCGATATGCCTGTGGACGACTATCGGTATAGGTAATGAGAAACCTACGGGACTAAAATAAGTTGAGGGTCCACTTATTTAATTATTAGGAATTGGTAAATTCGGTGAGTATATAAATCCTTAACAGTGATTAAGGTACAAGTTATATATGAAGTTAGAGAATACTTTTGGGTTTAGTATCGTAAGTGTGCGAATACTTAGATATTATTACGAATGGGAACACTCGGGGTTATTGTCTATCGCTATATGAGATTAGCAATTATAGCCATATGTATATATTGAGAAGTTATATATATATATATATATATATATATATATATATATATATATATACATACGGGAGTTGTTATAGTATATAAATGATATAATTATAAATATATTTGTGTGTGAATGGTATATTTATGTGAAGCATACCCCCTCTAATGCTATCATGGGAAGTTACGCGATGTGGGTGAGGCCCCTGGCTTGAGGAGCAGGGAGAGTTTTGTACCCAGGTCATAGCGTCCATTTTTATATTGCGTGATTTTTATTAAGGGTGTGACGTGGTGGGTATGTTTCATCTCATTTTTCAGGGAGGAACTATGACCACTTCCAATACGTTGTGATTTTGTTTTTACCAAGTCGGTTTGAGAGTCCGGCCGCTGGTACCCAGGATGGTATATGAGTAATTCCCTAGAAGATTATAGCATTGAGAGACTCCATCCTCGAGTTATAGCTCGTGGGATGGTTATTATACTTGTTGTGTATAGTATATTGGCCGTATATGAGGACAAGATATCATATATCTCTATCCAGTGTAAAGAGAAAAATGAATAAGGATTTATTCTCATTCTGGGAGATTTTATCCGGACTTAAATTGTGATTTGTATATTAAAGTGAGTATTATATGTATGGATTATATATATATATATATATATATATATATATATATATATATATATATATATATATATATATATATGCGTTATGTGCCGAGGGTCTAATGGATCTCGACGATCGACATTGCTAGGTAGTAGTGTATCGGGGGGTTCCTGGTTTGGATTTCGCTTCGCGAGACACCCACCCATGAACGTAGCGCAGTGTTGGGACTGGGGAGAAGTTTAGCCCTTAGTACTCGGGTTAATTAGGATTTGTAGGGATTGGGTGGAACGAGTTTAGTTAGGCAGGGTATATTAATTATGTTGTTCTTAGGTATGCGATAGGTGTGCACTATTAGAAGATGGGAGAGGGGTATCTCATGGGAGTGCGATACCAATTTAAATATGAGGTAAAGCATATTTTTAAAATATAGCATTTGTGCCTTTGCAAAATATTTTCACAACCCGGGCTCTGAACCGTTTATCTATTTTTCCTCTCTTTTGCTATATATATATATATATATATATATATATATATATATATATATATATATATATATATATATATATATATATATAGGTGTCCAGACGCAGGGACGCCTAGTTGAAGATTCCTTCGAGTCAGACATTTGTTGCAGTAGTTATGGATGCATGCAGGTTTACTGTCGACGCTTCTATCCTTATAATCTAGATAGGAGGTACTGTAGAAACATTCGGGCCGATAGACCAATTGTGTTCAGTTATTCTTTTACATCATTTTGATTTACGGCTTTTCAATTTGGTTGTATTACGGTAAAATGAGTGCTCGGTTATTTATGTCATTTCAGTTTTGTATATAAAAACTGTATGGATGTTTTATTTGAATGGTTTGTTTAAAAAGATTAGTTGAATAAAATTTTGACGCTAGCCTAATAGGTTATTAGTAATTAAATTGGTTTTCGACAGTGATGCTAAGAATGAACCATATGAGGATCCTGTTTTAAGTTGGTACGGGATTGATCGCCCGATATTTTATTAGGCGGAGTGTCACAATGTTTTAGGAAATTATTCAATATTTTTAATGTTAAATGATTTTTGAGATTTGGTTAACGTATTTTAATTTTAGGAATGTTGTTGAAACAATAAATTTAATATGAAAGTATGGTGTGAAAAAGTAATGTAAATTAATGATATATAATGGATGGGACTTTGGAATTGTGACTATGGTATTTTTGTAATTTAGATGTTATTGGTGAAATTAATAATAAAATAAAAGAAGAGGATATTAATTAAAGAGTTTTATATAGTTGTCTTTAGACTTATTTATTGTAATATTTGATATGTTGGCTTTGAACTATATGATGTTGGGTTTTACATTAAGTTGTTAGGATATGTGGTTTGTAGGTAGATCACAATTATTGTTGTTGGAATTTATTCGTTAGCTTGAGAAATTGAGGAGAAATGAAATATTATTAGATAATTAAATGTGTAATATCGCTAGCCCAAGATTTGTAACAATATACACCTATATGAGTCATAACTTATAGTATTGGGGTGATGGTTAGGGTTAGACTCCTTAGAATGTAAAACGACGGGTCTGGAATTTTTTTTCTCTCTAAGAAAATGTAATCTAGACAAATGTGTATCTAAAGCATTTATTGTTTTGAATTATATTTATAAGATGTCATATACATGGAGATTACACTATGTGGAGTAGTGTATATAGTCTAGGTTTGAGACTAAAAAATAGTACTTTGACAAATGGGTGATTCTTTTGTATAGGTCAAGGAGATACATATTATTTTGACATTCTCAGGTATGATACTATGAAGTACATGTTTCTTTGTTATTCTTGGGAATGGGACTAGAGGATGTATGTTGTTTTGTGATTCTTGAGTATGAGACAATGGGATATGGGTTTTATTTAACACTCTTAGGTATGAGACTAGGCAATACGAGTTGTTTTTTTATCTCTCAGTATTTTAATGGAGGTTGTTTACTTGGAATACTCTTATACCAATACACAAGAGAAAAAGTGAATAATTACGATTATACACCACAATTTATGTTTTGTGATTAGTACTTAGGAGATAATGGGTACTATAGTGATTTGAGATTATGTGGAAGTCATTGTATGTGCGAAGTACAAAGTCGTTGACTATGGTGTGTTCGTATATAAGGAACTTATATCGTATGTTTACTTTCATAAAAAAATATGTGGGAAATACCATTAGTGTGAGTATAGTGTTAACTGTATATGGTGTGTTTATATGTCTCGGACTTATTTACTATTGTATGTGCTTATCTAGTGTTGGTTTGATATGGTGAATCTGTATGTGAAGTACGTATACTAACACGATATAATGCTTTGGAAATTATTATGGATGCATTAATGTATGAGTGAGTCATGGTATAGTCAGGCATGTTATATTGGTGTTGGATTACATGGATAACATAGATATGTATGTTGGGATAAAGCATTGCATGTGCAGGGTCATGAGTTCGACAAAATGACTATTGTCATGTGGTTAGTTATTTTTTATATAATTATAGTGGTGGTACACCTTTGTATGTGCGGGGATTATGTGGGGAACTGGCTACATATCATTGTGTAATTAAGAGAAATATGTTATTAATGACATATAAAAGTAGAAATATGTTAATAGTAGGTGAAAACCCGCGTGATGCACGGGTTCAACATTATTGAATGCACAATAAATGAAGCTAAATGAGGAATTGAAAGTAGATTAAAAATTAAGGAATATAGTGTAAATATAGAGTAGTAGTGTTAATTAAACAATATGTAGAAATGCTAAAAAACGTTGTCAAAGATTCACATAGAGCGAGACGATAAAGTAGAATTAAAATATGGTACTAGAGGGTCTCAGGAACATAAATCAATAGCATCCCTTTTTCCCTTCATCAATGTTTCTATAAATAATGAAAAATATATGTTAAAAATATTAGAATGGTGCATGGTAAACTTGAACAGGTGGTTAGTATATAATAAATTAAAATTAGCTTTCCGCACGCTTCTTTTTAGATATATGTTCGATATCAACGTTAGTGGAAGGAATTGATTAATGTTATGTAGGAGATAATAGAGTAGTTGGAATTCCCAGGAAGTTGATTTGATTGTCTCTGGTAATGATAGGATGTTGATTGGGAGTGAATGGACATTTTTCCTTTTATGTAAATTAGATAGGGTCAGAGTAAGGGGGAAAATGTAGTAGATATATTTGGAATATTATGTGTATAATAACTTTTTATCGATGTTGATACTCTTTGAATTATCTTCAGTTAAGGAATCTTGATAAATGATTGAAATTGTGTAGTTTTCGTAACCACGAACTAAATTGTAGTTATTGAGCTTGAGACAGAATCTGTGGGAGGTACAGAGGATCCTTGTGATTGTAAGTGGAATTGGATCTTCTATAAACTTAAGAAAATAGTGAAGGTAGTACGTGTGAGTAAGAATTGTATAAGACGAATGTTGTCAGAGAAAATTATAAATGAATAGGAAGAACTTATGCAAACATCCCGATTAACTTGTGCAAGCTTAGAACATGGGACTTTGATTAAAGATTATCTTTTTTATTGAATAGGACAAATGTTGGGCCAGAAATTTCACCCTTGACGTTGCTTTGCAGTTTGTACCTCTTTATTGAGGATTGTAGTTTGTTATAAATTGTGACGTTGAATAGTAAAGAAAAATGAGTTGTAAGAATACAATAACTTCGAGAAGGAATTAGATTTATAGGATAAGAAATTGCTATTATGTTTTAGTTTCTTGTTGCATATAATAACATGTATTTTTGAAAAATTTTATTTTAATTATGGGATTAATTAATTTAAATGGGAAATTTATTTCTAATTAATCCAGATTTAATTAAATAATCACTAACATGATGAGAGTTAGTATTTATTGATGAGAATTATGTTGAATGTTACTTAGTGAGTAAAGTAATATATTAAAGTTATCGTGTGTGAAAAATACGACAGTTATGGAAATTAAGTTGGGACGTGCGTGCCAGTCGTGTCGGGATTTAATTAATGAAAATAAAAGAAAATTATTTATAAGTCACTCAAATTGTCACTTAAAGTGTGCCATTGTGTCCGGAAGGGTCGAGATAGTTGGAAAATTCAACCCGGGGGTTTAGTTTGGGTTCTGGGGAAGTTTTAGGCCGAAAGGGCATTTTGGTAATTTGTATTTTTGGAGTAAAATAGAGGACAAAAATTGGAGAAATTAAAGGTATCCTACATGGGTTATAATAGGTTATCATCCATGAGAAACAGTGAGACACAGAGAGAGACCGAAAAGGGGAGAAGAGGAAGAGAAGTTCTAAGGAAGAGCCACCACGAGTGTACCTTTTTCACCACCGAGACCACCATCGTGTAGAATTGAGAACGGCGGTTTCAACCACGCCAACAACACCAAAGGACCATACCAACTTTTGTAAGACAAGTGTTTAAATCTTGCTTTCTTTTAGCTCTAAATATGTTCTTGTTAGTGTACGTAGTGACCCCCCTTGAATTACATATAAATTGATGAAAAATTTATGATTAAAGGATATATTAGGACTGATTTAACATAGAGATTAATTGTTCATGTAGTGAGTAGAATAATCTCGAATTTATGATAATTATTGATGATTAAATATGGGATTAGAAGGTTTAATTTGAAAGTTTATGAATTCGGGTTCTACGAATCTGAATTTGAGGATTTTGGAATTAAGGGATAATTATTCAAGATTTAATTCTTTTAGGATATTAGAAATCATTCCTTTTTGTGGAAATATAGATTGGAATTGATCGGGGGAAATTTAGGACTGAAGTATAGAGGTTTTTAGGGTGTTAATGAATGCAAAATGCAACAGTTATAGCTTAGGGACGAAACAGTGTATTCTTGTTCAAACGAGATTGGGTCTCGCTCAAACGAGGAATCTTGTCACGCAATGATTCCGTTGTAATGACGTGCTATCTCATTCAAATGAGATAGTTTCTAGTTTGAACGACATTCTGGTTCCTAGGAAATTTGTTCTATTTCAAATTTGGGTGGCATATTCATCTAAGAGTGATGACTAGCAGTATGAACTGGATTTCAGGGTAGTGCTGGATTATTGGGAAATAAATTGGGTATAATATGTTATGATAATTGGAGCGATGAGCCATCCTTGGAAGTTACGAGGGAGATAGTATTCGTAATTTAGTAAGTAGAATGCAAGTAGTAAAGAGAGTAATACTACATATAATATAAAATTTGGATTATGTGTATACCTAATGAACTTCATAGGTTTCCTGAATGCCTATAGTGATATTTATTGTGCGTATGACATTCTTATCTTGAGGAGCCTTCGGGGGGATATTTGACTTGTGCCTCAGAACATGGAACCTAGGTACGGACTATCTGTGAGAATGATAATGATAACGGTCATATGGGTGCGTAGCTATGTGCGTATCCCATAGGCTTGGAACTATGTTCGCCTCCAATATGCGTGTTTTGTAATTTATGGTTCGTTGGAGATTCCTAACCCATTGTCCTTATTCAATGTGATATGTACTGGGACTTAATAGCAGAGTATGAGGTCACAATAGCTGATCCTAGAGGTGCCTTTTAAGTGTGTGTGTGTGCGTGTGTGTGTGTGTATATATATATATATATATATATATATATACACCTGTAATGTTACTCATTGTGTGATAGTATGTGAATAAGAAATATAATGAAAATTCATGAATAACTTAAGTAGATGAATACTTAACTTGATTTATGAATACTTCCCAAATTGAGATAATAGTTATTAAAACATTAAACATGGTATTGCCTGCGAAATACGGGTTGGTATTACGGGTAGTAATAGGATGGATTATGTATGTAGTCTAGTTAGGCATAATAGAATAATTAGAATGGGTTTAGTGGTGCGTTAGGCATGCACATTAGTTGAGATGTGAGAATCTCAAGTGAGTGCTCGAAAAGCTAGCATGCACATAATATTTTGCTTTACTGCAATTTTTAAATACTTGCTAAAAAAATTAAACACTTTACACTCGGGTTGGGACCCGTTTATTGCAAATGTCTTTCCTTTTGTCAAATTATTTAGGTCCCTAGCCATAGGGACACCAAGCATAGGAGCTCCATTCATTTGACATGTTGTAGCTGCTTTGGAAGTTAAAGTCTCGATAGTAGACGCCTCCATGATTAATATTTCTTCATCTTGAGTTATTTACTTCAGTTAGGGCATGTTGCCCCTTTTCAATTTAGACATTCAGATATTGTGGATTTAGTCATTTTACTCATTTCCGTTGTTGGATTATTTTGTTAGATTACTGTATTTAGTATTTAGGCTGGAAGTGTTCACTCCAATCACATTTATTATTCCGTTTATTTTATTTCATATGAGATTGTCTTGAATGGTAAATGTTTAGTTATTCATTAATTTCGTTTAAATTAATTAAAAGATAAAATTTTCGAATCAACCGTTTTAAATATTAAGTGGTTAGTGTTAATAATAAAGTTTGCAATAGTGATGCACAATCTGAACCAACTGGATATTCTGATTAAATTTACTAAAGGACTAATCACCTGGTATTTAATTAGGCGGGATGACACAGGTGGTATCAGAGCATTAGGTTCTAGATTCCTTTAGGATATCTATGACTTATTATGCTTCCAGCGTAGAATTCTTTTATATAGAGCCCTATATTTAGGACTACTGTATTCATTAATTACGCATTTTATGTCTTCATCTATTTGAGATATTTACTGTGGACTTCTAAATGTTCTATCTCATTTTACAAGCCTCCTAGATGTGCGTAACGAGTTCCTAAGAATGCCCAGCCCGAGCCCCCGCCAACTCCGACCCAGGGCACGATGAATGCTGTCGAGGTTACCGCTATTGTAGCATAGGCGGTAAATTCAGCTTTGACTGTTGTACAGCAGGCCCCACCCCAGGAACTGGAGGTGGCCCCAACACCAGCTCACACATTCCCTTCTGCTTGGGAGCGAGTCAGAGATGCCTCTGGAGTTTGTAGGGAGTTCAGATGTTGTAGTAGCAAACTGGTAGAAGAAGGACATCTAGTGGCACTTGAGGACGTACGGGTGCACTGAGGTCCAGAAGCAGATAATAGCTACTTTTAAGCTTGTGGGAGCGGTACTGCAATGGTGGGAGTCTATTACCACTACTGAGGAGAGAGATAGGATGACTATTTAGGACTTCCGGGTGCAGTTCGACCGCAAATATTTTCCTTCCGCTGTTCACACTAGGATGAGGTGAAAATTACTGGATCTCACCCATGAGGGGAATATATCTGCGAAGTATGAGGATGAGTTTACGATATTGATTAATCTGGTGCTATATGAGGTATCTAATAGGGGGAAGAAAATTCATATGCTTATGGAAGACTTGACTTGGACGATTCGTCAGCACCTTTTGGGAAATCTTTCATTCGGTACATATACTGATGTACTTAACACTTCCCTACTACACCTCCAGGATCACCTCTTCCATCTAAAGGGAAGAAAACGAGTGGGGGAGTACATCTAATAAGGCAGGACATGAGGTAATGGTGTCAATAGGTCACAACCAGCTCAGGGTTAGTAGAGACATGGCGAGCAGAGTTCCCATCAAGGGACCCTGCTAAGAGGTTTAGATCATGTGACTACAGGCAGGGACATGGAGGTTTTAGATAGAGACATCAGAGCTTGTCTAGCTAGTAGGGTCAGCAGCCTTTTGAGAAGGGCTAGCAGGTCCAAGGGATGGGTGGTAATGGCCATCAGGGCTGAGGGTAGTTGGGTCAGAAGGGAGGAAACTTTCCAGGGAGATTCTTTATTTATGACAACACTAGCCACAAACGTCAGGATTTTTTGTAGAGGGGTAGAGCCCCGCAACAACAACAGGAGCTCATCATGATCCCCAACGACCAATATTTCCATCCCCCTCCCACCATCACCGCAGATACTAGCTTTCCCATCAATTTCAATCTAGTAGAGAAAACTACATTATGGGCATGTCTAGAACATCCGCTAGGCCGCATTTCCCCATGCTCCACCCGCGGTTGAGGGTACGTTTTTTATCCAGGGGACTTTGGGGAAGATATTATTTGACACGGGGGCTTCACACCTTTTCATTGCCACTAATTTTGCACATGCCATGGCATTATTAGACACGGTAGAGAGAACAGTTACTAGTGTAGATTCACCATTGGGATATGGGTCATTGATATTCTTTATATATCAGAGTGGGCATAGAGATTTGGAGATTGATCTTATCGGCCGATATGATTGTCTTAGATATGCACGAGTATGATGCTATTATCGGGATGGATTGGCTAGTTATGTATAGGGAAATTATTGACTACTATAGTCTTAGTATTGTGTTCGACATACCAGGTCAGGATATGTTTTGGTGGTGATGCCTCGCCCGGAGGGGGTTTCGTCCACCCATTTATATTATATAGAGGAGGAGACTTCTAAGGGTGTGGTGGTACCACTTGATTCAATTATGGTTGTTCATGAGTTCGTTGATGTATTTTAGGAAATACCAGTGCTACCACTTGGCAGAGAGATAAAGCTTATGGTAGATTTATTTCCAGTCACCTGACTGATAGCCCGTGGACCTTACCGTATTGCATCGGCAGAGATGAGGGAGCTACGAGATAAGATCGAGAATTTTTTGGGTCAGGGCTTCATTCGCAAGAGTACCTCACCTTGGTGTGCTCCCATACTATTCGTAAAGAGGATATATGGGTCGTTACAGTTTTATGTGGACTACTGAGAGTTGAATAAGGTCACGATACAGAATAACTATCTATTTCCCTGAATCCATGACCTATTCGACCAGTTGAGTGGTGCTTTCTATTTCTCGAAGATAGACTTAAGGTCGGGATACCATCAGTTACGTATCAAAGATCAGGACGTTCCTAAGAATGCCTTCTTGACAAGATATGGATCATACGAGTTCCGGCTTATGCAATTTGGGCTAACCAATGCACTGACCATATTTATGGACTTAATGAATAGGGTGTTCAGAGAGTTCTTAGATCAGTTTTTCATTGTTTTCATTGATGACGTACTGATTTATTCCCGGGATGAAGAGGAGAATGCCGAGCATTTGAGGCTGGTTTTGGAGACACTACGTGAGCACGGGTTGTGAGGGAGTGGGGATAGCCCATAATGCCGACAAACATACGTAGTTTCTTAGGGATGGTCGGATACTACAGGAAGTTTATTCGGGGATTCTAGAAGATAGAGGGTTGATAAACAAATTTGACTCGCAAAAGGGTTCCATTTATATGGGATGATGCTTACCAGTTGGCTTTTGATGATCTCAAAGACAAGTTTACATTAGCAACAGTTCTAGCACTACCCAGGTGGGGGGTGGGGTGAAATACCTGGTTTATACTGATATGTCCTTACTAGAACTTGGGGGTTTTCTTCAGTAGGAGGATAATGCTATAGCGTATGCTTACTATAAGCTTAAGCCTCACGAGAGGAGTTACCCCACCCACAACTAGGATTTAACGGTAGTCGTGATTGCATTTCGGGTATGGAGACATTATCTCTTGGGGGAGAAATTTTACCTATTCACATATCATAAGTCAATGCAGTAACTGTTCATGTAGCGGGAATTGAATATGCTTCAGGATAGGTGCCTTCAATGTGTGAAGGACTATCAATTCAACATCCAGTACCACCCGAGGAAGGCTAATGTGGTGGCAGACGCATTGAGTCGTAGGCCAGCAGGTGAGGTGGCCGAGATGTGTAACACGAAATGGAAGGAACTGGGACATCATGATGTGATTGCTCGCTCATTAATGTAAGTGATGATGGTTACACCCGAGATCGTTACTAGGGTGATACAGGTTCAGGCAGCAGACTCGTTCTATCAAGATCGGAATGTACAACTTCTAGCTGGGGGGCAGAGTTGTATTTTGTGATCTCAAATGGGGGCTTACGCTTTAATGGCAGATTAATAGTTCCAGATGGGGAGGAGTTACAACATGCGGTGATGGTGGAGTCGCATGCTTCATAATTTTTTGGAACATCTCGAAAGGGATAAGTGTATCGAGATATGAGGCGATAGTACTGGTGGAGTGAAATGAAGAAGGACATCGCCGAGTTTGTTACGAAATTTTACCCTTATCGTTTGGTAAAAGTGGACCACCAGAGACCTCCAAGGCTCCTATAGCCATTAGAGATCCCTATATGTAAATGGGAGAGCATTTTCATGGATTTCATCACAGGGATGGCTACATCGCAGAGGGGTCATGATCCAATTTGGGTGATTTTGGATCATTTGACCAAGGCAGCTCCTTTTTAGCCAGTCCGAACAGACTATACTACAGGCTAGTATGCTCGGAAGTTCATTGCTGATATAGGGAGACTCTGCAGGGTGCCCCTTGATATTGTGTCCGACCCGGATAGATTTTTGTGTCAAGATTTTGGTAGAGCTTCCAGGAGGCCCTGGGTACAGAGTTATGATTGAGTTCGGCCTATCACCCAGAAATGGATGGGCAAATAGAGCGAACAAATCCGGTGTTAGAGGATATTTTTCTAATGTGTATCCTTGATTTTGGCGGTAGTTGGGAGCATCACCTGCCATTAGTGGATATTGCTTATAATAACCCCTACCAGTTTACTATTAGCATGGATCCAATTGAGGCGTTATATGGTATACCTTATCGTTCTACCGCATGTTGGCTTGAGGTGGGGGACAATAAGTTACTTAGGCCAGAGGGGATCCAGGACACCTCGGCTAAGATTGAATTGATTTGGAGCCGTATTCAGGTTGCTCAGGAGAGACAGAAGGGCCACCCTGATGCCAAGAGATTCTTTAGTGAGTTCAGTGTGGGGAATCATGTATTATTATGAGTATCTCCTATGAAGGGGATAATAAGGTTTGGGAAAAAAGGAAGTTGGCGCCGAGGTACATAGGTCCATTCCCTATTATTGAGCGGATTGGGCCAGTAGCTTACAGGTGTGGGTTACTGGAGCACTTGCATAGGATTCATGACGTGTTCCATATTTCTTCATTGAGGAGATATCTTCAGGATGACTTGGCCCACATTCATACTGCTTTAGAGGATATTGACCTACAACCTGATAGTTCCTATGAGGGGGCCAATTAATATCCTAGACCATATCGAGAGGAATTTGAGGTTAAAGGTAGTGTCGTTAGTACGTGTTCAGGGGCGACATCATAATGTCGAGGAATCTACCTGGGAGTGCGAGGATGAGATGCGCGACAAATATCCATAGTTGTTCCTACCAAGTATACTTTTATTTTTACTCTTTTTCGAATTTCGGGACAAAATTCCGTTATTAGGGGGGAACAATGTAATACCCCGTATTTTTGAAAGATTTTATTTTAATTATGGGATTAATTAATTCAAATAGGAAATTTATTTATAATTAAATCAGATTTACTTAAATAATTACTAACGTGATGAGAGTTAGTATTTATTGGTGAGAATTATGTCAAATATTACTTAGTGAGTAAACTAATATATGATTATGAAAATATTAAAGTTTTTGTGAGTGAAAAATACGACAGTTATGAAAATTATGTTGGGACGCGCGTGTGAGTTGTGTCGGGATTTAATTAATGAAAATAAAAGTAAATTATTTATAAGTCACTCAAATTATTTTTTAGAGTGTGTCATTATGTCCGGAAGGGTCGAGATAGTCAGAAAAGTCTACCCGGGGGTTTAGTTTGGGTTCTAGGGTAGTTTTAGGCCGAACCGGCATCCCGGGAGTGCTTTTTGGAAATTTGTAATTTTGGAGTAAAATAAAGGATGAAAATTAGCGGAAAAAAAGGTATCCTATGTGGTTTAGAACATTTACCATCCATGAGAAATAGTGAGACACAGAGAGATACCAAAAAGGGGAGAAGAGGTAGAGAAGTTATTGGAAGAGCCACCACGAGTGCACCTTTTCCACCACCGAGACCACTTTCGTGTAGATCGGAGAATGAAGGTCGAAACCATACCAAAAATATCAAAGGATCAGGTCGTCTTTCATAAGGTAAGTGTTTAAATCTTTCTTTCTTTTAGCATTAAATATGTTCATGTTAGTGTAGGTATTGAACCCCCTTGAATTACATATAAATTGATGAAAAATTTATGACTAAAGGATATTAGGAATGTTTTGACATGGAGATTCATTGTTCATGTCGTGAGTAGAATAGCCTCAAATTTATGATTATTATTGATGATTAAATCTGGTATTAGAAGGTTTAATTTGAAAGTTTATGAATTAGGGTTTTATGAATCTGAATTTGCGAATTTTCGAATTAAGGGTTAATTATTCAAGATTTAATGCTTTTAGGTTATTAGAAATCATTCCTTCGTGTGGAAATATAGATTGGAATTGATCGGGGGAAATTTGGGACTTAACTGTAGAGTCTTTTAGGGTGTTAATGGATGGAAAATGCAACAGTTAGAGGTTGGGGACAAAACAGTATATTCTCTATCAAACGGGATTGGGTCTTGCTAGAATGAGGAATACTGTCGTGCGACGACATCGTTTTAATGACGTGTTATCTCGTACAAACGAGATAGCTTCTTGTTCGAACAACAATCTGATTTTTAGGAAATTTCTTTTATTTTAAATATGGGTGGCATATTCATCTAAGAGTGATGATTAGTAGTGTGAATTGGATTTCACGATAGTGTAGGAATATTGGGAAATAAATTGGGTATAATACGTTGTCATAATTTGATCGACGAGCTATCCCCGAAAATTACAAGTGAGAGAGTATTCATAATTTAGTGCATAGAATGCAAGTAGTAATGAAAGTAATACTATGTATAATTTAAATATTTGGGTTGTGTGTATACCTAATGAACTTGATAGGTTACGTGAATGCCTATAATAATATTTATTGTGTGTATGACATACCTACCATTCTTGCTATCACGGGAGGTTTTAAAAAAGGGGACAATCTTGTCTTGAGGAGCCTTCGGGGGGATATTTGACTTTTGCCTCAGAGCATGGAGCCTACGTATGGTCTATCTATGAGAATGATAGTAATGACGGTCATACGGGTGCGTATGTATATACTTAGCCCATATACATGGAACTATGTCTGCCCTTAATTTGTGTGTTTTGTAATTTATGGTTCATGGGAGATTCTGAACCCATTGTCCATATTCAGTGCGAGATGTACTGGGACATGATAGCTGAGTATGAGGGCACAGTAGCTGAGCATAGAGGTGCCTTTTGAATATATATATATATATATATATATATATATATATATATATATATATATATATATATATATATATATATATAAAGAGAGAGAGAGAGAGAGAGAGAGAGAGAGAGAGGAAGGCTCACCTACATCATGCACTATACATCACATCGTACACCATACCTAATTCTAGGCCCTAAAAACCTTTTTTTTTAATTTTATACTTTTCCTTGGAAATTAACCATCCAATCAACCCATATGCATGAAATTAGGTCAAAATACATTTTGAAGCATTTTTAAAACTTTCACAAAAAACTACTGGTGCAGACCCTTATAAATAAGGCACTTTTAGAAGTTCTTTGTGAATTTTTTAAAAAAAGCTACAAAATGTATTTTGACCTAATTTTTTGCATATGAGTTTATTGTAAGGTTAATTTCAAGGGGAAAATATAAAATTTGAAAAAAAAAAGTTTTTTATGGCTTAGAATTATGTGTGATGCACGGGGGACGTATAAAGCATGATGTACTATAGCCTGACTCTCTCTCTCTCTCTCTCTCTATCTCTCTCTCTCTATATATATATATATATATATATATATATATATATATATATATATATATATATATATACTAGGGTATGCCCGTGCCTGAAGGCATGATGCTAATTTTCGAAAGTCTACGTCATTGATAGGACCAAACGTCGTATTTAGTTCGCAACAAATAAATAATTTTTTTAAATTACTTATGGTACGAACCTATTTGTTTAACCAAATTGGGTTAAAATTCCTTTGTTTATGAGACAATTCACCATGTTTAAGAACAAAAATACCATATGTTTCAGTTCCCCGTCTATTAACAAAAATACCATACGGTCTAGCGTATTGCTCTCTAGGCACGAAGAAATTTTTCCAAAGTATTAAGTCCCATATAATTTAAGTCGAAGTTTTAAAAAACATTGGATAGAATTTAAATTTCTTTTATTTATTGGACTACCCACCCTGTTTGAGAAAAAAAAATACACCAACAAAACAAATATTCTGTAATAACAATACTAATTGTCTATCCTAAACATCTTATGGGACAACATTAGTTAACTATAAAAACATAGAATCGTTTTGCAACCTTGTAACCAATACCAACAACTAAGATAACATAACCTATTTAATTACAAAGGCCAACAAAAGAAGATTAACTATTATAATTGAATCATAAATAGTTATGCAAAGACCAAATGGAAGAACAACTTTTAAACTAAAACCATTTTTGAAGATCTCATCCTTATTGAAGTTATTTGATTCTTAATTCTTTGTTTAAACAACCTCCCAAATGGAAGAAAAACTATTATAATGACCATTGTTATCAATATGAGAGTATAAATGTTAAAGAGTTTTAAAATCTACAAAAAATGGAATGTTCAAATACTTGCATAGATAAATGCACAATCTGACTATAAATAAACAAACATTATTTAAAGCGCAAATGTAGCCACTGTAAACGTTTAAGTACTCTATGATTCTTGGAAAAAGAAACACTTTTTGTAACTTCTAATCATAAATTCAAATGCATTTTGTAACCAAATACAACCATATTTCTTGTCAATTAACCCCAACCTAATAAATTGTAAAACTTCCAAATAGTTCAACAACTATAATAGATTATACAAACATTTATCATAGATATTATATTAGACCAATAAAGAAATGCATTACAATTCAAAGCTGAAAAGTAACATCAATTCAGACTTCTAATCATATATTCAAACGCTTTTTTAACCAAATTCAACCATATTTTATGGCAATTCACCCCAAATTGATAAATTTTAAAACTTCAAAACAATTCAACAACTCTAATATATTATACAAAACATTATAATAGTTATCATATTAGACAAATAAAGCAATCCAATAAAATTGTAGAAAAAGGGAACAAAATCAAGTAAAAGGCCACACAACACCAAATACTAAACAGATCTCCATATGAAAGCTAGAAATTAAAATTCTTACATTCTTGTGTTCACATTAGAGTTGGAAATTAAAGTCTTAATGCAGTGTACTTATTTTCATATTTCTTGCAGCGTACTTTTTTAGTACTTGCTTTGACTGCTATTGGTAAAGAGGTAATGCAGCATATTTGTGACTAGGAGATCGTTCCATGACTGGGAGTTTGATCGTTTCCTGCAGGATGAGGCTCAAAGCTTGAACTCTAATTTAAGGACATCGTTCCATGTCTGGGAGTTTGATCCTACTAGCAACTTAAGGAAAGCCTTCCATGACTAAATGATGCTCCGTATACCGTTTCTACCTGGCATCCCAAAGCATCCTGACATCCCAAAGAACATTATTTGAAACTACATTTCCTAATAAACCAAAGAATAAAACATAGACTTAAAGTTTTCAATGATGAGAAGTTGATTATATCTTTTTGAACATCTAAATTAAAAAAATTGAAAAAATATTGTAAAAGTCATACCAATTAATTATGTACACACTTCAAAAGTCATTATGGTTTTTTATCATTTAAGAAAGGATACCTTTCTTAACGTCTTCTTATAAGTTTGATGGGTTGCAGTTGTGCAAAAGTCACACTTCGATTAAGATCAAAGGATAAAGAAGCCAAATCGAATTCTAAGAATAAGGGTACCTGCAAGATATTACTCATCAAGTTTTTTTAAATTCATATAGTAAATTAATAGATATATAAGAAGTATTAACAAATAGGAGTACACATTAGAACATACACAGAATATGAGAAAAAAATGAATTGGTGTACCCATTGTATACTTTTACCATTAGAGATCTGTTGACCCAAACATCTAATTTAATCAAATTAAACTTAAGCAGAAACTTTAAACTCACAAATATGAAAATTGGTCAACCGAATTAAAATCATACAAAATAATGTGGATAACATGGGCGTAATCTCGTCAACCTGGGTTTCTTTTCCAGTAGGAATAACACCATCATCATTGATAATAGTAACAATAACAGCAGCAATAACCTTCTATCTTCAAGATTGCGAATTCTAATCTCATTCACTAACGGATCTGGCAATGATACCCCTACAGGAACTGTAATTCACTATAATGCCACATAGATGTATTTACGGAGAAAAAATTAACATGTGGAAAAATATAAATACACCAACTTAACTTAGAAAATAATAATGCATTTGTCTATGAACAATTATATAAAAATAAAAATCAATACAGCTGGCCAAAAAGTTCCTTTACAACAAATAGGGCCTCGGTAGTAGACGCCTCTTTGATTATGATTTATTCATCTTGATTTATTTACTTTAGTTAGGGCAGGTTGCCCCTTTTCTATTTAGACATTCAAAGATTATGGATTTAGTCATTTTACTCCTTCAATTATTGGATTATTTTGTTGGATTATGGTATTTAGTATTTAGGCTAGAAGTGTTCACTCCATTCACATTTATCATTCCATTTATTTTATTTCATATGAGATTCTTTTGAATGGTGAATGTTTAGTTATTCGTTAATTTGGTTTGTATTAATTCAAACATAAAATTTTGACATCAGCCATGTTAAATATTAGGTGGTTAGTGTTAATAATAAGGTTTGCGATAGTGATGCACATTTTGAACCAACTGGATATTCTCATTTAATTTAATAAAGGACTAATCACTCACTATTTAATTAGGCAGGGTGTCATATTGCAATGGTTGCATGCTGGATAATACCAGCCAACATCTTATTATACACTATTGGTTCTTGCTTGGAAAATTTCATATACAACATGTGAAATGTATATTACTTGAAGATATTGAAAGAGATTTAGGAAGTTTATATTTCTAATAGGATACCTCATCTGGAAAGTTGGAACAAAGAGCTAAGATATATTCAATTGATATAAAATCTCCTTCATTTTAAAGCTTTTAAATGCCACACATTGTTGGATTAGTTACAAGAAAGAATGATGGTTGTTCATTATGAAGTCTGTATGAATTAAATAAAAGTTGGTAAAGTTCGAAGAAATGATTGATGATGAAATTGATGGTGGAAATAATGTGAAAATGGAAATTAATAGAATAAATAATTGGTTAATGAAAAATGAATAACTTAATAGTGATGTAAATTAGGTATTTAATAATTTTATGGTTATGCATTAGGAAAAATGGCATTAGGCAAACCAAATGTTTCGTAGGCTATTTTCTTAGAGATTTTCTTATTATGAATAAGGGTTTGTTTGTGCCTAAAATTGGATGTAATCATTCGTATTTTAAAACATGTGTTTTGTTGAAACTAAAAAACGAAAACATTGTCACTACATCAACTAGCTATATACACAATGATTAGTTATTTAGATAGAAAAATATGCCCAACCAAAACTTAATTTCCATTCATGAAAAGCACAATCACTTTTCATTGCAATTATCAAAAGGATAAATGCAAACATTATTAGAAGTCATCGATAAGAAAAGAAATATATTCATTTGAGGCAACTGTTATTTATGGTGAAGTTAAAATTCGAAGTGCTCAATTAAAATTCGTAACTTGTAATAGTATAAAAACATAGTTTGAGGGCTATTACTGATGCATCAACAAGTGATTTTGTGATGTTAAATATATTAATTCCTAACGTAAAACCAATATAGTTGAACTTGTGTAATGTTCATATATACCGCTGCCATAAACCTCCACACTCAGCACCCTCTACCCCTATGCGCCCATAGCCCACCTGCCATCCATTAACCTTTAACCGCTGCTAAAACCCATCCTCTCACTATAATTCCTCAACCCAAAATCCATCCACAACATCTAGACCTACTGCCCCAACCTAAAAACCAACACCCATATCCGTTGCTATATGTGAAAATTACTGAGAATTTTATTAAAAATGGAATTTAGTCCCGAAGTCAAATGTATTTGGTTCATCAACTATGTATATCCCTATTGTACTGTGGTTTGAGGCCTATTTAGTCAATAATTTGCATGTGGGGTTTGTTTAAATAATGATATTATTTAATTACAAAGTAGTGCCATTTTATGTGTACAATTAGCCCCAATTTGTAGGAGATTAAGGTAATATCTAGTAGGCAAGTTAAATTTTTTAAAGATTTTCTAAATTTTTATTTGAATTGTTAACCAGTAATAACATTTTACTTCAGATATTGATTGAATGTGATTGTTTTCTTATTTTCTATTTTTTATTTATAAGACGTCTTATAGTTCCCCTTAAATTGATTAGATTAGTCTAGCAAGAATTCCACGATAATGGACACAACAAACACATAATTAACCTTCAATTGAGACACAAAGTTGTTTAAATTTCATTTATGTGTTAAGATATTTTTGTGAAGAAACTGTATATTGTTGGTGTTATTCTCATCACATTGCAGCTTGTTGAATGTGTTTTAAATGGAATGTGTTTGTGAACAAAGTTATGTCACAACATGTTGTGTTATATAAACTCTTTGCATGATGAAATGCCACCCAAACTCGCTATCATCCCACCCAACCATGCGAATCAACCATTTATAAATAATTATCTTAAGTAAAAAAAAGTGAGGTTTTTGTTAATTTATTTTAGGAGCGCCAATTAGTGTTATGGTTTGTGACATATGTGTGGCACGAGGAAGCAGATAATTTAGTTAGGTTCAATAATTTACTTGTAAATGAATATAAATGAAGAGTACAAAACATATCCCTTAGTGGAACTATATTAATGAATATCTGAATCAAGTAGTTATAAAATTAATTATATAACAGTTGTGATGAAGAATTTTTTTATAGTTTTTTGGTACAATTTAAGTTGCATAGGTTATGAATTCAAAGATTTATGAATTTTATTTATTGTGTGATTGATTATGTTCTTGTAGTTGAAATGTAGTTATAGATTACATGTATGACAAAATATGAAAAGTTTATAAGGATTCTAGACATAGTGTAGTTTCCAGCGCGCTGACTCCTTCAACGGAAACTGGAGCTAAGAATGCTTATTCCTTGTTCACATTCGACCATGAGTTCAGAGTTGACAAGAGAGAGGGCGTACTTTGATTATGATTGATAGGCGGACTTCACTACCTTTGAGCTAACAGCCAAGAAAAGTTCACATTCAACTTCCTTACCTAAAAAAACAAAACCATGATCAGAGTGCCCTATAATGATAGGGAGGAATCGGAGTTTCTTCTCATTTTATCATTACCGTAGATTGCTAGTGTTATGAATGTTATGAGCGAAATTCAATTTTTTTATGCAACAAATATATTGCAAATACGAGTATCATAAAGGGCGGTTAAATATGAGAAATTGACTACGTGAATCGTTGTATTTATTTTTCAAATCATGAATGTTATAAGATCCAAAGTAATGAAATGACAAGTAAATTGATACAGTTGCTTCAATAAACAGAAGCCATACACAAATCAAATTAAAGAATAATGAATTTCATATGTTAATTTAAATGGAACAAAAAAAATAAATTATAGTTATAACATAATGAAAAGAAGTTATCAGAAAGTACAATCAAAATTTCAAATGTTTGTGTTATAAATGTAATCAGTCATAGAAGTAGAACAACCATGTATTTATAACACATGGTTAAGTGAATAGAAAAAGGCAATGTTTCCAATACATTAGGCTGCATAAATATAGGAGATGCGAATATCATAAAGGGCAGTTAATTTGCTGAAATTGGGTAATTTGATAGATGTATTTAAATTTCAGATTGTTGTATGTTATAAAGTGTGAATATATGAAATGATGAGTAAATTGAAGAAGTAAGATGAGAACAAACAAATGCAATATATTAGTCTTATAATGAAAGTTGAAAAAATAACTTATTACTTGGTTGTGAACTCCTTAGTGGCTTGAAAAATCGAATTTATATAAACCTTGGATGCGTTTGTTGCTAACAGATAAAAAAGCCCTGTGAAATAAATGTTCCATGAATATTATATTATTTCATTTAAAATTGTTAATAGTTATAAATAGGGTAAGATTAAAAATATATTAGAAATACCTCTAAATTGTTTGACAGTTGTTGAGATAACGGTTAAAATAAATGATTTGTGAAATTCTTGCATATATCTTCAGTTACGGGTGTAGTTTCATCGGCCCAAAGAGTGAAAAAAATATTTTCCCCACTTTAAAATGACGTAGCTGGTTAAGGAATTATGCTGATTAATTCTTCCAATTGAATGAATAAAACATTATCGAAATAATAATTTATTACCTTGGATTTTCAAGCTTTAAGACCCAGGTTGATCCTCAATAGGTGATATTGATGTCGAAAGACCAAAGACATTTGAGGACATAATTAGTTATTAGATAGATATAAAGTGAATTTAACGTATATTGTGAAATGAAGAATAATTAATTAATATAATATACATTTTAGGTATGTGTGATTTCCCAATTTAGATGTCAATTCCCCGAATTCTAGAAACTGAAAATGATATTTGGGAATGAGAAAATTATGAGCTTTAGAATGTATCATCCTTGATGATGGAAGTAATTCGCTCAATTGATTTTGTGATGTGACCCCATGGTTATTCTTATTCTCCATAACTCTAAAAAAATTATTCCGTAGAGTTTTCCATGTTCCGGTGTATTTTTTAATTGTCCAAGTAAGTATCTCCGAATGAATACATGTATCCAGTCACCCTGTGAAGGTAAAAAATATTTATAATAAGATGAAAAATACCGATTAAGATATTTTGATTTCGAGTTACATAACAATAATCAAAATGATAAGGTCTAAATAAATTTACCTAGTCATCAACTAAGAGAAATCATCTCATAGTTTTGCATTATCACCATATCTATTCATAGATTCCCATTTTCGGACAACATGAGCAAATATGGTCCAATCATCCATGCCATTTGTAAGATCTTCATGTCTTGTAACTTTGTTCATGTTTCTAATTTGTTTTATGAGAGAAAAAATATTGTTGAAATGAATTACAGTAGTCGAATCAGAAGTAAAATGATTAAGAATAATAACAATTTGGTTACTTACATAAATATACTTATAGATATAGATGAAAGAACCTCATTGTAGACAACATTTTTTGTGTAATGTCTATCAATGTGGTCTTCATTACCTATGAATAATTGTAGATTTCTTTTTTAAGTTACTCTAGATATAGCGACATGGTTGACCGTGACTAAATACCATCTTTAGTAAAAAAATGAAACTTGATCGAGAGTTTGGCCTTGGATTTTGTTGATTGTCATAGAGAAAGCTAGACGAAATGGAAATTTATGTCATCTAAGAATAAATGCCATTTAGAATTTGTTGTAGACATCATTATTCATGGAATGAATACATTTGTGCCTATACTCGATCGTCTGAATTTTTTTGCCTCAATGACCAATGGAGATAATTGTGTAATGATCAATATTGTCCCATTGTAAGGCCCGATAGTTTGGCTTGTGTTTCTCATTAGTATAATTGGTGAACCTATGATTGTTTCCAAGATATGACCTAGTATCCCATAAAAGTTCAATCTATTTAAAAATTTAACAAGGAAAAGCACATCTTGGTCACGTATGTTGCCAGCGGCCTTAGATATTAAGTCTGAACTAAAATATGTTGTGGAATCTCGCGGAATGATATTCAATACATAAGTGTTGATTTTATAACCATATAGTTTGTTGGAGTAATAATAGCTCAACCCTTGATGTAATCTAGATTACTATATCCGTTGACTAAATTGGCATATTCACTTGAGATGATATTGGAAAGTGCATTATTCGAATGTGGAATAAGGTTGGCATTAGGTATTTTGACCCATGACGAATAGTCTTCATATCCTAATGATTTTCTTTGTAGTTTCTCATCACCTAGTGCAAGGACCTAATCCCTGAATAAATTCTAATCATTTATCCGCATGTTTTTTGTTCAGTTGAATACATAACACAAACTCCAGAGCTTTGATTTGTGAATTTATGATTCTACAATTTCTTATCTGCTTACCTTATGAACAATAGGTTGTGTTTGGAAAAAATCTCCACTAAGAAGAACTGTAAATCCTCCAAAAGACTTTTAAGCAAAAAATTCATTATCAAATTGCATTGTGTCTCTTAATGTTCTGTCAACTTCTTTAAAACAATGACGATGCTTCATAGAAGCCTTATCCTATATAATTAAGCTTGTTTTCCTAATGAGCTCTTCAAAATGAGTCCATTTATGAATATCACATCTTGATTCTTCATGAATATCAGTGGGAATTTTAAATTTTTAATGAGCAGTTCTTCCACCTGGCAGGAATAACGATGTAATTTTCGAAGATGTAACTGCGAGAACCACTTTTCCTTCTATATGCAAACGTGATACATGTGTCACTTACCTCATTTATGAATTAAAAACCCTTTTTTCATTCATAAACGAATAACAGAGCATGATTTTAAACATCCAGTTGCTCATCTTTCAATGCATTGAATATGGTTGTATGGTCGTGTGCCAAAGACTGAGCATCATAAAAAAGTTCCACTCTTAAGAGCCTATTATCCTATTCTCAAATCATTGTAGCATCTGGGATTGGCATTTGCCATTTTAGTCCAAAATCTGTTGAATTTCATGTAGAGCATAATTCTTTAATTGGTTTTCACTAATAATAAGATTAGGGATGCCACATAGTTTTCTTTGATGATGAAGCAAATCTTTTAATAAGACCTCCCAATTATCATCCTGAAACCTTTTTGGATTAACAAGTTCAGAAAAAAGAATTATTATAGCAAATTGGTAACGTAATTGGTTACTCGTAGCCCATTTTCAATCTTGGTCTAGTGCGTATTGCTATTCTTTATCATCTTCTAAAAGCCCAAGAGTGTAGCATGCAACTTTGAATGTCGGATAAATAATTCCATTAATTGTCTTCACTTCATCGTAATTTCTTTCTCCGTGGACAACGTTGATGAGCGTGCAAAGTTAAAATCTCTTACAAAAGGCTGAATGAGCATATACTAAAGGAGCTACGCAGGTGCCTAATTTTTTTCTTAAAAACCATTCCTTTTATTTTTAGTACCAAACCCATTTTGAGTTTTGGTGCCATCTAGTGTGTAAACACAGTCTTCTCAGTATCTTCCCTTTCAATCATAGTATCCAGATTGTCAAAATATTTAAAAGTGACAACCTAGTCGTCCAATAGATGGAATGTCAAGAGCTCAATGCCTATGCTTCGATATTGCAGATGAAATTGATTAATTCTCTAGCAAGCTTCATATGCAAATAAGTAACGACAATCAAGTAAGGTTTTAAATTTATTATCCTCCAAAATTTCTTCATTACCATTATCCTGATTTCGGATAATTGATTATGTGAGCTCCGTTGTA
Source organism: Sambucus nigra (assembly GCA_949130495.1). NCBI lineage: Eukaryota > Viridiplantae > Streptophyta > Magnoliopsida > Dipsacales > Adoxaceae > Sambucus > Sambucus nigra. The sequence goes on along the minus strand of OX422220.1, from coordinate 115,266,422 downwards.
GTTATGTCTGGGCCTTTATTTATGTACATCAAAATTTATGTACAATGGCATCAACCAGTTGGTCGTAATGTCTATGTAGTCATAGGTTGTCATCATGTCAGTATAGTGCGTATAAGGCATTCCTTCTGTTTCCATCGCCCTCACCTCATTGGACATTTCTATCACCTTCCTCATATGCTTTAGGGGAGCCAAAGATGGGATCTCCACCTCACCCTCTATCACCTACCTCACAACCCTCTTTCCCAGGTACCAGACTCACTTAAACTAGTATGCCAGTGACCTCCTCGTATAGGTATGTATACGTGTAATACCCATGGTCATCGAAGATAAACAATAAGGGTAGAAAATCACATGCTTACCCAAAAAGATTTTTTTATCCATCAAATTGAGAACAAAGTATTGAATCAATAGAAAATAAATAAGTATAAGTCTTTCCTTATTGCTCGTTAGAGCGTTCATCATTGCTGCACATCCTTCAAAAATAAGGATTGGTTTGATCGCCTCTTCGACTTCCTCCACCTTTATATCCAGGAAAAAAAATTCCTTGGCCCTCTCCCCTTAAGGGATATTAACTCGATGTTATGACTAATCACTTCATAAAACCATGTTTGTAAAAAGCAATATAGGATGTCACAAAGAATGAAAATGAAAAGAAAGTAAGAAAATAAGAGGAAATTAAATATCTCAAAACATGTCGTGAATGTCTATCGGGAACACCGACTAAAATTTCTAAGAAAATCATATAGGGACGCCAGCGTAAAGCTCCCCCGTCGTACAAGTGGATCTCTGAGATAATCATCAAGAGCAGAAGAAACCATAAGTGGAAGACATCAACGCTCGTCCCCACCACAAACCCTCCTAAAAGAAGAAAAATAAATAAGTGGGTTGCCTTTCTCACTTACCTCCCATCTGTCTCGTCAATCTTCCTAGAAAACAAAGTATACTTTAGCACCGATATGCAAAAAAATTAATTCTACACAATCCTCATTATTTCTCCCAAGACAGCCTTTAGTGCTACCTCATAAATGTGCAGGTTATGGTCCACCATTTATGTACGAGACCTCGCACTCAAGCCCCATCAACTAATGAACGTTCAGGGGAGTGCCGTCATCTCCCCAACTCCAAAATGGAATGTGTGGGTAGTGCCCCACCACCTCTCGCCCAAGTCTCATACTAACGCTATGGAATGATGTGTCTCATCCAAAGTTCTATCCATAGTGGCAAATTTGGTAGCCTCTATCATTAATCGAACAATCGCAAGAAAGTGTTCCCACACTTTGTTGACCCACGGGAGAGAATTCTCAATGAATCCATGTCAACCTATGCAAAAATCATGAAAACCATTCATCATCCTAAGGATGAGAAGAAAAATAAAAAAGAAAAAAATAAACACTAACATAGTCATTAGGGTTCTTCACCCTCGTAGAATGGTGGTTGATCGTATACTATAGAAAAAGCCTCTCATCAAGAATGGGCTTGAAGTTGTAACAATCATTCTCAATCCCCACTATCATAGACATAGTGGAACTCCATTCCAAACCTTCCTAGTAATCGATTGCCATACAGTTATTATTCGATATTCCATCCATAACTTCTCTTGAGAAAATAGACCTAAAATTGATTACTGAAGAGATAAAGAAAGAGATTCACTGAAATTAAGGTGTGAAAAAATGATGTGGGTCACCATTTGTTCACTTCTCCTAAGAAGCCCAAGAGTCTGTGCCACACGTCGATAGGCACCTACTCGATATGCCTATTGATAGGCCCCCTAACATTTCATTACAAAAATTATAGAAAATATAAAAGCTTCTTGAAAAATTCATAAACAATTCTTAAAAAATTCCTGCAAGGTCGAATACATCAAAGATTCAAAGAAACTCATTAAAAAGAACATAACCACATAAAGAGATTTTATGACCAGCATAGTCCCCAACAGGATCAAAATAAAAAGTCATCATCACTTATAAACCTCTCATCACCAATATACTCCTAGAGGAACTAAAATCCAAGTGTGCATGCACTCGTTATACCAACACCTTCCCTTGCAGATTCAAAATTGAAGAAATCCCCCCATTACTAACTCTTTAGTCTGTCAAAATTCACCTTGACCATCTGAATCCATCGCCTTAATTTTTTAGGACCGCGAAATTGACCTCGACCCCCTCAATCGATCATCTCAACTATTTGGGTTCGCAAAATTAACCTCGACCCTCTGAATTGGTCATCCCAACCCTTATGTCCACATAATTATCTTTGGTCCTCAAAATCAACCTCGACCCTCTGAATCATTTGTCTAAACTTTTTAAGTCCGTAGAATTGACCTAGTCCCTCTGAATATTTCATCTCAACTCTTTAGGTTTGTAGAACCAACCTCGGCCAACTCAATAGGACATCTCAACTTTTTAGGTCCACTAAACTTACCTGGAGCCTCCGAATCCGTCATCATAACTATTTAGGTCCGCATAATTGGCCTTGACCCTCTGAATCGATCACCTCAACTTTTAAAGTCCATAGAATTAATCTTAACCCTTTAAATCAACCATCCTCAAAACCCTTATTGGTTCTTCAACCATTAAACATTGATGAGGTGTCTATCTTTCGATGACGTCCACTTATTCCAAGAACTTCTGCCTAGGGGATCTATAAACACTCCATGCTGCTACCCCATAAATACCTCCTTAGGTCCCTAACACTTATCCTGAAGCCAAATCTAAGGGCCATCGGGCACTCCTAAGCCCCGTTTAAGCTCCATCATGTTTCCAACCTGAGAAACACTCCGTGAACTCTCAAAGGTGTATGTATCCCATTTCCAATAATCCATATCATGTGATATTCAGCCTCATAATTCCTACGTACTCACCTTTTCTCTTTAAACTCTGATCTAGAGCCTAATAAATGCTTTTGAGCCCCATTTGAACTCGATCAATCCTCTAACCTAAGAGAATCTCATTGAACCCTCATATGTCTATAAATAACCTTACCAAAGTTTCATACCGTGTGGAAATCGGCCAAACAGTTCACGGATACTCACATTTTTACTCCTAACCCTGATATAGAGGCCATTAGTCACTCTTAAGACCTATTTCACCTTGGTAAAACATTCAACCTAATCGAAGCTCATTGTATTCTCATATGCCTTTTAACCCATTTTCCAACTATCCATTTCTTGCGCTAATCGGCCTCACAATTCATGATTATGCACCCTTTTACTCTAAACCTTTATCTAGAGTCCATCGAGCGCTTCCAGGCTCCATTTGACCTTGTTCAACCCTCCAAATTGAGCGAAGCTCATTAAAACCTCATAAGGCTCTGAATCCCCTTTGAAATTCTCCATAGCATTTAGAATTGATCTCAAAATTCGAGCATACTTGCGTTTTTACTCCGAGAAACCCTCGTTTATAGGTTATCCTGTTCTTCCGAGCCTTGTTGACTTCGTCAACTCTTAAACCCGGAGTGGCTCAATAAATTCTTATAGGACTCTGAATACGATTTCCAATGGTCCTGGTCATGTGCGATTAGGTCTTGGGATTTATATTTTAAGCCTAATTTCTAAAAAAAAAAGTCTTTTCTGGACTATCTATATTCACCCCAGACTCCCTGCATATCGGCAGGGTGTACTTTTCTCTGTCAGCAAATCAAGGGCATGGAGATAATCAAGCCAGGGTCTATGACAATCGTTAACACAAAAAACCCTAATTTTTAAGTATTTAAGGAGACTGTAGCCTCAATTCCAAGGTTCACTTTTTGCTGAACATTCTCCTCAAAATCAGTGGGTCGAAATTCCATTTTTCCAAACATTCTCTCCATTTTCTCTCATCCATTTTTTACTCTTACCTTATCCTCATCCATCCACTTAAAAATCAACCTATAGAATTATAAAATGAGAATTGAAGTCCTATAGAATTTCTATTCTCATCCGTTCACAACTCATTTCATTACAATTAGTTATTTACTTTTCTTTCCACTCTTAATATATCTTTTAATTCATTTATTAACTTCAAAACTAGTTTCACTTTTAATTACTTAGTACACACAAAGCTTATTTTCGTAAATCTAAAAAAAGCCAAAAAGAGGGTTTTTGCTATAAATCCAAAAATAGAATTTCCTCATTTTCCACACTCCCTACACTTAATCACATTTTCTAAAATCAAACTAAATGAAGTTATAATTTAGGATTTATTGGTTAAACCCAGCCCTTGCGCATTATCAAAATAAGTGGACTTTGATGCCTTTTGGCCACATAGGCAACTCGAGCCAATCTTTGGATTTGAGTCCAAGTTTCTCATTTCATCATTTTATATTTTATCACCCTTAGAAATATTTCTAATATGTGTACTCCTATATATTAGTGTTCCCAGTCGATATACACATTCACTTCTTCATAGATATTTGTGATTTGATGGACACTCACATTATAACTTTTTTTATTCTTTTGGTCACTTGTTAGAATGATTTCGCTTCGTCTTTCCCATGATATGAGTCGGATGATTTCTTTCTCTCATTATTCACACCAAAATCATGTAGAGGCGTATCAAACTTTGAAGAAAAGGAGAACATTATCATAGCCCATGATAGAACAAAAGGGCAAAATAGGTTCCTAACACCTACCCATTCCGTAACTTAGTCCCAGGACCACCAAATTATCAGTATGTCTTTTGATGTTGTTCTTTTAAGATGGCTACATTCTTTTTTCCCATTTTGAGAAAAATAGTTGGCGACTCAAATTATACATTTTCTCACCCTTTGACATTGGATGATTTTTATCCGTGGTAGCCAATGAAGATAGCGCGAGTGGAGGAAAGAGGATTCCTTATACTTGAATCCTCGTGTGCAAATAAATAGAGATTTTTCTATTTTCTATCCTCTCCAATTATGGGGTCGGCTTGCGTCGAAGGAATCCAACCAGGATGGCCACACTATCAAGGTTGTATCACAAAACAAGGTATCCCAAGACATAGATTCATTTGAATTAAGATCGCAGTCCCACATATATAATTATCTCCCAATATGCGCAAATCATTTGACTCAATCTAAAATTGAATCACAGTTATAGTAATCAAAATGATAACTACATTAGCATCAAAATTCTCATGATACTCAGAAATAATAATCTACTCACCCTTGTAAATGCTAAGAGATTTCCTGAGTTTAATATAGACATCCTTTAAACTCAAATCTTATGGGTGGTCATGTACCATATATTCCTGGGATGTATCGATAACAATCTATCATAGAAATTCTCGAACCATACAAAAGTTACCATATTTTCAGATAAATTACTAGGATTGCATTGCAACCATTCTGATAGGGTTTCTACTCACTATTTAGGTTGTGAACATTTCAATAATTCTATAACCGAAATTTTTATCTCCTAATGATCAGCCTAAAGGCAACTCACTATAATTCCTATTGAATTATATTCACCGACATGTCCTCAATATCTTTAAACCAAACATAAGGCATTCTCATAACCATGATTCTTTTTTCTAAATGAACTTACATATTTTCAGAGAAAATTAACCATTATACATGGATTTAAGAATAAAACCTTAACATCAACGACATAAATCGAACTCCCACAACCTCTAACATTATAGCAAAAGGGGAATTCGGTCTCCCAGAACCCCTATTTATAATTATAATATCAATGCATCTAGGTATAAAAGTCTGAAAAAGACATTGTTTAATTTTCCTAAACTGGGGAAATCCTATCCCCGTGGGTGAATTAGCTGTGGAGGATGACTAGTTCATTCAACCGAATCCATGCATAATAACAGTTTGGCCAAATATCATCATCCCAAGAAGAGTGTCACCCCTGATGACCAATGTAAGTTTATTCAGAAAGAGTTTGCAAAAGTCCTGAATCCCATCCTCACATGAATTATCAAATATTTTATAATATATTTGTTTGGGTCACGAATCTACATGTCCATTTATCATGGATATAGAGTCATCAAAATTGCCAAAAAAGTTATTCATGAAAATATCATAATATATGATGGCAAGGCTTATCCATCCCATCATATCAGGCATTACATGTAATCCATATCTTTGTGGAGACCCTGTGATGACCTAATGGGTCGTGTTTTCCCATATGCTTGGCAATATATTCCTTAGGTGATTTAATAATCTAACTCCTAAATAGATATCCTCATTTATAGAAAAAGGTGAATTGTTTACTTATCACTTTATCACCACTCCCTAATTATCCTCTAAAGTAAGAAAAAGAGTCTCTCGGTATGTATAGCCATCAATATTGTATTGTGCCTAAAAAAATTGGCAATTTTAATAATAAATTGGTGATTTATTCTTTCAAATTTGTCCTTGTTAGATACGATGACCTTTTATCAACTTGTCACCAAGAAGACAAAATCATCAACACAGATCTCAAGAAGCGTATCGAAAAGTATTACAAGGTAGAGGAAAGGATCCTCAATGTTAATAATTAGGTTTAAAAACCTACCAAGTAAATCAAGAAGAATAACTTGAAGAAAGAAGCAAATGAATAAACATAACCAATTTCGGCCAAAAAGAGTGTCAAATAAGATAATCTTAAGTGTCGGTCATGGATGCAAACTAATGAAATTACTACTGAGTAGTATACACCTTTTTAAGGATATGATCTATAAGATCCTTCTTTAAAAAGAGGATAAACCATGTTACAAGACCCCCTCCCCCCCAATATGTCAACATAGTTTATAAACTTGTATACAACATCCAAGACATGGATTTAAAGGTCAGTCATCTGATCAGTTTTAATGTCAACATGGAGACACCATTAGTAAAAATCAAACTATCGGTTAAGCTTGGCCCTATCAATCATGAGATTGATTTTCACATTACCAAATAATATTCACCTTGGAAATCCGTACTAGGTAGAGGATGGCTCCACACCATAAGAGTTTTTCCTTCTCCATTTCATAACAACTAAAACTCATGACCGCTCTGGAAATCATTCAAGATGTTATTTCATCTCTGCTACTAAACCAAAAGAAGTTCATCCCAATAAATATTAATATCATGATGATTTAGTGGGCCTTCAACCCAAATAGTAACTAAAAGAAGATCGTCCAAGGGTGGAAGATACAAGACTCACCTTTTGTAAGCGGTTATTAAGGTGCTCAAGGCTATTACTCTAGGATCATCACAGTTGGAGAAAATATTTGTAATCGGGTTTCAACTATCGGAAGACAATGTAGAACATCTCATTCATTTCCTGTTAATACATGTTGATTTAGTTTTCTAGAAGCCTTATGATCTCCTAAAGTCAAACTAGACATTGATCATCATCGACAGGACGTGAACCTCTTTATGTTGTTCGATCAAGAAAAATCTTATAAAATTGGCTATTAAAAGGTAAAGGAAGTTGAGGATGAAGTTTAAAACCTACTTCATTTCAACTCAATAAAAAATTCCAAATTTTGGATTTGGTTTTTAATGCAGTCGTGGTTAAAAATAAAAGTGGAAAATCAAGTGTGTGTGTTGAATTTACAGACCTTAACAGATCATGTCCAAAAGATAGCTTCTCCTTACCTAGAATTGATCAATGCATTGATTAAATTATGGGCCATCAACACTTGAGTTTTATGGATGCATACTTGGGATACCACTAAATAAAATTGTTTGGACCTAAATTAAAGTAGACCTCTTTTATCCCCACTCTAAGAATCTATTTATAAAAAGTCATGCCATTCATCTTTAAGAATGGTTAGCAACATATTAGTGTCTTATGAAAATGATCAATAAGTAAATCATCTTTCTCGTGGATGCATGTATCGATGATATTCTCATCAAAATCAAATATGATATCGACCACATTAGGGATCTCTCCAATACACTTATGATTTTAAGGAATTACATAATGAAGTTAAATGATTACAAGTGTGATTTTAGGGTGATCTTGTCTAAGTTTTAGAGGTATATCATGACGTATATAGGGATCAAATATGACCCCAATAATATTAAAGCCTTCCATGATATAAAAAACCTGACCGCCATTAGATACAATCAGATCTTGATAGGGATGCTAGAAATCCTAAACCAATTCATACCTCGACCATATGATAAGTTTCAGCTTTTCTTTCAAACTTTAAATAAGTATAATATAATAATAGGGACATATGAATGCAATCAAGCACTATAGAAATTAAATCATTACTTGGGACATCCCCCATTATTTCCAATGTTGGTTAGTGGTGAGAAGATCCACTTAAACCCGGTTATTTCTTAGTATTAATCTAGCCCCTCACCAGCTTGGTATGAGGATAGAAAGAAGCTATCAATTTATTATGTTAGACACACTCTCCTTAAATCTTAATGGAGATACTTTACTTTTAGAAGTTAGATTCGGTAGTGGCAATCTTGTAAAGGAACCTACGACATTATTTGATTCTCACACTATTGTCATACTCACTTCTTTCCCTCTCAAAGAATTTATAAAGAAAGTTGATATGTATAAAAATAAGAATAAATGGTTGTTAAAATTGGACAACGTTTGACATTGTTTAAGAGCCTCAAACTTCCAGAAAGTTATAGGTAATGGTTGACTTCATTATTGAGTTCTTGGCAAGCTCTTGGAAGACGTTATTTAACCGAGTCCCCTTATAGAGATGTTTAATCTAGATAAAGCCAATCAAATAACAATGGAGGTTTTTTATAAATGAAGCATCAAATAAATGAGGCACTAGTGTAGAAATGGTTTTCTTCACCCTACCAGGATATCTAAGTTCAATGGATATAGTAATAGTACATAGTATGAGGCCATGACAATCAACCTTAAAGGGAGATTTCCATGAGATCATAAGATATCTCCATTCATTAGGACTACCGTTTGATTTCCAACTAATTCAACGAAGAATATGAGATTGGAGATCCCATAATGATTGTCTATATGGAAAAAATAGTAGGAATCCTCATGATATACAAATTAGAACAATCTAATAGTTGTTAAGAAATCACAATAATTACGCTAACACGCTAGCCAAATTATCTTTGACATTAATTATTGATTGGAAGAGGACAATCGTGGTGAAATATGTCAATTGATCAAGCATCGATGAATAAGAATTAAATCCAGGTGCTATTCAGATCTGTTAGACCATGTCATAGGTGGACACATCACCACCAATATAAATGACAAAGATATCCTATAAGAAAATAAAGATCCCCGCAAAATCAAAATCCAATTGACTAGGTTTTTCCCTTAATTGAGAGGATAAACTCTATAGGTGATCATTCACAAGTCCCCATCTCAAGTGTGTTCATCCATTTTAGATAGATGAAATCCTTGAATAAATGCACAAAGGAATCTACAAATATCATTCATGATCACGGTCCTTCTGCTATACAGAAATTTCATTGGGGTTTTGGTGGCCTTTTGTGAAAAACCATGTGATATAGTTTGTACTAAAGTGCCCTAAGTGCCAATAGTTCACACATATCATTAGGTAATCGATCGATGACCTCAACCCTCTCAGAAGTCCATAGAATTTCTCCAAGTATGGTATGTATATCGTGGGATTGATACCCAAAAATTATGAAATCAAAAGATCTTATCATTGTCATCCTACTTCATGAAATGCTTGAGAGTTGTACGATTAACATATATCATGGAGGTTGGTGCTAAATGTTTCATATGGAGAAACATTATCGGTATCTTAATAATCCCTAAGGATTTAGTATCAGATAACATAACCTAGTTTAATAATGACTCATTCAGAGATTTTTCTTTGAATATGGATAAAAATTATTATGCCTCAATTGTCTTCCCACGTTGCAATAGACAAAAATTAAATCATTAAAAAGACTCTACTCGAGGGGAACAAAAGATGACTAGAAAAGGCCAAAAAATGGGTGGATAAACTCCCCCTTACCGTTTGGGCTTACGGAATGACTCCATGGGGGAAAACATGAGAAACCCCATATCCCTTTGGGTATGGCATGAAAGAAGTCATCCCTCTAAAAATAGGTCTACCAACTCTAAGGTGTATTTTTTTAGGATGGCTACAACAAAGACCATTTGGCCCATGAACATGATATGGCCAAAGAATAAAGAGTGTAGGCTCTTATCCACCGTGCAGTGTATGAACAAGATCTCACTAAACAACACAATAAGAAAGTTAAGTTCACAAGATTTTAAATCTAAGATCACACGCTCATGGGAAATTGGATCTAAACTAGCTGGGACCCTACATAATTGTTTAAAAAGGGAGGAAGCGGATCATACTGTTAAAATAGTTAGATGGGACAATAGTACCTAGGTTATGGCATGTCATAAATGTCAAGAAATTATATCATTGACTAGATTATATTTTTGTTTGCAATCTTTAGGCCGTATAATTATGATTCATGTTAATAACTACAGCTATTTAACTATTTTGTACATTTCTAGATAAGCATTACCAAAACCCAACTGAAAAAGGTGGTGCAACACAAATTTGGATTAGTTAGACTAATCGCACCTAAGAATTGGTGGTATGATTTTGAATAATTATGTTTACCCCATAACAGCCAAACACCCACCTTAATATAATGGTATGACCCAACTTTAGGTTGATCATATTTGAGTAGGCATAAACCCACCTAAGAACGGGTGGGAGAATTTAAAATAAGCCAACTTTCCCTAGAACATGCAAAAACCTACCTGAAAATGGTGGTACAGTCCAATTTTGGGTTGTTCGACCTAGAATAGGAATAAACCCATATAATAATTGGTGGTACGACTGTAATAAGTTGGTTTGACCTAGTACATGCAAAAAACCACTTTAAAAAATTAGTATAAACCAACTATGGGTTATTCACCCTAGAATAGGCATAAACTCACCCAAGAACTAGTGGTACAGCTTAAAATAAGTTGATTTGAAATAAAAAGGCAAAAACCCACATGAAAACAGTGATATAACGCAATTTTAGGCTGGTCGGCCTAGAATAGCAAACCCACATAAGAATAGGAGGTACAACGACAAGTTCAGTATGATTATCAACTTATTTAAATTTTAAATCGATAAGTTAATATGAATGTTAACTTAGCAATTAATAAATTAATTTATAACTAAGGGTTGCTCATCCAAATTAGGCACATGCCAACTTAGGAATGGGTGATGTGATGAAAAGTTAAATTTGAAGGTTAACGTATTATCGAATTTACTAAAAGTTATTATAGTTGGTCACAGATATAACTTTGGAAGAATAAATGATAATTTAAATATGGAGGTTAAATTCTTATCCAATTTTATTGCAAGACAACGAAATCTATCATATACCTACTGTCTATCGATTAGAGAATATTTTATATATGAATGTTGACTAAGAAATTAAATTTACAAGTTAGTAGAATTCAGTCACAGACATACCCTCCTCCAATCACATGCAAACAGACCTTGAAATATTCATATAAATGGGTAAAAGAGGTTGTAGACATAATGCAAAATTTCATTAATCAAAAAGATGGCTTTAGCCCTACAATGGATGGCCAAAAGACGTACATCAAAAATTAAAAAAATTAAAAAAAAAATAACAACTAGGGATCTAAGGGTTACCCCCTAGCTTTCAGTGACCTCATTGCCTTATCATCCATACTCATCAAGAATAGTGGTATCAATCATTGGATGACTATCTTATCGATTAAATGCCAAAGAAGTCTCCCATTGACCAATAATAGGGTTATCAAGAGGGGGTTATATGATGCCTTTGGGAACATTTTCCCTCTTCTGATTAGTTACTCATCCTTTATTAAATGCAATTGACTTATTATAGTCGAGTTTTAGGCAACCTCTTTGACGTTGGCCTCAAATCCTTTGTTATAAACCTTTTCATCGTCACGATCCAGGTTGGCGTCCATGGAAAAATTCTTCCTTTGGAGAATCATGTTCCCAAAGGTCTTTAAGAAAAAGACCTTCTTCATCATTGAGAGATTGGAATCAACCTTGTTGTACCCAAATTACATGGCATCACCTTCCTTCTCTAGCTAGTACTCAATGGTGGACTCCTCATTCAACTTTTTGGTCATCTTGGAAAACTAGTTGTCATTTCACTTAATTATTTTCTTGTGAAATTGGATTTGTCATAATGAACATTATTTATGCCCATCATATTATAGACCTAGATGAGTGTCTTTTGCATAGATTGTATGGCCTATCAAAGAAAGAACAAAAGTGATTCGTTAGTATTTAGGGAACTCTCAAAAGTTGAAAAATAAAGGATTTCAACATGAATTGCCCATAATAATTTGACTGATCTCTTCCTTGTGAATTATCTCCAATTCGAACCTCTATGGTCCGACATGTCCTTATGTAACATGGAAACTGGGTCCATAGAATATCTTACCTCAATGTCATGAAATGATGAGTCTTTTGTAGTAACGAGCTCTTGGCCCTTAGAGAAATTTATTTTCTGGGAATGAACACTAAATATTGAACATGGTGAATGAACTTTCTTTCGTGGGGAAATCACCACCGGCTGGTTATTTATACTAGTTAGTGTGGAAGAGGAGTGCAATATGATAATTAAATTTTTTTCCAATTCCCCCTTTCTTTCTCATCATGTCTTTCTCCTTGTCTTTATTATCCTTCCCTCGGGTGGGGATGATTAGTTTCTTGGCATTTCAAAGTGCACCTTAGGCAGCCTGGTCAGACTGGTTATCCATATTCGTTAAGTTTGCCCTAGCAGTTTCAAGATCAATAGCACATTTAAGACGACCTATCATTTCGTGGGAGTACTAGAGTAGTGGGGGGAAGATAAAGTCTTCTTATTCCTCTTCTCCTTTTTTACATATTACTAGAGATAATATGAGGTCCCTACCTATCCATATGAACATAGGGGCAAGATCATTAAGGAAGTGGTATTCTTAATTTTGAGTTAATTGAGACTCCTATGAATCCATATAAATTACATACGAGGGTCTTCAACAACCTGGACTCCCCTTGCCTCAAGGCTAAGTAATGGATTAGTTATTGGGATTAAATAATCGTTGGCCATCGTTTAATCGATTATTGTGATAGAAGTAATGGATATCAATTTCTCCGCTGACACAATTTTAATTTCATAGACAAGACATATGTGGTATTGTCTCCAATAATATCTAACTCCACAAGGAGTTGGTAGGTCCTAAACTTTCTTTAAGTTGTCTATGCTGACTTCAAAGTCTATGGGTTCTCTCTTGTTATGCGAATCTCCACTGAAGTGAAAAATACTAATTAGTACTCATAAAGTTGTTATTCTTAAAAAAAATCCAAACAAATCATAAATAACCTACCAGAAGTTTCCCCCACCACAAGCACAGGAAGACATGCTTAATTCTCACCATAAATATTTTTAGAGAATGCGAAAATGTCTCTTTTATATCCTTTTGGGACCTGGTCACCAAGTACCCAAATTACAAGGCATTTACTTGTCCTGGGAATGGAACATGCTAGACCCAAGAGAATTCCCCAAGTCATACTAGTACTAGATTTCATTTAGGCCAATATTAGTTCCACAAATTTGGTTAAAGGAAAATATATCAATTACAGTCCAAAAGAATCTTTCATTTTATTATATTCAAGTAATTCCATAAAAATAGAGAACTTATACCAACAATGGGTGAAGGGGGAAAAGAACTCTTCCTTTGTTATGGCTACTATAATAAATTCAACCTTATGGGAGGTCATAAACATTTTCCTCATCAGGTGAGGTTTGTATTTTTTTATAGAGCTCGGTACGTTTATTTAGTACTAAATGCATCAAAGTCATTCTTTCATGTCACTTCATACTTTATCAAAAGCCTTAACATGGTTGATGAGAGAAGTGAAGAAGAAAAAAGAGAAATGGATGAATTTTAAACTTTTTGTAACTCGCTTAAGAGAGAGATAGTGGGGGGGAGAGAGAGAGAGAGAGAGAGAGAGAGAGAGAGAAATAAATAAATTAGGAACTTCCTACATATGGCTTCAAGTAATGATACAAAGGGGCTTTTTGAACCCTTTATAGTCCTTACCGCCAAAAGGCAGGTGAAGTGATGGCTCTCTTAGAAAGAGCACCCCACTGTCATGCCCCCGGGTCATGCGCTTCATGAAATAATTACCTAGTGGAAGAAAATCTATGACTCACAAAACCCTAACACTACACCAAAAACTAAAAAAAATCTTGTTCCTAGCCCATGGAAAAATCAACAATAACCATTTTGCGAGTCATGGTCCAAAATCGTGACTATAATTACTAGTCATGGTACGATCTATAACTTAAATTGCGGGGCATGGTCATGGTTGGTAACCATGACCCCTTATCATAGTTCATGCTCGTGATCATAATAATCGTGACCCTAACCATTACCAACATATTATCTTTTCAAGATATTGAACTGTGACCTGATTCGGTGAACAATATGTTAACTACTCACGGTCCATGAATGTGACCAATGTATTAACTGGACATGGTCATAAACCGTGACCCATTCCGTTACTCTAGACAAATTCATCAAAGTTATTATTACGATTTATGAATGAGACCCATAATAAATTTAATTTTAAAAAAAAAAAATTTATTTGTTCATTTCCAGAAAAAATCTTGTACATGTTTCAAACATGTCAAATAATTCTATTATAGAACTATATAATTCATTAATTAAAAATTAATAATATTAAAATTATCAAGCCATAAAATTAATTACATTAATCTAAAACTAATAATATTAAAATCCATACAATTTCATATTGAATGATATGATGTTGGACATTATATTGATAAAAGTTTTAGGGAGGACTCATTTTCAACTCATTATAGAAAGCATGAAATCTCTATGAGCTACGTACCTTCTTTGGTATCCCTAAAGCATACGTAGTCTCATTGTCATCGACATCAACATTTGAGCTGACTAGAGCTCATATTCTTAAAAATAAAAATGAATCTGGTAGCGGACACCTATATGATAAGTTGCAAGGATTTTACACCTAAGAATGACTTGGATAATTTCGTATATACATTACATTAGAGTATATAAAGACTGAAATTTTTAAGTTAAGAACAATATAGTTTGGCACACACAAAGGATGTTGTAAAAAGAAATGCCAAAAGAAAATTTGCATCCATGCAAATATCATATAAAATAGCACTAAACAAACTTAAACGAGAAAATATAAACTTTGCGAAATCTGAGAATAAAATCATACATTAACACAAATTAATGTATCAACACTCAATCATGGTCTAAGTTTATAATAAAAAGAGGTAATAAAATAATGTAGTAACATTCAATTATCATCAAGATTAAGAAAAATATATTTTAAATTAGGGATGTTATCAATATTAGACTGATAGTCTATTGGGGCCTTTAATGCATCCACTTGAGAATTCAAACCATTTATCTCATCCAAAAGAATAGACTAATTGTCATCATTTGTAAAATTTGAGTATAATATCTTCTTCAAGATTCGAAAGACATAAACAAAAGGTTCATCGACCATGCAATCTTTACTCTTCATTTTAGATAAATCTAATATGAAAAGTTTAATGGAAGGATTAACTTTAAACCATTAGTAGTGTCCTCCACCTTCATCTAATGACAATAGAAGATAATTTTTTTTTAAATCTACCTAATTTACTCCTAGGATTTATTGGACAATCCCATAATAGTCTAGAAGTGTATTCTTCAAATTTTAATTTCTTTTGCTAGACACATAAGAAGTTAAGGCACAAATTGAAATTTCATTGTTTTGACTCAGTAATTTTTCCTGGCATGAGTATGGAATGAAATGAAAATCATTGGCCTCAAATTCAAAAAAAAAATCATAAAACTGACACCATTGGTTAGGCTTGCAATCCTTAAAGAGACCTCATATCTTTTCAAAAGCTTTATTATTAATGGATTTGTAGTAGGGTATGTTTTACAAGACATCCATAAGTAACCTCAACAAATTATGTGACAATTACCTCTTTTAATACCCATACCCTAAAATCGTCCATCGCTTTTGTTGGACCTTATCGCCTATAATTTCGGGCAAGCTCACTCCCATACTTCCTATAGGTGCTCATGAACTTATAGAAATTATATGAAAATATCGAGAATACACATACTTAAACAAAAAGACGCTATATATGTAGAAACTTACGCTCTCGAATCTGAAACTTCATCTTGTTTTCAAATACATAATAAGATACTTGATCAAATTTCACATTTGTGAGTCTCGCCTCTTTAGGGTTCTGAAAAACTCTTTATCCTCAAACTCGTCAACTTTATCAACCACTCGTTCATCATGAGTATTGAACCTCCTAGTCCCTTGTTCAAATATATGTTTCCAAGAGTATAACCTCTTTCATAATTCATCCTCCAATACCATTTATTCTTAACATAATCTTGGAAGGTTTTCACAAACTTCCAAAAGGATATATCCAATGGTACCTAAGAGGTCCACAAAACAATGCCTTATTGCATAGATGCAAAAGTAGGAGGATATTGATGTCAAAGAATGACATAGAAAAATATTTGCCTAAGACATAAGTAGCCTCGGATAGATTTTCTTTCGAAGTTGAAATCTTCTTTTTATTTATAGATTTTGCAAACAATAAGGTGAGGCACATACTAATTTTCATAATTTCCCTACGAAGATCATTGTAGTTAGAAAATCAATGCCTAAACAATAAAGGGATTAATTTCATAACTATGAACAAGTCGTGAGACTTGAAAATTTTTAAATCATTTCATTGATAGGTCACAGCCCTTCAAAAATTACCAGAATAATCATTTGGGGTCTTCAAGGTGAAAAAATGTGTGGGAGGATATTTTTCTCACTAGTAATCCAAGTGAAAGCACCGGTGGGAGTAAAAAAAATTCCTATTGTAGGATCAATTTTTAACCATAATTTTTTTTGTTTTCACCGCCTTTAGATCACGATACACATCCATATTTTGAATGAGATCCAACCATACATGTTTCTATGATATTCTATGTAAAATAAAATTATGTGGATCACTAAATTGCATGCCTTACACGGTGTTCTTTCCAACACAATGAGTAAAATAACAGTGATCCCCTAGACCATTCCTTCATTTTACTATGATCTTTTGAATCTTCTTTATATTTTCCCTTATGTCTTATAGACTAGGGGTGTTTTGCTACAAACTTATTCCTTTAACTAACAACCTTCTCCTTCTTCTCAATTTGGCAATAAGAAAGTTGAATAGGTTAGATTCCACACTCATGATTGGAGGGTAAAAAGTTAGACTTATCATTTCTAAAATAGTGACTGTTTGGTATAATTCTATGATGAACAGCATAAACTATATGTGGACATTGCAACAAACAATGGCTCATAGGTTGGAAAGTCGTGAATCACTCACAACAACATTGTTTTATGTGTGAACTATTTACCCTTAGGAGCATCAATCTCCCTCACGCTTTCAATCCTTAAGTCTTCCAATTCTTGAATTAACGGGGATAAAAAATCAATATTGATAAACTCTAGTGCTACAAGGGTTATACCAATTTTTAATTTTCCCATCGAACAATGTGACTAATCAATTAAAACCAATTTTAGTTATGTAGCTTTTAAACCAAACATTGTGTAAAAAAATTACTAAATTTATTTTTTTTAAGCATGTATTTGGTGATATGTAAGAGTAAAATGAACCAATAAACTACAACATCATGATGTATGAGGAAAACCCACAACTGGAATAAAGTTTGGCAACCTATCTATACAAGTCCACTATGATATAGATCTCAATATAAGGGCAGATTAAACTTACTCAAAGACTTGACACCCCCAAGCATTGACACACTTCCTTTCTCCTTTTTACTTTCATCACAATCACTATTGAATTCCTTCCAATAGCAATCACAACGCAAGATCCTCCCATGTCTCGGTATCCACCGAGATTATTTCTTTCTTACTATTTCCAATCGTCGCCTAACGCAAACCACATAATCAAAGGCTTGGAGAAAAAAATGAATCAAATCATAACATATAACTTAAACAATGTTGTCCAATCTGAATAACGCCAAACATACAAATTTTATATTAAATGTTATATATTGACTCAATGTGAAATTTTTCCTTAAACATTTTCTCATTTGGCTGTAATAACCATCGCTTATGAGAACATATTTTATGTTTATCTACTAGATATGGTAATTAGATATAAAATGTTGAGTTTTGGATTGAGTGCTAATTAATGTAGAAAAGTTAAAATTTACCATGAGGTTGCATATTTACCGTAACTTTAGGTGAATATTGCCATGTTATGTTGTATAATATCATAAGAATTTAAAATGATATTTAGCTCAATAATGAGACCGGAACTTAAAATTAATTATAAATTTTCCAAATGATAATTTGGTGTCCGTAGTTGAGTCCGGAATGTGCGAGATAGTCAATTATTGTGCCATATTGTATTTTGAGGCTTTTGGCACTTTTGACTAGTTATACTTTAAATATACAGTTGCGTATTATTTTATCGCAATATTGGTCAATTAAATTGGAATTTTGACTAATACCACGACTTAGTCTTACTAAGTCTTCTATTTCCCAAGTTGTATTCCCTAAACCTAGAGAAAGCTTGAGAGAGGAAGGGAAAGAGTAGAGAAGAGAAAAGGGATTGAAGATTGAGGGAGGATTCTTGCTTCTACACAAGGAAAACCTGCATTTTCTCACTTGAGGCAAGTTTCCTACTTGCTATTTGTTGTTTAAGATAAATGATTTGTTATGATAATGATGTATTAGTCATGGTTTAGTTATTTTAGGGTTTGCTTTGTGTATTTGTGGGTTTTGATCCATTGAAGAATGTTTTGGGATGTTTAATGAAGCTTATGGTAGTAGTTGTAGCATTTATATTATGTTGGTGGCAATAAATGAGTTAGATTTGGGTATTAGCTTGAAATAGGAAGGTTCGATTTGGTCTAGGTCTGCTAAGACCGGTCGACCGGGCCTTTGGGAGAGGGCATGCTGCTTTCTTTCAAAGGCATAAAACTTATGGCGCGGTCGACCGCGGTTCCCTGACCGGTCGACCGGCCCTGTCGAAGTGACTTTCTGCTTTTCTTCCTAGGCAAAATTTTGAGATGCGGTCGACCGCGATCTTGGGGCCGGTCGACCGGTCCCCTGTTTTCTTCCCAAAAATTTTATCTTTCATTTTTAAATCTTTCTTTTCATAGGGACTTACGGACCTTCTTAAATGAAGTAAATATATGGTCTTAGTGTATTAGTTGAGTTGGTCGACACCCTAGACTCGAAAGGGTTCTTCTAGGGTTCAGTTCAAGGGGGGGGTTAAAGTAATGTTTAGGCATTTCTCCTCTCGTATAGTTTTATAATAATCTAGGAGATCCTAGAGTAAAATTTGAAGATTTTGGGAGTTATTGTGAGCTAGGTTTGACTTGATAGTCTATTATGAAGCCAAAGAGGAGGCTTTGGAAAATAATTTGGAGAGTCTCACTATTTATCGAGGTTGTGATGCTGATACGAAACACGTATGGTTCCGGATGATCTTAATGCTTTTGATAAAATGTAAAACAGATAAAGTAAATGACAATTTACTAAATCAAGTAATGGAATTAATAAAATGGATGATACACACCTCTCTAAATACCATCTTAAGGGAAGTCCGTGCGCGAGGTGAAGCCCCCTGGCTAATGAATGCAGGCTGGATATAGTCCTAGGCCATATGAGCGCTTGTTGATATGTTTCTGCGATGGGTAGGAGATTCCGGGTGTGGTCTTGACTATCCCGCATGCATATGGCCGCTTCCCGACGTTTCGATAGGATCCCAGGTTGTCTTTTGTTAGGACCTAGAAGATGATGGTTATTTGGGGGCGCGCACAGTGGGGAAACCCGGACGGGCGGTCTTAGAATCGTTTTATATATATACTTATAACTATTCTAACTATCGAGTTGGACTCGATGGAATATTAATGCCACAAAGAGAAAAGTATATGCCACAAAGAGCATACGATTGAGATCAGTGCCATAAAGAGCACATAAAAATAATTGTATTTCTGATAAGGAATGGAAAGGAGATAAAGTGAAGAGTATGAAAGATGAGATCGGTTGATAAGTTTTCCTAATTGCATCTATAATTGATTCTTTTCTTGTAATCACTAAATTGCCTTAACTGTATCTTATTGTTACCATGCTATAATACTACCTTTATCAGCCATGCTTATCTATTCTTCATTTTCATACTTGTCATTTATTGGGTGATCACATAAAAACCGGGCTCTGACCGGTTCTTCTTTCTTGTTGTGCATATCTACATATTATATCCGCTCAGGTGTTCCACCGCAAGGTCGCCCGTAATGAACTTCCTATTCTAGTGTTTTGAGGAGTCGTGACATTTTGCGGGTATCACGGGACAGTTTGCGTAGACGCCTTCTTCATTGTTTTCTAGTTATGATCAGTCCCTACTCGGGCGTGTGGCCCAAACTGTTGTAATTTGATAATGGATGTATTAAATATTACATGAAACTTATTGTATAATGTATGTATTTCATTGACCGGCGGTTCATTCGGTCCTTTCTTTTATTGTTGGTTTATATATATATGCTTGTGGGAGATTCCACTTTCTTTCCTATTACGGGTTGTTGAAAATTCTTTGTTTAAATCGTAAAACTAAAAAAAAATTTGATAACCCATTTTTCTGAAATACTGTGTGGTTATTCCATATACTCTTTATGTTGTTGCGATGCTGAGGATGATTCCATTAATGATTCCTGTATTTTTGGAGTATCGGGCTGGCCACCCCTTATTTCGAATACCGGGTTATCACAAATGGTATCAGAGCATCAGGTTCTAGAGTCTTTAGGATCTATGCGGACTCGTCACGTTTCACCGTAGCGTTCTTTGACATATAGCTTAATGTTAGGACTGTTTTGTTGCTTATGTTTGCGATCTTCTGCTAGATTGATCGTTTTATGTAATATTCTAACTCTATCATTTCTCTATCTCAGATGCCGCCTAAGAGAGGACGTCCCGCTCGACGTAATAAAGTGGTTGAGGATGAGGTTGGTCCTCCACCGCCACCACCGGGGAATATCAGTGTCGCGGATGTGGCAAATATAGTGGCCCAAGCTGTTAATGCAGCGATGACTGTAGTGGTATAACAAATGACACAAGCTCAACCACGAGGGCAAGAGGCACAAGTTCCTACGGGACCTTCTCCGTGGGAAAGAGTTAGAGAGTCTTTCTTGAAAGTCATCCCCCAGAATTTGATGGAGGTGCGGATGTGATAAGGGAAAATCAGTGGAAGAAAGACATGCAACGCCGTCTTAGAATGGTAGAATGTAGTGAGGAGAAAAAGCAAATCCTTGTTACTTTCAATCTTGTCAGATCAGCCCTACATTAGTGGGAGTCAATGACTACACCCAAGCAAAGGGATACGATGTCGATCACTGGTTTTTGGTCTTTGTTTGATGGAAAGTATTTCCCACCCGCAGTTCAAAGGGAGATGCAAAGAAAGCTTCAAGATGTTGTTCAGGGAGAGCGATCCGTGGCGGAGTATGAAGAGGAGTTCACCCGGCTAGCAAGTTTTGTGCCGGATGAAGTGACTCCAGAAGCGAAGAGAATCTCCAAATTTGTGGGAGGTTTACATTGGCGAATAAAACAACATTTGCTTGGAAACCCTTCTCTACTAACCTTTGGGGATGTGATGAATGTTGCTTTACTTCATTGTCAAGAGCATCGACTATTTGTGTAAAATAATCAGAAGGCTGCAGCGATGGGGCAAGTGGGAAAACCCGGAGGTAATGGGACCGGAGGGGGAACATCTTCTTCGTTCCAATCCTCGGAGAGTAAGAAAAAGGAGAAGGACCATCAGCAAGGGGATTTGTCTAAACGCCAACGGTTTGGTGGGTTTAATGCGGGTGGCTATAATAGCAGACCGAGTCAAGGTGGACCACAACAACAAGGAGGTAGAGGTGGTAATGGAGGCAGAGGCCAGCAGGGCCGAGATGCGGGGTAGTTCAGAAATAATCAAGGGCGGAACCAGGAGAACGCGTCAAACAAATGTTTTCAGTGTGGAGAGTTGGGCCATTATAAGAGGTCGTGTCCTCAGTTGGTTGGAGGGCATCCTCCTAGGGCCCCACAATGGCCATATGTACAGTTTCCGCCCCAGGCACCTAATCCGATTACTCCTCCTCAGCAGGGGCAACTGCAGTATGGACGGGTCTACCATATTCAGGAGGCTATGCTTCCTCCAGCCCCTCCGGCACCGCCAGCTATCGAGGGTAAGTTTCTTATCCAAGGACATCTGGGTCGGGTATTATTTGATACGGGCGCTACACACTCTTTCATTTCTAGGAATTTTGCACAAACCATAGATTTGATAAAGTCTGCCGAGAGTACTTTCACTAGTGTTGAATCCTCTATGGGTGATGGTTCATTGATTTTCTTTGTTTGTAAAAACATAGGGATTAACCTTGGTAACTTGTGCTTTGAGGCTAATTTACTCATCCTTGACATGGTCGGGTATGATGTAATATTAGGAATGGATTGTCTAGTGAAATACTGTGCAATAGTAAATTATTATGGGAAGAGTATAATATTCGCAGTTCCGGGACAAGAGATGTTCTTGGTTATTATGCCTTGTATGGAAGTGAGTACGAGTGCTTATTTATATTGTATTACGGAGGATGCATCCAGGGATGTAGTTGTTCCCCTAAATTCTCTTCCGATTATTAGATATTTTGAAGATGTTTTTCGGGAAATACCGGGATTACCTCCAAGTCGGGAGATAGAGTTTGTGATTGATTTAATGCCGGGGACTCTACCGATTGCTAAAGCTCCATATCGTATGGCTCTTGTGGAGATGAGGGAGTTGAGAGATCAAATCCAGCAGTTATTAGAACAAGGATTTATTAAGCGCAGTACTTCTCCATGGGGTGCTCTGGTATTGTTTGTAAAGAAAAAAGACGGTTCTCTCCGGTTATGTGTGGACTATAGGGAGTTGAATAAAGTCACCATCCGGAATAAATACCCTTTGCCTCGCATTGAAGATTTGTTTGACCAACTTAGGGAAGCGTCGTACTTCTCTAAAATCGATTTGAGGACGGGGTATCATCAATTGAGAGTAAGGGAGAAGGATGTATCTAAGACTGCATTTCTGACCCGATATGGATCCTATGAAATCTTGGTTATGCCATTTGGACTAACCAATGCTCCCGCTGTATTTATAGATCTTATGAATAGGGTGTTTTAGGATTTCCTTGACAAATTTGTTATTGTATTCATCGATGACATCTTAGTCTATTCTCAGACATAATCTGACCATGCTATTCACTTACGGCTGGTCCTACAGAGATTAAGGGATCACCAATTGTATGCGAAGTTTGAGAAATATGGATTTTGGTTGAGGCAAGTTCAATTTCTGGGTCATGTGGTGTCATCCCAGGGTATATCTATGGATCCTAGCAAGGTGATTGCTGTGAGGGAGTGGGGTCAGACCACAACACCCACTGAGGTTCGTAGTTTTCTGGGCCTAGCAGGTTATTACCGTCGGTTTATTAAAGGATTTTCGAAAATTGCTAGCCCTTTGACGAATTTGACCCGAAAGGGAGTGAGATTTGTTTGGGACAATTCTTGTCAGACTGCATTTGATGAACTCAAAGATAGGTTGACTTCGGCTCCAGTCCTTGCATTGCCAAAACCGGGATTAGAATATCTAGTCTTCACGGATGCATCTCTTCAAGGGTTAGGAGGTGTTCTTCAGCAAGAAAGATGGGCTATTGCTTATGCTTCCCGTAAGCTAAAGCCTCACGAAAGAAATTATCCCGTGCATGACTTAGAGTTCGTCGCAGTTGTCTTTGCCTTGAAGATATGGAGGCACTATCTCTTGGGGGAGAAGTTTAGTCTTTTCACGGACCATAAATCGCTGCAATATTTATTTTCACAGAAGGATTTGAATATGCGTCAGCGTCGTTGGTTGGAGTTCGTGAGAGATTATCAATTTGATATCCATTATCACCCGAGAAAGGCGAATGTAGTAGCGGATGCCTTGAGTAGGAAGCCCGAGGGAGACTTAGCGGTTGTATGGAAAGCTAAGTGGAAAGAGCTCAGTTAAGAGGATTCAGTGGTAAGAGCATTTATATCGGTAATGACCATTACTCCCACAATTGTGGCAAGAATTGTAGAAGCCCAGGGAAAAGATAAGACTTTCCAAGACCATATTCACCAATTATTGTCCGAGGGAGCGGAGCCCTACTCGATTAGTTCTGAGGGTGGGCTACACTTCCATGGAAGACTTACTGTTCCGGAAGGAGGGGATTTGAGATGAGCGGTGATGGCGGAATCTCACGGGTCAAAATTTACAGTACATCCTGGCGGGGACAAGATGTACCAAAATATGCGCTGTCAGTATTGGTGGCCCGGCATGAAGAGGGATATTTCAGAGTTTGTATCTCAGTGCACTACTTGCCAGTTGGTTAAGATCGATCATCAGCGACCGGCGGGTTTGTTACAACCGTTGGAGATTCCAGTGTGGAAATGGGAAAGCATTTCGATGGACTTTATTTCGGGCTTACCTAGATCACAGAGGGGTCATGATTCGATTTGGGTGATTGTCGATCGCTTGACTAAATCAGCACACTTTTTGCCCGTGCGTACGGATTTTGATACCGCTCGCTATGCCCAATTGTTCATCAAGGAGATCATTAGACTTCATGGGGTGCCTTTAAATATTATTTCCGACCGAGAAAAAATATTTGTGTCCCACTTTTGGCGAAGTTTCCAAAAGGCAATGGGGACCGAATTGAAGTTAAGCTCTTCATATCACCCCCAAACAGATGGCCAAACTGAAAGGGTAAACCAGATGTTGGAAGATATGCTCTGTATGTGCATGCTTGATTTCAAGGGTGGTTGGGAACAATACCTCCCATTGGTTGAGTTCGCTTATAATAACTCATACCAATTCACCATTGGAATGGCGCCCTATGAAGCTCCTTATGGTCGGCCTTGTAGATCGCCCGCTTGTTGGTTGGAAGTGGATGATAACAAATTTCTTGGACCTAAACTGATCCAAGACACTTCTTTGAAAATCAAACTCATTCGAAATCGCATTTGGATAGCCCAAGACCATCAAAAGAGCTATGCCGATGCGGGTAGGAGACACGTGGAGTTGGATATTGGAGATCAAGTCTTGGTTCGAGTGTCACCAATAAAGGGCATTAGGCATTTCGGGAAGAAAGGGAAGATGGCGCCTTGTATTGTTGGACCTTTCCCAGTTATTGCGAAAGTTGGTCCTGTAGTGTACCAACTTGCCTTGCCGGAGCCTTTACAACAAATGCACGATGTATTCCACGTCTCCTCTTTGAAGAAGTATAAGAGATGTGAAGATGCCCTTTGGCACATTCCTTTCGAGGATATTGATTTACAACCCGACGTTTCATAAGAAGAACAACCGGTTTCTATTCTTGAGTATGGAGAGCGCAAGTTAAGATCCCGTGTGGTGCCCTTGGTGAGAGTCCAGTGGAGTCATCACAATGCGAAAGAATCAACGTGGGAGCGTATGGACGACATGCGGGAGAAGTATCCGCATCTCTTTTTATAAGGTACGTTTGAATTTTGGGGACAAAATTCCCTCATAAGGGGGGGAGTACGTAATAACCCTCGCTTATGAGAACATATTTTATGTTTATCTACTAGATAGGGTAATTAGATATAAAATGTTTAGTTTTGGATTGAGTGCTAATTAATGTAGAAAAGTTAAAATTTACCATGAGGTTGTATATTTACCGTAACTTTAGGTGAATATTGCCATGTTATGTTGTATAATATCATAAGAATTTAAAATGATATTTAGCTCAATAATGAGACCAGAACTTAAAATGAATTATAAATTTTCCAAATCATAATTTGGAGGCCGTAGTTGAGTCCGAAATGTGCGAGATAGTCAATTATTGTGCCATATTGTATTTTGAGGCTTTTGGCACTTTTGACTGGTTATACTTTAAATATACAGTTGCGTATTATTTTATGGAAATATTGGTCAATTAAATTGGAATTTTGACTAATACCACGACTTAGTCTTACTAAGTCTTCTACTTCCCAAGTTTTATTCCCTAAACCTAGAGAAAGCTTGAGAGAGGAAGGAAAAGAGTAGAGAAGAGAAAAGGGATTGAAGATTGAGGGAGTATTCTTGCTTCTACACATAAAAAAAATCCGCATTTTCTCACTTGAGGCAAGTTTCCTACTTGCTATTTGTGGTTTAAGATAAATGATATGTTATTATAATGATGTATTAATCATGGTTTAGCTATTTTAGGGTTTTCTTTGTGTATTTGTGGGTTTTGATCCATTGAAGAATGTTTTGGGATGTTTGATGAAGCTTATGGTAGTAGTTGTAGCATTTATATTATGTTGGTGGCAATAAATGAGTTAGATTTGGGGATCAGCTTGAAATAGGAAGGTTCGATTTGGTCTAGGTCTGCTAAGACCGGTCGATCGCGGTTCTCAGACCGGTCGACCGGGCCTTCGGGAGAGGGCATGCTGCTTTCTTTCAAAGGCATAAAACTTATGGCGCGGTCGACCGCGGTTACCTGATCGGTCGATCGGCCCTGTCGAAGTGACTTTCTGCTTTTCTTCCTAGGCAAAATTTTGAGACGCGGTCGACCGCGGTCTTGGGACCGGTCGACCGGTCCCCTATTTTCTTCCCAAAAAATTTATTTTTCATTTTTAAATATTTCTTTTCATAGGGACTTACGGACCTTCTTAAATGAAGTAAATATAGGGTCTTAGAGTTTTAGTTGAGTTGGTCGACACCCTAGACTCGAAAGGGTTCTTCTAGGGTTCAGTTCAAGGGGGGGTTAAAGTAATGTTTAGGCATTTCTCCTCTCGTATAGTTTTATAATAATCTAGGAGAACCTAGAGTCAAATTTGAAGATTTTGGGAGTTATTGTGAGCTAGGTTTGAATTGATAGTCTATTATGAAGCCAAAGAGGAGGCTTTGGAAAATTATTTGGAGAGTCTCACTATTTATCGAGGTTGTGATGCTGATACGAAACACGTATGGTTCCGGATGATCTTAATGCTTTTGATAAAATGTAAAACAGATACAGTAAATGAAAATTTACTAAATCAAGTAATGGAATTAATAAAATGGATGATACACACCTCTCTAAATACCATCTTAAGGGAAGTCCGTGCGCGAGGTGAAGCCCCCTGGCTAATGAATGCAGGGTGGATGTAGTCCTAGGCCATATGAGTTCTTGTTGATATGTTTCTGCGATGGGTAGGAGATTCCGGGTGTGGTCTTGACTATCCCGAAGGCATATGGCCGCTTCCCGACGGTTCGATAGGATCCCAGGTTGTCTTGTGTTAGGCCCTGGAAGATGATGGTTATTTGGGGGCGCGCACAGTGGGGAAACCCGGACGGGCGGTTTTAGAATCATTTTATATATATACTAATAACTATTCTAACTATCGAGTTGGACTCGATGGAATATTAATGCCACAAAGAGAAAAGTATATGCCACAAAGAGCATACGATTGAGATCAGTGCCATAAAGAGCACATAAAAATAATTGTATTTCTGATAAGGAATGGAAAGGAGATAAAGTGAAGAGTATGAAAGATGAGATCGGTTGTTAAGTTTTCCTAATTGCATCTATAATTGATTCTTTTCTTGTAATCACTAAATTGCCTTAACTGTATCTTATTGTTACCATGCTAGAATACTACCTTTATCAGCCATGCTTATCTATTCTTCTTTTTCATACTTGTCATTTATTGGGTGATCACATAAAAACCGGGCTCTGATCGGTTCTTCTTTCTTGTTGTGCATATCTATATATTATATCCGCTCAGGTGTTCCACCGCAAGGTCACCCGTAATGAACTTCCTATTCCAGTGTTTTGAGGAGTCGTGACATTTTGCGGGTATCACGGGACAGTTTGCGTAGACGCCTTCTTCATTGTTTTCTAGTTATGATCAGTCCCTACTTGGGCGTGTGGCCCAAACTGTTGTAATTGGATAATGGATGTATTAAATATTACATGAAACTTATTGTATAATGTATGTATTTCATTGACCGGCGGTTCATTCGTTCCTTTCTTTTATTGTTGGTTTATATATATATGCTTGTGGGAGCTTCCACTTTCTTTCCTATTACGGGTTGTTGAAAATGCTTTGTTTAAATCGTAAAACTAATTTTTTTTTATAACCCGTTTTTTTGAAATACTGTGTGGTTATTCCATATACTCTTTATGTTGTTGCGATGCTGAGGATGATTCCATTAATGATTCCTGTATTTTTGGAGTATCGGGTTGGCCACCCCTTATTTTTGATACCGGGTTGTCACATTGGCTATTTTATGACAAAACCAAAATAAATAAATAAAACTACTAGGACATCAAGCTATCTAAAGACTCAATCCCAACCCCGAAAGGAAAATATACAAATTGACACTCAACTAACACAAACTCTTTAGTACCTTTGCTCTTGTAAAATGTTGTTGCATCATTGATAATATATGCAGACTTAACACGATTTTCAAATGAAAATCTACTATGAAATATATAAACCACACATGAAAAACACAAACTCCTACTTAGTTGAACATCTCCCCTTTAGAATACTACTCCCCCTTAGGTTAAACTTATCTCCTTTTTTTTTGGGGGGGGGGGGGGGGGGGGATGTAAAGTTCATAGTATGTAACTTATCCCCCGTTAATGTGACGTAAATGAACATAAGATTTGACTTGAAATGGCAATGATAAACAAACTCGGCTCCACGAGCACAAATAATCCAAACAATGAAACATATGATAGCAGTAAAATATAAATATTAAGAATATGATATCAATGTAAATATATATGAAGAACCATAAATTAAATGAAATTCAAAGACTCAAAATAAACATATTATGTATATATTTTTTTCCTCTCTACATTATATTTAGATAAAAAGAATTGTTGTCATGATTCGTGAACTCGTGCAATATTTAATTGCTTTTCATAATCGAAAATGCTAGGTTAAAATATCTATTCATATTGCTACATGAGCATTTTATTCAAAGAATAAGTTATTACTCAACAAACAAAAATTCAAATTATTAAAAGATAAGATAAATTCAGAAGCACTTTAGTATAAATATAGCACACAGAATTCAATGTTTAATTCGGGACCTTATGATAGATTTTGACTCTATCTGTACTACAAACATATCAAGATAAATAATAGAGAACGAGTCCGTGGATTTATTTATGACCTTCGAGGAGCCGAATGAGATGATAATATCATGTACGGTTCTATATCACAGATGGGAACAGTAATGTTATCATCGACTATATATATATGATATGTCATTTAAATTGATAAAATGGAAAATCACATCAACTATCTAAATGAGTGCCACGTCCTCATACATTTTTGGAGGGCTAAGATTTCTTTTACCCCTTTTGCCACTTAAAATTACTCGTTACATTTGTATTCAAATTTAAAGTTCTTATTACTCACTATTTGTCCTACCTTCAATACATATAGAAACCCACTTATAAGATACTCTCTCTCTCTCTCTCTCTCTCTCTCTCTCTCTCTCTCCCTCTCTCTATCCTCTCTACGCACTAGTGTCCACTACCACCTTTTAGGGTAATTAAATCCCCCTATTCTCTAAATCTAATACTCTTTCTTCTTCCGCTTGTCTATTTTCTTTATTTTTAGTGTTTTTGGAGGAATTTTAACATTATTTATAGATTTTCATAATTTCTTCTTGATAATAATCGTATAGGTAAGTTTATTGATCAGTTACTTTGATTTGAGTTTTTAAAGACCTAAATTTACCTCCATCTCTCCCCATTTTTTTAGGTATTTATTGGTTGGTTTACTAATTAGGTTCTATGGTGACAATTATTGTGCAACACAAATAAATAAGAAAAAAGAATTCACCAAGTAAGAACAAGGAATATAAAATGACAATCACACAACAAAGGATGTACGTGGTTCAGTAAAGATGTGCCTACGTCCACGATGGTGTAGTCGATATTATTTCTATATACTCCGGAGAGTAATTACAGAGAATACAACTTGTCATTTTGCCCCGGACCTAGGGTTTAATATATACATGTATATTTAGGTGAGTGGGGGTGATGGTTTCCCCAAGTCTTACATCCTTCCCATAACTTCCCTTCAAGGGAACGTGGGAAGAGACTGCATCAAAATAAGAAGTGGGGGGCCTAGACTTTGGGCCGCTAGAATTGGGCTACTCGTCTAGGTCCATGGTATTATTTTTGGGTATCCACAATTGCCCCTAAGTTTGTTGGGCCATGTTCATGGGCTCAATAAATTTAAATGATTATCCACAATGGCTCTTTTACAATTCTTCAAAAACTGTGAAGCTGGTTTTGGCGGCACCCGCTTAGTATCTTGTGCACTATGATTATCAGAACTTGAAGGTTTCTTGGATTAGGTACTTTTCTATCGTCATTTCAATTTTTCCAGCACTTTCTCATTCCTTGTGAGTTCTAGCACTTCCTATCTTCTTCTCTCAACCTCTATTCTCGTTGCTTTCTCGCCATTTGGGTTCGCGCTTCTTCATCGTTCGAATTGATCTTCTATCTTGTAAGTTTCTTGTACTTTTTCTCTGTGCTTTCTCTTTTGAGTTTGTAGTTTTCTAGGGTTTTCTAATGGAGAAGATTGGGCATAGGTCGGTTTTTAATTTTAGGGAGTTTTACAATATTCCTGAGAGGGTAGATATTGAGTGTTGTTCATCCCCTCCTAGAAATATTAGGGAGATAGATGATGCCCATTGGATCCATGTTCTGTTGCTTTCCCAGGGGGAACTCACTTTTCCTCCCAATGAATTGTTTTTGCATTTCTTTGGCAATTTTAATATTGTTCCTGCACAATGCTCGCCCAATGTGTGGAAAATAGTAAATGGCGTACATAGGATAAATCAATTGTATGGAACTAGGTTAGGGCTCGCCGAAATTTGTTTTTGCTACTCCTTTTCTCAGACTAGTTCTGGTGTCCTTTACCTCAAAGCCAGGAGCCCTGACAGGGTATTGGTAGTAAATCTACCTGATTCCCATAAGGACTACTGGCAAGAGGGTTTCCTTGTTAGAAATTGGCAGTTTTCTCCCCAACTTGAAGGGTCGAGGTCTAAGAGGTTCTCTGTTCCCTTTTATGGGGAGGAATACATAGGTAGATATTGTACTGTTGTTTCGACTTTTGTTGATTTGTGATCTTTCTAACTCTTCTTTGCTTTTTCTTTCACAGCGAGGTCGAAGAACTTGGAACCTGCACTCAGCGAGGTTCGTCTTTCAGAATTGATAAAGGCTTGGAACATTCGAGAGCCTTTAGGTGACGGCGAGCATCCCAGGTCTGCTGCCTTCCTGCTTGAGTACAAGAACGTCGGCTCCAGCTTCATAGCAAGGCTTATGGATAGTATCCCAGAGTTTAGTTCACCTGAAGAGACTGATGAAAGTCCTATCCAATTGAACGAGGAAGAGGGCAGCTCTGAGAGTGACATTGTAGGAGTTGTAAGTGATTTGCGGGGAGAGAGCTCTAGCAGTAGCAACTCCTCTGATCGTATGGAGGTTTCTAAAGCTCGAGGGTCGTCGAGCACTTCCAGTAGTTCGAGTGAAAGAATGGTTCCACCTCGGAAGAAACTGATTTGGGATGATGACGATGAAGACCATATGCTCCTCGCTCAGAGGTCAAAGAAACAAAAATCTACCTCGAGGGTTGTGGCTACTGGTTCTCGGTCTTCTACTTAGGAGAAGGAGAGGAAGAGGAAGGAAGAGGAGCAGGTGAGAGAGAGAGAGAGAGAGAGGAAAAAAGAAGAAGAGAGGAAGAAAATGGAGGATAAACGGAAGGTAGAGGAGAGGAGGAGGAAAGAGAGCGAGAAAGAGGAGGAGAAAAGGAGGGATGAAGCGAGGACGAAGGCCGGGCAAGCCTTAGTCCCACTGTCTCTTATGCCCGAGGGGGCCTCTGTGGTAATTTCTCCCCAGCTGGCCCCGGCTCTGCTCGAGAGATCCTCTCAGCTGATTGCCACAGGGTAGTAGGGTCAGAGCACTTGGCCCTTCAGGCTAGTCAGAGGCTTGCTCTGGTAAGGTTTTTCCCTTTTTCTCTTATGTTTTTCTGACTTCCCTTATTTTCCACTTCTAATGCCTTCTCTTTTCTGCAGTTTGTTACTGACTTTGTCGTACTGTATCGTTCACGCGATGAGCTGGTAAAGAAGAATAGTGAGCTGGAGTAAGAGAACTCTGCCCTGAAGCTGAAAGGTAAAGAGCTCGAGTCCAACCTCAAAGCCATTGAAGATGCTCAAATTTCATCAGACCTGGCTCTTGCCACTACCAACAAGGAGAAGGACGCTGCAGTCCAAGATCTGAAGGAGCTGAGGCAAGCGTATGACTTGGTTTGCTCGAGAAAACTTACAATCGTTGAGGAGAATAGGGTTCTCTCTGAAGATCTGAACAAGAAGGAATCCGAGGCTGTTACCGCTAAGAAAGACTCTTACAATTCTGGCTGGGCTGCAGCATATGAGGATGCTGAAGTTCAGATAGGCTATATTAGCCGTCTGAACTTTAAGAAAGGATGGAACAAGGCTCTCATTGCTGCTGGAGTGGATGTTGTATCTCCCCTTTTTGACGAGCATGACCCAGGGCCGAGGCCAGTAGTAGATGAGGACCCTGCCACAGCCATTGAAGGCTCTGATCTTGTTCCTTAGGCATCCCCTGCTGAAGTTTCTCCTATTGAGGTGACAGAGACCACCCCTGCCGAGGACAGTGCTCCTGTTAATGCTGATAAGGGGACAGGGCCATCAACCTCTGGGCCACCTGAGGTTGCTAATTAGTTATATGATAGGATTTCTTTGTATTTTTGTTTTTTCCAGTCTGTAAACTTTCTTTTTTCAATTCGATGTAATTTTAATTTTCATTAATGAAAAAGGCTTCATTTCTGCTTGTACAGATTTGTCCCTTTCTCTCCTTTTTCTTTCTCTCACGTGTAGTTAATTGATGTGGATGATTACATTCCTGCTACTTCCCAGTTGGGTAGGACCCCTGGTCCCAATGCGAGTCTCGAAGTTCGCCAGGCCTTCGTTAAGCTTTGCAAGTCCCTTAGGTCTAGAAATCATAAGTATAAGGAGCAATCTGAGCTCGTGGCCAAGCTGAAGGACAGGCTACAGGAGATAAAGGACATTGGTGCTTCAGTGCAAGAGGAGGTTAATG
Source organism: Sambucus nigra (assembly GCA_949130495.1). NCBI lineage: Eukaryota > Viridiplantae > Streptophyta > Magnoliopsida > Dipsacales > Adoxaceae > Sambucus > Sambucus nigra. The sequence goes on along the minus strand of OX422220.1, from coordinate 115,233,307 downwards.
TGCTGAGGAGAAAACTACTAGAGGCCTCCGAGATCAACCAAGTAGGGGAGGTTCTTCAGCAGGAGAATAAAGACCTAAGGAGAGAAGTCTTATGACTCAGGGAGCCTGCACCAAGCACTATTCGAGCAGTATTTCAAGGCTCCTCATCATCGCGAACTAGAGTTGGTCATAATGTTGCTCATCCTATGTCGTGAAGTCCCACTCTCCCTCCCCTTTCGAGAGCTGGTAGGAGCACCAGGAGCAGAAATAGGGAAGCAGAAGAACTTCGCGATAGGGAAATGGAAGAACTCCACGGTGATGTTTAGCGAGCATATGTAATCACTGCTGGGCTTCAAAGGGACGTTACTCGGTTGCGACACTTGTTCAAGAAAGGCCCTCGGCAAGCGTGGGCTGACGGTTATGATCAAGGCTGGTCGGATGCTCCAACAAGGTTGTCTGAGTTTGAGGAGCTTTCTATTATCATGGGGTGGCTAGTGCCTTGAAGGAGCTGCAAGTCCTGAGGAAATCAGTGCTATGGTATCATCATGAGATGTCTTCCTCCACCCTGATGCCTAACCCATTCTGGAGGGATGATGGATGGATCCCCATCGATACTATTCCTCGGCAACTACTGGAGTCGGATGAGAATGAGGTTATGGAGGAGTTAGCTCCTACTCCTGATGACAGACGAAGATCTCGAGTGGCTGATTATATTACTCGGAGGCTTCCACCCCATTGAGATTTTGCTAGTTGTTATTTTTTTTGTATTTTTGATAATGTAAATGCTTTGGGTGAGCTCGCAGACTAAACATGTATTACCATTGTTGTAAGTATGATGGATTAATGAAAAGTTTGTGTTTTGGGCAATTTTGTCGACTAAACATGTGCATCCTACTTTTCATATTCTTGCTGCTCTATAATCTTTTTTGTTTTGTCATGCAAGTGTCCCCCCAGTCCAGTATAATACCAAGATACCATTGTGCTCCACTTTACCTTTTAGGTTGTGTCATCACACTCCCTTAGGCCTAAGTGGGGCAATTGGCGAGGACACACCTGGTGTTGGACGTCTTCATCCGATCAGGATTTTACTCAACCGAAGTAGGTTTAACGACCAGTATAGAATTTGGTCGTATTGCTTAAGGATCCCCTGTAGGGCTTCATATATTTCCAGGGGCAATGCTAAGAGGTCTCTCGTGTTTTATGACGATGACCTGAGGAGGGGTATTTCCCTGCTATAGTGATCAATGTGCCTGTTATTTGGAAAAGATGTACGATAAATGCAGCTGTTACCAATCAGAGTGTAACCAATTAAGTAGCTTTCATTAGTAATAAGGGAAATGAACTTCTATTTTCATAACAAAAGAATACAAGAAAAAGATCTAAAAATAGAATTTCTTGAGATTAGCTGCGTTCCATGCTCGTGGTATTTCTCTTCCCTCTATCATTTCCAAGTGATAGGCACCTTGCAGATCGTCTTTAGTTATCTTAAAGGGTCCTTCCCAGTTTGGACCTAGCTTGTCGTCTGACGACTTCACTGTGTTGCCCAGGACTTTCCTTAGAACATAGTCCCCAACTTGGAATGTTCTCGGGTTAACCCTTTTATTGTAGTGCTTCACGAGCTGTTGCTGATAGCTCGTTATCTTCACTAGGGCAAGTTCTCTGCGCTCGTCGGCTAGGTCGAGTTCGGCGAGCAATGCCTCATCATTTTGGCCTTGGTTAATAAGGTTGGATCTCATTATTGGCAAATCCACTTCTAGTGGGATGACTGCTTCCATGCCAAATGTCAGCAAAAATGGGCTTTCTCCTGTTCCTTACCGGGGAGTGGTTCAGTACGCCCATAGGATATGGGGTAGCTCTGTTACCCATGTGCCTTTGGCTCGCTCTAATCGCTTCTTTAATCCATCGATCATAGTTTTGTTGGAAGCTTCAGCTTGGCCATTGCTCTGAGGGTAGGCCACCAAACTGAAGTGGTGTCTCATCCCATGTTCGTTACAGAAGTCCTGAAAGGGGTCACTTTCGAACTTTGTTCCATTGTCGGTGATGATGGTTCTGGGAACTCCAAATCGAGTGATTATATTCCTCCATATGAAACTTATCATATCGGCATCTCGGATGTTCGCCAGGGGTTCTTCCTCGATCCATTTGGTGAAGTAGTCAGTCGCAACCAATAGATATTTGCGATTATCGGTAGCGGTAAGTCGTGGTCCTACGATGTCCATTCCCCATTGGACAAAGGGCCATGGGATGGACAGGGACCTTAGGTCGCTGGTGGGTTGGTGGGCCATAGAAGCATGGAGTTGGCATTTTAGGCATTTGTGGACATATACTGCAGAGTCATTTTGCATATATGGCCACCAATAGCCTTCCTTCATTGCTCGAAAGGCTAGAGACCTTCCTCCGACATGACTTCCACAGATTCCTTCATGAAGCTCGTGTAGCACTTGCTCAATATCACCTGGGTGGAAGCATCTAAGGTTGGGACCGGAGAAGGATTTCTTATACAAGTCGCCTCCTGTGGATAAGTGAAAGCGAGCAACTTTGACTCTTATCTGGTGGGCAGTTTTCTTGTCATATGGGAGAGTACCATCCTTTAAATAGTCCCTTAAGGGGTCCATCCAGCTGGGGGCTGACCCCACCTGGAGTATTTGTTCCACGTTTGGTAGCTTGTTGTTATGTTTAATGCTCGGACAAATGAGGAAATAGATGGGGATAATCCTTTTCAGGTTAAAGTCAACTGCCGAACTCAAGGGTGCTAAGGCATCAGCATGACTGTTTTTGCCCATGGGAAACTGCTGGATATTGATCTCTTCAAAGCTTGTCATTAATTTTTTCACTAAGGCGAGGTAGGCTGCCATTCTTTCATCCTTTGCATTATAATATCCACTTATCTGATTGGAGACTAGTTGAGAATCGCCGAACACCTGTAAACATTTTTCTCCTAGAGTTTGCGCCTTTTGGAGACCGGCTATTAAGGCTTCGTACTCTGCTTTGTTGTTGGAGGCTGCAAATCAAAGCCTGATTCCTTGCTCAAGGATTATGTTTTCTGGAGTGATGAGAACAACGCCTACCCCTGCCCCCTTTGAGTTGGAGACTCCATCAACGAAGAGTTTCCAGGTTTCCTCTGTTGCCGGGTTCTTCTCTTGCCTTATTGGTTGAGGTTGGCCGGAGAGTTCTTCACCTGTGAATTCGGCTATGAAATCAGCAAGGATCTGACCCTTGATAGCTGTCCTTGGTTGAAATTGGATGTCAAACCGGTCGAGCTCGACTGACCACTTAGACAATCTTCCCGACAAATACGCTTTCCTTAGGATCGCCTTAAGGGGATGTGATGTAAGGACGATGATAGTACGAGCTTTGAAATAATGCTTCAGCTTCCTCGAGGCTATTACTAGTGCAAAGGCGAGCTTTTCCAACAGCAGGTACCTTTGCTCGGCGTCTAATAAGGTCTTGCTTACGTAATAAACGGGGTGTTGGATTCCTACAACCTCGCATATTAGTGCAGGGCTGACAGTGTGATTGGATATGGAGAGGTATAGGTACAAAGAATCTGTTTGATGTGGTATGACAAGCAGCGGTGGAGTGCTTAAGTAGGACTTGAACTCGTCTAATGCTCGCGAGCATTCTGGGCTCCACTCTATCATTTTACTTCCTTTTAGAAGCTGGAAAAAGTCTTGCACTTCTCGGAGGATTTGGAGATGAAGCGATTTAAGGCAGCGAGCATTCCAGTGAGCTTCTGCACGTCCCGGATTGTGCGAGGGGGTTGCACCCTGTTGATTACATCGATCTGATCTGGATTAGCTTATATGCCTCTGTTACTGACCAAGTATCCAAGAAATTTTCCTGACTGGACACCGAAGGAACACTTGCTCGCATTAAGTTTCATCCGGTACTTCCTAAGGATTTCGAAGGTGTTTAACAGGTCCGAGAGGTGATTTTCTTTCTTCCTGTTTTTAATGAGCATGTCATCGATGTAGACCTCCATAGTGTCTCCCATTTGATCCTTGAACATTTTAGTGACCAACCGCTGATAGGTTTCTCCTGCATTCTTGAGCCCAAAGTGCATGACCTTGTAGCAATATAACCCAGTTGTTGTGATGAACGTCGTTTTGTCTTGGTCTGGGGCACACAAAGGGATCTGGTGATACCCTGAGTACACGTCCAGGAAACTCATTCGCTCGTGAGCTGTAGTGGCGCCTACTAGTTGGTCTATTTTTTGGAGGGGGAAACTATCCTTAGGGCATGCTCTGTTGAGGTCAGTGAAGTCGATGCAAACTCTCCACTTCCCATTATTATTCAGAACTACTACTGGGTTGGACAACCACTTGGGGAATTGTACTTCTCGTATGGATCCTGCATCCAGCAGTTTTTCTACTTCCTTTTCGACCGATTTAGCCTTCTCGGACGCAGTTCTCCGTGCCTTTTGGGTGATTGGCTTGAATGTGGGGTCGACTTGCAGCTGATGACAGACCACACCAGGGTTGATTCCAGGCAATTTCTATGGTTCCCATGTGAAAACATCTACGTTGCGCCTCAGCAAGGTTGTCAACTCCTTCCGTTCTTGGTTGGTGAGAGATGCTCCAATCAAGAAGACTCTATTACTGTTGCCATCTTTAGCTGTAATTTCTACCAGGTCCTCGATGACATGATCGGAGGGGGGGAGCCTGGTCTCCTCTACTCCAGGTCTTCCGTACTTTAATTTCTATTTGGAAGGTATCATACCTTCTTCAACTTTCTCGCTGGGTTGTCCGGCCTTCTTCTCTAGCTTTTGTCGGATGGCTGCTATGAAGCACCTCCTCACCATCTCTTGGTCACCATGGATCTCCATTACTCCTAGGTCGGTTACATACTTGAGCTTCTGATGGTAGGTCGAAGGGACTGCCTTCATCGCATAAAGCCATCCCCTGTCGAGGATGGCCTGGTATGGCGAATTGATGTTGACTACCAAAAACTCGATCATCTTGGAAACATTTCCAGCGCGCACCGGTAATACAACCTTGACTAGGGGCATAGTTATTTTGCCAGCGAAGCCAACTAAAGGAACAGTAGCTTCCTTTAGGTCGGCGACGCTTAACTTCAATTTCCTGAATAGGTCGAGGTACATTACTTCAGATGAGCTTCCTTGATTGACGAGCAGCTTGTCGACGTCAAAGTTGGCTATCCTGAGTGTAATGACGAGGGCATCATGATGTGGGGTCCTTACTCCCACCAGATCTTCATCCGTGAAAACAATATGCTTGTCATAGTTGACGTCCTCTACTCGTCGACGCTTTCCTGACTGTGATTTTACTGGGTCGATTTGGAAAGCCTGCATTACCGCTGTAAGTTTTTTCATTTCCATTTGAGCTGAGTTTCCTTATATCTTCTTAACGTCAGATGCTCTGTGGATTACTGCGAATTCATGTCCGACATCATCTTCCAGCACGTTGTCAGGTCTCGCCTCTCTGTTGGCAGCCACTCTTTCTGCCCTCTTTTCCACAAACTCGTTCAAATGCCCAGACTGGGCCAACTCCTCGAGGTGAGACTTTAGAGATTTATAGTGGCCGGTCTTATGTCCTCCCTCTTTGTGGAAAACGCATCTTAACGCATTGTTCCTCTTCGAGGGATCTCCTCCCATTTTCCTGGGCCACTTGATGAATGGCTCATCTTTGATCTTCGCGAGAATTTTATAAATTGGTTCTTTGAAGACGGTGTTGACCGCCTGGAATGCTTTTGACGCGTCATGGTTCCCTCCATTCTTGGAGCCATTTTTGCCCCCATTCTTTCCTCCTTTTTTCTGGTTCTCAATTTTGTCACTTCCCTTAGTAGTGAGTTTAGCTCGACCGTTTTCCCCTGTACTAGGGCGGGTGACATCTTCTACCTTGGCATACTTCTCGATGCGAGCCATTAGGTCATCGATGGTTATGGCTTCCTTCTTCGTCAGGGACTGGTAGAGAAGGGAAGAACTGGGCAACCCAATTTTGAAGGAGGACACCGCCACTTGCTCCGAGTAGTCCTCGACCTTATTGAACAACTCCTAGTACCTTTTTGCGTAGTCTCGGAGGGTCTCCTGAGGCGTCTTCTTCATTGTCAACAAGGCGTCTATCCTTTTGGGATGGGAGCTACTAGTAATGAAGCGGGCCATAAAGAGTTTGGCCAGGGATTTGAAACTTCGGATGGATCGGTGGGGGAGTCTTTCAAACCATTTATGGGCCACATCATGCAAGCTTGAGGGGAAAATATGGCACATCAGTGCATCCCGATGATTCCAGAGGGCCACGGCCTGTCGGTATTGCCTGACGTGATCGATGGGATCAATCTTACCGTTATAAATCTTGAACCTTGGAATAGCAAATTTCTTGGGGGCTTCTTCCTCTTCGATTTCCCTCGTGAAGGGTGACTTCATATGGGTTTTGAGAGCTCGCCTTCCGAGTTCTCTGGTTGATCTGGCACCATGGTGGGCAGGATGTTGGTCCATTTCCATGCAGACCAGATCTCGTATGTTCTTGTTGCTGCGAGCAGGGCTCTGGTAACGTCGAGTTGTTCGCAGCTGTTCGCAGAGGTCATCGTCTGATTCATCTCCCTCGACCTTTCGAAATCCTCGCCTTGGGCTCCTTCCTCGGCTGCGATATTTGCTCGCCTGAGGGCTAGGAGTGCGGTATGGATGTCTCATGTTATCAGGATGAAGCTCCTTCTCTAGTCTTTCCAGTCTCCTGTTATCAGGATGAAGCTCCTTCTCCAGTCTCCTTTTCAAGTGAGCATTCTCAGCTTTGTACCTACGAGAAGACTCCCTCTGCTCGTGGAGCCTTGCCTCGTACGCATCAATCAATCTGGATATCTGTGTGAACCTTACTGGTTCTTGGCTTTCTTTTGAGGCTGGCCTTTCCAAGCGATCCCTCTGAACTGAACGTCGAACTTCAGACCTAATCCTGCGAGGAGAAGGTGGTTCTTGAATATCCCCTACCTGAGGGGCATTGCTGCTGTGACCAGACATCTTAAACTCCTTTCTTGGTGTGGGCTCTTCTCAGGGAAAGATGAACGCTTCCCACAGGCGGCGCCAATTGTGGTGACAATTATTGTGCAACACAAATAAATAAGAAAAAAGCATTCACCAAGTAAGAACAAGGAATATAAAATGACAATCACACAACAAAGGATGTACGTGGTTCAGCAAAGATGTGCCTACGTCCACGGTGGTGCAGTCAATATTATTTCTATATACTTCGGAGAGTAATTACAGAGAATACAACTTATCCTTTTGCCCCGGACCTAGGATTTAATATATACATGTACATTTAGGTGAGTGGGGGTGATGGTTTCCCCACGTCTTCCATCCTCCCCATAACTTCCCTTCAAGGGAACGTGGGAAGAGACTGCATCAAAATAAGAAGTGGGGGGCCTAGACTTTGGACCGCTAGAATTGGGCTACTCGTCTAGGCCCATGGTATTAATTCTGGGTACCCACGGGTTCAAAAAAGGTTTTGTTTTTTAATTCTTAAATGGGTTTTCATAATTTTTGACATTTTTTATTTTATTTTTATTTTTTTTGGGAGATTTTGATTTAAAAAAAGAACTCATTAAAAAATTAATTCCTGATTTGGGTTCTCTGACATATTTTTTTTTCAAAAAATTATTACTATGAGACTTCATATGATACGTTTCTATGTTTACTGAGATTGGATACTTATACATTAGTTTATTTTGAGAGGTTAGTTACTCCTCATTTGGATTTTTATTAGTTATTATTTCTTTTCTTATAAGAATTAATGTAGTCCAATGGGTTACAAATGGTTATTAGCTTATTCTTAACAGGATCCGGACCAATAAAATTTGATTATAAGGTCATCGATTCTGTAAGTATTACTTATGTCATTTATTCTCACTTTAATGGTCTTAACAATCTTTTTTTTACCAATGATTAATACTATTGTTCCTAGATATTTGTTGTATTTTTAAATAGGAGCATGAACTAATATTTACTATTTTAGACATGAGAACAACATTACTATTACATAGTTGGTCTTTTCACAATGGTAGAAATATGGCAATATGCCTCGGTCATCTAAGGATGTAGTGTGTTAATTATCATGTACCATATATTGGTTAGAACTGTTTAGTTAATGTTAAACTTTGTGGGATTTTATTTACTAGATTTATTGGTTAGAATATTATGGATTTAATTTTTAATTCAATTTGGCTTATTGTTTGTATTTTAGTTGTTTGTATTTATGATCATACATCTAATGCTATATTAATCATGTTTCTTTTAATAATCATATGCGTAAAGTTTGATGTATTGTATTTTCTTCGTAGCTTCCAACATATACAACTTTTTTATATTTAATTTGTTTTTTATTTTAGAAAGGGCCCCTACAAATTATAACAATGTCTTAATGTAACCGTTTCAATGGAGAACCTGGAGGTTGTTTCAATGTCCTTTTCTTTTCTGACACTCAACACATATTTGATTATAATGTGTTTGTTGATTCAAACTTTAGTCCCTATTAGATTCTAATACCTCCTTGTAATAGTTATTTTATTTCAAGAAGTTGAACACCAAGTGTTTGATAAAATGTGCAAGTGAGTAATCTAATTTCGTTTTTCCGTACTAATTTTGTACGTTTAAATATTTTTCCTTCTCATTTTGACAGTAAAAGATGTATTATATTTTAAAGTGGAAACCTTTATTGTCAATTTAATATAGTTGTATTATGGCTATTAGTATGATATGGGTTTATGCTAAGATGGCTTTGTAACACAGTTGTATTATGGTTATTACAGTGTTGAATATTTTAATATTTGTATTAAATTACAGTTGCTTGGAATAATTGGTTGAATTGTTAGTCTTGAGGGAATTGTGGTTTTTTTCCAGTCTTTGACTCAATCTTATGAATTATTGGATTAAAATATACCCAATTTTCTAATTTTCCATCGTTGTTTGGATTTTATTGTGCGGTGAGCTAACTAATCAAATGTGTCATGAAAATAATGGCCCAACTTCATTTCTTTTTACAAAGTCAATCCCTTCTTATTATACTTATTCTTTTAAATAATTCATGGGTATAATTACACGGTACACCAATGAATGAATTACATGATATTGCTTGATATTTTTTCAATCTATGTAGGTTAATTTTAATTCGTCCAACCTTCTCCAATAAGTATACAACACAAATACTTTTTGAAAATTATCTTCGTGCCTTCAGGCATATGTTTTAGCCTTTGTCAATGTGGAATACGCTTTAGGCAAATGTTTTTCATAGAACGAGACCACCCATAATCAAACGGGTTCCGAAAATTCGCATCGATTGACTTTCAGAAAAATCTCATTTGCACTTTCTGGTAGGGATAATTTGATTTATCAAATATTGGAAGTCGGGTACTAGAACTTCCTTATCGACTAAAATCCATTTAAACCTTAAACATGAAATTAATAGGGATAAAACACGATAAAGTAGTGTGACCCGATCTGATATCAAGGGTTATACAAATTTTCAATTTTCTAATTAAAAAAATCCGAATGAGCAACATAAACCGATTGTCATTATGAACCATTTAAACCAAATTTTGTGTAAACAAATTTACCTATATTATCGTGCTCTAAGCTTTCATCTAGGTGATATGCGAAAGATTAAAAAAAATAATAAACCACAACGTCATGGTGTAAAACGAAAAGCCACAATGGGGAAAAAAGTTTGACAACTTGACAACACAAGGCCATTATGGTACAGTCGTCAATACAAAGACAAATTACACTTACTCATAGACTCGACACCTTCTATACTTGATGCGCTTTTTTTCTCCTTGTTACCTTCTTAATAGACACTGTTAGATGACTTCTAACATCAATCACAATGTAGCGGCATCCGACATTTCGGTATCTATCGATCCTACTTACTTCTTTACTAGTTTCAGTCATTGCCCAATGTAAACCATGGCCCACCACTTAAAATAGTACTTAGTGAAGAGTAAACACCCTTGGTGCAAGACACATAAGACCTCAAACACACATATTATATGAAACTTGGATCTCAAAGTATGGGTGTAAAGTACGGTTTTAGAAGCTTAGAATATGCTCTTAGAAATCCATTTTTGGCACTTTTATTCTTTAAACTTCAGTGCCAAAACTTTAATTTATATATTTTTATCAAATAATGGTGGCATGAATTACAAGGAATCTCGTTTGAATTAAAATCAAGGTTTATCAGATTACAACAACAACCTCATTTGAACGAACCCTAAAGTCATTTGAATGAGACCTGCAAGATTGTTTAAACAAGGATCGAGTGACCTTGTAACACCAACATTCTACTAGGAAAAAAGATATTGCTCAAAGCTCATTTGAAACCTTTTACAAACCCCTCAAAGTCATTTGAATGAACATATATGTCGTTCAAATGAAATATACAATCTCATTTGAATGAACTCAAAAGTCGTTTCGAACAACGTTATAAAAAATTTCATCTAAAAGATTTTTTTGAAAATATCTTAAATGTTTTTAAAAACACTAATACCCAAAATGAATACATGGATTGAATATAATAGGAATTTATACCTTATTGAGATCCCATTGATGTTATAGACTAAACTCGACATCAAAACGCAGAATGATATTGATGTCGATTTACTTGAATGCAACAGTCTTCAATGAGCACCATAGGCTTGAAGGATGAACTGACTCAAATTATAACCATTTACTCAAACAGTTTAGTCCAATCAAAATAAAGGAAAACTTTAAAATTTTACATTAAATTTTACAATTTGAATCGATTTGAAATATTCTCTTATAAATATTGTCTCTCGAAGCCTTCGACCCAGGTTTCAATAACGATAATATTATGAATTGTTTTCTCATGCATAGTGTTAAGGGAGATTTGAAGTCGATAAGATAATTAGGTAATAACTTTTATTAGTATTAAACTACAAAATGGGTTAAAATTAAAATTATTCAAGATTAATATTGTTCACTGTACCAACTTTTGATTAAAATAAATTGGTCAAGTCATAAATTACTTCCAAGACTCAAAAAGTAGAGCCCCGACACCAAGGTAGTTAATATGCACCTTCTCCTCTTCACAAACTAGGAATATTTAATCCATTAATATTTAGCCTAACCACTTATAAAAAGGAGATTTGTACCGTTCTTTCTAGAGTCATAGAAACAATGGTGCACTTACTAATAACATTGGTGTTGTTATTCTTCTTTATATAATAATCATAAATACAGTTACCATGATGGGAAGATGATGATGCTCGAAAGGAGGGTGCATTAGGTTCAGGTACGAGAGATGGGAAACCTTGAGCAGGTATTTGAGAGTTTAAACCTTGAGGCATTTGAGAGGGAAATGTTGGAGAAGGTTTGAATTTCAGTCTGCCTTGTGTTTGATTAAACATTTAGCACAAAACCTGAATAGAATTCACCATTTTACCAAAGGTATTGGTAATCCTGGACATTTTCACCCTAAGATACAATATCTTCTCCTTTATATTCTCCATTTATTCCTCCTAGTTAGATATGTGACTTTTCACCGAACTGATATCTTCCGTCATGTGTGCGGTATGTAAGAATATGTTCCTTGGAATCTTGGAGCTCACCTATCTTCATCCCATTTTTATCCTTCCTAAACATATTTTCTATGACATTCGATTCATTATATTATAAGATACACTCAAAGTTATTTCTCCTTATGCCATACATGGTTTCTTATAGTATAATAATATAGTTAGGACAATAATTTCAAAATTATTGTATTATAACATGTATGAGATCATTAAATTCAAAATCACTAGAGTCTAATCCACTTTGTCTTAGAATTTTTGGGTTTTACATCCCATTGGTAATGCAAGTACAAGTTGACCCCTTTGAGTATAGAAAATATCACAATAAAGATATCCACGAAAACAATCACAAGGAATAGAAAGTAAAGATCACACACAACAATGATATACGTAGTTCGAAACTTGCTTATGTACACGAAAAGGTTACTCTTTATTATAGTATCTCTCAACAAATCTTTGTTACATCCCTTTGCCCCGGGTTAAGGCGTACAGTTTATAAGTAAATCGACATAGAGTTTGAGATGTCCAAGGAACTCAAATAAGACATGAATATATCAAGGATTACCTGAATATCTCTTCCAAGATTATTAGTAACTGATTTGACTATATCCGTAAGTGTTCATGTGTATCTCAAATACTTGAATGTTAAATTAAATCATGATATCGGTTGGGCAACACCTTGATCAATATGGGTTGGTTGGCTACTCTAATGGGTCGTACCAAATGGGCTCCCATTATTTCCCATAAAAAATTTGGGCTATATGGATTTTGGGCCAATAATTTTTAAAGGTACCATAACTCGAGATCCTCATGCCTTAAGTCTAAAATGTAATTTTTGTAAATGCGAGAGACATGCAGGGGTACGCTTATCCTGAATGGATCTTTATGGCATATTTTTTATTTGTTTGGATGGGCAAGGGTGCTGTGGGTTGACTAGGCATTTGAACCACTAAAAATCGTCTAGGAGATTATGTTCATCATTGACATCAGGATTCAATCGAAGATGCAGTCCCTATCGTTAGTTCAGTTCAGTTTAGTTTCTTACTTCCTTGTTAAGCTTTGCAAAGTTCATTTTCTTCAGTGTTTTCTTTTTTTTCCAATGCTCCATTCATTTTTGTAAGTTTAGCTCTTACCTCTCCTAAGCTTTTCTTAAAACTTATTTTGTAGATGTAGCTAGGGTTTTCTTCCTTGTTTTTATAATTATGGTGCTGCTAGATAATAAAATAGCAGATGAATTTAGGCACCAATATAATATTCCTGACTGGGTGATCATTGACTGTTACCCTTTTCCTGGAAATGTCCCTTATGTTGAAGGGGGCACTAGATTCACACCCTTCTGATAACCTAAGGGGTTTAACATTTCCCCTAAACTTTTTTTTCCTTAGGTTCTTCAGATATTTTGAAATCATGTCTTTCTAGTGTGCCCCCAATGTTTAGAAGATAATTAATGGGGTTCACTAGATAAACACCCTTTATAGGACAAAACTAGGACTTATAGAGATCATCTACTTCTATGTGTGGTCATGAACAAAGGAAGGTCTTATGTATTTAAAAACTAGGAAGACTGAGAGGGTTCTGGTGGTGAAGCTTCCAAATTTTATTAAGGATTGTTGGGAACATGGTTTCCATGATAAAAATTGGCAACGTCCTCCTTCATGTTTGGGCAAAAGGTAATGGGGACCTATAATTTTTTACTATGAAGAGGCCCAAATTGGTCACTTTTTTTTTATTATTGACTTTGCATTTCTTACTTTTTTTTGTCCTCTATCCTCATAGCTAATGTTTTTCTCCCTTTGTTCTTACAGCTCGTGTAAAAAATTAGGAGCCTGATATAAATAAGGTTTATACTGATGAGCTTCTGAAAGCCTAGAACATTAAGGTAAGGCTATCAGACGGTGAGCACCTGAGATGGGCAACCTTTTTGTTGGAATATAAAAATATAATTAGTAGTTTTATTGCTCATCTGGTCAATAAGGTTACAACCTTAAAAGCTCCTGAGGTCAGTCCTTCTGACCCTATTATGATAGAGGAGGAGAAATAGGGATCCAAAGAGGAGGAAGAAGAAGAAGAAGAAGAAGAAGAAGAAGAAGAAGAAGAAGAAGAAGAAGAAGAAGAAGAAGAAGAAGAAGAAGAAGAAGAAGAAGAAATGTACCCTCTAATAAAGAGGAGTAAGATGAGGCTCCGTAATTATGATGATTATCCGGTTGACCTATTTAATCCTCTTAAATCTCTAAAGACATCGGATATTGGGTCCCCTTGGACTATTGTCTCTAGCCCGTTGGATAAGGGTAAAGAGAAGGAGAATGACAAGAAGAGGGAGACATAAGAGAGAGAGAGAGAGAGAGAGAGAGAGAGAGAGAGAAGGAAAAAGAGAAAAATAAAGAAGAATAGAGGAGGGAGGCCAAAATAAAGTTGGCCCTGAAAGCCTATGGATCTCCCCCTCCTATTGCAACAGTTGAGGGGGATAGTGTGGGTGATTCCCCCTACCTCTCCCTTGACCTACTGAAGAGGGCAGTGCTCGCTACTGATTGTGAGCATTTTCAAGGTTAGGGTCATCGTAGTGTAACACCCCGTATTTTTGTGCATTTAATATTTAATTAATTCGGGATTTTTAAATTACTGGTGTGTTGTAATTTTAATTGAATTAATTATGACAATATATATTTATTTAAATATTAATCGGGGAGTGAATGATTAATGTTTAGGAAAATTTATTTACTAAGTAAATAGTAATAATTTAATTACGTCATTTCGAGTATTAATGACGGGGTAAGCACTTATTCCAGCCGGGAGTCGGTATAGACTAAATTGGGTGTGAGATAAGGATTTTTATAAATTAATTCGGATGTAAATTCTGACTGCGCGGTTGAGTCCGGATGGGTCGAGATAGTCAGAAAAGAGTACCCGGGGGTAGTAATTGGGTCTCGGGATATTTTTGGGCATAGCCGGGCCCACACGGGGTGAGTTGGGCCACTTTAATTAAGCCCATTAGGTGAAAAACGGGATTTAGAGTTTTAACCTAAGTGAGGGACTAGGGTATGGCAGCCAACACAACTTAAGAACCTAGGGTTTGAGAGGGGATTTGGGGGAAACCAAATCAAGAAAAAATTTGGGGATTTTGGAGCAAAATCAAGGGGCTACTACAACGGATCAGACCCTACGAATGATTTCAGGCAAGTGGTTAGCTGTTGTATTTTCGAAATTTATGATAATCAATTCATATCATAGTGATGTGTAAACCAAAATTCGTTTTGGGGATAAATGGGTACAAAATGGGGTTTTTGTTCATGAAACTATTGAATGAGATTCATAGTAAAATTGTTGTGTTGAACATATCTGAATGTAGTTATTTGATTGGAATAAGAATTCGGAATATAAACTGGGGGGATAATCTGGATTTGAAAATTGGTTGTAGAACAAGATTGATGGATTTTAATGGGAAAACCCATCTTTAATTATAGTGAGATATCGTATGAATCAAAAAGGGTAAAACAGTTTTAGATGATTGAGACTTGTTTGGGAGTAATTGATTGGTTAAAAATCGTTATTTAAGGTTGGAAAAATGGAGAGGAAAAACCTTGAAAATTCGTTCATGGCTGAAAACAGCAAGCCGAGGAAGACAACCACCTGCTCGATCAATCGATCGACACAGGGGGATCGATCGATCGACGGTCCCAGGAAAGTGACAGTTCGGCCAGTTTGTTATATGAGGGTTTAATTTAAGATTTAATTCCCTTATTTTTAATTGGTGATAATATTTATATGGGATATATGTTTCCTTAACAATTATAGGGTGATATAATTGGGTTTAGGAGGGTGTGAACGGTATGTCATTAAATGAACAAATTTGGAGAAATAATTCAATTATTGATATTGGGCTGAAGAATGATATTCGGGAATTGTAGTTGGGGGACACTACATTAGTAAAAGAATTTAGGTGAAATATTTAATTATGGACCAAGTGAGGGAGTCCGAGTGTGCTAGCAATTATAGGTAGATATAATTGGAGAAAATGATGGAAATAAATGCGTGTCACATTGTGGGTGAAAATGTGAGAATGAAATTTTAAGATGTAAAAATGGACCTAGTGAGGGAGTCCGGGTAGATTGGGTAAGTGACACCAAAGTATTAAATTAATTATTGGCAGGGTAATTAATTTAGATTCGGGATATAGACTCGGTAAATGTTGAGGTACGGGCTAAGTGAGAGAGTCCGGGGATAATGGTTGGGTGACACTAAGTTATTAAATTAATAAGAATGATGATTAATTTAATTAGAGCCGGTTGGTAGGCTCGGGTAGGATTAAATTAATGTGTGTGTTAATTAATTTAACTAGAGCCGATTGGTAGGCTCGGGTAGGATTAAATTAATGTGTGTGTTAATTAATTTAATTAGAGTCGGTTTGTAGACTCGGGTAGAATTAAATTAATATGTGTGTTAATTAATTTAATTAGAGTCGGGCGATAGACTCGGGGAAAGTATTATACAAATTAAGGTGTGAATTAATTATATTAGATTCGGACCATAGACTCGGGAAGAGGATAAGTTATTAAGTGAGAAAATTAATTACTTTGAGTCGGACCACAGACTCAGGAAATTACAGACAGTGTATGGGATATTGAGTACAAGGTAAAGCCGGGTTTATATTATATATATATATACGGTGTCGTGATAGTATATATATATATGTGTATTTATTGTGCGTGATACTAAATATCAGTGATTAGATATTTATTAAAATTATATACTTTAATGCTATCAAGGGAGGTTGCGCGATGTGGGTGAATCCCCTAGCTTGAGGAGTAGGGCGAGTATATCCCCAGGTCATAGCGTCCGGTATATATGGGTGAGGGACTTATCTCACTTTCAAGGAAGGAATATGACCGCCCCCACTACGTTTATATTTTGGGCCAAGTTGGTAAGCGATTCCAACTTGGGGAACTAGGTTTTGTGAGCACACCTAGTGAGATAGCATTTTAGAGGGAATCATCCGGTGAGGGTATACTCGGAAGGATGGATACACGTATGATATATGTGTGGTTGTTAGTAAAGGTACGTATAATATGGTAGTAGATATTATATGTAGGATATAATACAGTGTGTGATGTATTTACTTTATATAACTCGGGTTACAGTTATATGCTGTTAATAAATGAGAAATTAATTAAGTTAACCATTTGTGGGGATAATACCGTGGGTAATGTATTTACTTTATATAACTTGTGATACGGTTATATGTTACTATTTACGGGGAATTAATTAAGTTGGTTGTGATATAACTTATAATTCAAAGAATCATTATACTCGGGTTAGAGTAGTAGGGCAAGGGAAGGTTATACCAGGACTAGTTGGACGGGGTAGTACAACTAGGTGGGGTTAAAGTAATCGGTAGGTGTGCACAATAGTGGAGGGGTGAAAATGTCCACAAGGGAGTGCGACACTAACTTAAATATGAAGCGCATTCATGCATTTTAAATTACTGCACTTAATTCACTTGCTAAATATTTTCAAAATATTTTGGGTTCTAACCCTTGCTATAAAACCATTTTCAAAACCTTCTAGGTGTCCAGCCACAGGGACGCCAGGATTGATATTCTATTCCAGGGACACGGAGCTGCGGCATATGTGGATGCTAGCAGGAGTTTGGATTAGACGCATCATTTGTTCATTCCTAGAGTAGGAATCTTGTATCAGTCTCAGTTTTATTTAGGGCTTGTAGCCCAGACTTCTCGGTACAGTTTTCAGGTGTTGTATATTTGTATATGGTTTAATTCTTTGGTGGCCGGTGATTTATTCGGCATGTTGTGTAATTATGATTCAGTTTATTTTCATTTAGTTGTGTGAATGGTTTATATTTTAATTCCGCATGTACTGTTTTGGTTTTATTTAAAAAGTTAAAATTGGCACCAGCTTTTGGAATACTAGGTGGATAGTAAGTTTTAAAAAGTTTTCGACAGTGATGCTAAGGATGATCCAAATGGGATTCCTGTTTTAATTTGGTATAGGACTGATCACCCGGTATTTTATTAGGTGGGGTGTCACAGATGGTATCAGAGCATCAGGTTCTAGGGTCCTTAGGATCTGTACGGCTTTTCACGTTTCAGCTTAGCAGTCTTTGATATAGAGCCCTATCATAGGATTGTTGTATTCTCATACGTATGCGCATATACGTTTTTCTGTGAAATTTATTTTTGAGAGTGAACTCACAAAAAAATTCGATTCTCATTCCAGATGACGCCCAGGAGGGAGAAAGAACGGTTGGGGCAGCAGAAGGAGATGAGACGGGGGAGGCTCGTTAGGAGCAAGAGCTACCATAGCAACGGCCATAGATGATTTTGGCAGCATAGATCACTGAAATAGTGGCACAGGCAGTGGGAGCAACGGTGGTCACAACGGCAAGGTACTTTCCACGGGATCAGCCACAAGTGTTAGTGGCGTCGGATGTTCAGACTCACACAGGGTCGTCGGGGTGGAAACAATAAAGAGAGGTTATTTTAGCGGGAACCCACCAGAGTTGCGAAGGGGTTCAGGTGTAGTACTAGCGTGTCAAGGAAGAGAGGTATCCAGCGTCACCTACGCATGGGAGATTGCGATGGGGTGCGGAAGTAAAGGCTAACCACTTTTAGTTAGTGGGAGTGGTGCTACAGTGGTGGGAGTAAATCACCACAGTTGAGGAAAGGGACACACTAGCTACTGCCGAGTTTTTGGGGGCGGTTCGACTGCAAGTATTTTTTTCCTTCAGCGGTTGAGACCGAAAGGAGGAGAAAATTTTGTGAGGTGACTCAAAGGGAGACCGTTTAGTGACCGATTACGAGGAAGATTTCACTCGTTGGCAAATTTTACCGGATGATGGTAAGCTAGGAAAGGAGAAAGAAAACAAAGTTTATGGATGGGTTAGTCTGAAGAATCAGACAACATTTAATTGATAACTCCGCATTTGTAGATTATATTGATGTCATTAACGCAACACTCCGGCACTGTTGGGAATATCGCTTCCACGCGAAAGGAAGTGGGAGGGGAGTGGGGATTAGCCAGTCGGATGAGGCAGAAGGGAACACTACCAGTGGGTTATCCCAGCAGCAGACTGGGGGAGATCAGGGGCCGAATTTCCGGTAGGGAAATCATGCCAAACGATTTAGAACTGGAGGCTATCGGCGGGATGGCTAGGAATTCCAACAAGGTTGGCATGGAAGGGATCAGTGACAGGGTGAACATGTTAGAAAGTGTTCCGTTTGTGGGAAAAGCGAGACACATGAAGAGATATTGCCCTAAGCGAGACAGGGGTCAACTACAGGACAAGGTCCTGGATGTACAGCCACTAAAGCAGGACACGGGTGCATTCGGGCAGGGAGAAACTCCTCTGGAACCCGAGAACCAGCCGTTGCAGCTGGAGTATAGAAGTAATTATTTTACCCTAGGGGCATGGGGTATATTGTTGAGTGAAAAAGAGGATGTCACAGTATAAGACTTATTTTTCACTAGGGTTCGTAGGCGAGTCGAACTTAGTGGATGCGTTGGCGGTAACAGCCATAGCATGTGGGTAAACTTTCCGTAGGGTAGTGGAGTTCCTTAGTGTTCTTCATGGGAGAGTGGAGGCGTACACTGAGTGATTTGTTGAATTATGCGAGGAATGACTACTTTCGTGAATTATGGGAGTAGGGTTGATTATTATTTTTAACATCGGCTGGATAGCGATGGAATATAATTATTGTGAATAGTGGAGTTAAATTTTGGTGTTCATGACACCAGGGTAAGGTTGATAATAGGTATCACCGGAGAGGGCGTATAGCCTATATATATATGGATGTATATATGTTGTATTACGTGGTGTTATAGCACATAGTGAAGTTTTGTGTTCTCACATTTTATTCCGGTAAATAGGGATGTTTACTGAAGTGAATCAGGGTGGTTAAATTGATTTTCGAGCAAAGAGAGATAGCTCGGGGTTTATTTTGCGCAAGGACTAGTTATAGTAAGGGCGCGGTATTTTACGCTGTCCTTGGTAGCATAAGGGTAAGCGTGTATACTTTTGGGTAGAGAGACAAGTATTTACGGGGAGATAGTTGGACGTAGCATCGGTTGAGTACCCGAACAGTAATTATATATGTATATATATATATATATATGTGTAATATGACTACGGGTTCGAAGTTATATTACGGGTTACGACTAGCATAGTCGGGTAACTTTCGTGCGAAAGAGTGCGGGGATAGGGTGTATGGGCACCCGGGGTTTTGTGCGGTTAAGCACGGGTATAGGGTGTATGGGCGCCCTGGTAAAGTTAAATGCATACATGTGTAACGTATGGTTAGAATCGGATGGGATAGATAGCGGGCTTCGAGGCACTTGACTAGTGACTAATATGTAAATACTGGGACACTAGGTTTATCTTAATTTCGAGGACGAAATTCCTTTGTAAGGGGGGAAGTATGTAACACCCCGTATTTTTGTGCATTAAATATTTAATTAATTCGGGATTTTTAAATTACTGGTGTGTTGTAATTTTAATTGAATTAATTATGACAATATATATTTATTTAAATATTAATCGGGGAGTGAATGATTAATGTTTAGGAAAATTTATTTACTAAGTAAATAGTAATAATTTAATTACGTCATTTCGAGTATTAATGACGGGGTAAGCACTTATTCCAGCCGGGAGTCGGTATAGACTAAATTGGGTGTGAGATAAGGATTTTTATAAATTAATTCGGATGTAAATTCTGACTGTGCGGTTGAGTCCGGATGGGTCGAGATAGTCAGAAAAGAGTACCCGGGGGTAGTAATTGGGTCTCGGGATATTTTTGGGCATAGCCGGGCCCACACGGGGTGAGTTGGGCCACTTTAATTAAGCCCATTAGGTGAAAAACGGGATTTAGAGTTTTAACCTAAGTGAGGGACTAGGGTATGGCAGCCAACACAACTTAAGAACCTAGGGTTTGAGAGGGGATTTGGGGGAAACCAAATCAAGAGCAAATTTGGGGATTTTGGAGCAAAATCAAGGGGCTACTACAACGGATCAGACCCTACGAATGATTTCAGGCAAGTGGTTAGCTGTTGTATTTTCGAAATTTATGATAATCAATTCATATCATAGTGATGTGTAAACCAAAATTCATTTTGGGGATAAATGGGTACAAAATGGGGTTTTTGTTCATGAAACTATTGAATGAGATTCATAGTAAAATTGTTGTGTTGAACATATCTGAATGTAGATATTTGATTGGAATAAGAATTCGGAATATAAACTGGGGGGATAATCTGGATTTGAAAATTGGTTGTAGAACAAGATTGATGGATTTTAATGGGAAAACCCATCTTTAATTATAGTGAGATATCGTATGAATCAAAAAGGGTAAAACAGTTTTAGATGATTGAGACTTGTTTGGGAGTAATTGATTGGTTAAAAATCGTTATTTAAGGTTGGAAAAATGGAGAGGAAAAACCTTGAAAATTCGTTCATGGCTGAAAACAGCAAGCCGAGGAAGACAACCACCTGCTCGATCGATCGATCGACACAGGGGGATCGATCGATCGACGGTCCCAGGAAAGTGACAGTTCGGCCAGTTTGTTATATGAGGGTTTAATTTAAGATTTAATTCCCTTATTTTTAATTGGTGATAATATTTATATGGGATATATGTTTCCTTAACAATTATAGGGTGATATAATTGGGTTTAGGAGGGTGTGAACGGTATGTCATTAAATGAACAAATTTGGAGAAATAATTCAATTATTGATATTGGGCCGAAGAATGATATTCGGGAATTGTAGTTGGGGGACACTACATTAGTAAAAGAATTTAGGTGAAATATTTAATTATGGACCAAGTGAGGGAGTCCGAGTGTGCTAGCAATTATAGGTAGATATAATTGGAGAAAATGATGGAAATAAATGCGTGTCACATTGTGGGTGAAAATGTGAGAATGAAATTTTAAGATGTAAAAATGGACCTAGTGAGGGAGTCCGGGTAGGTTGGTTAAGTGACACCAAAGTATTAAATTAATTATTGGCAGGGTAATTAATTTAGAGTCGGGATATAGACTCGGTAAATGTTGAGGTACGGGCTAAGTGAGAGAGTCCGGGGATAATGGTTGGGTGACACTAAGTTATTAAATTAATAAGAATGATGATTAATTTAATTAGAGCCGGTTGGTAGGCTCGGGTAGGATTAAATTAATGTGTGTGTTATTTAATTTAATTAGAGCCGGTTGGTAGGCTCGGGTAGGATTAAATTAATGTGTGTGTTAATTAATTTAATTAGAGTTGGTTTGTAGACTCGGGTAGAATTAAATTAATATGTGTGTTAATTAATTTAATTAGAGTCGAGCGATAGACTCGGGGAAAGTATTATACAAATTAAGGTGTGAATTAATTATATTAGAGTCGGACCATAGACTCGGGAAGAGGATAAGTTATTAAGTGAGAAAATTAATTACTTTGAGTCGAACCACAGACTCAGGAAATTACAGGCAGTGTATGGGATATTGAGTACAAGGTAAAGCCGGGTTTATATTATATATATATACGGTGTCGTGATAGTATATATATATATGTGCATTTATTGTGCGTGATACTAAATATCAGTGATTAGATATTTATTAAAATTATATACTTTAATGCTATCAAGGGAGGTTGCGCGATGTGGGTGAATCCCCTAGCTTGAGGAGTAGGGCGAGTATATCCCCAGGTCATAGCGTCCGGTATATATGGGTGAGGGACTTATCTCACTTTCAGGGAAGGAATATGACCGCCTCCACTATGTTTATATTTTGGGCCAAGTTGGTAAGCGATTCCAACTTGGGGAACTAGGTTTTGTGAGCACACCTAGTGAGATAGCATTTTAGAGGGAATCATCCGGTGAGGGTATACTCGGAAGGATGGATACACGTATGATATATGTGTGGTTGTTAGTAAAGGTACGTATAATATGGTAGTAGATATTATATGTAGGAGATAATACAGTGTGTGATGTATTTACTTTATATAACTCGGGTTACAGTTATATGCTGTTAATAAATGAGAAATTAATTAAGTTAACCATTTGTGGGGATAATACCGTGGGTAATGTATTTACTTTATATAACTTGTGATACGGTTATATGTTACTATTTACGGGGAATTAATTAAGTTGGTTGTGATATAACTTATAATTCAAAGAATCATTATACTCGGGTTAGAGTAGTAGGGCAAGGAAAGGTTATACCAGGACTAGTTGGACGGGGTAGTACAACTAGGTGGGGTTAAAGTAATCGGTAGGTGTGCACAATAGTGGAGGGGTGAGAATGTCCACAAGGGAGTGCGACACTAACTTAAATATGAAGCGCATTCATGCATTTTAAATTACTTTAGTTAATTCACTTGCTAAATATTTTCAAAATATTTTGGGTTCTAACCCTTGCTATAAAACCATTTTCAAAACCTTTTAGGTGTCCAGCCACAGGGACGCCAGGATTGATATTCTATTCCAGGGACACGGAGCTGCGGCATATGTGGATGCTAGCAGGAGTTTGGATTAGACGCATCATTTGTTCATTCCTAGAGTAGGAATCTTGTATTAGTCTCAGTTTTATTTTGGGCTTGTAGCCCAGACTTCTCGGTACAGTTTTCAGGTGTTGTATATTTGTATATGGTTTAATTCTTTGGTGGCCGGTGATTTATTCGGCATTTTGTGTAATTATGATTCAGTTTATTTTCATTTAGTTGTGTGAATGGTTTATATTTTAATTCCGCATGTACTGTTTTGGTTTTATTTAAAAAGTTAAAATTGGCACCAGCTTTTGGAATACTAGGTGGATAGTAAGTTTTAAAAAGTTTTCGACAGTGATGCTAAGGATGATCCAACTGGGATTCCTGTTTTAATTTGGTATAGGACTGATCACCCGGTATTTTATTAGGCGGGGTGTCACACGTAGCTTGCCCTCAAAACTACTTAAGGGATGGCCCTAATAAGTCTTCTCCACTTTTTGTCTTTTTGCACTTCCCTTACTTCTGCACTTAACTTATTGCTCTCTTTCTTTCTATGTAATTATTATCTGATTTCACAACCCTTCTATATGACCATGCCAACAAGTCCAAGATAGAACAAGAGCTAAAATAATCTATATATTCTGAGAACAAGGCATTCACTAAAGCTCGTCAGGTATGGGGGTAAGAGAGAGAGAGAGAGTCTTATTAAAGCTTGTGGTGATATTAGGGCATCTCAAAAAGAGATAGTCATCAAGAAGGCCCAGTTGGTCAAGGAAAATGAAGCTCTATCTGACAAGGTCATCAAGATGGAGAAGCACCTTGCGCAAGAAAAGGATGCCAATTATCGTGAGGGTTTCAATAAGGCTTATGCTGATGCTGAGCAACAGTTGGCCTATGGATGCAAGGAGGCCTTAAATAAGGGTTGGGTAAAGGCCCTGAAGGCTGTAAGGACTCCTACCGAATTCGATCTCTTAGGCCTTCATTCTCCTAATCCTGACCCTTTTGAGGAGGATAAAGAGGGAGATGGTCAACCTAGTGATCGTACTGAGATCATCCCTATTGAGGCCGGGTCGATAATGATGCTGCTAAGGAGCAACCCATTATTAATAAGAGAAAGTCCATTACTAAATCAGATCAGGTGAAAGACCAAGTCCCGTAGAGTAGGAATTTTTCTTTTTTCCTTATACGATTTCTTTTTTGTAATTATGGTTGAAAACTTAGTGTATTAGCCCTTGGCCTCCTTTCTTTTGTTATAAATAAAGATGAAATCTTTCTTCTTTGTGTATATGTTTACTTACTCTTCTTGTGCCAATACTTTTCTTGCGATTTGATGCATGTAGTATATTGATTTATACCAATATATTCCTCCTACCTCTTATTTAGGGAAAATCCTTGGGTAAAATATCAGTGTGAAGGCTCGTAATGCCTTTGTAAAAATCTACAAGTCCTAAGGGCAAGGAAGATCAATATAAAAATCAATCTGAACTGGTTTCCATGTTAAAGGACAATCTTTAAGAGATGAAGGAGATAGGCATCTCAGTTTAAGAAGAGGTGATCTCTTTAAGGGCTAAACTCTTATAGAACACCAAGGTTAGCCAATTTTGTGGAGTCCTTCAGAAAAGAATGATGCTCTGAGGAAAGGGGTAACTGGGCTGAAGTTTATGGTTATTAGGCTCGAGGAGCACATTGGGAGATTGAGGAATGCTTTCAAAATGGGACCTTAAGAAGCTTGGTTGGAGGGATTTAATGAAGTCTAGGTAGGTGCCCCAGCAAAGCTGAAAGATGCAGCTTTCTCTTATACGTAGTTGAGCGCTTTTAGGGAGGTTAAGACACCCAAGGATTCTAGTCTATGGGATAAGTACCAAGTCGAGTGTGCTGTATACTATCACAATCCTTTAACAAAGGATGACCAATGTATTTCAACTGATGCCATTCCATCCAATCTCTTGGATCATGATCTAGATAGTGATGTGGAAAAGCTTTCTCCCCAAACCAGATGATGGTCAAAGGGTGGTTATTGCTGAATATCTTGCTCGTCGCCCTGAGACATCTTAAGTTCTTATATATTTTATGTCTTTATTATAGATGCACCTCCTCATTATAATAAATGGAAAGTTTAATTTATCAATCCATGATGTTTTGATCATGTGCTGACTAAACATGCATTCTTGCTGATCAAACAATATTAATTAACTAGATAATATTGATCGACCACCTTGGGTCCCTTATTGTCCCAGAGGGCTAGTACTTAGGTCTTGTCACTTTAAGCCTCATAGCTGACTAAATGACATTAATAACTGGTGTTAGCCACATGTTGTTTATACGTTTAAACATTCTCCCAGTCCAATATGCCTCAACAGTATCATTCCACATACTTTACCTTTTAGGTTGTCTCATCACACTCCCTTAGGCCTAAGTAGGATGATGGAAACAATGCACATGGTAATTAGCCCATTTGACCAACCAAGTTGGCGACCATCCTAAGTTGACTTTATTTCCTAACGATCCCCTATAGGGCTTTTATTGTTGTCGGGGCAACTCATAAGGTTTATTTCATTAATAATAAAGAACTGAGGGTCGCAGTGATTAAAAAAGTTCTATTGATTTCTTAAAACCACTACAAACCCTGCTCGTCATATGAGGTTCTTTATTAAGAGAAAGTTAAATAACTTATAGTATCCCAGGGATCTAGCCATTCACAAAGGAGTTATCTTTTGGAAAAGGTACACATTAATGATAACAATGAAGCAGCCAATGGAAAATATGAATGTGCAGGGGCCAGCCAGCCTTTATTCATTAAATATTGTCTAAAAATCAACATAAGTTTGAAAATGAAAATTTTCTTAAACTAAATGTGGTAAGAGATAAAAAAAAAAGATAAAAAGTAGAACTTATTGATATTGGTTGTGTTCCATGCTCTTAGTATCTCCCTGCCCTCCAGCGTTTCCAAGTGATATGCTCCTTGAAGGTCGTCCCATATTACTCTAAAGAGCCCTTCCTAGTTTGGTCCTATCTTACCATCAAATTATCTTACGACCCTTTCGAGGACTTTCTTGAGGACATAATCCCCTAATAGAAACCTCCGCGTATTGACTTTCTTACTATACTTCCAGCCAGTTGATGTTCGTAGGAAGTTTAATTGATCATGGCTTGCTATCTCTATTCATCTGCTAAGTCAAGTTTAGTGCGTAATGCATCATCACTAAGGACTTGGTCAACCAAGGCGGTTCTCATAGTGGGGAGAACTACTCCTAGTAGGATGATACCTTCCATTCGGTAAGCGAGAGAGAATGGTGTTTCTCCAATCGGTCGCCTAGGGGTGGTACAATAAGCCCATAGAACATTAGGGAGCGCATCCACCCAGACACCCTTGGCTCTCTCTATCCCTTTTTAAAGTCCATCAAGCATAGTTTTGTTAAAATTATGTTCTTATCCATTGCTTTAGGGGTATGCCAAAAAAACAAAAGTCGTGCTTGATGCTATGTTCATCGTAAAAACTTTGAAAGAAACTACTCTCAAATTACGTTCAATTGTCGGTGATGATAGTCCTTGGTACCCCAAAGCGTGTTATGATGTTTCTTCAAATGAACCTGGTCCTATCTGAGTCATGAATGTTCTTTAGTGGTTCTGCCTCTACCCATTTGGTGAAGTAATATATTCCTACCTGCGGGTACTTTTGGTTTCCAAATGTGGTACGTAGTGGTCCCACTATGTCTAGTCCCCATTGCGTAATGACTATGGGCTTGTTAGTGATTTCAGGTCGCTGATGGGCTGGTGGATCATAGGATAATGCTTCTGACACTTTTCACACATAGAACATAAGTACTTGCGTATTTTTACATATGAGGCCACCAATAAACCTCCTTAATTTCTCATAAGGGTAGACATCTCCCTTATGCATGACTTGCCAAATGCCCTCATGAAGATCGCCAAGTACTTACTCGATGTCATGTGGGTGGACGCACTAGAGATAAGTACTTATAAATAGTTTCTTGTAGATATTTCATTCTAGGGAGAGATAAAATCAAGCAGCCTCAACCCTTATCTGATGGGTCGACCTCTTGTCATCAGACGGTGTGTTGCTCTATAGATAATTTATGATGGGATTTATCCAATTGGGGGCTTTTGCTGTGAGGAGGACATGATCATCTATGACTTTCTAGTCAATACTTAGTTGCACAAAGAATTCTATCTAAATATTTCTCCTTAGGTCGGAGTCGATAACTGAACTCAGGGCTGCTAAGGCATCGACATGACTATTTTGCCATCGAGGGAACTCTTGATTGTCCACTTTTTCAAATCCTTCCATTAGTCCTCTTACCATAGTGAGGTAAGCTTTTATCCTATCATCTTTGGCATTGAAAGCCCAACTCACTTGTTTAGATACTAGTTTGGAGTCGTCGAATACTTGAAGGCGATTTACCCCTAGTAGTTGGGCTTTTTGCAAGTCAGTTGTAACACCCGCACGTGCTCGGGGAGAA
This sequence comes from Sambucus nigra, assembly GCA_949130495.1. Lineage (NCBI taxonomy): Eukaryota > Viridiplantae > Streptophyta > Magnoliopsida > Dipsacales > Adoxaceae > Sambucus > Sambucus nigra. Next base: position 115,205,843 of record OX422220.1, on the reverse strand, counting down.
CGGAACGGAGCGCTACTGTGATAAAACTAACAAAAACCACAAATAACAAGGTATAGAGCATATAAAACAAATCCCACAATATACAATAAGAGAATCCACTAATCTCAAATCTCTTCAAATTAAATACAATCAAAAGTCTCTCAAAATAGTACAACTATTTATCTCGAAATAAAATGCTCTATACAACAAAAATAAATACAAATCTTCTCATAGGTATTCTCAAATATTCTTCCCAAAATAGCAAGCTAAAAATACATCTCAAAATTAGTCCATAGCGCCCAAATCCGTGCTAACCTGCCACTAAGAGAAAATATGGGGAAGTACACAATACGATAGGAAATATGCTTAACAAATATTAGTGGTGAATAAAACGTAACAATACGAGTACGAATATTCAAATCAAATGTTAATCTCATAAGCATTTTTATCAATATAATTTCTCAACAACACATTAACCAAGTCACCAGGCCTCACCATAACACGCCATACTTTATCAATTAGCGGCAAGAGGAATCTTGGCGGGTGCCCAACATCAGTGTTGTATTAAAATCTCATGACAACATGCCCAACACAATAATAATACCACATGAATCCAAAGTCAGATTCCAACAAAAATTTCCAGATTCCAATTGAATTTAGCAATTCAAATATGAGTCAATAATCACAAGAAAACAAAGGGAATAACACTCGCAAGATTAAGTAGCACATTGTGTAAAACCCCATACCTTAAACCACCAAAGGAAACCAACATAAATCTGCCCAGAAATCTCACATTACACCATCAAAATCATCTCCCAAAAATCATCAAATGATCACCAAGAGTCAACACCAAAATAACCCCAAGAACACCTCCAAAAACTAGGGTTGAATGCATAATATAAAGCGGCTAAGTATATATAAAAAGAGAGAAAATAAAAATATTTTTACTGCATATTTTTGTGCCAAAATTTTGTTCCAAAATGGTCACCCACGAGCCCTTTAAATAAGGCAAAAAGATTATAAGTTTAACCCCAAACAAAACTCCTCAAAAATCCTTACAGCATACAAAATAAGCTGGGATCGATCGAACGACCCCTGGCGTCGATCGATCGATCGCCCAGTTATTTTGACAGTTCCGCTTAAAAAAAATTATAAGGGATACACTTTAAAAATCAATTAAAAATCCATTTTAACTCCGATTTCGAAACTGTTTGAAATTCTTGTCTTTAAAAATAAAATCCAACAATTATTGAGTAAGAAAAATAATTTTATCAAAAATTTTATTTTTCCTCTATATTTTGAAAATTTTCCAAAAAATATGCGGGTTGTTACACCAGTGATCAGTGCTTCTTACTTAACGAAGTTGTTGGAGGCTTTAAATCCCAATTTGATCCCTTTTCCTAATCATAGTATCATCTGGAGTGATGAGAACAATACATACTCCTTCCCCCTTAGAATTAGAGGCTCCATCAACGTATATGGTCCAATCATTAGGTTGTGCTTCCTCATTCGTTGATTGCTCCATTCCCAATTGGTTTATTGGTTGGTCCGCTATAAATTTGGTAATAAAGTCTTATAATATTCTTCCCTTAATCGACGTTCTTCATTGCAAGTGGATATCGAATCTCTCAAGATCTACTAACCACTTAGAAAGCCATCCGAAGAGGTCGGATTTTCACATAAGATCTTTGAAGGGGTAGGAGGTGACTAGGGTTATTGAATGGGCTTTAAAATAATGCTTCAACTTCCTCGAGGAAACTACTACCACATAGGCAAGCTTCATCAAACGCAGGTACCACTGTTCATCATCTAGAAGTGTCTTGCTAACGTAATAAACTAGGTGCTGACCTCCTTCCTTCTCACAAACCAGGGCGGAGCTTACAGCAAGTTCTTATACTTCCAAGTAAATGTACAAGGGGTCTCCATTATTTGGGATCACGAGCAGGGGTGGCTTACTAGGTTAGGATTTGATCTCTTCCAAAGCTCGTGAGCATCCATTGTTCCATGTGAGTACTTTATCCTTCTTTAGGAGCTAAAATAATGGTACTTGGAGATGAAGTGATTTAGTGTTGTGAGGATTCTAGTGAGATTTTGAACATCTCTCAACGTCTAAGGAGGCTGAAATCTAGTGAAAGCATCGATCTGATCCGGATTGGCCTCAATTCCCCTCTTATTGATTAGAAAGACTAAGAATTTTTTGGACTGGACACCGATTGAACACTTACTCGCGTTAATCTTCATTTGATATTTATTGAGGATCACAAAGGTTCTCGCTATGTTTGGGAGGTGGTGGCCCTTGTTCTTTCTTTTGGCTAGAATATCATCATTATAGACTTCCGTCATGTCTTTCATTTATTTTTTGAACATCTTAATGACCAATCTTAGATACGTTGCCCCTTCTTTCTTTAAGTCGAACGGCATAACTTTACGGCAATATAACCCAACGGGTGTTATAAAAGACATTTTATCTTAATCTCGACTGAACAAAGGAATCTGACGGTATCTAGAGTAGGCATACAGGAAGCTCATCCTTTCGTGCATTGCTGTAGCATCAACCAACTGATTTATTTTAAGAAGTGGGAAGCTATTTTTAAAACATACTCTATTGAGATTCGTAAAGTCAATGTAGACTCTCCAACTGTTGTTGCTCTTTCGTAACACCACTGGGTTGGACAACCATTCAGGGAACTAAACCTCCCTAATGGATCTTGCCTCCAGTAGCTTCCCTACTTCATTATTCACCGCTTTGGCCTTCTCGGAGGCTGTTCAATAAGCCTTTTGAATGACCGGTTTGAAGGTTGAATCGATGTACACGTAGTGGAAGGGTAAATTGGGATCACTCCTTGGCAAGTTATATGGTTCCCAATAAAAAATGTCCAAATTGCTCTTAAGAAACACAATCAACTCTTTCTTTTCTTAATCGATGATTGTGCCTCCAATTAGAAATTTCCTCTCTAGTAAGTTATCGTGGGCTCCCACTTCTTAAAGGTTTTTAATGAGCCTGTCAGTGTAGTGGACCCTAGTCTCCTCCATCGCTGGTCGAACGCACTAGTTTCTATTTCGAGGGTATAATCGCTCCTGTGAATCCTCTTAAGAATCTTTTACCTCCTTCTTCTTTTCTTTCTTAGGGAGAATGACTGCAATAAATCACTTCTTAGTTGTCGCCTGATCGCCACGAATTTCAACCACTCTCCAATCAGTAATGCACTTCAGCTTCTGGTGATATATGGATGGTACAGCCTTCAATTTATGGAACAATTACAGGTACATCACTTCTGACAAACTCCCCTCATCCACGAGTAGTTTGTCAACATCCCAATTGGCTATTCTATGTATGATCACCAATGCATCATGATGTGGGGTTCTCACCCCAACAATATCTTCCTCGGTGAACACAATATGCTTGGTATAGTCGATGAACTCTGGTCACTGATGCTTACGAGTCTGGGTTTTAGCGGGGTCGATGTGAAAATCCTCCGTAACGGTAGTCACCTTCTTAATCTCCATTCGAATAGCATTCTCTAGATTTTCTCAAGGTATAATGCCCCATGGATTACTGCAAACTCATCTCATGTATCATCGTCAAGGATGTTGTCCTACTTCTGGTCGCTATTGGCTGTGACCTTATCTGTTTTCTTCATAATGTACTCATTGAGGTGCCCTGGTTGAGATACCTCCTGTAAGTGTGACTTTAGGGCTTTGTAATTATTGGTTATGTGACTACCTTCCTTGTAGAATGTGTATCTCAGTGCATTGTTCCTTTTGGTTCTGTCACCACCCATCTTCTTGGGAAATTTGATGAATGACTTCTCTTTGATCTTACTTAGGATTTTGTAAATGAGTTCCTTAAAAACTGTGTTAACATCCTATAATGCCTTGGAGGGATCAACCTTGTTCCCATTCTTAGAGCTATTTTTGCCCCCATTATTGTTTCCCTTATTTTGAGTATCACTCGTATCTTTTCCCTTGTTCTCATTTGCTCTACCATTATCCCCTATATTAGAGTGAGCCACATCTTCCACCTTAGTGTATTTCTAGATACGGGCCATAAAGTCGTCAATGGTGATGGCTTCCTTCTTAGTTAGGGACTGGTGCAGCAAAGAGGTGGTCGACAAGTCAATTTTAAAGGATGCTATGGAAACTTACTCCAATCAGTCCTTAACCTCGTTAAAGACTTCCCAATACCTTTTAGCGTAATCCCAGAGGTTCTCATGTGGCTTCTTCTTCATCATAAGCAGTGCATCCATCCGCTTAGGGTGGGAGCTACTGGTTATGAAGTTAGTAGTGAATGCCTCTACTAGAGCTACAAAGTTTTTTATTGACCTATGAGGTAGCCTCTCAAACCACTTTTATGCTACGTCATGTAGGCTACAAGGGAAAATTCGGCACATCAGTGCATCATTGTGTCTTTATAAGCTTATTACTTATCAGTATTGCCGAATGTGGTCAATGGGGTCTGTCTTTCCATCATAAATCTTGAACCTGGGAATAATAAGCTTCTTTAGGGGGCTCCTCCTCTTCAATTTCCCTTGAAAAAAAGGATTTCATATGAGTGTTAAGTTCTCTTCTGGATTGCTCTCTGGTAGACCTAGCTCCACGGTGGGCTGGATGTTAGTCCATTTCCCTATAAACCAAAATCCTAATGTCTTCATCTTGTCGACCATTGCTCTTACGGTGTCTCTTTATTCGGCCATTCTCTAATCCATCATGCTCTGATCTTCCACGTTCAGTTCCTTCCTGGTCATGCCAGGACCTCCTCCCTCGGTTGTGAGTGTTACTCGCCTAAGGACTAGGAGTCCTATCACGATGCTTCTGGTGCTCTTTTGGATGTTTCTCTCCATTTTTTCGAGTCACCTTTGGAGGTGAGCATTCCCTTCCACCTGGAGGCGTGAATCCTTCTCTTATTTAAGAAGTCTTGCTTTGTAAGAGTTAACTAACCTAGAGATGTAAGTAGACCTAGGTGGTCCCTAGCTTTCTTCGGAAGGTGGCCTTTCCTGGCAAAATTGGGGTTTGTATGTTGACCAATTTCAAACCTGGCCCAATGAGGAACTGGGTCTTCCTGTACATCGACAACTTGAGGAATGTTGCTGCTATGGTGAGACATCATGGGCGTTCTGTTTGTGAAGATTTTTGTTGGAATATAAATCGCCTCCCATAAATGGTGCTAATTATGAGTACACAAAATATCTCAATAAAGATATTCATGAAAATAATTACGAAGAACATAAAGTAAAGAACACACAGAACAACAATATACGTGGTTCGAAAATTTGCCTATGTCCATGGAGAGGTTACTCTTTATTATAGCGTCTCTCAATAATGTTTTGTTATATCCCTTTGCCCCGGGTCAAGGTGTAAAATTTATAGGGAAATCGACATAGAGTTTGAGTTATACAAGGAACTCAAATAACACGTGAACATATCAAGGCGTACCTAAATATCTCTTCTGAGATTATTAATAACTAATTTGGCTATATACGTAGGTGTTCATGGGCATCTGAAATACTCGAGTTTAAGGACAAATTTTCAATTGAGTCCATTTTTAGTATTGGCTAAATTCCGTTGGACAAAACATTTTGGGTCTTTGTGTGTCAATCATTTATCATCGATGAATATTTCGAGCATCCGGGCTTTCATCTCTCACCAATCCAACTCCAAGTGCTCTTTTCCCAAAGGTATATGACCTGGTTCTATTATTTGTGTTGGAGATAATTTTTAAATATTTTTAAATTCTTTTTTATGGAATTTAAAAATCTATTTCAAGTCATTTAAAATAAATATTATTTTGGAAAATTGACCAGGTCATTCGAACGACCATGTTCGAATGAACCTATTCGAATGACTTTTCTAACGAACTTCTTCATATTATCTTCTGAACTTTCGTTAAAAGTTCATTCAATATTATCGTTCGAACGAGCCTGTTCAAACGAACTTCCAACGACACTCTTCGCATTATTTTTTTTTTATTTTTGTTAGAAGTTCGTTTGACCATAGTCGTTCGAATGACCATGTTCAAACGACTTGCTATAATTTAAAAATAAAAATAAACTTCGGCAGTTTCTTTTCTTAACCATTTTTGTCCTCTCTGTCACTTAAGTATCCTTTAGTTGGACGAAAATGGAGTGATGAATACCTCTTGAACAAAGAGAGAAAACATCTTATCGTTTTTACTACCTAGTCTCCAACCCTTTTGTGATCTTTTGATCATATTTTAAGAACAAAAAACTCCCTACATATCCTACAAGTTATTCATCCTTACCATGTGCAGTGGATCTTCGCACGAGTGCTCATTGGAGATGTTTTTCGATTTTAATGGATACCCAGACACGGGAAGTGCTGTGAAACGCGTTGGATCTTCGCTTACTACAGATGTGGGTAGAGAAGACGGCTTTAGTGAGTCTTGTTGTGTCAATTTTGTAAGACTTTTTAATCTTTTTGTAAAACTATATTCGTAGTGGATTTGTCTAGGCCCAGCCGTCTAAGGTTTTTTCCATTTGGATTTTCTCATATCCTGCATGCTCACTTATAAATTAATAAGAAAGATAAAATTTGGTAAGAATTAATTATGTGGCCTAATCTATTTTTGTGTAAGGAGTGTATTCTACAAAATTAAACTTAATTCATATAACCCTACAACTTCAAATTGGTATCAAGGCTCGTCTCTAAAATATATGGCAGTCTCACAAACGTGATTCCTATTTCAAAATTAACTTGATACACCTTTATTGAAAAATAAACATCATACATGATTTTAAAAATAAACCCCCAAGAGTACTCACATCCTGGACTCTCAGCTAACACTCCAAGTCATCTTCTTCTTCTTCTTCTTCTTCTTCTTCTTCTTCTTCTTCTTCTTCTCTAAATAATATAAATATCCCCCATTTCTTCGTGGGCGTATGTAGCCCGGCCTTCCATACCACGTAAACTTTTGCATTTTTTTTAGATTTTTCAATAATATTTATCAAGGTTCTATAAAACGAGAGGCGTGACCGAGGCGTGGAAGCGAAGCCTTAAGCCTTAGAAGCCTAGGCGAGCCTTAGGCGTAAAAAGGCGTTTAAGTCTTTTTTAATATATTTTAATATTTTTAATCATAACAAGGCTATTAAAAATACTAAAATTGTTCATACCTTAAAAATATGTCTGAATATATGCAAATTAAAATAGTATTTGATTGTTTTGAACGAGATATTGGTTTGGTTTGTAAAAAAGTCTTTAAAAGGCGATATCGTTTCATTAAAGCATTTTTGTTTTAAAATAAAAGTGAGCTCTAAGGTTTTTACCAAGACGAGGCATTTCTCCCAAACCTTAAGCCTACGCGCGTCTTTTAGAACAATGATATTTGTAGATAAAACTAGTATTCAGTATTATTGTAGGATTGACATCCTCTGTGTATGTGTGTGTGTGTGTGTGTGTGTGTTCGATTACTCACGCATCACGCGGTGTTGAAAACTTATTTAATAGTGCAAATCATTCTATCAATCTATTTTCACACTAAAAAATGCATGTCACACACCCTCTTTGTATATTTAAAAGTTTGTGTAAGAGGCTTTTAATTATCATTTGCTAAAGTATACCATTAAAGGACACATAGTTTTGCACTAAACATATTAAAAGTTGATATGCATAACAAAAAATCTAGAAATGCATGACTCTAACAAAATTTGGGTTACACCGATATCAGTTGTTCATAACTCGTCTCATGATCCAAATCCGCATTTCATTAAATACATAATAAAAAAGGAGTCCTTCTACGGTGACACACAAATTCGACTCATTTTGTACGACGCACTGATGTGTCACGTCTGTATTGATCCATTTTTCGGATCCTAGCGGGATCCACATCATAAGACCCACAAAATGAATAAATATAAAAGCGACACATCAGTGAATCGCAAAAAATAAATCGAATTTGTAAATCTACCTAGAATTATCTAATAAACAAGGTGAAAACTTAAATAACACCCTTATTGTTTTTAATATAAATATCAAAATAAGAATTTTGAATTTTGTAGGATATTAACAATGATCTCTTCACACTTAAAAAAATGATCATTAAATTGCCGTGGGAAATAGGGCCAAAAGCTCCATGAAAATAACATTGTGAGTAAATACATCAATCTACAAACAATGAGAGCCTTGTTGTCCTTTCAGTTGAAAGCACCCCATCTATCTCAACTGAGGCCATTGTGTATTACGTAACTGTGGATATGTGAGTAGTAAAAAAAAATGGTGGAACCGCTGCCGGAGGTAACCAACAACATTCCCTCGAAAAGTCACCATTTTTTGCATATTGGAAATTGAAGCTCCCCAGTAACTGACAATTCTGACGCCTCTTTCTTCAAACCACATAAAGTTAAAAAATAAAAATGAAAACTGGCCATTTGAAAAAAGATGAAAAGTTGAGCCCATCCTTCTACAACGTTTAAACTGTTGAAGTGGTGTACTTTTCATATTCCTGTATTTGATAAATCACTTTTAATATTGATAAATCATTTTTAATATAAACACTTGATACGAATATCATTCTTATTAAATAAAAGCCAATTAAGTATGAGAGAAATCCCACCTCAGCTTCCCTATTAATACCTTCCCTCTTCCTTGTTCTCTTGAAGAATCAATCTAACAATAGCGAGTGCTCTTCATGAGAGTATCTTTGTACTTTAGAATTCTCCAATCCCAATAAAAAAGTGTAAAACACAAGAAAACATTACTCTGTTATCATGTGCAATCCAAACACAACGCCCACCGATCACATACCTTCACAACAAACCCATCTCTATCTCGATCTGTTATCACTTCCGATCACAAAAAAACAAGCTGAAAACAAAACCCAATTCACATTACTCCCAACCACCAAAGAGATGGTCAATGAAACAAAAGCACTCTTCACCCTCTCTTTCCCTATAGCACTTACTGCTTTAATCCTTTACACCCGCTCAATTGTTTCCATGCTTTTTTTAGGGCACTTGGGAGACACTGAGTTAGCTGCTGGCTCATTGGCCATGGCTTTTGCTAATATCACAGGCTATTCAGTTCTCTCCGGTTTGGCTTTAGGCATGGAACCACTCTGTTCACAAGCCTTTGGTGCTCAAAGACCCAAGCTTTTATCTCTTACCCTTCACAGGTTTATTATTTTCCTACTTGTTTGTTCGTTGCCTATCACATTCTTGTGGCTAAACATTTCCCATATTCTTGTTTATTTACGCCAAGACCTTGTCGTTACACAATTGGCTCATACGTACCTCTTTTTTTCTCTCCCGGATTTGATCACCAACTCGTTTATTCATCCAATCCGGATTTACCTTCGTGCACAAGGCATCACCCACCCGCTCACGTTAGCATCCCTCGCCGGGACAATCCTTCACTTACCCATGAATTTTCTCTTCGTTTCCCATCTCCGGCTTGGCGTTACCGGTGTTGCAGTCGCTTCAGCCGCCTCAAACGTTGTCGTATTGCTGGCTTTGGTTTTATACGTTTGGGCGAGTGGGTTACACGTGCCAACATGGACGGCTCCTAGCCGAGAGTGTTTGACCGGCTGGAAGCCGTTAATTTGCCTAGCCGCCCCGAGTTGTGTTTCTGTTTGTTTGGAGTGGTGGTGGTACGAAATAATGATCATACTATGTGGGTTATTAGTGGACCCCAAGGCCACGGTGGCATCCATGGGTGTTTTGATACAAACCACTTCGTTGATATATGTATTTCCATCTTCACTCGGGTTTGCGGTTTCAACTCGGGTTGGGAATGAACTTGGGGCAAACCGGCCCAATAAGGCACGGGTTTCAGCCTTGGTGTCGATATTCCTAGCGGGCCTAATGGGCTTATCCGCTATGTTTTTTGCCTCGTCCATGAGAAACGTGTGGGGTAGGATGTTTACGAATGACGTAAATATCATACGCTTGACATCGGCTGCATTGCCGATTTTGGGGCTCTGCGAGCTCGGGAACTGTCCACAAACCATTGGATGTGGGGTTGTTCGTGGGACCGCGCGTCCCACTACCGCGGCTAACGTTAACCTTGGCGCGTTTTATTTGGTGGGCATGCCCGTTGCAATTGGGCTTGGGTTTTGGCTTGGGGTTGGGTTTTGTGGGCTTTGGATTGGGTTACTTTCAGCCCAGGTATGTTGTGCTGGGTTGATGTTATATGTGGTTGGGAGTACAGATTGGGATTACCAAGCCATGAAAGCGCAGATGCTAACGTCATCGGGAGGTGTAGAGGCCGAGTTGACTCGTGATTGTGATTGTGATTGTGATTGTGAGGATAAAAAGGAGTCGTTGATATGCATAACGGTGGCTTCTTCAACATAAATTAATTGACTAATACATAGACCCACTTTTGTAATCTTCATTTTTTAAATTTTATTTAAGTTTGATTGTTCATTATTAATTTTTTTTTTTAATTTTGGTATGGGTGGGAGTTGGGGCCATTGGGGAACAAGGGAAGGGGCTTGGTGAATATGACAATATGAGAATTTTTGTTTTTTCCTTTTTTCTCATTAGATTGCTTTTCACCCTCATATTATCTTTAACACCTTGCTAGGATGTTTATTGGAACGTTTTAATGCTAAAACTCATATTTTGCAAAAACTCGTAATTCATATTGATCAGGTTCGTAATTATTTAATCCTCCTAGCATTGTATTTTGTTTTCATTTAGTATTACAAATTGATGATGATGTTATATTATGCTGTGAATTGAGAAGTAATGAAACATTAGTAAAATTTCTTTTTGTCGTTACCTGATCAAATTCAAGCAATGTGCTAGAAATAAATTGGTTAATATGCAACGCCGATCCCATGCAAAGCCTTATGCGATTGTTCAAGTGGCTAAACAATTACTGGCAAATTATTTTGCTCAAATTTAAGGTGATTTGAAATGAGAGGTTTTATTTGAACCTAATTTTTTTTCTAACCATCTTAATTTTATTATAATCTTATTATTGGGCTGATTTTTTTATTTCAAACAAGTATTTATGCACTTATAAAAAAATAAGAAATGATGTCAGTAACGAAATATTCTTGCTTAAAAGAGGAAATAAATCACCACAGTAGCTAAGCACCTTAAATTTAAAACAATCTGAAACAAAGAATTCATGGATACTAATTATTACAGTTACAACTATAGTTTTTTGTATGCACACTGCTACAGTTATGGCTACAATTTTTATTTTTTTTTGGCTACATTGAGTTAGTAACATAAAGTGCTCAAATGCAGAAACTTTGTTCTGGATAATTTAATTTATGAAATTACAATATTTATATCCTTGTTAAGAGAGCTCACATAGCGTGGTGAATTGGTACATTGGTACAAGTCATTCAAAAAGTGATGAGTTTCCAATTGGGTGTTTCCGATAGTGTTTTGTTCCAACCAAAGTTAGAGTGCGTGAAAAATCAGGTAGTTAAGTAAAGGGGGCAGTTTAATTAAACATATATTGTCCATTTAATAAATCATTATTCCAAATTGATTGAAGTGGTTAGATAAAATTAAGTTGTTGATATAAAACCTCCCTTTACCGCCCCAGAAGTTTTTATTTTTCTAACCTTTAAAAGTATCACAAAAGATTACCACAAAACAATATGAAACTTTGGGTGTCAAACCTCAATAAGTGAAAATATGTTGTGTCAAAGTCAAAGATTATTACAAAATGCCAAGACACTTTGGGTGTCAAACCTCGAGAAATAAAAATATGGTGGGTCAAAGTGAATATAAAATAATTAGTGGGAACCATTCCTCAAATCAATTCACAAATTTCTTGCTCAGTTTATATATTGGGCCATGAAGTATGGAGAATTCATATACAGTTTATCTACTTTTTAGAAAAAAATTAGGGCTAGGTTTGAGTGTTTTCCATATGTACAAGTACAGTATATTTTCGTTGTTACTAGTTTAGCATCCCACATGCTCGCATGGGCGGATCCATGTGCATGAAATTGTGGGCAATTGCCCACTTTAGTTTTTAGATTGGTAATGAAAAATGCTAAGATTTTAAATAAAACCAAGGGTATTTTTAAAACATATGACATATTGTATATCTTAATATATGTGAAAAATGTTTGTAATCAGTTTTGCCCAACTTCATCCAAACTTGTGCCTTCGCCCCTGCACCTTGTCATTACTATGAAGACTTATTTTCGTTGAAGTTACTTATGCGTCCTTTGTGTTGCATTGGATAAAACAAATCGAGTGGTAAATTTTTTGTTCTTCGACTTATGACTTGGAGTTTTGAACTTGCAACGCCCCACTTATCCAATTATTTTATTGGATAATTATTTCATGTATATGGCCCAATAATACAGCTGGGGGAACACATATTAGTGTAAACAACTTATCATTGGATCCCAATAATTAGTTATAATAATTTCCCGTGTATTTTATTTTAATTTCCTCCAGCACTAGTATTATTATGTCAGTTTTAGTTTGTGTAAAAGTGGTACAACGTTATCCAGATATTTTCTTCAATGCCCGTCACACATTGTGCCTAAATAAATGGACCTAACTATGTGACAAAGACATAATGTTGTTTTATTTTGTTTTGAACCTTTTTGTGCTTGTTTACTAATTTCGGAATTGCGATTCAAAGCTTCATTTTGATAAGAATTAAGTAACAAAATGCTCTTTCTATATACTATTTTTCTCATTCTTGTGTGTGTTCTAATGCCTCAATGAAACATTGCACATGGTAGGTTAAGATAACCTTGAAAAAAATCCTGAAAATGTTGCAAATAGTTAGTCCTCAATTTTTTCAGTCGTAGAAGTTAATAATAGGGCCTGATAATTTATAAATAATTATGGAAGTTTAATAGAGTAATATTATTTTTACGATGTAATCTAGTAGGCAACTAAAACCTCACAAATGAGTTCTTTGCAATTATCTCCCTCTTACATGGAATGAAAAAAGTCCACGACTTGTTAATTTCTTATAGCAAGGTTGATTTATGGCCTATGATATATTTTTTAAAATTTTCGAAGATTTTAGTAATAAGGGCGAGCATCCTGGCCAATACAGTAGTGTTTGTTCTTGTAATAAATCAAAGCATTTCAAGAATAGATAGTCCAATACACCTATATATAGAAATAAAAACATAATTGGCCAATGGCCATGATAAGTCATGTTACTTTTAAAAGTCCGTCCTAGATTGTCCTATAAAGATGTGGAGAGCAATCGCCTATATGGTGTTTTCATTTCCATCCTCATGATATGGATAGAAAAGGGATAGAGAGAGAAAAATTATTCAGAAATTTGCACAACCAAAAAAGAAAACAACAGTAGTCATACGGTAGAAGGGCACCCTCAATCAAACACCAGACTGTCATGGAGACTTGAGGGAAGAGAAACAAAATAGGGTGTTGTCTGTTTTTCAAGTGGCAGGAGGAGGTTTTGTATGTGTACTCAGGGTTCGCACGAGGGGTATCAGTTTCAGCACTCACCTATATCCATCACCCATCACACTATATGTGTCAAATCCAACTTCTTATTTTAGGTATACTACAGCAAACCCAATCCATCAAAACTCTTGTGGGTTACATCTATTGTGACTTTTCTGTATTTTATATGTGTTGATTGAACATGAATCACATGACGATGAATCGAGAAAAAAGAGAGAAAACACTTATAATTTAATTCATAATTTTTGGGTTACCGTCAAGCGATAAATGTTCGATCTGCATTCATAATTACGAGACAATCCGCACAAGATATATACTGGGAGCTTTTTTTAAGGAGCTATTTAAATATGGGACATTCACATTTAGATCTTATTAGACTTTTTTTTAGACATTCTAGTCTCACCATGTTTTTCCTTACATATAAGTCCTACTCCTAATTTTTTGGAACTTTTTTTCACAATTTTACCCTTTTAAAACCAATCATCCGTAACTTCCTTGAGGAAGTTACATAAGTGGTTGGAGTTTTTTTTAATCTTTAAATGATCATAACTTTTGATTTACAAATCCGTTTTTCGCAAAATTACTATTTTTGAAATCTGCTCGATGAGATCTATCAAACAAGATCCATGAACGCTATAAAATTCCAAAGAAAAAAATTTACACAAACAGTAAACTTTACTGTATGCACTAGAATATGAAATAGTTTTATATATGTATCATTTTCACAAACAGACGGTAACATTTACTGTGGTAATATTACACAGTATATATATATATATATATATATATATATATCTGGTGGATCCAAATCCTCTTTTTTCAAAATTACCTTATATTTAAAGGTTCGCGCTAGCGGTATCCAATCCTTACCACCATTATTGGAGCGTCAACGACCTTTGTTAGAGCTCCGATTTGGGGTGGGTAAGGGTGGCATGTGGTGCCGCTGGCGCAGACTTTTGAAAATAAGAGACTTTTGAATAAATGAGTTTTGGATCCATCGGAGTATCATGGGGTGCCGCTGGCGCTGACCTTTGAAGATAAGATTGGATAAATGGGTTCGGTATCATCTGGAGCGCCGATTTGGGGTGAGTAGGGGTGACACATAACTTTAAAAATATGAGCATATTGTATATATATATACACCAGAAAATGTCATAGATATTAAACTTTATTGTATACACCAGAAAATGAAATAATTTTGTATTTGTGACATTTTCACAAACAATAACATTTACTATGTTAATATATTTATGAGATAGTTTTATATATATAACATTTTCACAAACAACAACATTTACTGAGTTAATATTACACAATATATATATAACATTTTCACAAACAGTAATATTTACTGAGTTAATATTACATAATAAATATATATATAAACGCGGTAGATCCAAACCTCTTTTTTTTTTCAAAATTACCATATTTTTAAAGGTTTACGCTAGCGACATTCAATCCCCACCACTATCCACCCCCATTGTCAAAGCTTCAACGACTTTCATCAGGGTATGATTTAGGTGGGTAGTAGTGGCATAGGGTGCCGCTGGCGCGCACCTCTGAAATTAAGAGAATATTAGATAAATGGAGTTTGGATCCACTGGAGCTCCGATTTGGGGTGAGTAGAGGTGACATTGGAGTAAGTTTATATCTATAACATTTTTACAAACCAACCCAAATCATAGCAACTACTACCAACCCAAATCATAGCTCTGAAAAAAATCGTTGAAGCTCCGACAATGGGGGTGGGTAGTGGTGGGGATTGAATGTCGCTAGCGTAAACCTTTAAAAATATGGTAATTTTGAAAATAAATAAAGGTTTGGATCTGCCATGTGTGTGTGTGTGTATATATATATATATATATATATATATATATATATATATATATATTAACTCTGTAAATATTACTGTTTGTGAAAATGTTATATATATATTGTGTAATATTAACTCAATAAATGTTACTTTTTGTGAAAATGTTATATATATAAAACTATTTCATAAATATATTAACACAGTAAATGTTATTGTTTGTGAAAATGTCACAGATATAAAACTATTTCATTTTCTGGTGTATACAAAAAAGTTTAATATCTATGACATTTTTACAAACAATAGCATTTACTGTGTTATCACATTATATATATATATATATGTGTGTGTGTTTCTATTTTTAAAGCTCTGCGCCACCAGCACCTAATGTCACCCCTACTCACCGCAAATCTGTGCTCAATCTTATTTCAACGGTCCGCGCCAGCGGCACCGCATGACACTCCGGTCGATCCAAAATCCATTTATTCAAAAGTCTCTTATTTTCAAAGGTCCGCGCGAGAGACACCACATTCCACCCTTACCCACCCCAAATCGGCGCTCTGACGAAGGTCGTTGAAGCTCCAACAATGATGGTAAGGATTGGATGCCGTTAGCGCGAACCTTTAAATATAAGGTAATTTTGAAAAAAAAGGGTTTGGATCCACCAAAGATATATATATATATATATATATATATATATATATATATATATATATATATATTACTACAGTAAATGTTACTGTCTGTTTGTGAAAATGTCACATATATAAAATTATTTCATATTCTACTGCATACAGTAAAGTTTACTGTTTGTGTAAAAAAAATTTCCTTGAAATTTTATAGCCTTCATGGATCTTGTTTGATAGATCTCGTCGAGAAGATTTCAAAAATAATAATTTTATGAAAAACGGATTTGTGAATCAAAAGTTATGATCATTTAAAGATTAAAAAAAAAGTCCAACCACTTATGTAATTTCCTAAAGGAAGTTACGGGTGATTAGTTATAAAAGGGTAAAATTGTGAAAAAATTTCCTAAAAAGTTGGAATAAGCCCTATAGGATTGTTGAAAACTCAATAGGATTTACATGAATGTTGACCCGACAAATGGGACTTAAATATAATTATCTCTTTAAATATTCTAGGGAAGCCTACAAAATTCAACTTAAATATATTTTTTTGCCATTTTTATATGTAACCTTTTATGAACCTTAAAAATTAACATATATTGATCTATTTTTTTTAAATTGAAAAAATATATTTTAAGCTTTTTTTTTGTGGGGCTTCCTGAACTATTTAAATTTCTAAAAAATAATTTTTAAACTATTAAAAAAATAGGTTCTCATTAAAAATACTCACTTAAGAATCTCAGAGGAGTCTCTCTCTCTCTCTATCTATCTATATATATATATATATATATAATAATGTTCTTGTGCGGACTAGTCCGCATTTTAAGAATGCGGAGCGGAAATGTGTCACCTAACGGTGCACCTAGAAATTATTGCCTATATTATAGGCACACTCTCTCTCTTTTCTGGGTTCACCGCCAGGTGACTCATGTCCGGTCCGCATTCTTAAAATGCGGACTAGTCCGCACAAGAGCAGGACTGTATATATATATATATCAAGGTTTTAAAAAACGTAGAGCGTGACCGAGGCGTTGAGGTCAAGCCTTAAACCTTAGAAGTCTAGGCGAGCCTTAGGCATAAAAAGGCGTGAAAAGACATTTAGGCTTTTTTTTAATATATTTTAACATTTCTGATTATATCAAGGCTATTAAAAATAATAAAATGGTACATACCTTAAAATAAGTCACAATATATGCAAACTAAAATACTATTGTTTTTAAATACTAAGAAAAAAATGGAAAAAATGGAAAAAAAAAACACGTTTTTTTGGACGAGAGGCAGAGAGGTTTGGGATATCATTTGTCTTTTAATTGTTTTGAATGAGATATTGGTCCGATTTAAAAAAGAAGTCTTGAAAATGTGACATCGTTTAACTAAAGCGTTTTTGTTTTAAAAATCTGCACCTCAAGCCTTTTACCAAGAATAAGGCGTAAAAGGCTTAAGGCGGGGCGTTTCTCTCAAGCCTTAAGCCTAGGCAGAGCCCATGCGAGCTTTTTTTAACACTAATATATATATATATATATATATATAACAAATGTGAGATTTTTAAATAAAATCCTAATATTAAGGCTTTCGACGTTTATCAAATATTTTAAAGGAATTTTTCTTAATAAGTCTCAATTGCTAATTTTATTGTCAAATAAGTTTTACGAATTTTTCTTTGGTTTTATTAGAAAATATTTTTATTTCAATAGGTCTTATTTGAAAACAGATATTAATATTTACTACACATGCGACTTGTGCAAAACATGTATTTAATATATATTACATATGATAAATGTGTAATGTAGTAATATTACTATAAGTGAAAAATATGTACTATGACGTATTGGAAAATATTTATTTTTATGGGACTAATTAGGAAATGTCAAAATGATACATTTTTCAAGCATCATTTTTGAAAATAGTAAAAAAAATATTGTGCCTAGTTTACACACACATACACACACATAAGGAGAGAGAGACAGGCTCATGTGATCAATTTTTTTAAATAGTAAAAAATATTGAGTTGGTTTTTTTGTATGATATTTAAATATTTCACGAAACCCCTAGCAAACAAATTAGTTCAAAGTGATTCTTTTGCTATTCTAAAAAAAGCGATCATATATAAGGCAGTTTATAAGGTGTTTAAAAATTGATATATTTACAGCGATTTTTTTAAGATGGCAAAAAAATCATTTTGAATTGATGTTACATGGGGGTTCCTTGAAATGTTTAAACACGACACACAAAAAAATCAACTCAAATATTTTTTTTACTATTTTTATAAAATCGGTCCTCATAGTTGTTCCTCGCATTGATATAAAAAAAATCAACTCAAAATAATGTTTTTGCCATTTTTAAGAAATCTATCAAACTTCCACAGCTTTCACTACAAGAAAAAACATCATTTATGTCAGTTTAAAAATGAACGTTATGTTAGACAAATGTAAATTGACATAAAATTTATTTATGTCAATTTGACTTTTAAAGTAAATTTTTATTTCAATTTAAGTAAAATTGATATAAAAAACAAACCATTTATCTCATATTTATATATAGATGACATAAATATACTTTAATTATTTCAGCATTCTCAATAAAAACTGAGATAAATGAAAAAAAGAGGCGGGGCTATTTTTTTTTCATTCTCGCTCCAAAAGTTTGCTTCCTCAAAATTCCCCGCCCTCTCTCTTGCTCGCACGACCGCCCTTTCTCTCTGCTCGCTGCGTCCCTATCTCTCTTTGGTTCGCTGCGTCCCCCTCTCTCTGGCTCGCACGACCCTCTCTCTCTCGCTCGCTCGATGCGTCCCTCTCTCTCTAGCTCGCTGCGTCCCTCTCTCTCTCTCGCTCGCACGGCCCTCTCTCTCTCTAGCTCGTTGCGTCCCTCTCTCTCTGGCTCGCATGTACAGCCCTCTCACTTCACCTCCGTCCCTCTCACATCTCATCACCTCTGACGCTGGCGAGATTCAATCAATCAGGTACAAAAAGCCCTAATATGGATTTCCAAGGGTTTGTGTATATATATGGATTCGATTTGTGTATATGTGTTGTGTATATGCGATTTGTTCTTCATATGTGTGTGTGTGTGATTTGTGTATATGCGATTTGTTCTTGATTTGTGTATATGAGTTTGTAATTTTTGTTTGAAAACTTAATCGATTTCTCTTCCTTTTTATTTTGTGTCTTTTATCAGACTCGCAGTTGGGACGCCTTCCCTCTTCTCTTGTTTTCTACCCGGCCCAGTCTGCACATAGAGAATTTGGGTACGTTGCTTTACCAACTATTTTTACATTAGTAAATAGTTATGTTTGTGCCAAGCATTGTTAAGGCCTTTATTTGTTTAGATTTATTACAACTATTAGCACTAATACTCTTTAAAGAATTGTGTCTATTATAAATTCAGTTTATATATTGTCATTTAAAAAAAAAATACACATTAAAGAAATAGTTGAGTGTCATTAGTTTCAAGTGTAATTTTATTTGCTTTTCAGTTTATATGTTCAATGTTTAATAATTTTGGTTAATGACTTGTTCCAATAAAAGTAAGGTCATTCGAAGAAAAGTCCCTCGACAATTTTATAATTAATATATAGTCCAAACTTTTTTATTTTGTTCCAAAAGATTCCTCGCCGCATAAAAAAGTTACAAACTTTTTTTTTATCTTATCTTAAACTTTAAGAAATAATTATCAAAAAAAGTAAACAGGGGAGTTTTTACAAAATTAAAAAAATAAGGTGGACTAAATGTAAAATGTACTTAGCTCCTAGCAATTTAACATTAATTGTCCCGGTTGACTTAAAATATATAAGTTAAACGTAAAATATCTAGTTTTTGACGTAATGCAAAATGTTATGCTTAATGTATAATATTTAGATGTTTAGAAATGTAGTGTCAATTCATTTAGTGCTTAGTACTTGAATTTTGGTTAAGATTTTTAGTTCCTAATACGTAATTGTGTAGTATCGCTCTTGTGTCCTTCAATATTCGAGTTTCTTTTGAGTCAGACCTGTCATATTCTGGATTCTTTCGAGCCGGACGGGTTAATTTTAACATGTTAAATAATATTTTGCCTGAGCTGTGAAAAAAAATTCAGTCTTACAGTTCCGCCCGTCCTGAATTAAAATCCTGGATCCGTCATTGTGTGTGTATCAGCCTTGATGTTCAGTGTTCTAGATTGCAATTAATTTCAGTGTGTGATGTTTTAGATTGCAATTAATTTCAATGTGTATGTGTGTGTTTGTGTATTAGGGTGGAATTATGAGTTGTTGTTTTTTTGGATTCCCTTAAAATGTTTAAATAACATTTGATTATTAGTTAGTATTTGGTTAAATTTTTCTCATTTGAAACGGGGTCAGTGCATGTTTGTGGTACTATATTATCAAATCATGCGGTGTTCTTTATGAAATTCCTATTTTTTAAAATATGATTAAATAAGTGTTTGTTAATAGAATCATTATATGGATTCTTGAATATTTTTATACACTTAATGACTACTGTGTTTTGTGATCCAGTGTTTTTGTGATTAGACATTTGGACTGGTGATTTCATCTTTTTTAACATTTTTAGCAAAGATGAGAAAAATGATATACAATTTATGTTAGATTATATAAAAGTGTGATGTATATATCCCCTACTCTTTATTGTTTAACAAAGTGTGATATCAATCCAACTACATCCCGTATTGCATTGTAATTGATCATTCATTAAGAATTGCTGTAAATTAATTGATTCATTAATGTGTTTCCATGATTAAAAGAGATATTTGATTTCGGGAAGATGAAACTTATTCAAACTTATTCAAACTTCAAATCTGTGAATCTTAGTTAGAAGATAAAATGATCAAGATTATATTCACCATTAAATGTTGTTAATCCAAAGATCTGTTAAAATTAGTTCACTCCCATTTATGTGGTCATCACAATGTGAGTAATAGGTGAGTGTAAGTATTTTACCATATTCATTGATGGTCACTATAGATTTATATATGTTTACCTTAAGCATCACAAGTTTGAAGCCTTTGATTACGCATCACTGTAGATTTATATATGGTCACTATAGATTGCAAGTCTTGCTCGCCTAAGGTCTAGGAGTTCAAGTTTAGAACTTTTGGTTCTGGTAAAGTTCTATTTCCATCTCTTCTAGTCGCCGTTGGAGGTAAGAATTTTCTTCAACCTAAAGGCGAGCTACCTCCTCTTGCCGTTGGACCATTACTTCTTAGGCTACGATAAGGCATGAGATTTGACTACACCTAGGCTTCCTATATCTTTCCTCTAAAGTTGGTTGTTCTAATCGATACCTTAGGTTCCCATCTTAACAAACCTCAAACCAAACCCTCAGTGGAGCCAAATCGTCTCGCAAATCTCTATGCTTTACTCATGTAGGTCTCAAGAGACTTGGAGAAATCGAAGACTAAATAATTTAAGTGAAACTCTCATTATGTGCTTTCAATTTTTCTTCGTCGGGTAAATAAAAATGCATCCTTCCATTTTTTGTGATCAACTGGTACTAAGGTATAATATTTTTCTTGTCAAATTCACATGAGAATATATAAATGGATAGCAATGTTTCTTTTACGAAAAGAACTTAAATATTGTAATGTGGAAAATAAGTTTATGTATTTGTTTCTTGTACTTATTTATTCAATTAAAATGGACGTATGGTCATCTCCCTATATATATATGTTTTACAATGAAATTGTGGGAGGAATTGAGTTTTATGATGTCTTGGTTAAAATGAGTTTTTGTGACCTATTATTTTGGAATTAATGTTGTGAATAGAAGCACTCCTCTATATGCTTGTAACTTCAGCATTTATTATATGTATTTAACCGTCATTAGTATAATTTAGAATTTAATCTTGATGGAGCTTGAATAATCACTATCTAATTAACAATATTATATTAACTTAGAAATTTCCAACTTTTTGATTAGTTCTTCTGCTTCAACGCATAATAGAGTTTGTAATCTTCGTATTTTCCCTATTCCCCTGTCTGCCACATTAGAAACTTGATGTTTCAGTGACCTTTTTTTTTATTACGATACAAAAATAAATGTCTTAAATGTGGCACGTTAGATATCCAACTTGGTAGCTCCTCCACACTAGTGTTCTTGATATCCAGTATTTTTAGGTTTCTTAGACTCTTCACTGACTTGGGAAGATTTCTAACCTTGGTTTCCCGTAAGTTTAAGTACATCAATTAAATAGACCAACCAACGTGTCAAGTATTATTTTAATAGACACCCTCGATAGGCCAAGGACCATAGTAACTTAAAATTTGATAATATGTCTCTCAGAGAATGACGAGCATGGATTTATTTCAAATATGAAGAAAGAACAAAGATAGTGTGACATAGTTCGGCATAATCAGATGATTTCATCTCTGTTTTAGATTAGGCGCTTGGTATTTTCATTCTAGACTTAACTCTTTACTGTCATATGTTGTATAGAAATTCTTTTAGTCTGATGTTGTCACACTCAGAGAATGACGAGCATAATTATGTTTCAAAGATGAAGAAAAAACAAAGATGGTATGACATAGTCCGGCAGAATCGGATGATTCCACCTCTAATTTAGACTAAATGCTTGGTATTTTCATCAGAGCCTTAGTTATCTACCATCATATGTTGTGCATAAATTCTCTTATTCTGATGTGGATGACAAGCATGAATATGTTTCAAAGACAAAGAAAGATCGAAGATGGTGTGACATAGTCCGGCATAATCTGAAGATTTCACCTCTGTTGTAGACTAGGCGCTGGTATTTCCATTCTAACCTTAACATTCTACCAACATATGTTGTGCACAAAATTCTCTTAGTCTGATGTCATCACAGTCAATTCTCGCATTATGTCATGAACTCTAAGTGTCTTCACCCTCCCACCATCATTAATGTTAGTGACATGGATCATTCTTCGAAAGATAAGTTCCATGAGTTAGTCCTCTACCACCTTCTTCATTTTAATTCTTTTTCTTTCTATAATAAACCCCTCTACTACTTAAATTCGATTCAATTGTTTTCCTTTTGACAGGGAAACCATCATAAAAAATAGAATAGTACATGCAACTGTTCTTTAGGTAGAATGGTAGGTCAATAAAACTCAAAAAGATTACATTCACAGGTTCAAGCATGGAATTGTAGCTCAGTTTCCAATTAAGACTATTATGAACCTTCTTCCAGTTGAGCCATTTGTTACTTGAACACATGAGCCTCCCAATTTCCACTATTATGAGAGGCAACCCTTCATATTTCTTCACAATCACTTAGGCTAATGCTTCCAACTCTTTCGGATAACTGCTATTCGGGTGACTCCAAAAGGCCTTACAGAAGAGGGCCCATACATCACTCTCCAGAAAAGGCTCAAGACTTTGTACATGACTTTCGAGGCCCACTGAGGTCGCTGCATTCTGATTTCTTATTGTGAATATAGTTCTACTCCCACAATTATTATCTGTAAATGCAGCTCTTATTCTAATCCAAAGAGGTATGCTCCAAGCATCATCTAAGACAACAATATATCTTTTATCCAGCAAATAGTCAATTAACAACTCCACAAGTTATCTGTAGGACATTGAATCCAAGCTTCTGGGAGTCACCACTTGATTTTCCTTGAAGAATTATTTGATAATGATTCTTAGTAGTTCTTCAATCTCATTTGTTAGTGATACAACGATAAAATCCCAACAATCAAACCTTCACTTTATTACCTAGTCGTTGTAAACTCTTATAACTAGAGTGGTCTTATCTAAGCCTCCCTTTTTGACAATTGGGATAATGGTATGTCGGGCTATTAATCGAAAAAGATTTGAAGATTTGTATTTTAATACAATTTCCCCCAAATGACTTATATTGTACATCATGTGTCAGTGAAGGGGAGACAATAATGAACCTTAGAAATGGTTTTAACAATAATCATCTGCTATAAAAAATTATAAATTATATATATCATTAGATTCTAACAATTTGCTAACATAGTATACAATATAAAACTCATCAATTATTTGAAAGGGCATCCATGAGAATAGTTAAATGGTTAATCCACCCCTCTCAACTCTACGTGAACAATCTCACCGTGTAAATGAAATTGAAAATTACTTTTTTGCATATTCCAAATGGAATTAACTTAAGTAAAACAAAAAAACACATAAAACAACCAGAAAACACAGAAAATGAATTCATTCTTAAAATGGACATATGGTCATCTCCATGTATTTACACGTCTTACATTGAAATGATGGGAGGAAATTGAGTTTTATGATGTCTTGGTTAAAATGGGCTTTATGATGATTTATTTTAGAACAAATGTTGTGAAAAAGGCACCACTTTGTATGCTTGTAAATTCATTAAATTCAGCGTCAATTATATGTATTCAAGCATTAATGGTCTAATTTAGAATTGAATCTTGATGGAGATTGAATAATTACAATCTGATCAACTAGCCTATATTCACTTGGAAGTGAATGTAAACAGATTATTAGGATGACTAAAATTTATCTATTTATCTGGAAATAAATTTCATGCACATAGTTTTTTCTTCTTTGCATTCTCATCTTATTCTACTGATATTTTATTTGTTTTGTCCGTTATTGGTTTTATTACCTTTCACTCTTGTCATATATTTATTTAAGAGCAACTTGTTCATAATACTTCCAAATAACAAAGGAGTTTGATAAAATTCCACTACAAAGTCATGGTTTTGGCATCCTAGATGTCGGCTACCGTTCAAAAGTGGTATTCAATTTTTTTGTAAATGGTATTGGTATATTTACATTCAAATGTCCTGTATATGCATCGATATTAATGAAATGTTTTTTCCCCTTAAATAAACGAAGTGGGTTTTGCGGGTCAGGCACTGGGGTTATATGTGTGTGTTATAACTGCTGGGAAGGTCGGGCTATTGGGAGTTGGGTGGGATCTAACGGGTGGGAGTGCTGGTAGCGTCTTGGGGAATGTGTGGGTAATGTGGGTTGGGTAAGCATAGAGGATGGGTGTGCTTGTTTATCATGAATATCTCGGATATTTGGATTTTACAATTTAGAGACATGTAAATCTAATATAACAACACATCTACTGACTTTTTTGTACATTTTTAATTTTTTTTTTGATAAATTATCTTTATCTTTGTTCATTGAATTCTAAGTTACCAATTCACAACTTATGTTTGAATTTGAACGTCCAAATTCTCATGAATTAGAAGGAACCAAGATACGAAATACACTGTCTCAAACCGAGATTGGTAATTTGAATGTTAATATTTTTAATGAATACTATTATTAATGTAATCATTGGTCAAAATTTAAACTATCTAACTAATTTGGAATTTGGTACATTTATTTTGAACATACTTCTCTAAATATGAGACGTACTAAGAAGAAATGTGATATTCCTAAATTGAAAAGGAAGGAGTGTATTGTTTTTTTTCCAACACTTCCAAATTCTGAAAGCTAGTAACTGAATACAGAACCTAACAAGACCTTAGTTAAAAAAATCTCAGCTCCTCCACACGAGATGTAATGAATTTCTACAGACATATCTTTCTTTCTCCTTTTTAAAATTTTGTCAATTTTTATAGCCCAAAAGTGACAAGTGTGTTTTTAAAGTCATTGTTCTTTTTTATGTGTTCTGTGTTGCAATAAATACTGAATTGACTTCAACATAATTTAAAAATATTATTTTGAATTACCTAGAACCATCTAATTTTTCATTTTTTAGAAAAGATGGAAGCCCCATACTACATACAAAGACTTCAAAGGACCATATATGTTTTAGTTTATTGCTTATGTTTTGATTTGCTTGCTTTTTTAATCAAAATTTGAATAAAAAAAGTATATCATGCATTATTTTTTCTTGCTTTCACGTGTTGAGTACATGTGATACTAGTGTGTGGGAGTTTTAAATGTCCCTTTGAGTCTGTGCATATGCTTGTAATAAAGAAATTGGTTGTAACTTTGCGACTTTGTGTTCACTTTATATAGTCAGACTCAGATGCATTTCCCTTGTGCGTTAATCTTTTTTGTTTTTGCCTATTGAGTACACCTGGTATTAGTGTGGGGAATTTTAGAGTTCACTTTGAGACTGTGCATAGGCTTGTAATAAAGAAACCGATTGCAACTTGGTTACTTTGTGTTTACTCGATATAGTCAGGCTCATAGTAAAACTCAACTCTGTAGGTTAATCCATTAAGAGGTTTCTGATTTGGAATATTATTAATCATATTGCATCTCAGAATGAATCATACCTATATGACATTGTAGAATATTGAACAAGTGAAAGAAACCAATTCACATATTCAAAAACAGTTGATATAGCTCTGGAATTATCCCACCAATGTAACATAAAAATAATACATAAACATAGATTTTCAAAGATTATAGTGATGCAACTGATCTATGATATCATTCACAAAACAGAACAAAAATGACAAAACCTTAGTAAACATTTATTAGTTTTTTAAAAGAACGTATTGCAATGGAAATTAGTAATAAACATGAACTTACCTTGAAACTTTAATGGCAATGTATTAATGAACATTAACAAACTAAGAACTATGAATGTAGTTTTATTGTGTCATCATAAGTTTATTGTATAAAGGATGTACTACAATAGTCTTCTTGAAAGTCCAATAGAAAGCTTATGAAATCAACACAAGGAAATCTCATCAAGCGTTACCTGTGTTACATCCAAACCAAGTAGACTTAATGCATACATTTTAATTGTAAAAAAGGTACCAATATAATATTTTCACATTTCAAATGTATAACCACATTGTAATATGGATCAAACGTAGAGGAATCTCGACCCTTAACATGTTAAAGAGTCAATATAATGAAAGCAAATGAGGATGATGTTTAACTAATTCACCCCGATGGACCTACGTCATGCATGAGTCACAAGTAGATGGCAGCTAAATATCATAACACTTAGATCTATGAGTCTAGCTAAAAACTGAATAGTAAGCGTATAGACTCATAAAAACTCGACACAAATCAATCTATGCGTCATTAATTTATCTTATATTTTGTGAATCTAAAGACAGTAAGCTATGAACTGAACAATAAGATAATTTATTCTTATATTTCTTGAATCTAAAGATAGTTGTTGGATCATGACTCATGTGTCATTAATTCTTCTGGGATAGAAGGCCATAATCTAGTATGAGAGAAGACTTATCTGACATTCTATGTTCTCTTGATTTATTTTTTATTTTACTTTCAATTTGTCTCACATTTACATTTATTGGTCATGTTTTGAGGAATTCTTAAATTAAGATTTTTTCCCCCCTGAGAATTAGTGTGATTCAATTAACACGTCTTTTGGGTTATGTGTTTTCTTTTATTTAGATACCGTGGATTTTTTTAAAGTTATGTCCAATTTTTAGTTTCATTTTGTGCTATTTTTACTCTGTTTGGGAGCTTTGAAATGTTTTAGAATCGAAACTACATTACTGGATTTTAACCAAGACAGAAGAAAATCTAGATGCAAACATGATGCGTACAAATATTCCTAGGTAACACGTAGTCTCTCTCAATGCATATACACAAGTAGAACAAAAAAACAAAATAGGGCACAGTAATGAACACAATACCTTTTGATTGTTTATATATAAATAAATAGTTTTACTATTCCATAAACATATAAGATAATTAGAGGCTATGATTGGGCCAACAAGGTAAGAAATTAAGGGTCCATATTAGTTTATATGATCAAAGGGCTATGGTTTTCCGTCTTGTTAAGATCTAACAGTGTGGGATTTTGCTATATCCAAAATTGAAGGTGAACTCAAACCTTCCTCTCATTTATCTCTTGTTCATTTCATTTCAACACCCCCTCACAAAAGACCTTCCTTATGTTACCCCTTTTTCCATTGTCTCCCCCTCTCCTCAACGTCCCCCTCTCAAAGTTTCAAAAGTACATACCCCTTGTCCCTGGGGCGTGGGATGTATTTATAGGTCTTCATAGATAATAAAGAAGAAAAAGCCTCTCCTATGTGGCAAATACAAGCTCATAAAAACCTAGAAACCATTTGGGGAGCCAATAACCAAAAGGAAGAAAAGCATAAAATAAAGTTGGGATTTATCTTTAGACCCATTACAAAAACACAAAACATCTAACTTGATAAATTACAACCAATCTTATCTAACTTCAAAGCATATCTAACTAGTTTAGGAAGATCCTGGGAATCAACATACATCGTAATGGAGGACATTTAAACACCAAGATCCGCCAAGCAATAAACCACCATATAAGATTCTTTGAAGCAATTATTCGAAGTAAACTTGGAATATCTGGGATTACTCTGAATTTCTTTTATGATTTCCTTATATATTCATGGCGGTTTTCAACACGTATTTATAATTTTGATTGCCGTTAATGAGTCAGCTTCAATTTGAATATAGTTTATTTTATACTTTAAACAAATTTTACAACCCATATTCAGCCCCATGAGCTCCATTGTAGTGTTCGTAGAAACACTATTAGAATTTACAAAAGCACCTACCAATTGACCTCTAGGATCTCTGATTATACCACCATATCCATTAGGACCTGGATTACCTTCAGGTTCACCATCCACATTTAATTTTATCCAATTATGGCAAGGGGGGATGCATTAAGTTATTTTAACCATCTTCGATCTGGGGGATATGTTCAAATCAAAACACAGTTGTGATTATATCATCAAAGTTTTGGATAGGTCTTTTAAAATTCATACCATTACAATTGATGGATATAAGGGAGATTGCTTGGGATATAATGTTGTGCTTATTGAACTTTATTATATCATAAAAGGCCATATTCCTACTTCTTCATATCTTCCAACAAATGACTATAGGAATAACTTTCCCAAGGAATCTCAAGTAATCTGTTGAACCTTCGTTATACCACCAGCACATTAACATAGCAAAAATAGAATTTCTATCAATTTTGGTTCCCATAAGACCAGAGAAAGGAATCTTATATAGGCTTTGTTTATTTACATTGTAAAAATAGGTACATAATAGACTCAACTTGGTTATGATAAGCTTTACATCTAGATACCAACTATATTCCTTAGTTTTTTATGTTTTTATCAAGAGGCAGGCAGTCATTAAGTATTCTCCACATATTGATAGAGAGTCTTTTAGGAATAAAAGGATCCCGTATATTAGACATAACTTTGGAAAAAGTATAATGTTTTTTTCACTCTCAAAAGCAAAGTTAAAAGTGAATGAACCTGAATCATAAGCTTTCTAAATCCACTGATCTCCATGCCTTTTCCATATGGTTAAGACAGGTCTTTGATTTCAATCATTCTTCTCCAAGAAAAAAATCACTTGAAGTTTGATCCAATGATTTGTATGTAGTTCAACCATAGAGAATCATCAGTTATATATTTTGAAACCAATCACATACTTGAAGCTTTAGTGATGAGGTTAAAATCAATTAATCCCAGGCCTCTTTAACATTTTTCTTTGCATAAAAATTCTCATCCTTCCCATTGGTATTTCAATCCATGAATTTCATTGCCTCCTCAAAAGAGTTTATTCAAAATAGAGTCAATCCTTTTAATTACTGATTTGGAAGGTTGAATAGATACCAAGAGGTAAAAGGGAATGGAAGAGAGAACATGCTTGATCAGAATGTATTTACCTCTAGTGGATAACACTTTAGCTTATCAACCAGCTATTTTGCTTCTTGGAGAATCAAACAAGCTCCAATAAAATTTAATTTTGTTCCCCCCTTTAAACAAAGGGTACCCTAAGTATTTGAGTGGAAGAGCCTTAAACTTGAGATCTGTGCTTTTAGCTATATTATTTCGTCTTCTCGGTTCCTGCTTCTCATTAATGGTAAATATACTTTTGTTGAAGTTTATATTATGCCCAATTATTAATGAAAACATGTCAAGGAACTTCATTAAGTCCTTTAAACTCTTTTTATCTCCTCTAGAGAAAATCACTATGTCATTATAAAATGATAAATGAGAAATGAGTGGGCTTTCACTTGGATGATAATGAGGTTATATATAGCTATTATACATCATTTTATCTAATAACATGCTCAGGTAATCAACTACAAATATGAATAGACTTGGGGACAGGGGTCCTTTTGTCTTAAGCCTCTGGTTGAGTGGAAGTAGTCCTTGTATTTGCCATTAATCATTATTGAAAACCAATTATTCGATATGCATCTCCAAATAAATTCAATCCATTTTTCCCCAAATTCGAAACCTCTAAACACATTGATTAAAAATTCCCAATGAAATTTATCATAAGCCTTTTTTATGTCAATTTTTGTAATGAAATTACCAATATGAATTTTCCTTCCTAAGTTGTGCACCATCTCTTGAGATAGAAGGACATTGTCTTAGATGCTTCTACCTTTGACAAATCCACATTGATTAGGATAAAATAATTGAAAGCAGACTGGAAGAAAGGATTTTAGAAATGATTTTATATGAAAAATTACATAAGTTGATAGGTCTATAGTCCTCACACTTCTTTGGACTTTTATCTGTTAGGGATAAGAACAATAAAATTACTTGTCAATCTTTTAGGAAGTTCATGACCGACAAAGAAACTATTTATAACAGACATAAGATCACACTTGATTATGTTCCAACAATTTTTGTAAAAGGATTCCCCAAATCCATCAGGGTCTAGTGTTGAATCTGCACTAAGATCATTCATCGCTTGGTACACCTCATCTTCAGAAGCAAACATCTCTAACATTTCTTTAATATCAGAGATGATAATGTTTGGTATCATATCTGATATTTCATCACTAATAGCATGAGGATTAGTATTTAATAAAAACTAGAAATGACTCACTATGTAGTTGCATACCTCTTGATAATCTTCAATCTCCAAACTGTAGTTGTCTTTAATACTATTGATCAGGAGTTTTTTATGATTGGCCTTTTTAGTGGAGTGAAAATACCTGGTATTAGATTCACCAACCTTAAACCATTTTATAAATGTTTTTTGTTTCCAAAATATCTCTTCCTTCTTCAAGGCTTCAAATATATACGCTCCCTTTATTGAGAGGAATTATATTGTCCTCCTTCCTATCATATTCATAATCCAATTCCAATTGAAGCACTTCATCTTCCAAATTCTTCACAGTTTGAAAAATGTCTTTGAAGGTCTCCTTATTCCATTTTTAAGAATCTCTTTGAGTCTTTGCATTTTAATGGAGAAATTTCTCATCCTAGTTGTATTAGTATCCTTATTCCATGAAGACCTTATAATATCATCAAAATTCACATGTGATCTCCCCATATTTTGGAACTTGAAGTCTTTGGGGAAAAGGTTCATTTATGATTTCACAACCTGACAGTGAACTTTATACCTGACAGTGACAGTGAACTTTATACCTCCAAAAAATCCAGAATTTCCCATAAATATTTCTACAACATCCTTCAAATCCATATCTGAAATTGAACTTATCCAACTTTTTTTTATCTACTTTGGGATCCATAGTGGAAGTTTACGAATTTTTAGCAACTTTTCCAATCTTCTTGTGTAGGATTTCTTTGACACTCCTCTAATAATGTTCCGAACAAGAACATTAATCATACGAAAATAAGAGACTCTTAGTTTTTGTTAACTTTAGATCTAGATCTAGTGACTTTTCTATAAAGGGAATCTTTCATCTTAGGATTGTTGACTGACTTCAGTTCTTTAATCTGAGCCTAGGACCTCACATCTTTAAGCACTGCCTCTTTTATCTCGTTGTATCTATGAATCTTCCTTCCAATTCTATGGGAAAACATTTGTAATTCTTTAATTTTAGGGAGACCTACTTTATCTTCAATTTCTCCATCAGTTGCATATAAGTGGTTAGTAGCAAAGTGGTGATCATAAGGAGGTAAACTAGTAGCTCTTAGTGAAAGAGAGTATTGGTTTATAATTAAGGCATCTTGACATGTGATTTCTTGATTATGAATTTGTTAGGTATGCTTTTTGATCTTCCATTATCCAATTTGTTTCTTTTTTGGATCATTATCTTGATCAATCCTGGGGTGCGTTACGATATGTTAGTTTGCTTTTGAAGTTTCATTGTCTTGTTTTAGTATGTATATCATATACTCACTAATGCCTCACTTGTGTGCTTTTATTAATTTTTAGCATTTCCTGTCCCATGATTATACTATGTGCTTTCATTAATTACTTCATTATATTATAGGTATATAATCGTTAATGGTTGTTGTTGTCATGTATAATATGTATAACAATTGTTGTTATACATATTATATATAACATTATAGTATAACATGTATAATAATTTTGTGAATTGAAATTCTTCAATGTTTAAAATTGGTTTTGGTTGTATAGTGTTTGGGTGGTGTGTTAGTGTTCTTGAGTTGGTTAGTTATGATTGATTGAGTCTTATTACTATTAGGTGTTGGTGTCTTTGGTATTTTTTGTGATAGTTTTAGAGGGATACTATACTTTCTACGATATTTTCTAATGGTGTGAATGTATTATGTTGTACAATATTGCATTATTTTTCACAATTACATATCTTTTATTGCTTATATCTCACTCGTGGTGGTTTACATACTCAGGACAGAATGGACAGGTTTTAGATGAGCAAGGACAGATTGTCAAAGAATACATAAAAGGTGTTGACAATTTTCTTAGGGTTCCTCAAAATGCCTCCTTGGATGAGAACTTCATACGATGCCCTTGTAATCAATGTGAGAATTGATTAAAAATGGGTGTTAAAGAAATCAGACAACATTTGTATAGTTCGGGTATCAATACGAATTATACTATATGGAAATGGCACGGAGAGGAGGATTATCGTGAAACACTGTCAGATGTTAATATGGGTGATCCTATCTGTGACGATATTAATATGGATACCATGGAGGATGTTGAAGATTTGATTGACATGGTGGAGGTTATAAAAGAAGACTTCACAGGAAATGCAAAAAAATTTCAGAAGTTGCTTTTAGATGCGGAGAAGCCATTGTATGAAAGATGTAAAATGTATACAAAGTTATCCGCTATCATCAAGCTATTCAATCTTAAAGCGAAGAGTGGGATGTCCGATAAATGCTTTTCAAATATGCTGTCAATCATTGCCGACATGCTTTCGGATAACAATGTATTGTCTTCATCCAATAATGAGGCAAAATGTTTCTTATCGGTATTCAGAATGGACTTTCAAAAGATACACGCATGCCCTAATGACTGTATACTCTATAGAAAAGAGTATAAAGAAGATGTTGAATGCCCCACTTGTGGAACATCCAGGTTCAAACAGAAGAAGAATTTGAAAGAATAAAAAAGGGATGAGGGGAAGCAAGGTGTTCCTGCGAAAGTGTTATGGTACTTTTCACCCATTCCGAGATTCAAAAGGTGGTTTCAATCTAAAGAGACCGCTAAGTCTCTAACCTGGCATGCAGATGATAGAATTGTTGATGGTTTGTTGCGTCACCGATCAGGCTCCACAACCTGGAAATTAGTTGATGAAAAGTGGCCTAATTTTGCAGCAGAACTAAGAAATCTTCGATTAACACTATCAACGGACAAAATTAATCCTCATAGTTCCCTTAGTAGTAGGTACAGTTGTTGGCCAGTCATGTTGAACACATATAACTTTGAATCGGAATTGTGTATGAAAAGTAAGTTTACAATGTTAACTACATTGATATCGGGTCCAAAACAACCGGGAAATAATATAGATGTTTATTTGGCTCCGTTAATAGAAGATCTGAATACCTTGTGGCATAAAGGAGTTAAAGCCTACGACGCCTTTCGACAAGAATCTTTTACTTTGAGGGCAATACTGTTGTGGATAATCAATGATTTTCCAGCCTATGGATATTTATCTGGAAGTGTTGTTCAAGGCTATAATGCTTGTCCAATATGTAGTGAAAAAAACGTATTCCATCAGATTACAACACTATGGCAAGTGCGTTTATATGGGACATAGGAGATACCTTCCACAAAACCATCCATTTCGAACCCAGAAAAAGGCTTTTAACGGTGAGCAAGAGTTCCAAGCCTCCCCTGAACCTTTAAGCGGCGAACAAATATTGATAAAAGTTGGGAGACTTAAGGTTGCATGGGGAAAGATGGAAAAAAAGGTGAGGGCGATTAATTTAAAGAAATCATTAAAGCGTAAAAGACCGAGGAGGGTAGGTAATGGGGTTGAAAAAGGCGGTCCTAGTAACAATAGGGTTGAAATTTTTTGGAAGAAGAAATCAATATTTTTTGAACTTCCTTATTGAAAGGATTTGCCTATTCGACATAACTTAGATGTCAC
Organism: Sambucus nigra; assembly: GCA_949130495.1. Classification (NCBI taxonomy): domain Eukaryota; kingdom Viridiplantae; phylum Streptophyta; class Magnoliopsida; order Dipsacales; family Adoxaceae; genus Sambucus; species Sambucus nigra. The sequence continues at coordinate 115,171,816 of OX422220.1, read as the reverse complement.
GCACATTGAAAAGAATGTCTGCGATAGTATCATTGGAACCTTGCTTAATATTCCAGAAAAAATGAAAGACGAGGTGAAGTGTCAACTCGACCTTGAAAAAATGGGCTTAAGAAGTGAGTTAGCACCTTAGGTTAATGAAAAAAGGACATACCTACCGTCAACATGTTATACGTTATCGAGAGAGGAAAGAAAAATGTTCTGTCAAACTTTGCATGACCTTAAGGTCCCGAATGGGTACTCTTCTAATTTTAGAAGCCATGTCTCTATGGAAGATTTGAAATTATATGGCTTGAAGTCTCATGATTGCCATATTCTAATGCAACAACTTCTTCCAATTGCAATTCGATCGGTGTTGCCAAAACATGTGATGCGATCATGAGAGTATGTTTTTTCTTCAATGCCCTTTGTGCCAAAGTAGTGGACTTGCAAAAACTAAAAGAAATTCAGAATGAAATTGTGATCACATTGTGTTTTCTGGAAAAATACTTTCCACCATCCTTCTTTGACATTATGGAGAATTTAATGGTGCATCTTGTGAGGGAGGTCAAACTTTGCGGTCCTATTTTCTTATGATGGATGTACCCAATTGAAAGGTTAGGTCAATTTACTTTACTATCATGTATTAATATAAGTAAATAAGTGTATCGATGTAGTTTTCTTTTTAATGTGTTAGGTACATGAAAGTATTAAAGGGTTATGTGAGAAATCGTAATCGCCCAGAAGGTTGTATTGCTCAATGTTACATAGCAGAAGAAGCTATTAAGTTTTGTTCCGAGTTCTTATCGAAATTATATTCAATTGTAATTTTGGAGAGGAAGGATGATGATAAACCGATAGGAGGTTCAGATGTCGTTGAAGTTGATCGCATGTCCTTGGAGCAGGCACATCTTCGTGTGTTACATAACACGAATGATGTTCAACCTTATATAAAGTATGACTTTCCCAACTTCCCATTAATATGAAGTTAGTTCCTCACATACTTATCTCATATATTAATAACTAATGTTGCGTTACTCATTAATACCTTGTTAGGGAGCATGAACAGTGCTTGAAAGAAACCCATCCTCGAAAAGGGAAAAATAATAAGTGGCTTGAAGAAGAGCACAACTGCACGTTTATTCATTGGTTAAGTAAAAGTGTATGATTTAGGGACATGTTGACTTAACTACCACTTTAATTTTCATTAGACTTTACCCATTTTTAATTTTTCTTTTAAACAATGCCATTGTTTTTTATTTATTAGTTGCAAATCTTAGTGAAAACAATTTCGAAGTCTAATACCAACCACTGGAAAATAGTGGTAGAGTGTAAAGTAAAACTAAATAGTCGGCGAGGTCTAATATTAAAAACTAAAGTGAGAATAAAGACGAAATATCCCCTTACTTTAATATGTTAATTTGAGTTTTGTTTTGTAAGTAACTAAAATTCTTATATTAATAGGTTGCTCTCGAAGAAGAACTCCCAAACAACAATATCTCAGAGGACTTAAAATGGATTGCTCGTGGACCTCATCGAGACGTTATCAAAGTTCACGGATATGTCATTAATTGTGTTCGTTACCTAACAAAGGATCGCGATGATGTACTAGTAACCCAAAACAATGGAGTGAGCCTAGTTGCTAAGACGTTGCAGATAGCTAGTGCAAAGGAAAATAATCCTGGTCGTACTGATATGATTTTCTACGGTGTCATAAGGGAGATATGGATACTTGACTATTTTTCAATTCAGATTCCTTTATTCAAGTGTGATTGGGTTGACAACAAAAATGGAATTAACATAGACGAGCTTGGTTTTACATCCGTCGATCTTGATAGAGTTGGTCATAAATCCGATTCTTTCATCTTAGCCTCTCAAGCGAAACAAGTTTTCTATGTTCCAAACCAAATGAATCCTAAATATTCAATTGTATTGTCAACTCCTCAAAGGGATTACTATGATAAAGATGATGAAGATGATCTCAATGATGGATGTCTCGGGGATGATATTTGCACTATAGTTTTGCCAACTATTGAATCCTTTGACGTGGTTGAGGAATCTTTCGAAACTTATATGCGTGAAGATTGTGAGGTTACATGGATAGACAATACGCCAAAATAATTGTGTTAGACGATGTTATGATGCTTAATGTTTGAATTGTTCTTTATTATTAGTTATAGGTTCTTAAAATGTAAGCTTGTTTGGTGACGTTGTCCAACTTTTTAGTTTTTTATGTGGAACCTACTAAAGTTGATTATTGGAAATTGAATGTATGGAATATGGGCTATGTGACATTTGTTCTAGACTATGGATTATTATTTTCGGCTTAATATTTTGGCAATTATGCTCTTGTACATTTTAATTAACATAGAATAAAATGGTGAATTTTAATTTGTGGTACATTTCAATAATTGTATTGTTTGAGTATTTACGACTTGTATTGATGAAATCTATATTATTGATTTTTTTTGTGTTTCAACAGTTCGATTGCTTTAACTTGAAATGGAAGACATTGATCTCGAACTTGTGGAGAACCCTTCACAATATAGTAGTAAAGGCAGCGGTGCAACGAAGCTAAAGCGATTGACTAAAATAAAGAGTAATGAAGAACAAATAAGATTTTTATATAATGATCTTGGTCAACCAATAAGTACTAGCAAAAAAGAATTATCAAGTTATGGGGGTTTGATGGTGAACTGCTTTGTGCCAATAACTTATCCAAGTTGGATTAAAGTGCCAATCAAATTGAAGAATTATTTGTGGGAGGCAATACATGTATATATATATATATATATAGAAAATATTGTTTGATGCATTTTTGTTGTATCCATGGCTGAATTCAGATCACTCTTAAATTCTGTTCGTATTTGTTCCAATTTGTGATCCATTACATCTTATGTTTGGTGTATTTCTGCAAACCCTGACTCTATCGCTTTCCATCTAGCTTCTGTCATTTGTGTAATCTTAACTTACTGCTCTGATACCAATTCTTGTCGATTACAATTGGGTTTAATTTAATCTCCTTTTATGCAACACTAGTTTGCTAACAGTCTACATTACCTAGCCAGCTGTCCAATCAAAGCTAAGTAATCAACTCATAACAGGATTCCAAACTATTAAAGCTAAATTAACAGTAGAAGATTTGTGTGGTACTTTATGTCAAGCAATCCGAGTGTGTCGAAATCCAAAATGTAACATATTTACACTGATTTTTGTGACAACTCGCGATCCGAAATAAGGGGTGGCCAGCCCGATACTCCAAAATAACAGAATTATGGATGGAGATCATTCTCAACATCATAACAATGAAATGAGTATAAGGGAAGACCACCCAATAAATCAGAAAACGGGTTGCCAAAAATTTTGGTTTGATAACAGTTAAGAAAATAATTTAAACAACCCCATTCGATAATGAAGAGGAATTCCAAAGAAATTTATATTACTACTAAAACAACCATACAATCAAGGACCGAATAAGCTGTCGATCCACAGTTACATACAACGTATTTTAATGGTTTAGTAATTTACATATTACATCCATTAACAATTACAAAAGTTTAGGCTACCGGCCCGGATAAAAGACCCGATCATATATAGAATTCAAAAAATGAAAGCGTCTAACAAAACATCCTGTAATAATCCGCAAAATCATACAGCTCCTGGAAGTATTGGAATAGGAATATTACATCGGGCGCCCTTGCGGAGGAGCACCTGGGCGGATATAATAACATGCACAACATGGAAAGTGAATGGGTCAGGGCCCGATTTATATATAATTCCCAGGTGAACAAGAAGCATGATAGATATGGACAGTTAATCATGAATGAAGTAAATGATAATCTAGCAACCTAATCACCAAATATAATAGGACAAGTTAAATGATTCTAACAATTATTATGTAAACAAGAGAATAAAATTAAACATCATTATTCCTCATATCTTTCCATTTTCCATTCCTTAACAGGAATATAATTACCATCTTATTTTCTTATGGCAATTCACATATATCAAGCCCCACTTGATTTAGAAAGGTTATGTTCTTATACATATAACGCTTCTAAGACTGCCCCTCCGAGTTTCTCTACTAGGCGCGCCCATAAATGACTATCATCTTCCAGGGCCTATCTATACAAGACAACTTGGGCACCTAACGCACGTCGAGAAGTGGCCATAAGCCTGCGAGTGAGTCATAACCACACCCGGAATTACCTCACTAGCGCAGAAAACATATAAAAATCCCGCCTATGGCCGAGGACTATTGTCTCCCTGCATTCACTAGCCAGGGGACATCACCTCATGCGCGAGCTTCCCTTAGGATAGCATTTAGAGAGGTGTGTTTAAATAAATTAACATTTACCAATTAAATCTCATTTTTTCATTACCATTTATCACATGTGTTTCATTTTATTTGAAACCGTAATCCTTGAATATTTTCATTAATATTCATCATATTTTTAAGTCCCGAATTAGTCTCCAAATAATCACCAAACATCTTACGGGTCCCAAGGTGTTATATACCTCAATAGGATCCCTAAAGTCTCCAAGTATGGGCTTAGAACTCTTAATCCCGATTAATTTGTAAAATGAAGAGTAATGCCTAAACATCACTCTTTATACCTATGACATGAACCCCAAGTGAACCCATTCAATTCTAGGGTGATGACCAAACTCAACTAAAACTCTATGACTCTAAGTTTACTTCATACAAGAAGATTCCTAGGTCCTAATCCTAAAGAAAAAGGTTAAAATTTGAAAAGGAAAAACAAAGGAAAAATGCAGGATTTTCGAATCGATTCGGACCAGGCAAATCGATTCGGCTCGAAAAGCGAATCGATTCGGACTATCCGAATAGATTCGTCCAGGAAAATCAGCATTCTACATAATTGCCGAATCGATTCGGATGAGCTGAATCGATTCGGTCGACTCAGACCTGGAACCTGTCTCAAGGCGAATCGATTCGGCCAGGCCGAATCTATTCGGTTCTGCAGAATTGCCAAGTTTGGCTAGGGAGTCTTGGACTCCAAATCTCTTCCAAACCAAAACCCTCTAAACCAAGGTCATTTATTGTCACCAAAACATCATAAATACACCTAACTACTACCATAACCAATTATGATCATCCAAATCCATCTCCAAGGATTTAAAACCAATAAACCAATTAAAAACCCTAACTTTCTTAAACCATAATTAACCCACAACTATCAACACTAATCATTCAACTTAAATCATATAGTAGAAAGTAGAAAACTTGCCTCAATCTTTCCAATTCAGATTTGATGAAGAAGAATGCATGAAAAAAATCTCCAAAGCTTCAATCTCTTTTTTCTCCCAAGGTTTCTCTTCTTCTCTATTTCTCTCTAGGTTTAGGAACATAATTAGGGGAATAGTGAATTAATCAAGACATAAATCGTGCCTTCTATCTAGAATTAATACTTAGGTGGTCAATACGGCGATAAAATAATACGCAACTACACATTTAAGCTATAACCACTCAAAAGTGCCCAAATCCTCAAAATACAATATGGCACACAATTTGGCTGTCTCGCACCTTTCGAATCTAACTACGCCATCCAAATTATCATTTGGAAATTTTATAATTCATCTTAAGTTCTGGTTTCATTTTTAAGCCAAGATGTCGTTTCAAATCTTATGACATAATAAAACACATCATGGTGATATTCACCTACACTTAAGGTAAATATGCAACATTATAGTAAATATTAACTTATCTTCACTAAATTAATGCTTACTCCACATTTCAACATTTTATATATAATTACTACACATAGTAAATAAATATAAAATAGGTTCTCAAAAATGAGGGTTGTTACATACTCCCCCCCCCCTTATGAGGGAATTTTGCCCCCAAAATTCAAGCGTACCTTGTATAAAGAGATGTGGATACTTCTCCCGCATATCATCCTCGCGTTCCCATGTTGATTCCTTGGCATTATGGTGACTCCATTGGACTCTCACCAAGGGCAACACACGAGACCTCAACCTACGCTCCCCATGCTACAAAATAGCTACCGGTTGTTCTTCATATGAAACGTCGAGTTGCAAGTCAATATCCTCAAAAGGGATATGCCAAAGTGCACCTTCGCACCTCTTGTACTTCTTCAGAGAGGAAACATGGAATACATCATGAATTTGTTGCAAAGGTTCTGGTAAGGCAAGTTGATATGCCACTGGAGCTACCTTCGCAATAACTGGGAAAGGTCCGAAAAAATGTGGTGCAAGCTTCGCCTTCTTCCTGAAACGCTTGATGCCTTTAATTGGTGACACTCATACTAAGACTTGGCCCCCAATCTCCAATTCCATGTGCCTTCTACCTGCATCGTCATAACTATTTTTCTGGTCTTGGGCTATCCGAATGCGATTCCGAATAAGTTCAAATTAGAATAAGTATCTTGGATCATTTCAGGTCCAAGGAATTTATTATCGCCCACTTCCAACCAACAACCGGGCGATCTACAAGGCCTTCCATATAAGGCTTCATAAGGTGCCATTCCAATTGTAAATTGGTACGAGTTGTTATAAGCAAACTCAACCAATGGGAGATATTGATCCCAACCACCTTTGAAGTCAAGCATGCACATACGAAGCATATCCTCCAACATTTGGTCTACCCTTTCGGTTTGGCCATCTGTTAGAGGATGATAAGAAGTACTTAACTTCAATTCAGTCCCCTAGACTCTTGGAAACTTCGCCAAAAGTGGGAAACAAAAATTTTGCCCCGGTCGGAAACTATATTTTAAGGCACCCCACGGAGTCTAACCACCTCCTTAATGAATAATCGGGCATATCGAGCGGTGCCATAATCAATCGGCACGGGTAAGAAGTGTGTCGACTTAGTCAAGCGGTCAACGATCACCCGAATAGAATCACACCCACTCTGTGACCTCGACAAGCCTGTAATAAAGTCCATCGATATGCTTTCCCATTTTCATACCGGAATCTCTAACGGTTGCCACAAGCCTGCCGATCGCTGATGATCGATCTTGAACAATTGACAAGTAATGCATTAGGACACAAACTCAGAAATATCCTGCTTCATGCCCAGCCACCAATACTGACGGCGCATGTCTTGATACATCTTGTCCCCACTAGGATGTATCGTAAATTTAGACCCGTGAGATTTAGCCATCACCGCCCATCTCAAGCCCCCTTCCTCCGGAACAATGAGTCTTCCATGGAAGCGTAATCCACCCTCAGAACTAATTGAGTAGGACTCTTCTCCCTCAGACTGTAATCGGCGTATATGGTCTTGACAACCCTTATCCCTTCCTTGGGCTTCTATAACCCTTGCTACAATAGTAGGGGTAACAGTCATCACTGACATGAATGCTCTCACCACCGCATCCTCCTGACTGAGCTCTTTCCACTTAGCTTTCCAAACATCAGCTAACTCTCCATCAGGTTTCCTACTCAAGGCATCCGCCATAACATTCGCCTTACCCGTATGATAATGGATATCAAATTGATAATCTTTCACGAACTCCAACCATCGACGCTGTCTCATATTCAAATCTTTCTGGGAAAATAAATATTGCAGCGATTTGTGGTCCGTGAAAAGACTGAACTTCTCCCCTAAGAGATAATGCCTCCATATTTTCAAGGCAAAGACAACCATGGAAAGATCTAAGTCATGCATCGGATAGTTTATTTCATAGGGATTTAACTTGCGAGAAGCATAAGCGATAGCCCGTCTCTCTTGCTGAAGTACACCTCCTAATCCTTGAAGAGATGCATCGATGAAGACTAGATATTCCAATCTCAGTTTTAGCAATGCAAGGACTGGAGCCGAAGTCAACCTATCTTTGAGCTCGTCAAAAGCAACTTGATAAGAATTATCCCAAACGAATCTCACCCCCTTTCGGGTTAAATTTGTCAAGGGGCTAGCGATTTTAGAGAAACCCTCGATAAATCGACGGTAATTGTAGAAGGGTGTTATAAACAAAAAAAGCAAAATAAAATAAATATGCTTTTTTTATTAAATAACATCCGAGAGGTACCCGCGAGGCCACCCAGAAGTCCAAAAGCCACCGCAAGTGTCAGCGCCGCGGCGAGTCCCTACGCCACCGCAAGGGTCAGCGCTACCTCAGGCGTCCGCGCCACTTCGGGCGTCAGCGCCACTTCAAGCGTCGGCGCCCCGACAAGGGTTGGCGCCGCCTCACATGTCAGCGCCGGTTCAAGCATCAGCGCTACCTGAGCCGCTTCGAGCGTCGGCGCCATTTCGAGCGTCGGTACCGCAACAAGGGTCGGCGCAGCCTCACCTGTCAGCGCCAGTTCAAGCATCAGCGCTACCTCATGCGTCAGCGCCACTTCGAGCACCGGCGCCATTTCGAGCATCGGCGCCAGGACAAGGGTCGGCGCCGCCTCACATGTCAGCGCTGATTCAAGGCTCAGCGCTACCTCAGGCGTCAGCGCCACTTCGAGCGTCGGTGCCACTTCGAGCATCGGCGCCGCAACAAGGGTCGGCGCCGTTTCGAGCATCAGCGCCGGGACAAGGGTCGGCGCAGCCTCACGTGTCAGCGCCACTTCAAGCGTCGGCGCCACTTCGAGCGTTGGCGCCATTTCGAGCGTCGGCGCCGCAACGAGGGTCGGCGCCATTTCGAGATTCAGCGCCGGGACAAGGGTCGGCGCAGCCTCACGCGTCAGCGCCACTTCAAGCGTCGGTGCCACTTCGAGCGTCGGCGCCATTTCGAGCGTCGGCACCGCAACAAGGGTCGGCGCAGCCTCACCTGTCAGCGCCGGTTCAAGCATCAGCGCTACCTCAAGCGTCAGCGCCACTTCGAGCACCGGCGCCATTTCGAGCATCGGCGCCAGGACAAGGTTCGGCGCCGCCTCACATGTCAGCGCTGATTCAAGGCTCAGCGCTACCTCAGGCGTCAGCGCCACTTCGAGCGTCGGTGCCACTTCGAGCATCGGCGCCGCAACAAGGGTCGGCGCCGTTTCGAGCATCGGCGCCGGGACAAGGGTCGGCGCAGCCTCACGCGTCAGCGCCACTTCAAGCGTCGGCGCCACTTCGAGCGTCAGCGCCATTTCGAGCGTCGGCGCCGCAACGAGGGTCGGCGCCATTTCGAGCTTCGGCGCCGGGACAAGGGTCGGCGCAGCCTCACGCGTCAGCGCCACTTCAAGCGTCGGCGCCACTTCGAGCGTCGGCGCCATTTCGAGCGTCGGCACCGCAACAAGGGTCGGCGCAGCCTCACCTGTCAGCGCCGGTTCAAGCATCAGCGCTACCTCAAGCGTCAGCGCCACTTCGAGCACCGGCGCCATTTCGAGCATCGGCGCCGGGACAAGGGTCGGCGCCGCCTCACATGTCAGCGCTGATTCAAGGCTCAGCGCTACCTCAGGCGTCAGCGCCACTTCTTGCGTCGGCGCCACTTCGAGCGTCGGCGCCACTGCAATCGTACTACAGAAACGTTATTCGAGAAGTGCTGCTACAGGCGTTTCCATCATGAAACAGCAGGCTCTAAATGGACAACAGCACTAACACTTTACTTTCTTGCACAGGTTGCCTAGTCGAGCAAGCAGGGCTCGAACAGGCGCGTCGGGACCTCCTGGGAGTTTTGGCTTGGCGGCTGAGGGACAAGGTATGTTGAGCAAGCTCAACCACTTAGCACTATAGGATTGAGAGAATACTAGTAGGAAGACCCAGAAGCCACTTGAGGCTACGCACAAGAAATAAACTCTTTACAAGAAAAATGACTTTTCCAGAAGAGGGGGTCCTCGAGGTCTCTCTCAAGAAAAATAACACTTTTTAGAGGGAGTGAGGCCTTAAGGTCCTCTCTCTCAAAGATTTGCAAAATTGCACCACAAGTTACCGTTTCAAAAGATAACTACCAAATCTGCTATTTTGCCTCCATTAGGGGACATATGTGCTTTTTGAGTTTTGGTCGGTGCCAGGTGGCGCCTGCAGAGGGGACAGGCAGCTGCCTGCAGGTAGGGACAAATGGTACACTTCAGACATTGTTCCCCACCAACTCTCTCAATTTTGGCGCCCAAAATCGCCAGCTCACCCCTTACGCCCATGTATAAATAGACCCCTGGGCAAGGTCAAAAGAGGGACAATAGAAATTGCACTGTTACTCTGCTAAAATATCACCAGACCTACCTAGTATTCTCTCCCTGCTCATTCTCATAGTGCTGAGTGCCTTGTTCCTTCACTCCCCACTGACAGCCATCACTCTCAGGTGTTTCCCTTGAGAAAATTACTATTTTTGCTGTGAAAGTTCATCTTCTTGCAGGGAGTGAGTTGAAGCTTGAGTTCCATTGTTACCAGAAGGAGAAGTTTTCTTCAGAAGTTGCACCAGGAGACCTTGAAGACTTGCAGACAGTGTCCATTGGAGTGGGTCACGCCTCACCCTTTCCAGTTATTCATAGACCCCAGTCTCACTACCCTCCTATATTTGGCGACTCTGCTGGGGAGGTATTCTCATTTCCATGGACAAAGAAGGTTTCAATGTCTCCAAGCAGTTGGTTTTTGAGGACATTCCATCTGGTAATGAAGCTCACAGTGACCAGACTACTCAGGAAGAAGTGGTGGTGGTCGGAGCCAAGGCGCCAGCGCCTCAGGGAGGCCAGACCAGTTCGCCGGCAGTGGCTCCAATGGCAGGTATGAACCTTATGGCAATGTTTTTTGACTTTTTAAAGCAAAACAACGTGGATCTATCAAACTTGGGTCAAGGTTGTGTGACACCTGCTGCTGCCCCTTCTGGAGGGGTAGCCACTCCTATTACGATTCCGGCGGAGACAGTTCCGTCTCGGAAGGCGGCGCCGGAGCAGGTCCGGGCGCCAACAGGTTCTCCAGTTCCTAAAAGCACATGTTTGGAGGAATCACCCTCTAAGGCTGTTACTATGGAAGAAGTGAGGAAGCTCCTTTCCTCCACTCAAAGAGAAGGTTCCTACCTATACGAGGAATTACAAGACCCCCACCCCTGAGAAGCCATACCCTGAGGGGTATATTCCACCACAGGAAGTAAGTGAGAAGCCATACCCTGAGGGGTATATTCCACCAAAATTTATCAAGTTTGGCGGTAGGGGGGAGAACCCTCGAGAACACGTGAAGAGGTTCGTCGAGTACCTGGGAGTACACGCTGGCGACAAGAGCCTGAGATTGAGAGAGTTCTCTAAAACTCTCACTGGGAAAGCCTATACATGGTATTCCCACTTGGCGCCTAATAGCGTCCCTAGTTGGGAAGAGATGCACAAGCAGTTTCTCCAGAAGTTTTTTGTAGCGGAGGATGAATTTACACTGAGGCACCTGGCGCAAGAGGTCCAGAAGCCAGGAGAGGAATTGATGCACTACATCAAGCGATTTCGCGAGAGGGCCTTAGATGTTCACGAGGACGTGGCGGAGGCCAGGTTGCTACAAATATGTGTGGAAGGACTCTCGGAAGAGTACAAGCTGCATTTGATCAACGAAACTAGAGATGGGACTTTCAGAGAATTCACCAGGGCTGCCAGCAATATCGCTATGATAATCAAACCGAGAACCCCGGGTTGGAGGACACAAGTTCCACCGACTCCCGGGAGGTTTCAAGTTACGAGGAGGCAGGCGGTTAACTATGTGGACGGGAGTAACAAAGGGAAGAAGGGAGGTCCCGGGGCCAGGACTGACAGTCCCGGCAACAAGAGAAAGTTCGGGGAGGATGTCCCGCCGCCACTACCGTGCAGCGTAGCGGAGGCCATGGATTGTTACCGTACCCTGGTGCGAGAAGGCGTAACAGGACCCCCCAACCTAAAAGTAGAGACCCCCACTGCAGCTGACAAGGCCAAACCGAAGTACTGCGAATTGCACCAACGAGTGCATCACTCTACCAAAGATTGTTACTACTTGAGAAGGATCATTGGTGAGCAGATGGCCAGAGGTACCTTGCAGATACCCCCCGTGGACGTTAACGAGAACCCCCTCCCTACGCATCATTTTGGAACTGCCAACATGGTAGTTGCCTATGACGAAGGAGCTGTGAGAAGTCTTGCGAAACGGGAGGACGACGAGCAGTTATGCGAGGAGTTAGAAAATCTGTCACTAAGCAGACTTCAGCTGGAAAGAAAGCAAGAGGAGTGGTTCTTCACTCCGGAGTATGAAAGCGGAAGCGGGGAAGCTGAGGAAGTCGGTCTCTCAGAAGGCGAGGTAGACGTCATCCTCGCTCTAGACGAGGGAGGGACCTCTGAAGCGGAGTATGTTTGCAGTGCCCAGACGTACGAGGTAGACTTAGATTCTGAATGTGAGGCCATAGCAAGGAGCCCCAAGTTCAAGTGGTTTTTCGACCTGATAAGGGTGAAGTACGACACGAGGGTGTCCATCACGAGGAATTTCTTGGAGGCGGTGCAGCAGCATGGAGACCCTTCGCTAAATTGGCAAGGGCCAATGGGAAGGATGATTAAGAAGTATACCTCTGAAGTGGTGTTTTCAGAAGCGGATAGGGCAGTGCCTTACTTTCACAATCGCCCGTTATACGTCACAGCCATAATTAATGGAGTCTCGTTTCCTAGGGCATTGATGGATGGAGGAGCATCCATTAACATTATGCCCATCAGTACGTTATATGAAACAGGAATTGACCAGGAGAAGGTGGTCCCGGTACCGCTAGTAATCTCCGGATTCGACAACGCCGGAATGCAGTCAATCGGATATGTGAATGTGGGAATTAAGTTGGGAAATTTCACCTCCCACATCAAATTTCATGTTATTAACGCTGACACCAGCTACCAATTACTCATTGGAAGGGTGTGGATGCACACTCATGGCGTAGTGCCTTCCACCTACCATCAGTGCGCGAAGGCAAATATTAGAGGTGCAGAGATAGTGATCAAGGCCACGCAGAGACCCTTCGCAGTTGAGGAGGCCCACCTGGTAGATGCCGCCTTTTACACCGAGTTGGACGAGGAAAGAAAGGTCTCTACGAGAAAGCTAGCAGGAAGCGAGATAGCTGAGGGAAGGGTCCCGCAGAAAAAATCCGTTCATGATCGTCTAGGGGAAAGAATAATTCCCCACATAGAAAAAGGCAAGAGGAAGGTAGAGGAGGTAGCTAGGCCTCCTCGAACTTGCAAGAAAGTGGTTTTGCCCAATGGAAAAATCATTTACCGTTTATAACGGTCTGCACGGGCGATGTTCTGGGACGAGAGCATCGACCCGGCGCCCGAGTGTTTTATTGTTGATGAATCCCATATTGTTGAGCATGTGGAAGAACCAGAAGAGGCGCCGGAGTGCATGCAAGACGGACCCAGAGAGCAGCTGCAGGAGTTAGAGGAAATCAAGTTGGGGTCGGAAGAGGGCGAGAGTAGACCCATCCTAATTTCCAAGTGCCTGGAACCGAAGCAGAGGGAAGAGCTCATTGAGCTACTTAAGGAGTTCACTGATGTATTTGCTTGGAAGTACACGGAGATGCCGGGAATAGACGCATAAGTGAGCTCTCATAGATTGAATATCCTTCCCAACGCCCTTCCTGTAAGGCAAGCCACACGCACATATAAAGCAGACCTTGATTTAAAAATAAAGGCTGAGGTGGAGAAATTGTTAGCGGCAGGGTTCACCAAGCCTATTCAGCACCCCATATGGCTGTCCAACATAGTGCCAGTGGCAAAGAAAGACAAGACCCAAATCAGAATCTGTGTAGACTTTCGCGACTTGAATAGGGCGTGTCCTAAGGATGAATTCCCACTACCCAGCATAGACAGCTTAGTGGATTCCACCGCGGGACATGAGATGTATAGCTTCATGGACGGGTACGTTGGATATAACCAGATTAAGATGGACCCCGCCGACGCAGAGAAGACTGCCTTCCACACGCCGTTAGGGAACTTTCACTATACAGTCATGCCCTTCGGATTGAAGAACGTTGGGGCCACATACCAGCGGACCATGATGGCAATCTTTCACGACTTATTTCATGACATACTAGAATTCTATGTGGATGATTTGGTGGTGAAGTCTAGGAAAGAAAGCAAGCACATCCAAGATCTCAGGAGAGTATTCGAGAGGTGTCGTCGGTATAAGATGAGAATGAACCCCTCAAAGTGTGCCTTTGGGGTTACTGCAGGGAAATTCTTAGGTTTTGTGGTAAATAAACAAGGGGTGCAAGTGGATGCAGAGAAGATGAAAGCCATTATGATGATGCCACCGCCCAAGAGTCAGAGACAACTTAAGAGCTTCCTGGGAAAGGTATCTTACCTGCGGAGGTTTATACCTGCGTTGGCAGAAGTAACTCATCCGTTCGCGCCTCTACTAAAAGACAAAGCCAAGTGGGTTTGGGGAGAGAGGCAAGAGAGTGCGTTCAAAAAGATTAAAGAAATCCTAGCCTCTCCGTCCACAATGATTCCCCCCGAAGCCGGAGCGCCACTGCTGCTCTACCTCACTTCTACAGAGAGGTCGATAGGGGCCCTCTTGGCGCAAGAGAAGGAAGGAATGGAAAGGCCGGTTTACTACCTATCAAGAGTAATATCCGGGACAGAATCGAGATACACCAGCGTTGAGAGGCACTGCCTGGCGCTGGTATTTGTAGCCCAGAAGTTGAGACACTACCTTTTAGCCTTCACCATTCACATAATCACTAAGTGTGATCCCATCAAGTACCTCCTCGCGCGGACTATACTCGTGGGACGAGCAGCAAGGTGGTTTTTGATTTTGTCAGAGTATGATCTAAAGTGCGTAGTGCCTAAAGCCATCAAGAGCCAGGCGGTAGAAGATCTGCTGGCCCACTTCCCGAGTGGGGTTTTCGAACCACCTAGTGAAGAGCTACCCGGAGAAAGTTTCCAAGCATGCATGGCGGAGGAAGTGAAGAAGTGGTTTATGGAATTTGATGGTTCTAGTGCACAAGGAACAGGTGGGGCTGGCGTCATACTGTCAGATGGGAAGGAGAAGATTACCCTCTCTTTCAAGTTAGATTTTAAATGCTCAAATAATGAAGCTGAGTACGAAGCCTTCATTCTAGGGATGTTGGAAGCGCTCAGAAGAGGGATCAGGGTACTGTGTATACGAGGAGACTCCAATCTGGTAGTAAGGCAGGTCAATGGAGAGTTTTCCCTTAAACATGCCAACTTAGCGCCGTACAGACACATCATCCAACGACCGCTGAGACAATTCTTGGAAGTAACTGTGGAGAGGCAAGCACGAACGATGAACAGGCACCCTGACGCGCTCGCCACCATAGCACAAAAGTTGGACATGGAAGAGTCAGAAGCAACCATCACCGTTAGGCGGAGAACAGTGCCTACTACCGTAAAGTTCCTATTCCCAAGTGACGAGCCGGAAGACTGGAGGCGTCTGGTGGAGAGGCAACTGGAAACCAGAGAAGGGGCAGTGAAAATTTTGGAGTTAGCCAACTATCATGTGCTGCAGGGAACTCTCTATTTCAAGAGTCCCGGAGGGTTTCTGGCACGGTGCGTAGGGGAGCAGGAAGCCAAAGAGAGGTTAATAGAAATGCACCAGAGGCACTGTGGAGATACAGATATCCCCCTTTATAGAAGACTGCAGCGAAGCGGGTATTTTTGGCCCTCCATGAGCGTAGAAGCGGCCCGCTTGCAGCAAAGTTGTCTAAAGTGCCAAGCTAATTTTGATCAGCCGACGGAAGCTAACTTCGTGGAAGCCTTCGAAGATTGGAGACAGCCGTACCTAGCGTATCTGAAGAATGGGGAGCTGCCCGCCGAGAGAGCGGATGAAATCTACCTTAGAAAAAGGGTAGCACGTTTCTACTTGGTCAAAGGAGAGCTGTATAGGAAAGGGTATAATGAGAAGGCGTTAAGGTGCGTAGCCAAAGAGGAAGTGGAAAAGGTGCTGAAAGAAGCTCATGAGCCCTCCCACATGGGAGGCGCCAAGCTGTATGATCAGCTGATGACGTTGGGATACTACTGGCCGACCATGGAGGCTGACTCCATCGGATACGTGAAAAAGTGTAGAGCATGCCAGGTGAACGGAAACATGGTGCACGCTCCCTCCATCAGCCTACAAAGCTTGGCAACCCCCTATCCCTTCCACACATGGGCGTTCGACCTGGTGGGTAAGATCGCCCCAGCATCTCATGGCAAGACCTTTATCATTGTGGCTACAGAATTGTATACCAAATGGGCGGAGGCCATCCCTTTAAGGAGGGTCACTGCCCAAGTGGTAACCCAGTTTATAAAGGAGTATATCATATGTAGGTTTGGTATACCCAAAATGATCCTAACGGATAATGGGAAGCAATTTGTATGCAAAGAGATGGCCCTCCTCACGGACAAGTATAAGATTGTGCATAGTAGCTCAACCATATCCTACCCCAAGGGCAATGGCCAAGCGGAAGCTACTAATAAGACCCTGATAAATATTCTGAAAAAGATGCTAGAAGACATGCCGGGGGCATGGGATGAGAAGCTGCCTATGGTGTTATGGGCCTACCGTACTTCGAAGAGAAAGCCAACAGGCTTCACCCCCTTCTCTCTAGTATATGGGACCGAAGCTGTCCTACCAGTGGAACTGGCGGTACCTTCAGCCAGAATTTCTCTTAGTAATGGGCTCATTCCAGACCCTAGGCATGTGCATCTGGAGGCACTAGATGAGCACAGGGACAAGGCGAGAGAGAACTTCAAAGTCTACACTCAGCAGCTGTCCAGGGCCTATGAAAATTTGGTTAAGCCTAGGGAATTCCAGGTGGGAGATCTAGTCCTACGAGCATCAACCCACCATCTCCGTAGCATGTCGGCGTCCAAATTCAAACCTAACTGGGAAGGCCCTTTTGTTGTCAGAGGAGTGGGGAAGTCGGGCTACTGCCAGATATCAGAACCTGAGAGTGATTGCCTCCAGTCTATCAACTGCAAGTGGCTGAAGAGGTACTATGCTTAGTGGCAACTAACAAGTTTTGTTTGTATTTTGCATGTCGGCAACGGATGTCAAGGATTGCTCCTACACCAGAAAAGTTTTTTGTTTTTTTGAAGCAATCCTACACTGTAAACGATAGACAAAAGTAAAAGAAATGAAATAGCAACGTTTTTGGTCATTTTGACGTTTACTTTGCTTACTCATTTATACATACATATACACTCCCTATTAAGTTAGAAGAGAGTAAAAAAAAAAAAGAGGTCGGGAACTTTGCTCACTACACTTGGGAGGTAAGTCCATCCTAAGAGAAAGTATACTGAGCAAAGTCCCCCAGACATAAATTAATACAGTTTTATAATAAAATCAGGCTTCCGGAAAGGGGTGGAGGTCACCCTCCTCCCCAACCCAGCCTCTATGACTATAAGCAGTAATATGTAGGAATACCCCCACAGACAGGAGGGGCAACCCAAGAAAGTCACATGCCAACACCTCACAGTTACAAGAGGTGTATTTTCAAAAAAAAAAAAATTGAACAAAATGATAATACATAACTTTTCATATCAATGCAAATACCCCGCAGTATATGGGGTAGCCACCAGTAGACTAAAGGCTCACAGAAATTAGAGCAAGTCATGTAAAACAAACACCCACAGCATAAAGGGAGAACAAAAGAAAAAGAAAGTGCAGAAGAAACAAAGTGTCTCATACATGAATGATAAGATAAGTGATGTACATATAGAATTCTGAGCACTACAAAACAAGAGGTAGCCTATTGGCTAGAAACCACAAAAAATAAATCATCGCGCGCAACGGCGCCAGCATATGACGGACCAGCCTCCCGCAGAAACTCTTCCTCCAACCTGACAGATTTAGCATCATCCTCCTCATCGCCAGACTCAAGTCTGGCAAGCTTCACCTGCAGTAGGGCGACCTGATTCTGGATCCTCGTAGCCTCAGCGTGTCGTTGCTCAACCCTGGACTGCCGGGACGTGTGAAACCTCACTATCTTCCGGAAAGGAACACTCAGGAAGGGGCGAACCCCTGCGTCAAGACAATCCAAACGAAAATGATAGAACTGCTGTAAGTCGCGGAGAGCATCCAAGAATAGCAAGATAGAAGAGCTAGTCAGCTTAGCAGGGGAGGTAGCCAAGAACTCATGAACATGGCTGGCAAGAGCCCTCAGGTTGAAGGCCGTAAGACTGTCAACCTGGAGTATACTCTGAGAAGTAAACGTCTCGGGATGGTGCTCCAAGATGAGATCCAAGAGCTGACTCTCGTGTACCCTGAAGTGGCCTGGTAGCTCCTCACGCCATAGCCTACTAGAAATAGTCGCAGCGTCCTCTGTTTCATCATCGCCCTCGGAGTGGCGAGACCCCGCCTCAGAGGGAAGAAAAGAAGACTCCCCACCAGAATCAGCATCACCGACTAAAGGAGTGAACTCAGAACTGTGATCTCCCTCCGCACTTGCCCCACTACCAGTCTCCACAGTCATCGGAGTATCCTCATACACCTGGAAACAATGAGACAAGGGTGTTATAGGAATGCTTGCACAGTATACGCAAGAAGAAAAGAAAAGGGGAATAGTAAAAAGAGGGGGTGCGCCAGTCTAGTACCTCTCTCACAGATGCCCCGCTGCCAGACTCCACAGTCATCGGAGTATCCTCATACACCTGGAAACAATGAGACAAGGGTGTTATAGGAATGCTTGCACAGTATACGCAAGAAGAAAAGAAAAGGGGAATAGTAAAAAGAGGGGGTACGCCAGTCTAGTACCTCTCTCACAGCTGCCCCGCTGCCAGACTCCACAGTCACCGGAGTATCCTCACACACCTGAAAACAATGAGACAAGGGTGTTATAGGAATTCTTGCACAGTATACGCAAGAAGAAAAGAAAAGGGGAATAGTAAAAAGAGGGGGTACGCCAGTCTAGTACCTCTCTCACAGCTGCCCCGCTGCCAGACTCCACAGTCACCGAAGTATCCTCACACACCTGGAAACAATGAGACAAGGGTGTTATAGGAATGCTTGCATAGTATACGCAAGAAGAAAAGAAAAGGGGAATAGTAAAAAGAGGGGGTATGCCAGTCTAATACCTCTCTCACAGCTGCCCCGCTGCCAGACTCCACAGTCACCGGAGTATCCTCGCACACCTGGAAACAATGAGACAAGGGTGTTATAGGAATGCTTGCACAGTATACGCAAGAAGAAAAGAAAAGGGAAATAGTAAAAAGAGGGGGTATGCCAGTCTAATACCTCTCTCACAGCTGCCCCGCTGCCAGACTCCACAGTCACCGGAGTATCCTCACACACCTGGAAACAATGAGACAAGGGTATTATAGGAATGCTTGCACAGTATACGCAAGAAGAAAAGAAAAGGGGAATAGTAAAAAGAGGGGGTATGCCAGTCTTATACACGGTACCTGAACAATGCCCTCCGCAACGGTCATAGAAGGAGGAGCAGGGGCCCCCGTAGGGGCAACAACACTGATTGATGCTCCAGAAGAGGTTGCCTCGATAACCAATACTTCCGAAGAAGCTACCTCAACCTCAGGCACCGTAGGGATAGCTACCTGAAGAGGCGCAACGACAGGACAAACCAGCCCTTGTATAGGGGCTGCTGAAACGGTAGTGGTAGGAGCCGCACTCGAAACAGCGCCAAGGGATAACTGCAACAAAGTAAAAGAGGGCTACGATAAGCACAGACTGGACAGATAAGAAAATAGAACTAAGAAAATAAAAGAATACCTGAACCCCATCTAAGGGGGAAGCGCGGAAAAAGACGGTCTGCGCAGTAGGGGCTGTACTGATGGCCTGCAAAGAATGAAAATGCGTTGTTTACTGCATGTTCGAGGAAAAGGAGATCCCATTGCTTCAACAGAAAGGACTGACCTGAAGTGTGGGCTCACTGGTGGAGGCCACGGTAAATATTGGGCCACGAGAAATCGCCTGAACCAAAGATCTACCATCCATAGATACGCGGACCCTAGGGATAGAAATTCTCCCCGAAGAGGACAAACCCGGGGCGATAACGCCAGCTAAGGGAGGAGCCCCTTCCTGAGAAGAAAATCCAAGAGCCATTAAGACTCCTGCTGAGAGGAGACAAATATTCAAAAAAAATAAGTACTACCTCAGATGAAGAGGCCTCCAGGGGCTCAGCTGCAGAAGTACCCGCCGCCGAGATAAGAGAGGACGATGTGGCAACGCCCGAAGACACAGCTCTCTACGCATGATAAATGGATAAATAAAAAAAAAAAAAAAGAAGAAGGAATACAATAGGAAATGACGCAATGAAAGTTTTGAAAATAACGAGGCATACCTGAGGAGAAGGGGAAGCCACAGGAGTGGTCCGAGTGACGGTAAAATGCACGGACGAAAGCTGCGAGGAAGCGACAGTATACGCAACCAAAAGGCAGTTAGGAGATGAATAAATTACAACAGATGTTAAATGAACTGAGGAAACAGCAAACCTCTCTAAACAGTCCCCGGGAGGAAATGAGCATGGAGTTCCTCTCCCACTGAAAGGGCATCGGTCGTAGTGGGGGAAGAGGAGAACCACCTGCCTCGATGGAAGTGGCCTGCACAAATATAACAGAATGCTTTAAATGAAAATATATACATATATATGATGAAGGGAAGAAAGAAAATCGTATGCAAAAAATATATATAGACAAGTGAAGGGAGAACGCTTACAGTAACGGGGCGCGTAGTCTGTCTATAAGGGAGATGGGTGGGGCTGACCCCCCCAGGAGAACGGGAGGCCTCATCATCGCTAGAAGACTCTCTGGAGACTGATAACAAAGCATAAGTGTCAGTAGTGCTTTCGCTATGGAAACCCAGGCCGCCCATATCACCCGAAGAAGAACTATGGTCGTCATAGGAAGGGGTGCTTCCATAATCAACTAGTTCCTCTTCCAATGAAGGGGAAGGAGATGAAAGAACTCCGCGAGAGCTGGTTCCACTAAGTAAAGGAGGCTGTGATATAGTACCTTCTGCAATAGGAATGGACGCGACCCGCGTCTCCTGAGAAGTAAGGCTCGGTGAGGAGTAACCTTGGTCCACCGTAGAGGAAGCAGCTATGCCAGCGCCATTTCCTTTCTTTTTCTTCGCAGCCCGGGTCCTCACAGGGGAGGAAGGAGGAGAAGCAGTAGTAGCAGGAACAAAATTGGAAACATCGGTGTCAGGATGCTTCCTTTTGCTAGTAGTAGAGGCGCCCGCCTTCCCTTTGCTTTTTGGTTGGCTTTTTAGACTTCACAGGGGGAAGCTCAGTCGACGGAGGCGGAAGTGACTCGTCAAAGAGAGGTTTCACTAAAATAGGGATGGCCTGCTCCAAGGGTGGCGTAGAGGTGGTACTGAGAAACCAAGGCTCTTTCTGCGTCCGCCTGACCAAAAACTGAGCTCTGGTATATTTAATGGGGTTAGTCTCATGAGGAGGGCCAACTACACATTCTTGAATAAGACGAACCTGCTGCTGCCAAAGAAGGAACCAGGATGAAGTGAATGAAGGCTGATAATCACTGGTAGGCACATAGAGACCACCCAAACCACTGACCCTGCGAAATAACCCCTGAAGAGTAAAGCTCGCACACGCCTCGGAGAATGCCTCAGAATGACTGCTGTAGGTAGGAAGAGGAGGAGTGTGGACACCCTGATCATAACCAAACTGTCGTCTTGCTCTCTCGGAATGGTAAAATTCAGCACGGGGACCTAACTCGGTCCAAGAAGGAAGGTGACAGGGTAAGAGCATCGTCATCACATTAATATGGGGACACGTGGAAACTGACCCCACTGCGGAAGGACAATAGAAGGTTCCGCCATCACCAGGGAAAGAAAGCCAGCTGAAAGTACCCCAAGGGCGCTTGGTATAAGGCCGAAACTGAAACTCCTTGATGTCGTCTATCAACATTCCCAAAGACTGTTTGGGAGTTTTCTTATGCCACCGAAGAAGCCTCGCAGCGTCGCTATGACAAGCGTGAGCCCCTGAAGTAAAGTGGGGGAAATGCTCAAACAAAAAGGCCATCAAGAAAGGGCCGTTGACATGATTAGCAACATCGTACCGACCGCAGGACCTCTCTACATCTATGTGTGCTCGGTCTATCCAGGTGTAAAGAGAACCCAAGGTCAGGGCAGCTATGGGTACTGGTCTACCGCGAGACAATCGCACAGCCAACCTAAAAAGAAGTTCGCGGGGACAGTCTTCAGGCTTACCTGGAAGAAGGAACCGAGTCAGGAACGTAACAAGGAAAGCGGCTAAATGTGCAGGAGAGCGAAGCTTAGGACCATCCTGGGATCTGGGCGCTGCACGAGAAGTCTCCCCCTTTGGCAACTGCTCAAAGTCTCTGAACCAATATCTTTGCCATTTGGCAAAGGAATGCTTGGAATGACCCGTTACATTTATGGCCACATATCTCGAGCACTCCCTGAGAGATGACTGTAACTCCCCCACCAACTCCTGCTCTAGGGAGTCCTCGCAGTCATCAGTGAAGACCTGTTGCCCAAAGAAAGGAAGGGCGTACAACTCACATATATCCTCGAGAGTAACAGTAAATTCCCCCCAGCCCGTGACAAAGGTGTGAGACTCCATACTCCACCGGGACAATAAGAGATTGAGCGAAGTACCGTGTTTAAAGAGGGTGCAGGACTTCAGACTGCTGACGGCGGTGAAGAGCCCCACCTCCCTGAGAATAGCCACGTAATCAGGAACGCTCAGAACGTAGTCAACCCAACTGGCCCACTCCTCTGTAGGTCCTCCGGGGGTTTTAACCTCAACGTTGGAATAGGGAAAGTCGCCTCGGTCAACTCGGATTCGGAGAATCGAATCCGGAGAAATAGTAGGAAGATCAGCAGACTCAGTTAACCCCACATGAGACCGATCGAGAACAACACCCGAAAATTTTTCCCCAAAGTCGGAAAGTGAAGTCATGAAACTGTCAGCAGGACCAAAAAAGGGAGCACGGTGATAAATACCGAAGTCCCGCCCTTGACGAATGTGCATATAATCCTTCCATGCCTGAGAGGAAGTAGGCGTAGCTGATGAACCACCCAGAGCCAGTGGCTCAAGAAAAGAACTCACCCCAGTGGAGATTCCGAGCGAAGGACCCTGGGGGCCCCCTCTCGTAAAAAAAGAGGGGGAGGCAGAAACCCCATCATAATCATAAGAAGAGCCCCTGGGCAGTGGCATGCTCTCCGTAACACCAATAGTCGTCGAGACACCCTGGGTCACGGAACCCCTGAGGTGACGAAATGTCGAGACACCCCCTTCCACGAACGAGAGACCCGTAGATGCGAGGCCAAGTCGCGAGACCTCCGACCGTTGACGAGAGGTCACCGTGCTGCCATAAGTGGAAACCCCCATTTCAGAAAGGGTGAAAGGCATCGAAATACCTGAGGTCGATATGCTTGCGTCAGCACTAATACCTCCCGAGACACCCCCTTGCAGGGGTGAGAGACCCATGAGCACCAGACCAGACGTCGAAACCCCCCTCTCAATGCAACTAATTTGCTCGTCGTCAGCGCTGCGCGAGGCAACCTTATCCAAATTTAAGGGATAAATTTCGTTCGAGACCCCCATCTCAATGCAACTAATTTGCTCGTCGGAGCCCAAATCAACAGGCGTGAGATCCGCGGACGAGAGGGCTGTCCGCCCCGGGCCCTCGTCGTCAGCGCTGCGCGAGGCACCCTTATCCAAATTTAAGGGATAAATTTCGTTCGAGACCCCCCTCCCAACGCAACTAATTTCCTCGTCGTCAGCGCTGCGCGAGATACCCTTATCCAAATTTAAGGGATAAATTTCGTTCGAGACCCCCCTCCCGACGCAACTATTTTGCTCGTCGGAGCCCAAGTCAACAGGCGTGAGACTCGCGGACTAGAGGACCGTTCGCCCCGGGCCCTCGTCATCAGCGCTGTGCGAGATACCCTTATTCAAATTTAAGGGATAAAATTCATGAACCAAGACATCTCCCCCAACGCGATCGATTTGCTTAGCGGAGCCCAAATCAACGGGCGAGAGACCCGTGGACGAGAGAGCCGTTCGCCCCGGGCCCTCGCCGACAACCGTGCTCGAGATACCCATACCTAAATCAAATTTAAAGAATCCGCGAACCGAGGTTGAAGCATCTCCTCCAACGCGACTGACTTGCTCATCGGAACCTAGGACAATGGGCGAGAGGCCTCCGGACGAGAGGTCCGTTCGCGATACCCACTTGTCGACAGCAATGTCAAATGGGGCGGTCGAGGTACCAATTTCCAGTTGAATCCCGCTGCTTGAGATACCCGAGATCTGACTATGGTCCACGGAAAGAAGCTGCGAGGAACCCATGAGGGTTCTCGAACCTCCGTCCGCCGGAAAGAGGACGGGTAGCACGGAGACGCCCGCGGCGGTAACAGAGACGGCCGAAAATTCTGAAATGGGCAAGGAAGAAGGTGTAGAACTTAAAACCATGGAGGTTTTGGACGGGTTTACATTTGAGGAAGTATTGCTTGGATTAGGATCCATGAATGCGAGGCTACGAGGGTTGGAAAGGCTAGAGCAAAAATGAGGAGATGGGTGGCTATGGTGTTTTAAAAGAATCCCTCTCTCACTTTCTCTCACTACAAACCCAAAGATGCTTATGTTCTGTTAAAGAAGATGAAGGACCCCAAGATAAGGGGCTTATGTTTTTTTTCACAAAAATGGAAAAACGTGCAGGAAGGCAAAAAGTTGATGATTTTTTTTCCAAATGATGAGATGACAGTTCCCACACTGACGCGTGGGTTCTCAAAAAATTAAATACCTCGGATAAAGGGCCACAGAATTTAATGATCCTAGGATCCCTCAGAAAATATATATATATATAAATATATATATAATTGTTGAAACCAGATTTATAGCGTACAAAGTTTTTTTAGTCTACCCAACCAAAAAATCTTTGCACGAGGGGCTAATGTAGAAGGGTGTTATAAACAAAAAAAGCAAAATAAAATAAATATGCTTTTTTTATTAAATAACATCCGAGAGGTACCCGCGAGGCCACCCAGAAGTCCAAAAGCCACCGCAAGTGTCAGCGCCGCGGCGAGTCCCTACGCCACCGCAAGGGTCAGCGCTACCTCAGGCGTCCGCGCCACTTCGGGCGTCAGCGCCACTTCAAGCGTCGGCGCCCCGACAAGGGTTGGCGCCGCCTCACATGTCAGCGCCGGTTCAAGCATCAGCGCTACCTGAGCCGCTTCGAGCGTCGGCGCCATTTCGAGCGTCGGTACCGCAACAAGGGTCGGCGCAGCCTCACCTGTCAGCGCCAGTTCAAGCATCAGCGCTACCTCATGCGTCAGCGCCACTTCGAGCACCGGCGCCATTTCGAGCATCGGCGCCAGGACAAGGGTCGGCGCCGCCTCACATGTCAGCGCTGATTCAAGGCTCAGCGCTACCTCAGGCGTCAGCGCCACTTCGAGCGTCGGTGCCACTTCGAGCATCGGCGCCGCAACAAGGGTCGGCGCCGTTTCGAGCATCAGCGCCGGGACAAGGGTCGGCGCAGCCTCACGTGTCAGCGCCACTTCAAGCGTCGGCGCCACTTCGAGCGTCGGCGCCATTTCGAGCGTCGGCGCCGCAACGAGGGTCGGCGCAGCCTCACCTGTCAGCGCCGGTTCAAGCATCAGCGCTACCTCAAGCGTCAGCGCCACTTCGAGCACCGGCGCCATTTCGAGCATCGGCACCGGGACAAGGGTCGGCGCCGCCTCACATGTCAGCGCTGATTCAAGGCTCAGCGCTACCTCAGGCGTCAGCGCCACTTCTTGCGTCGGCGCCACTTCGAGCGTCGGCGCCACTGCAATCGTACTACAGAAACGTTATTCGAGAAGTGCTGCTACAGGCGTTTCCATCATGAAACAGCAGGCTCTAAATGGACAACAGCACTAACACTTTACTTTCTTGCACAGGTTGCCTAGTCGAGCAAGCAGGGCTCGAACAGGCGCGTCGGGACCTCCTGGGAGTTTTGGCTTGGCGGCTGAGGGACAAGGTATGTTGAGCAAGCTCAACCACTTAGCACTATAGGATTGAGAGAATACTAGTAGGAAGACCCAGAAGCCACTTGAGGCTACGCACAAGAAATAAACTCTTTACAAGAAAAATGACTTTTCCAGAAGAGGGGGTCCTCGAGGTCTCTCTCAAGAAAAATAACACTTTTTAGAGGGAGTGAGGCCTTAAGGTCCTCTCTCTCAAAGATTTGCAAAATTGCACCACAAGTTACCGTTTCAAAAGATAACTACCAAATCTGCTATTTTGTCTCCATTAGGGGACATATGTGCTTTTTGAGTTTTGGTCGGTGCCAGGTGGCGCCTGCAGAGGGGACAGGCAGCTGCCTGCAGGTAGGGACAAATGGTACACTTCAGACATTGTTCCCCACCAACTCTCTCAATTTTGGCGCCCAAAATCGCCAGCTCACCCCTTACGCCCATGTATAAATAGACCCCTGGGCAAGGTCAAAAGAGGGACAATAGAAATTGCACTATTACTCTGCTAAAATATCACCAGACCTACCTAGTATTCTCTCCCGGCTCATTCTCATAGTGCTGAGTGCCTTGTTCCTTCACTCCCCACTGACAGCCATCACTCTCAGGTGTTTCCCTTGAGAAAATTACTATTTTTGCTGTGAAAGTTCATCTTCTTGCAGGGAGTGAGTTGAAGCTTGAGTTCCATTGTTACCAGAAGGAGAAGTTTTCTTCAGAAGTTGCACCAGGAGACCTTGAAGACTTGCAGACAGTGTCCATTGGAGTGGGTCACGCCTCACCCTTTCCAGTTATTCATAGACCCCAGTCTCACTACCCTCCTACAGTAATAACCCGCCAAACCCAAAAAACTAAGAACCTCGGTAGGTGTCTGGGCTGACCCCACTCCCTCATCGCAACTACTTTACTCGGATCCACCGATATACCCTGGGACGTCACAACCTGACCCAGAAACTGTACCTCCTGTAACCAAAAGACACACTTCTCGAACTTCGCATATAATTGGTGATCCCTCAATCTTTGAAGGACCAACCTGAAATGAGTGGCATGATCAGATTCCGTTCGAGAATAGACTAAGATGTCATCGATAAATACAATAACAAATTGGTCCAGGAAATACCGAAACACCCTATTCATAAGATCCATAAATACAACGGGGGCATTGGTTAATCCAAAGGGCATAACCAAAAATTCGTAGGATCCATATCTTGTCAGAAAAGTGGTATTGGATACATCCTCCTCCCGTATCCTCAACTGATGATACCCCGTCCTCAAATCGATTTTTGAGAAGCACGACGCTCCTCGAAGTTGATCAAATAAGTCATCGATACGAGGCAAAGGGTATTTATTCCGGATGGTGACCTTGTTCAATTCTCTATAGTACACACATAATCAGAGAGAACCATCCCTTTTCTTAATAAACAACACTGGAGCACCCCATGACGATATGCTACGTCTAATGAATCCCTGCTCCAACAACTGCTGGATTTGATCTTTTAACTCCCTCATTTCCATAGGAGACATTCTATATGGAGCCCTCGCAATCGACCTCATTCCTGACGCTAAATCGATCACAAACTCAATCTCTCGGCTAGGAGGCAAACCCGGTATTTCTCGAAGGACATCCTCAAAATCTCTCACGACCGGAATAGAACCCAAGGGAACAACTACATCCCTCGAAGTCTCCTCTTCAATACAATACAGATAAATACTAGTACTCCCCTCTAATCGAGGTAAAACTACCAAGAACATTTCTTGTCCCAGAACGGCGAAGACTATACTCTTCCTGTCAATTTACTATAGCATGATATTTCATAAGCCAATCCATGCCCAAAATCACATCATACCCGACCATATCCAGGACGAGTAAACCGGCCTCAAAGCATAAATTAACAAGGGAAATTCCTATATGTTTACACACAAGGAAAATGAGTGAACCATCACCCATAGAAGACTCCACACTAGTAAAAGTACTCTCAGCAGATTTTATCAACTCTGTGGTTTGAACAAAACTCCTAGAAATGAATGAATGCGTCGCACCCGTGTCGAATAAAACGCGACCAATGTGTCCCTGAATAAGGAACTTACCCTCAATGGCTGGAGGTGCTGGCGGAGCCGAAGGAAACATAGCGTTCTGAACATGATAAACTCTCCCATACTATAACTGACCCTGTTGTGGAGGAACAACTGGGTTAGGTTCCTGTGGAGAAAACTGGACATATGGTTGCTGAGGGGCTCTAGGAAGCTGTCCCCCAATCAACTGAGGACACTGCTTTTTGTAATGACCCGCCTCACCGCATTGGAAACACCGACCCAACATATTCTCCGCATCTCGACCCCGGTTATTTCAAAACTGGTTAACACCTTGGCCCTACTGGCCTATACCTCCTTGACCACCCCGACCTGCCTGTTGTTACGAGGTACTCTGACCGTACCTATTATGCTGGCTCCCATAATTAAACCCACTAGAACGTTTCCTCTTTGACAAGTCCCCCTGTTGGGGATCCCTTTCTCTCGACTTACTACCTGAAGATTGGGATGAGGGAAAGACTCCTCCTCAAATCCCACTACCTCCAGTCCTTCCCACTTGCCCCACGACGGTAGATTTCTTGCTATTTTACACAAATAACCTATGCTCTTGGCAATGAAGTAGAGTTGCATTCATTACCTCACTAAAAGTTTGCAATGCCGGATTACCCAACAGATGTTATCGGATCCTCCAGTTCAAGACTCCCATAAACTTTGAAACTTTCCTTTCTTTGGGAGTCACCTCATCTGGTACGAAACTTGCCAACCGGGTGAACTCCTCTTCATACTCTGCCACGAATATCTCACCTTGCACAACGTCTTGAAGCCTCCTTCTCATCTCCCTTTGAACCGCGAGAGGAAAATACTTTTGGTCAAAAAAGACCCAAAATTCAGTAATCGTCATAGTATCTCTTTGTTCAGGTGTAGTCATAGACTCCCACCAATGCAATGCGGCCCCAACAAGATTAAAAGTAGCAAGGATTTGTTTCTTTTCCTCACTACATTCCACCATACGTAGATGGCGTTGTATTTCTTTCTTCCACTGATTCGCCCTTATAACATCCGAGCTTCCATCAAATTCAGGGGGTTGGCCCTTTAGAAAAGATTCCCTAACTCTCTCCCACGGAGAAGGTCCCGTCGGAGTTTGAGCATCTTGCGCTCGCTGTTGGGCCTGTGGCATTTTTTGAGCCACTTCCGTTATAGCCGCATTGACCGCTTGGGCCACAATGTTCGCTACATCCATATAATTAATTGTTCCTAATGGCAGCGATGGAGGACCAACATCCTCTTTTATAACTCTATTTCGTCTCGCTGGGCGACCTCTCTTAGGCGGCATCTGAGATTGAGAAACAATAGAGTTAAAATACTATATAAAATAATCTATCTTGCAGAAGACCGTAAACATAAGCAACAAAGAAGTCCTAACATTAGGCTCTACATCAAAGAATGCTACGGTAGAACGTGAGAAGTCCACATAGATCCAAAAGACTCTAGAACCTGATGCTCTGATACCATCTGTAACAACTCGCGATCCGAAATAAGGGGTGGTCAGCCCGATACTCCAAAATAACGGAATCATGGATGGAGATTATTCTCAGCATCATAACAATGAAATGAGTATAAGGGAAGACCACCCAATAAATCAGAAAATGGGTTGCCAAAAATTTTGGTTTGATAACAGTTAAGGAGATAATTTAAACAACCCCATCCGATAATAAAGCGGAATTCCAAAGAAATTTATATTACTACTAAAAAAACATACAATCAAGGACCGAATAAGCTGTTAATCCACAGTTACATACAACGTATTTCAATGGTTCAGTAATTTACATATTACATCCATTAACAATTACAAAAGTTTGGGCTAACTGCCCGGATGAAAGACTCGATCATAACTAGAATTAAAAAAATGAAAGCGTCTAACAAAACATCCTGTAATAATCCTCAAAATCATATAGCTCCTGGAAGTATTGGAATATGAATATTACATCGGGCGCCCTTGCGGAGGAACACCTGGGCGGATACAATAACATGCACAACATGGAAAGTGAACGGGTCAGGTCCCGATTTATATACGATTCCCAGGTGAACAAGAAGCATGATAGATATGGACAGTTAATCATGAAGTAAATGAGAATCTAACAACCTAATCATCAAATATAATAGGACAAGTTAAACGATTCTAACAGTTATTATGTAAACAAGAGAATAAAATTAAACATCATTATTCCTCATATCTTTCCATTTTTCATTCCTTAATAGGAATATAATTACCATTTTATTTTCTTATGGAAATTCACATATATCCAGTCCCACTTGATTTAGAAAGGTTATATTCTTATACATATAACGCTTCTAAAACTAACCCTCCGAGTTTCCCCACTGGGCGCGCCCCTAAATGACTATCATCTTCCAGGGCCTATCTATACAAGACAACCTGGGCACCTAACGCACGTCGAGAAGTGGCCATAAGCCTGCGAGTGAGTCATAACCACACCCAGAATTACCTCACTAGCGTAGAAAACATATAAAAATCCCGCCAATGGCCGAGGACTATAGTCTCCCTGCATTCACTAGCCAGGGGACATCACCTCATGCGCGAGCTTCCCTTATGATAGCATTTAGAGAGGTGTGTTTAAGTAAATTAACATTTACCAATTAAATCTCATTTTTTCATTACCATTTATCACATGTGCTTCATTTTATTTGAAACCGTAATCCTTGAATAATTTCTTTAATATTCATTATATTTTTAAGTCCCGAATTAGTCTCCAAATAATCATCAAACATCTTACGAGTCCCAAGGTGTTATATACCTCAATAGGATCCCTAAAGTCTCCAAGTATGGGCTTAGAACTCTTAATCACGATTAATATGTGAAATGAAGAGTAATGCCTAAACATCACTCTTTATACCCATAACATGAACCCCAAGTGAACCCATTCAACTCTAGGGTGATGACCAAACTCAACTAAAACTCTAGGACTCTAAGTTTACTTCATACAAGAAGATTCCTAGGTCCTAATCCTAACGAAAAAGGTTAAAATTTGAAAAGGAAAAACAAAGGAAAAATGTAGGATTTCCGAATCGATTCGGACCAGGCGAATCAATTCAGCCCGAAAAGTGAATCGATTCGGACTATCCGAATCGATTCGTCCAGGAAAATTAAAATTTTACATAATTGCCGAATTGATTCGGATGAGCCGAATCGATTCGGTCGACTCAGACCTGGAACCTGTCTCAAGGCGAATCGATTCGACCAGGCCGAATCAATTCGATTCTGTAAAATTGCCAAGTTTGGCTAGGGAGTCTTGGACTCCAAATATCTTCCAAACCAAAACCATCTAAACCAAGGTCATTTATTGTCACCAAAACATCATAAATACACCTAACTACTACCATAACCAATTATGATCATCCAAATCAATCTCCAAGGATTTTAAACCAATAACCCAATTAAAAATCCTAACTTTCTTAAACCATAATTAACCCACAACTATCAACACTAACCATTCAACTTAAATCGTATAGTAGCAAGTAGAAAACTTGCCTCAAGCTTTCCAATTCAGATTTGATGATGATGAATGCAAGAAAAAAATCTCCAAAGCTTCAATCTCTCTTTTCTCCCAAGGTTTCTCTTCTTCTCTATTTCTCTCTAGGTTTAGGAACACAATTAGGGGAATAGTGACTTAATCTAGACATAAATCGTGCCTTTTGTCTAGAATTAACACTTAGGTGATCAATACCGCGATAAAATAATACGCAACTACACATTTAAGCTATAACCAGTCAAAAGTACCCAAATCCTCAAAATACAATATGGCACACAATTTGACTGTCTCGCACCTTCCGAAACTAACTACGCCATCCAAACTATCATTTGGAAATTTTATAATTCATTTTAAGTTCCGGTTTCATTTTTAAGCCAAGATGTCATTTTAAATCTTATGACTAATAAAACACATCATGGTGATACTCACCTACACTTAAGGTAAATATGCAACATTATAGTAAATATTAACTTATCTCCACTAAATTAATACTTACTCCACATTTTAACATTTTATATATAATTACTACACATAGTAAATAAATATAAAATAGGTTCTAAAAATGAGGGTTGTTACAATTTTAAGACATCTTTACACTGATTTTAAGACATGTATTCAACATCTTTCTTTTCCAGATCAAATTTGATATTGATCCAAATAGCAAGAGGATGGTGTTATCCTCTATGGGTTGCAGTTGGAGAGCGTTCAAAACAAACCTCACGAGACTTTGGATTAGACCATTGAGACACCAACGCGAGCTTCTCAAACATCCTCCTCCAAAATACGAGAAAATCATTAGTCCAGATGTGTGGACTGAATTTATTTACAGCAGGCTAATCAAAGGATTTGAGGTATAATAGAAAAAATAGTAGAAGATTTGTGTGGTACTTCTTGTTATTCTTTTCTAGTTTTTTTTCTTTGATTTATAAGATTGCAAGTGAGGCACAAAGGGAAAAGCGATTCAAGGTCACATACAATCATCGTATGAGCAAGAAGGTTTACGTCGGTCTTGCTAAAGATTTGGTATGTTTTAGTTTGAATATTTTCATTAGATTTGTGATGGTTTGACTTGAACATTGAATTATTCTTTAATAATATGATTTTTTGTTTTACAATTGATACCAGAAAAAGAAGATGGGTTCGGAATATGAAGATGACAGGGCTTTCTTATGGTTGAAAGGCCATGAAAAGCAAAATGGTGAATATGGAGATGATTCATTAAAACAGTTGGCGGATAAAATGGATAGCTTTTATAAATTACGACACGAGTTCCTTTATTTAGTGTTTTTTAGTGTATGATTTGTAATTTTGATAATATTTAGATGACATTCTGAATGATTGAATCTACTTCATTATAGGCTGAATTGAAAAGACAAGTTAAAGATGGTAGTTGTAATACCCCGTATTTTCATGGCTTTTAAATTTAGGGATTAATTAAATTTAATTGAGATAATTAAGTTAATTTTAATCAGGAATGTTGTTTTAAATATTTACTAGCGTGACGAGAGTTAGTAATTATTGGAAATTTGTTATTTGTTGAATATTACTGGATGAGTATAGTAATATATGAGATTTATTTTTATAATATTGTCACGTGTGAATAAAATGACAATTATGAAAATTTAAGTCGGGACGTGCCTGTGTCGTGTCGGGACTAAATGTTGATTTATAAAAGTGAATATTTCATAAGTTGTTCGTATGGTCATTTTGAGTGCACCAATGCGTTCGGAAGGGTCGAGAGAGTCAGAAAAGTGTACCCCGGGGTTTAGTTTGAGTCTCGGGGTTATTTTAGGCTTAATTAGTACCCCGGGAGGGCATTTTAGTCATTTTGCATTTTTGGGTAATTAAACCCACGAAATTTCAAGGGTTATATAATATGTCTAAGGTTGTCTTCTAGGGTTATAACAACCAAAGACAAGTGACGGCCATAGGAGAGGGAAGGAGAGAGCTTCCAACGCAATCCAAGGCCCAAAATCCATCCGTTTGCACCACCTCCACCACCAACGCGTAGATCGCGAAACGGGGAACGCAACCACACTAAATTCGACACCAAAACAGAACATCGAAAATCCTAGGCAAGTGTTTATCTTGCTTATTTTCGTTGGTGCATCACTCATATAAGTGTAGAAATGATTAGGATGAGTTGTATGGAAGAAAAACCACATTTGAGATAGGAAATTGCATGTAGGGATGATTTATATGATATTCTGGAAACCCTTTTTCCATGTAGAGGATTAAACCATGAATTTATGATGTTTTATAAGAAGGAAATTCTGAAAAATATGTGTTAGAACCATGTTTAAGAGATTTCTAGGGTTCTTGATATTTACATGAATTTTGAGTTGTTAATCCATGTTTAGTGATAGAAATCTACATGCTTTACGTTGGAAATATCTGGTATGATGATATAATGTTAGTAGTATAAATTTTGGGATGATTGGGATTGAAAAATATGGATTTGGTGAAGGTTAGAAGATGAAACCCGTAACTGCAAATCTGCAGATTTTCGAAATACCTGTTTGATCGATAGTTCGAGCCCAGAGCTTCGATCGATCGAAGGTTCGATCGATCGAGCCCCAGACCTCCATCGATTGACCCCTCCTGGCGGACTAAAGTTTCCCCTTTTAAAATTGTTGAATTGATTCAAAATGAAGAAAACTCCTTAGACATCCTTGTTAAGATAATTTGGGAGATAATGATGACCAGTAAGATTCATTAATGAATAAGAGACCCTTAATGTAAGGTGAAATCTATATTTTTGGGATATCTTACATAAGGGACAATGTAAGTATATGTTAAAGGGGAGAGACACGTAAGAGGGTTACGTTGGAACAAAAATGAATACCTACTGAATTGTACCTTTGGAAGGATAGAGTCCATGAGGGCTACGTAGTAAGTTGGAGAAACCCTTCGAATTAAAGTGAGAAACTAACCATTATACGTGATAACTAATAATTGGAAAACAAGGATAAATATTGTGAATATGGGTTATGAGATAAACCTAAATTGATATAATAAAAGTGGTATATTTATATGATTGTGTATGCATATACTATATACTTGTGAAAATCATGCCCGCGCTACTTGCTATCCCTGAGGTTACCACGCTGGGACGATCTTATCCTGTGTTTCCTTATGGGGAATATTGACTTGTACCCTAGAAGATAAATATCCTAGGTACGGGCTATCGGATCGATAGTCGGACGGTCCTAAGAGACGTGAGGGTATGTACTGACCTCTTGGACTTGGAATCTATGCTTCGCCTCAATATTTTTTGTGTATGTATTTGTACAATTCGAGAGTGATTCCGAACTTGTATTCCCTTTAGTGTGATTGATACGGGGATTGGATAGCAGGGTATGCCCGCACCATAGTTTTTATGTGGGTTGCCGTTATGATATATATATTATACGAGTAGTTAATATATATATGAAATTTTGATATCTGGAACTGCCTACTGTGATTTGATATGTAGGACATGGTTGATGACTTAAGTTATAAATACTTGTTTTGAGAAAGTATAATATGACACTGGAAAACTTTATTGATTAATAAAATAAAAAGGAGAACTTTGGTTACAAATTGAAATCTTACGTTTCAAATACTTGTGTTGTTCAGTTGTAAATCCTGCGAATAACCTAAGATAAGTTAAATCATTGGGGAAAGATAGTGTGGTATATGACGAGATAGACCATTGGGAAGGTTAGTGCGATACGTGTGCACATTAGAAGAGAGGTGAGAATTTCTCAAGAGAGTGTCGCACTAATATGTTGTTGCATTGGCCTATAATCAATTTAAATACTTGCTAAACGAATTTTTAAATCATATACACTATCGGGCTCTGACCCGTTTCCTTTTCTATTTCTCTCTTGTATATATATATATATATGTATATATTACAGGTGCCCAGCCACAGGGGCGTCTTGCATAGGGTCCTTTGGCAGGAACGAGCTGCAGCTTCGGTGGGAGTTACAGGCCTGTTGTTTAGATGACTTCATCCATTTGATTCTACTCCTAGTTCAGTTTTATCCAGCAGGGGCATGTGTCGCCCTCTTTCTATTAATTAGTTGGTATTGTCAGAGATTGTAATTCTTTTAATTTCAGTATCTTTATTTCGGGATTATAAATGTCAGGATGTTTTCCTTAGTATTTTAATGTTGGGATTTACTATTGTTGGGTAAACTCTTGAATGTTCATTTTACTCTTCTACTTATTGTATGACTCTTTAGACGTTAATGGTTTAAGGTTTTATAACCGGATTTAATAAAATGAGAATAAGGCTTTAAATGGTTTTGACACTTCGCTTAATTATTTAGGGTGTTTAAATTGGAAAAGTATTTTAACGACGGTGATGCTGAGAATGAACCAACTGTTCACCTTGAATTAATTTAATAAAGGAGTGATCGCCCGGTATTTAATTAGGCGGGGTGTCACAGGTGGTATTAGAGCATCAGGTTCTAGAGTCCTTAGGATTTGTACGACTTATTATGCTTTCAGCGTTGCTTTGTTTGATATAGAGACCTATGTTTAGGATTGTCGATTTCTTTGACGAGATTTCGTTCTCCTGCTATATGTGTATACATTAGTGAATTCTAATTTTGTTCGGATGTGTGCGTGTGCCGAGCGATGACGGATGTCAGAAGAGGACTATTAAGCGGACATCAGGAGGCATGGCTCAGTTGAGATTATAAAATATATCCGAGGATGATGACCGTAGTCGAGGTCACCTCCATTATGGCACGAGAAGCCAAGACTAGAAAGGCGACTAAGGCGCAGCAATGATTTCCAAATGCAGTTATAGTCAAATGAGGTGCGAGGGTAAACTTACCCAACATATTACAAAAACGTGTAGAGACCGTCAGTGGGAAATTAAAAAAATGCGGAAATTGTTTGTGTTTACCAAAGTAGGAAAAGTATCCAAAGGTTTAGATACAGGACGGAGTGTGGCAAACTGAAAGTGAAAATTTAGAGAAAATTTTCTTGGCTTCCGGGATGAAGTTATAATGGTTGGGGTCAACCACCAATTTTAGAAGTGGAATGCTACGCCTATAGGAGAACCTTAGGTACAGTGTTGACCGTATGTTCCTTCCTCAACTGTTCAGGGTGAGAAGCAAACGTGGTTCTGAACTCATCGTAGGAGGGCATGACAGAAGTCCAATTGTGAATATGAATCCAAATCGTTAGCGAATTTTATATCGGAATATGTAGATACGAGTGGAGGAAACGACTCCAAGTGGGAGGCAAACTCGTAATAATAATTGATAATACTCGAGGAGGAAATTCTGATGGACGGCTGATTCAGAGGTTGACAATGTTGCATTTTGTCAATAAAGATGATAATGCTCCTTGTGTGGGAAGCTTAAAGGAATCGAAGAAGTTAGTCGAGAATAAGACTGAATACGAGGGTGGTAGTGTAGCACCACAAAGGGATGTGGATACACATCAGGGGACCCATTTAAATGATTCGGATAATGGAATTCTCACCAAGTGATGATAAATTCAGTAAATACTATTATAGATAGTAACAGGATCTTTATGGCCTAGAAAGCTAAGGGAACAACCGGAATGGTTAACAGTAATCGAGTTTACTAAACTCCGAGAGACGGATAATCCTAACCTGGTTAATAGGACAGGTGGTAAGTGGATTATGTACTGAGGTATTTTGTGCGGAGTGAGATCGCTCGCAATAATATGTTCCAAAGTGAGTATAAGGACAAGAATATGGTGCCTAGTAAAAGGCAACGATTAAAGTAATTTTGTTTGGTTTGTGTAGACATGTTACGTCC
The DNA here is from genome assembly GCA_949130495.1 of Sambucus nigra. Taxonomy (NCBI): domain Eukaryota; kingdom Viridiplantae; phylum Streptophyta; class Magnoliopsida; order Dipsacales; family Adoxaceae; genus Sambucus; species Sambucus nigra. The sequence continues at coordinate 115,134,701 of OX422220.1, read as the reverse complement.
GGAAACCATTTGCACAGTCAAGACGATTGACAAGGTAGAAGTGTAAGTTGTATCCTCAGAGGATGAGGCGTGTTTATGTGACACGAGCGAGTCACTATATTTTGTTCCTTGCTAGATTAGCATGTGAGACGAGCTTAATTCATATCATTTTAAACGTTATTATTATTATGTGAATATTTTTCCCTAGTGTAGCGGGATTTTTCTTTGGTGCTATCCGCGGAGGATGAATGTGTATATTAACAGTGTTACGTATTTTATTGAGGTTACTCGTTGTAGTGATGCGATACAGGAGTATGATATTATCTTTGTTAAAACGTTATAGAAATGTTTAGTACGATAGTGGGCATTTATTGCAAAACTATCGGAGTGGTTGCATTAGCGCAACATGTTTTACGTTTTATTTTGGTGAGGCTTTACCTGTAAGAAGGTTGGACTCACACTTATATTATCTATCTTAGAGACTTCGGAGGAGATAGTGGGCTCAAGATATTCGATGCGAAAGTATGTATAGACTTTGTCAGTATAATCCCGTAGGTATCGGGATTTACCATTGAGTGAAAAGATTTGACTTAGTATTATGTTTAGCACTCCAGACTTAGTGATAAGAAAAGTGCATTGTTATATTTATCCTCTAGAGAAGTGGGAGTTAATATTTATACCCCTATTATTAGGTAAAGGAATTTCGAGAATTCCAATTGTATGTATTCGAGGTTTATGGATTACTATTACCCCCAACCTATACTGAACAATAGTGCAATTAGTGAAACGTTCTTTGTTAAGCATAATTACGGGAGAAATTGTAACTTTTCTGTCAAGAGACGGAATAAAGGGGTATATGCTATGGATGAAGGACCTAACAGATCTTGATAACCGACAATACTAGGCAGTAGTGTATCGGGAGGGTTCCTTGTTTGGATTTCGCTTTGCGAGACATCCCACGCATGAAACTTAGTGTAAGGTTGGAAATAGGGAGACATTTGGTCACTATTCCATGAGTTCGGTACCCTGGTCGAACTGGGATCAAGTAATTATGTATGTAATTTGGAAGTTCAATTTTGATTTAAAGCCATTGGAGCCGGTTGTGTGGTAAGAAAGCATTGAAAGTTACCCCACGAGTTGAGGAGTGGAACGATGATATGGAAGATTTAAAATCTTGATTTTTAGGGTGATTAAAGTGTTGTAATCACGCTGCAAGCACCAGGGAAAACAAAGAATTTGTTTATTAGTATGGAGCGTATGTGATGCTTACGCTAGTATGCCCGGTTTATAGGGTGCGTAGACATCCTGGTTAACTGATGTTAAAACTCGTCCGAGATGAAGGGGCGTGGCAATGGACGTGTGGAAAATGTGGTTGTGGGGATAACAGAACAAAGTGGAACTTATATAGTAGATTAAACATCACATGAGGGGATATAATCCATACATAGGTGTGTAATTAGAATAGCACACCCAAATTTGAATTGGAAGACTGTGGGAAGTCATTTAAGAAGAGTATTCCTTGAATGGAGCAGAATTAAATGATTATGAAGAACACTCGGAGCGGAGTTGTTAGTAGGCAAGTATGAGAGCGACTTGCACATACAAAGGGTGGTGATGTTGGTATGGTATAGGAGATCCAGAAGTGCGCTTCTTGGAGAGAATAGCACGGGTGGAACTTTCGGCATACTACAAGGAAGGAAGGGGAGTATTACGTGTCACTTAATGTGAGATATTTCAAGGAAGAATCGATGTTTAGCGGGACATAGTGAGTAGTCTCTACATGCACCGCCCATAGGTAAGGTTTGGTTGAAAGAGGAGAATCAACCAAAGAATTTTTTGTTTATCGACAATTCCTGAAATTGGAAGAGGTCGGTAAAGTCGGTACAGTCCTTGGATGGGTTGCCATCGTCAAAACAAGATCGAGTGTTCATCCCAAACATGTGAATTAAGCCGCTGAGAAGGAAGTGCTTGATATTCCTTTGGGCTGGCTTACAATATTAACTAGTATGCCCCAGACTTCCTTTGAAAGGAAGGATCGCGCCAGTGCATGGTCCGGCGTAGTATAAATTTCTGAATCAGGATGAGATTGGTGAATCCCACCTTTGATATGGGATTTCAGAAACCAGCAGAGATAAGGTTTCGTTTCGAGTAGGATGTATCACCCGTAGCCAGGGAATAGGCGCACGGTGATTAAAGATTTGTGAAGACACGTGAAGGAGATTTTGGAATCTTGGTACGATGATTTCAGGAATGCTCTGTAGAAGCACTCGTACCCGTTTGTCGTGTGCCAGGTGCTTATTAAGGTTTTGTTATGGAAGAACCTCGACTATTCTCCTCCCGTATGTTTAGAGGAGAGTAGATAATCAGAGTTTTTGGATCGGTCGAGAGAACATTCGATAACTATGGTGGAATTCCACGACTATTTTAGCCGAGCAAGAGTGATCAAATGTTCGTATAATTTTCTCAGAATGGGAGTTTTGTATATGAATAAATTCGAGTATTTGTCATGTAGTGAGGTGCGGCCTCCTAATGATAGTGAGATAAGGAAATTATAACGTATAGGCGTGACCTATGAGAATGTTGTCGGTTCGGAGCACAATGTGAAGTGTCTCCAATGAGAATGTAAAACAATGTTGCTGTGAAGAAAGGGCTATAGTGATTGAGCGCCGTAATGTGTAGTTAGTTTGTGTACGGAAAAGGATATCCAGAATTGTGCTACCGGATAGGCCTTATTTTTCGAATTTTGGGATGAAATTCCGTTATTAGGGGGGAAGTATGTAATACCCCGTATTTTCATGGATTTTAAATTTAGGGATTAATTAAATTTAATTGAGATAATTAAGTTAATTTTAATCCGGAATGTTGTTTTAAATATTTACTAGCGTGACGAGAGTTAGTAATTATTGGAAATTTGTTATTTGTTGAATATTACTGGATGAGTAGAGTAATATATGAGATTTATTTTTATAATATTGTCACGTGTGAATAAAATGACAATTATGAAAATTTAAGTCGGGACGCACCTGTGTCGTGTCGGGACTAAATGTTGATTTATAAAAGTGAATATTTCATAAGTTGTTCGTATGGTCGTTTTGAGTGCGCCAACGCATTCGGAAGGGTCTAGATAGTCAGAAAAGTGTACCTGGGGGTTTAGTTTGAGTCTCAGGGTTATTTTAGGCTTAATTAGTACCCCGGGAGGGCATTTTAGTCATTTTGCATTTTTGGGTAATTAAACCCACGAAATTTCAGGGGTTATATAAGATGTCTAAGGTTGTCTTCTAGGGTTATAACAACCAAAGACAAGTGACGGCCATAGGAGAGGGAAGGAGAGAGATTCCAAAGCAATCCGAGGCCCGAAATCCATCCGTTTGCACCGCCTCCACCACCAACGCGTAGATCACGAGACGGGGAACGCAACCACCCCAAATTCGGCACCAAATCAGAATGTCAAAAATCCCAGGCAAGTGTTTATCTTGCTTATTTTCGTTGGTGCATCACTTATATTAGTGTAGGAATGATTAGGATGAGTTGTATGGAAGAAAAACCCCATTTGAGATAGGAAATTGCATGTAGGGATGATTTAAATGATATTCTGGAAACCCTTTTTCCATGTAGAGGATTAAACCACGAATTTATGATGTTTTATAAGAAGGAAATTCTGGAAAAGATGTGTTAGAACCATGTTTAAGAGATTTCTAGAGTTCTTGATATTTACATGAATTTTGAGTTGTTAATCCATGTTTAGTGATAAAAATCTACATGCTTTACGTTGGAAATATCTGGTATGATGATATAATGTTAGTAGTATAAATTTTGGGATGATTGGGATTGAAAAATATGGATTTGGTGAAGGTTAGAAGATGAAACCCGTAACTGCAAATCTGCAGATTTCCGAAATACCTGTTTGATCGATCGATCGAAGGTTCGATCGATCGAGCCCCAGACCTCGATCGATCGACCCCTCCTGGCAGACTAAAGTTTCCCCTTTTAAAATTGTTGAATTGATTCGAAATGAAGAAAAATCCTTAGACATCCTTGTTAAGATAATTTGGGAGATAATGATGACCAGTAAGATTCATTAATGAATAAGAGACCCTTAATATAAGGTGAAATCTATATTGTTGGGATATCTTACATAAGGGACAATGTAAGTATATAGTAAAGGGGAGAGACACGTAAGAGGGTTACGTTGGAACATAAATGAATACTTACTGAATTGTACCTTTGGAAGGATAGAGTCCATGAGGGCTACGTAGTAAGTTGGAGAAACCCTTCAAATTAAAGTGAGAAACGAACCATTGTACGTGATAACTAATAATGGGAAAATAAGGATAAATGTTGTGAATATGGATTATGAGATAAACCTAAATTGATATAATAAAAGTGGTATATTTATATGATTGTGTATGCATATATTATATACTTGTGAAAATCATGCCCGCGCTACTTGTTATCCCTGAGGTTACCGCGTTGGACGATCTTATCCTGTGTTGCCTTATGGGGGATATTGACTCGTACCCTAGAAGATAGAAATCCTAGGTACGGGCTATCGGATCGATAGTCGGACGGTCCTAAGAGACGTGAGGGTATGTACTGACCCCTTGGACTTGAAATCTATGCTTCGCCTCAATATTGTTTGTGTATGTATTTGTACAGTTCGAGAGTGATTCCGAACTTGTATTCCCTTTAGTGTGATTGATATGGGGATTGGATAGAAGAGTATGCCCGTACCATAGTTTTTATGTGGGGTGCCGTTATGATATATATATTATACGAGTAGTTAATATATATATATATAATTCTAAAATCTGGAACTGCCTACTGTGATTTGATATGTAGGACATGGTTGATGACTCAAATTATAAATACTTGTTTTGAGAAAGTATAATATGACACTGGAAAACTTTATTGATTAATAAAATAAAAAGGAGAACTTTGGTTACAAATTGAAATCTTACGTTTCAAATACTTGTGTTATTCAGTTGTAAATCCTGCGAATAACCTAAGATAAGTTAAATCATTGGGGAAAGATAGTGTGGTATATGACGAGATAGTCCATTGGGATGGTTAGTGCGATAGGTGTGCACATTAGAAGAGAGGTGAAAATTTCTCAAGAGAGTGTCGCACTAATATGTTGTTGCATTGGCCTGTAATCAATTTAAATACTTGCTAAACAAATTTTTAAATCATATACACTATCGGGCTCTGACCCATTTCCTTTTCTCTTGTAAGTCAGACTTGTTTCATGCCTTACAATCTCGAAGATATGTAAGTAGTTAAATTAATTTTTTCCACACAGATAAACAAATCTTTATTATATTCTGGACTATATAATTATGACAAAATTCGTTTTACAGGTTCCATTGGGTATTGATTGTCATTGATTTGTCCACAAGAACTATTTATTGGTTGGATTAATTGAATACGGTACCCAGTGACAAAGATAAGATGTATATCACTACGTGAGTATAATATAATTTTTAAGTTTGTTTGACATGGATTATGAGTGCATTATTATTGAACATTACCTAATACACGTCTTTGAATTCTCTTTCTCTTTACATGTAGTGGGATTAACACATTGAACATCGATGGGAAAAGGCATAACGCATCGTGGAGTTTTATTAAGGTAAATTTATCATATAGTTGCTGTTATATAACATGTATCAGCATTATATATATACATATACATACTTTTTAAGAAACAAACTTTAAAGAAAAATCACATATCAATTGAGGTTGTCCCATATGTTGCACTATACTGATTGTCCGTAGTTTTCAAAATGCGACGCGGTACAAAACAAAAAAATATAGTTAGTCAACTGAAATAGCGAGTCAAATATTATATAAACTATGATAATTAGTGAAACGTTAGGCTTAAGATTTCAAATGCGGACACTATTACTTATGTATGAACCGACTAATCCCGAACTCCATCATTCATATGGCATCTCAACCATTAAAGAACTAATGTATTGGCCAAGACTTCAAAATGGCATCTCAACCATTAAATAACACTATTTATAGAAAACACAAATAAACATATTTTCTAAAAAAAAAACTATTAATTAGAGGGTTGGGACCAATTCCTTATAATAATATCCAACACATTTTACACCTTAGTTGCAAGTAATAACATGTGACCTCTTTAAAATAACCTACATATCACACAATAACGACATTAGTGAACATAACAAAAATACACATCAAGTGTGTAAAGAGACTACTTGGACTTTACCTGCTGCATGTCAAATATTTAAATCCTCCATGCTTAGCAATACACTCTTATACTATCCTGGAAAGTCCCCCGCATCTCGCTTACATGCTCATAGATTTCAGATAATCTTCAGGACTCTGATAATTTCAGATTGCAATGCTCCTTCCATTTCTAGCTGCAACGCTTCACTCAGTTCGTATTAGATATTTACACTACTTTTTTTTTATTACAATTAACCCTAAAAATCTTAGTAATATAAAAAAATCTGAATGGAGATGTAACATATATTACAGTGTTAGTAATATAAAAAAACGGAATTGAGATGTAACATATATTACAGTGTTGAATAACCTACTCTAATATGCATGACAATATTGATTGTTTGAACAACATATGTATCACAACTTTATCTAATATTTACAAAACAGGCCCAACAATTTAGATCTATGGTTTCGAAAGAATGGGAATATACACTCCTTACATTCAGATCTGGTTTGACGTCATCAATGGAATAGTGCACTCATAATCACTACAAATGCAAAAATAATACACAATGTGTGAGAGAGAAATGGAGCGCGAGAGATAAGGTGGAGAGAGAATACCTTAGACATTCAAATGCAAAGTCCATAATCAACTTTACCTAAGCTCTTTCACTGCACATCCTGTAAAAATAATTTCAGTATACACATATAGAAAATCAATAATGATTCATAATCAACCAAAAACTATGTAATAAAAAACCAGATCCTATTAGATGCACTATATGTAACAAAAAAAATAACTCAATGTGAAGAAATATTCAGCAGTGGCAGAGCAGTTTATGCCACAAACTCAAATCCCATGAACAATTTTGGCCAGTCATTTTATAAGAGAGCTGAAATTGGTTGGAAACTGGACCCTTTGTAGCCATATTTCAAAGTTCCGAGCTACAACCACAAAAAAAGACAAATCAACTCAACTAACGGAGCCATCTGACATAGATGATAAGGTGAGAACTAAGGCTAACAGAACTATCTCATCACCAAATTATTACATATGTGTGTTGTTGATTTGTTTCTATAAACATGAACTGTCTATTTCACCCTGCTGGTTGTGAACATTTAGAACCCAAAATACAAAAAAATGCAAATCAAAGAAGTACTTAATTTTTATCACTTCGCAACCACCTGTCACGCACCCCTCCTCCAAAGCCCCTGCAATACTCGTCATTCTGATAACTCCTCCAAAACCGCAACTTTGTTTGTAACTCTTAATTTCAAGAAAATCCCCAATTCAAAATTTTAAAAAACCTAAAAATCTAAACTTTGAAACAAATTGTTCAAAATCTTTAGAAATCGAAATCTTCAAAACAAAAGCCCCAAATTTTGAACCATATCCGTGGTGATCTAGAAAATACATGGCAAAGAACACAATATCCCCAAAAATTGATTTCAAAAACAAAAAATACCTAGAGAGGAAGAGAGAAATACCATGTGGTGATCTAGAAAATACCGTTCGTGCTTGTGGTTTCATATGGATGTAGAGGAAGAGGGAGGGACAATTCAGCAGGTGATGAGGGGAGAGGCGGTTCAATTGTAGAGTAAGAGGGTTTGTAGCGAGAGGGATGGGAGCGTGGCTGAATGAGGGAATGGTAGATTGAGTTAGGGTTTGTCTCCCTCCCCATTTAGATTTTTGACATGGCACAGTGTGAATCCTTAGATTTTAAGGGTGGGAGAAATCTGAGCCATTTGATTAATTGAAATGAAACCCTTGGATCTCATCCGTTAGATTTTTGCCTTGTTGTCAAAATCTTGACCTCTAATTAAGTTATCTCTTTATGAAATTGTAACAAAATTTTACTCATTATTATATGTATATATCAGCAGTTCCCTTTGTTCGAGTGAGTTCACCTTCCTGTACTTGACTTGAATCCGTCTTTGTTTAATTTTTTCGTCTTTCTGAACCGAGATTCTTCTTGTTTGGGAGGAAGGATTCTATTGAATGATTGGTAATAGGAATGCTTATTATTCCGTCACACACATTCAATGATGGATTGGGATCTTCTATTGGTTGATTTGGAGGTGAGGTCTTCTTCCTACACATGCTTAGATAGAACAACCATAACATGAATGATTGGGAGGAATTCATCTATTGATTGCCAGTAGGAGTCCCAATGCTTTCTTCCCGTAGCGGTGGAAGCTCAGCTTACTTTGTTCGTTCTTCTAGAAGATTCACTTGCTCCAATAGGGAGAAATAAAATGAATTGGTGGTGCTGCTAGTTCATAGTAAGGCAAAGGTATTTTTCAGCATAGACCCAACTTCCTCTTTTCGATGCAAAGGCAATGGCAGGGGTAGAGAGAAGGAGAGCACGTATGGGTGGTATGAAATCCATAAGAGGAGGCATGGGTCTTTCTCATGAAGATGCAAAGCCTTCAAAAGGCTCTGCGGATCTAATGATAAGGTTACTCAAGGGGCCACTCATTTTTTAAACATTTTTGCATTGGATATAGTAGCATATGCCCCTCCTCCAGTGGGAGTCGCACTCTAAAAGTCTTCTTATAGTCATAGAAATACTTCTGAGTTCAACAGCGTCCACGAGAATTCTCTTTCTTAGAATTGGAAGAAAAAGATGGAAATGACTGTTCAAAATTACACCAATCCATTCGGAAACAGAGCTCTTTTAAAGCGGCATTATCCCTTAACTCGATCACCCTCTAAGCTTAAAGAGAATCATGGAATTCTCTCGTAATTGGTTTTTTTGTTCGATTATATATATATATATATATATATATATATAGGTTTGATCGGTATCATATCCCGGCCCGCTGCGACCCTTGAGTAAAGATCTCCCTTTGTTTCACCATGAATCTTCGGCTCTTAACCTATAATGATAGGTAGGAGCAAGGTTTTTCCTGTGCATCTACTTAAAAGGACTCTCCCCTTACTTATAAAAAAGTTGAAGCGCGTTGCGTTAAATGTGCGTATATTGCTCTTTGTAGAGCATTCTAGAGTTGAGTTGAGCTTGAGAAGAATCGGTAGTTGTTAGACTAGCTCTGGGTTGAAAGTGTGAACCTAGCTTGTGTAGCCTATGCTAAGCAAGCCTACACTGGTCTGGGAATTGGCAAGAGCTCTTGGCTAAGGCATTTCTTCGGTTTACCTTGACTTTGGTTCGGTTGACATAACCCGTCTTGGTGGGTTGGGCATTAGGAGTAGATATGATATGATATATATATATATATATATATATATATATATATATATATATATATATTTGATAAACATCCCTGGCCCGGAACCACGACCCTTTTCAATTAAAGGTTTTGTCAAAAGGCCCATCGATTAGTCTTTAATGACATAATATCAATGATCCAAGAGTTTTTTTTTGTAAGGAATAGACGAATGTTCAATTTTGCTATCATAGAGAATGAGGTAGTTGGCATATGTCCATGTGAATTTGGACTTTTAAAATTTAGTTTTTGAGTACAATGATTTTCAGCTAGATGGATGAGGTGCACTTGACAGTTTTTAGTTGGCCAAATATCTGATTTTCTGTGAATGCATGCCTAGATAAGAAATTGGATCTCTAATAGGATTGATACAAGGAGATCCAATTTCAGCTTTTCTCTTCACATTGGTGTGACAGATTTTAAATGAAATAACTCTCATTGAGACCATGAGTTGTTATGAACTATTAGTTTTGTTGTTGGAGTATTTTATATTTTTTGAATAGGGTAGATAGTCCTATAAAGAGAGGAAATTCTGCCCAAAATTATCATAGTTTTTACACTTGTTTGTGTTGTATAAAAATTATTTTAGACTTGTACTCTTTATTATTTGTTCATTAGTAATGTTTTGTGTTAACTAGTGCCCAATGCAAGGAAACGGTACTCTTTATTGAGGATATTTTATGTTGAAGTTCATGAAGTACTGCATGGAGGATCCTTCCATACCTTTTGAAATAAAGGTATGTTACCAATTTTATCTTTTTGTCCTATTATACAAAATATTATTTAGTTATTAACTATTATATACTGTAATAATAAATTCAATTCTATCTTCAATTTTTTAGATGAGAAGATTGTCCGATAAAGTGACCTACACGTTGAATGAGCTAAATGAAGTTCAATGGAGTTCATTGAGTTCATTACGGGTTATATATATTAGGTATTTCCGAGTAATTTTATTTTGTTACGTTGTAATGACAATGTGTTGAGATGAGTGTGTTTTGATGAAAACTATGTTGATTATATTTGATTGTAGGGTTACTCATTATGGGTTAGATAGCGTCGAAAACAAATTTGATCGAGTATTTTGTTCGACAACGTCCTACCTTGAGTATTATTTTGGATTCTGGTTCTTATGGTGTAATTCACAATGCTAGTTTTTGGATATTATCACGTAGATAAGTAGATGCTAGTTAGTTTTTGGATAGCTAGTTTTTGGATATGATGTAGCTTAACATCAATTTGATTCTAAATATCTTGGTGTATATCAAGTTAGTGATATTTATGACCTTGGTTATTATCTATTTGCAATGATTGATTTAAAATCAAATAATAGTTGTCTATTGATGGATTAATGATTTTTATTTTTATTTTTTATATTAACATTTATGTCAGTTTTGAAAAAACTTTCATAAAATTATTAAAACTCACATAAATGTGATTTTATTTATATTAGTTTTTTATGAAAAAATGATTAAAAACATGTTGAATGTCGTAGTTTTTATGTGTGTTCATAAAAATTGGAATAAATGTGATCTTATTTATGTCAGGGCTTTATATGTCAGTTTTGAATTTTTTTAAAACTCACATAAATGACCATTTTTCTTGTAGTGTTTTAAAGTGCATTACAAGCTGAGAAAGTTTGATCGATTTTTCAAAAATAGAAACAAAAGTCATTTTGAGATGATTTTATTTATATGAGTCCTCCGAAATGTTTAAATACCACATAAAAAAATTCAACTCAAAATCATTTATGAAAATGGATTTGCGCCTGCGTTGTGTAAACTTAGTATACATACACACACACACACAAGTGTGTGTTTGTGTGTGCCTTCATAGGTGTATATTGTGTTTTTTTAAGGATATGAAGTCTCATAGTTAGCTTCACAATAGGTTCCATGCAGGTTTATTTCCCGCGAAGTGGGTCTGAGATATAATTTGGATTTAGAAGTCTACGACTAGCGAAGGAATGTTATTAGTCATCGAAGGGTTTGTTCGTTATGGAAAATGGGTGCGAGGTGGGTTAAATGATAGTTATTTCACGGCTTTTGTCAAAAACCTCTTCCACATATAAAATGATTATTTTGGGCGTTTAAACCCAAAGTTTTTAGCAACTCTTGAGATCATGATATAGACAATTGAGGCTTCATGCCAAATAAGAGCCTTTAGGGTGAGAGGTGAGGTATATTTCCTCTCGCTCATAGGTATTGCTCAAAGGTGAAGGATGGATGAGTATGTAAGGGTTTATATATTGTATATGTGGTCATTATATATTATGTGATAGGTTCTCATCTAGTTATTCGAAAAGTGGCATATATCGAGTTTGATACACGGGAAATACTTTTAAGCATGACATTGAGAGGGCTTTAGGTTTATAACATAATTCACTTGGGTGTGGAGTTGGTGTACAATGGATATAAGGGAGTGAAAGGTATGTGGTTTATTCTTGGTACTAATCTATATTGTACTTGTAACTCAATATCATAATGGAATCGATTGATATATGCATGTATAGAAATTGGTGAACCACATGTATATTGGCGTTCTTATTGGATGTTGTTTATTGTTTGCATTTTTTCCGTGCTTGTTATTTTTACTGATAAAGGAAATACTTGGCACTCATCAGTATAATGTCAAACGTGAATATTTTATGGAGTACTGGGGCTCACACCACTTGCCTCACTACCATGGGCCATTTATTGTCGTCCCTCGCACCCAAAGGGGGAAAAGAACAATTAGTTATTGGTGACCGTCTTAAGGTTGTAAATTACCATTTTTGGGGACCTTAAATATTATAATTGTTCTACTTTCTTTTTAGGAAATATTTATCAACATACCATTCCTTTTTTATTTGGAGACTCGTTATATGTGTATCTTGAGGATCATTTAGTTTTAGTGTATTACATTTCTATCTCATTTTGGGTTTCATAGTATATTTCTTGTATTGAGATTTAACCCACTTTACCCACTTTTGTTAACTGACATTTTGTAGGTACTCTTCCTAGGACCATTGGTTGTGCTTGGTAGTGTTGATTCCTTAACATGGGCCACTTCTAATGATACTGGTAGTGTAGAACTTCTAGAATCCATTTTACCATGCAAACTACTTTATATATTTATTTTTCTACTTTAATTTAACTCAGATCATTGTAATCCGCTTGATAAATTTATACTCAAAGACGTTATAATAGTATTCGAGTCTTATTGATTTATTCATATTTAGTTTCATATTATATACGTGTGTATAATCAAGTTTGTATTATTGTTATATTCGTATGTTTTGATTTTATATATATTCGTTTTCACTCTTATGTTATTCATATGCTTAGAGTGTTATTAACAATTTGACTCCAATCGGGTACTTAGGAAATATCACTCTAAATATGGAATTATAGGGTCCCACATAAAATATAATGAACACCCCATTTCTTTTACCTTAAAGACGTAGGTCATTATGGGATCGAACCACATGTATTTGGTGTATGTTATATTCTTTCTCTTTAAAGTAATTGCAAATAAATTCAAGGTGTTAATTTACACTCTAACATCTTTGTCAACTTTTATGGTAAAGTGATACATTAATTATCCATGAATCAACATTAAGTGACTTAGGTCATCAATAGCCTTGTAGAAGAAAAAAGAGTCTTATTTGGGTGACTAGCTTAAATACTTGATCAGCTATAGCAGGATCCCAATTTCAGTTCACATCTATACCGACTAATTTTATTATCATTAAATAAACCTATAATATCCAATCCCTCAAGAGATATTACGCATCATTGATCAGAACCATAATGAGATGCCTTTATCAACACCACTACCACTAGCCATCTCTTCCACTATGAACGTGTCTATGTTCTAGAGGATGAGTACTCTGGTCGTTTTGTAGTGTTGACATTATGTCATCTAAGCACCCTGATTAGGCATAAATTCTTCTCATTTATCCCCTTAATTTAGAGGCTTTTATCACGTCGCGAAGTGTAATTCAAGTGGATTTATATCATATCTTTGATATTGACAAGTTCTAACGAGTACGCCGAGTTTCCTGTATGTTTCATCTATTTCGTAGGTGTTTAGTGATTTGATTCGAGTTCCGTACTAAAAGCTCCAAAGAAGAATAAGAAGGAAAGGTTTATGTAGCAGCTGACAGATGGAACCAAACCCAAGGGGAGGAAAACGAACCGATTCCATCATGGGAGAAATTTCTGTAAAGGCTGAAAGAAACAGAACCGAACCGAAGACTAGAAAAAAAGAACCGATCCTACACCTGGAAAGCGTCCTATGACAAATTGACAAGACGGAATCGAACCGAAGAAGGACAATAACAAACTGATCCCATACTCGAAGAATTCTCTCTAAAAGTTGTCAAAGACAGAACCGAACCGAACCCCTTACCTGGATCGGTTTTGTTATCGATTTTTCGGACTTACCCACTTGTAAAAATTAGAGTCCAATTTGGTTCAAACTCTTTTATTTCGTAGAGTATAAGTTGTAAATCCTTCAAAATAGTGGGGGGGAGGCTTAGGAATTCGTGAAGGAAGCAATTGTAATTAGTTTTAGAAGAGAATAACATATAAGCCCTAGTTTTGATTTCAGTTGCAATTCAAGTAAATTTCTTCCAGTTCCTTCTTTTATTATTGCAGTAGTTCTTTTACTAGTAAGTATTGGTTATTCTTTTCATCTTCATTCAGTATTAAAAAAAAATTCTTTCATTCCAACCGTGTTGTCTACCAGTTTTCATATGTCAGGCTAGATTTCTAAGGTCAGGGTGCATGAACTCAAACTGATGTGGTAGTTGCATGTGTATAAAAGTAATCCTCTAAATTTAATGATTTGATTATGACCGTATTGCATAGAAATACGACAATTATAGATCTTTGGATCTCCTTTGCTTTAGGGTAACCGAGATGCTTCAGAATGCAATTTGAATGTAACTAACACAATACCGATTTACTCGTCCTGCGATTAAGTATGGTGCGGGCTTGAACCTCATATACGTAATGCTTGGCAGTACTAAATTCTGGGTCTAATTAGTCACTTAAATTTACGATTAGTTTTATACCATCAATACACTAGGGTTAAGGGATTGTATTCCCGTCCTGTTTTCTTCATCATATAGCTCAAGTTTCAGTTCAATCGTTATTAGTAATTTAGGTAATTTAGAATAGTTTCATTCCATTCATACTTTGGTGCATTAAATAAATATTTTCAAAATTGCATTTAGTTGTAGTCAATTCTCAAAACAAATCATCTTTTTCTTTTTCTTTAGAGTCAGAGTTAGGATTCCTTCATCTGTCTAACGTCGTTACAACTCTGTTGTCTTATTTCCCTGAGGATTGATACCCGACTTATCGGATTATTACTTGAGCGACAGGCTTGCACTTAATCCTAGAGAGTACGCACTTCTGAGACACATTCTTAGTCGCGTCAAGTTTTTGGCGCCGTTTCCGGGGATCTAGGTAGACTTAGGATTAGATCAAGTCAATCTCAAACTTTGACTAAAAATATCAAAAAATCCAAAAAAACATAAAAAAACTTGAAAATACACAAAAATATTCCTCATCATCTCTCATAAGCCAGTTAATGCAGAATTCTGGACTCACTCCAAATCCTCATAATACTCCAACCCACATTCATGAAAATCTAATAGTTGAGTACGATCCTGATAGCCCTCACACTCCTAACGCTCCATAATTTTGGGTCCCGCCTCCCACACCGTCACACTCGATCGCAAATAACACTCTATGTTCCCTCTTAGGTCACACTTCAGAGCGCGCTCCGAGAATACCAAGTGAGGACACAGAGTCTTTGAGTGAGAGAAATATGTCACAACACGATAGTGCAGCCACCAGTGAGGAAGAGGCCCCGTGCCTCCCTTTGAGCGATAACATTATATCCCGAGCGCACTGTCACTCTGGGATGCATTGTACTCCCGTATAATGCAGGGAAATTTTGTTTTAAAAATGGGATGATCTAGATGCTCCTCCACTACCATGGTATGGAATATGAAAAGCCATATCTCCACATCAGGGAATTTAAGGATGTGTGTGAAACCCTCAATGATCAAACTTGCACACAAGAGGAGATTCACCTCAAACTCTTCCCATTCTCTCTGAAAGATAAGGCTAAGACATGGATATGGTCTTTACCTTCAAGCTCGATTTCATCCTGGAATGAGTTTCCATCAAGTATCAAATTCAAACTTTCTGACAAATAGAAAATGAGTCGTTCGATCGATGCTACGAGCGTTTCAATGAGTTAATTACTTCGTACCCCCATAATGGATTTGATAAACTGTAAATCATTTCCTTCATCCATAATGGGTTGAACATTAATTCCAAGCAACTCATTGAAACCATGTGAAATGGTCCATTTGTCGAATTAGACACCCACGATGCTGAGCTTCACCCGAGGTATGTCGCCGAAACTACCCCATCCTGGGATATATCTGACCCTAATGCTCAAAATCAAACTCGCTAAGTGACCACCACTCCATCAACGTTCGACTTATTTCACGTAGAGAAAAATTCTATAATGGATGGTCGACTCGATGTGCTTGAGCGAGGAATGCGACAATTGTTGGAGAAATGTGTAGAAGGACCACCTGGATCCATCCCAACTCCCGTCGAGAAGGTGTGTGTGATTTGTGAGGCGGGTCATTTGACTGAGGAATGCCCGACTATACCCACCTATAAAGTTATGCTTCAAGAACAAGTAAGTGGTGTAGGAGGATTCAAGGGTAATTTTGGTGCACCGCATGGGAAGTCTTACAACCCTTCATGGAAAAACCATCCTAGTTTTAGCTATGGGAAACAACATGCTGCGATGAATCCTAATTCACACGTTACCCCTCCTCCACCATCGAACTTTCAATAAGATCCACACATGCAAAGACATGTGCAAGCACCACCACCTCAAGGGGCATATATCACACCACTGCGGAGAAATATCGAGGATTTAATGAACCAATTTATCAATACCCAGAATGCAACCAATGCAAGGTATGATCGCATGATCAGTGACATAAATGCCAATATTTCAAAAATGCAATCATCGTTGAGTATCCAAGGGATGGGCAAGTTTCCTGCCCAAGGCCAAAGACCTTCCTAAGGTCAAACTAGTGTTATCTCCACCTCTATAGAACATCAGGAGCAATGTCAAGCCATGACCACTCTTCATAATGGGAGAGTCGTTGATTTATCACCTCCCCCACACGATGAAACCAAAGACAAAGAGATTTTGCCCAGCACGAAAGAGGCCGAAGATGTCCCCTTGAACGAGAGTAATAAAGAAGACACTAGTGAGCCCAAGGTGGTAGTGAAACCACCCACCGCGGAACCGTTTCCTCAAAGGTTGGTTCCTTCCCATAAAGGAAGCCCCCGTGATGAAGTGCTAGACGTGCTAAAGAAAGTAAAGTTAAATTTACCTTTTCTCGATGCCATTAAGAAGAATCTAGCTTATGCAAAAGTCATCAAATACTTATTAACAGTGAAGAGGAAGCTGAAGGTAAATAAAAATGTCTTTCTAGCACAAAATGTGAGCTCCATTCTACTTAATGATTTACCACTAAAATTCAAAGATCCTGGTGCACCCACCATTTCCTGCATCATTGGAGAAAATAAAATTGAAAAAGCCTTACTTTACTTGGGAGCAAGTGTCAATATCCTCCCTTATGCCATCTATAGGTAACTTGATCTGGGCGACCTTAAGCCCACAAAGATCACTCTCCAGTTAGCGAATAGAAACATGAAGATCCCAAGAGGTATAGTTGAGGATGTGATAGTTCAAGTTGACACTTTCTACTTCCCGGTATATTTTTTCATTTGGGACACGGAACCCTCCTTCGCCTCGAGCAATCATGTTCCCATCATTCTTGGGTGCCCATTGTTAGATACGGATAATGCAATTATCAACACTCGAAATGGGCAGATGCAACTCACCTTTGAGAACATGACCTTAGAGACTAACATCTTTCATATAGCTCAACATAAAAGGGAGGAAGATGATCTTCACGCTGTGAGCTTAATCGATGAGATCGTAGAGGAGTACTTTGAGGAAAATTATTGTGGAGATGCCTTAGGGTCCTATTTAGTGTTGAGCCACGAGAGTGAGGGGACGTATACTGAATTTGAGAGGAAAGTTGAGGAGTTGAGAGAGTTACTTGATGAGAGAGCCTCGAACGAGGACACGAGAGAGGTAAGTTAGGTTTCTCGGTTCGAGGAGTTACCACCAAGGGAGGAACGCATGGTTCCCTCATGCGATAAATTTTTGTCCCTCGAATTGAAGAAACTACCCTCCCATATTAAATATGCATACCTAGAAGAGGACGAGACATTTCCTGTTGTTGTCTCCTCTATCCTAGATGAAGAGCAGGAGGGTAAACTGTTAAAAATTCTGAGGAAGCAGCAAGGTTCTTTCGATTGGTGTATTGCTGATTTGAAGGGGATAAGTACTTTGATTTTCACCCACAAGATCCATCTTGAAGAGGATGTCAAGCCCTCTAGAGAAATACAAAGAAGTCTAAACCCCAATATGAAATAAGTAGTGAGAACTAAAATCATTAATTTATTGGATGCCGAGATTATCTACCCAATCTCGAATAGCAAGTGGGTGAGCCCTATTCAAGTTGTCCCGAAGAAGTCGAGAATGATAGTGATTGAAAATGCTGAGGGAGAGATAGTTCCCTAACGTACCACCATCGGGTGGCACATTTGGATTGTTTTCCAAAATCTCAATGCAGGAACTAGAAAGGACCATTTCCCCTTACCATTTATTGATCAGATACTTGAGAGAGTAGTGGGCCAACCTTACTATTGCCTCCTTGATGGTTATTCCGGATATAACCAAATTGAGGTAGATGTACTTGATCAGGAGAAAACGACTTTCACTTTCCCCTTTGGTACGTTTGCCTATGAACGTACCCCATTCGGTTTGTGTAATTCACCCGCGACCTTTCAAAGGTGCCTGTTGAGTTTATTTAGTGATATAGTTGAGAGAGGACTTGAATTATTCATGGACGACTTTAGAGTTTTTGGCACCTCTTTCGATCCTTGTCTGGAAAAATTAGAAAAGTACTTGCCCGGTGTGTGGACAAGAACTTAGTGCTGAATTGGGAAAAATGCCATTTCATGGTAACTGAGGGTATAGGTCTTGGCCACATCGTGTCATCCAATAGGATTGAAGTTGATAGAGCAAACATAGATGTCATAGTCGATCAACCCTCCCCAAAATCGCTCAAAGACTTGCACTCCTTCTTCGGTGACGTGGGGTTTTATCAAAGGTTCATTAAGGATTTTAGCGTCATAGCTAGACCCTTAAGCAACCTACTTATGAAAGACCCCCCATTTGAGTGGACAGAAGCATGCCATAGCGCCTTCAAAAAAATAAAAACCATGCTTGTGTCCGCTCCCATCATGCAAGTTTCGTATTGGTCCTTACGATTCAAGCTTATGTGTGATGCTAGCGATTATGTGATAGGGGCTATTTTAGGCCAAAGAAAAGACAAACAGGATCATGTCATCTACTACGCTAGCCGAACTCTTACCGTCCCACAACTCAATTACTCCACCACAGAGAAGGAGTTACTAGCGGTAGCATTTGCTCTTGATAAATTTCATTCCTACCTTATCGGTTCTCCCATCACTTGCTTCACCGACCACGCGGTATTGAAATACCTACTTGGGAAGAAAGACGCAAAGCCACACCTCATAAGGTGGATCCTACTCCTACAAGAGTTCAATATCTCCATCAAAGATAAAAAAGGAGTAAAAAATGTCATTGTCGACCACTTATCACAACTTTTGTCCAATGTAGCTAGTGATTCGATACCCATAGACAAATATTGTTTAGATGAGAAAATCTTTGGTACCTCTTCTTTGCCCTGGTTTGCGAATATAGTGAAGTACCTTGTCATGGGAGTCGTCCCTCCCGATTGGACACTGCAAGATAAGAAGAGGTTTATCACTTGGTCACTCATGTTTTTCTATGACGATCCTTTCCTTTTCAAATACTGCACTGACCAAATCATCCAACAATGTGTACCGGATGACAGGATCTCGAAAGTCATCCAATTCTGTCATTCGAAAGCATGTGGAGGATATTTTTCGATGAAAAAGACGGTCGCTAAGATTCTTCAATGCGACCTCTATTGGCCCACAATTTTTTGGGATGTAAATAATTATTGCAAATCTTGCGATAGGTGTCAAAGGATGGGATCCATTACGTAATGAGACATGATGCCATTAAGCCCGATATTCATTATTGAGATCTTCGACTGCTGGGGTATTAACTTCATGGGCCCTTTTCCCCCATCGTTTGGTTTCCTATACATCCTGGTCGCGGTAGATTACATTTCTAAATGGGTGAAAGATGTAGCTACCAAGACAAACGACATCAAAGTGGTGCTTAGGTTCCTCCAGGAATAGATACTTTCCCTCTTCGGTTCTCCAAAAGTGATAACTAGTGATAGTGGAACGCACTTTTGCAATAGGCCATTCACTAAACTCATGGGAAAGTATGGCGTCGTTCACAAGGTTGGAATGACCCATCACCTATAAACAAATGGGCAGGACGAATTAGCAAATTGGGAAATCAAGAACATTCTCGAGAAGACCGTCAATCCCGACTGGAAAGATTGGTCCCTTTGATTGAACGATTCACTATGGGCCTATCGTACCGCATACAAAAATCCACTCGGCATGTCCCCATTTCGCTTTGTGTATGGAAAACCTTGCCATCTTCCCGTTAAATTAGAGCACAAGGCGTATTGGGAAATTAAGAAGCTGAATTATGACATGGATAAAGCCAATGAAGCTCAAAAGATTCAACTAAACGAGTTAGAAGAGATACGCAATGGTGCGTATAAGAAAGCAAAAATTTCCAAAGAATGGATGAAACTCGCTCACGATAACATTATTCGACGTAAAGAGTTTCTTCCCGGACAAAAAGTGCTTCTCTATAACTCTCGGCATCATTTATTTCCGGGAAAGTTGTGGTCACGATGGTCTGGCCCCTTCGTTTTGAAGAATGTATTCCCTCACGGAGCTGTGGAGTTAGACAATTTGAAAGGGGGAAATACATTCAAAGTAAATGGACAAGGCCTAAATCCATATCTAGAGACGTCTGTGGAAGAAGTCGACACCGTTTGGTTGTCGGACCCTATTTATGGGGTCGAATGAGCTTGACAGAGAGGTCATCGCACCCCCGACGTATATGGGGGTATTTCTTGTGTAGAGTAGTGGTGCTTCGGTAGAGTAGACTGAGTTCGTAGGTAGGTTACATGACCTTAGGGTTCAGATCATGAAATCCAACACACACTTTGCAAGGGCGTCGAGAAATCCAAGTGAGGGAATAAGTGCGAAAGCATCTAAAAATAAGTGAGAGTATAGGATTCTAGAGAAGCAAACTGACAGTGGGGTTCTGCTAAGATGGAGCCGAACCGAATCCCCAAGCCGGATAGGTTCGGTTTGAAAAAATCACAAAATAAAAATCTCCAGAACCGAACTGAATCCCCAAACTGGATCGGTTCGGGTCCTACAATTTTGGTCCTTCCCGAGGAACCCATTCACCCCCTATCCTCTCCTTTCCCTCCATTCTTCCCCTTTTTCCCCCTATCTTCTCCCTTCCCTCCATTCTTCCCCTTCCCCCCCCCCCCCTTCCCCAAAAAAATAAATAAATAAACAATCCCTTTTCCCTCCAAAAACCCTCACCCAAACCCATCCCCACCGCTTATAAATACCATATCTTCCCTACTCTTCACTCACACCTCCAAATATTTCCCTCTCTGCAAGCCTAAGCCTTTCCTCTCCTAATTCCAAGATTTCCCAATGGCCAATCAACCTCTTCCCGCCAAATACATGTCAACTGAAATTCTGCCCAAAGGTAATGGGCAATACCGCTCCCACATGGAGCGAGTATGGTGTGAACGCTTCTTTAGTTTTTCCCGCCGATTGCTCATTGAGCGGGTTGTCAACTGCGACGAGCTACCCCACCCCCTCACCACCCTTTTCAGCCGTAGGGGGTGGATGCAATACCTACAAGAACCTTACCATGTCGTCTGGGAAGACAAAGTCTAGTCCTTCTATGGCTCTATCGTCCGCACGGGCGAGTTTGAGGGCCAATCCTTTGTTAACGGTCGCCCCATCCCATTCTCCTTAGCCCTCCTTGCCCGCAAACTTACTGTTAAGGGCATCCCCCACCCGAAAGTATATGACTACCCCACCAATGCGCCCACCATTCCCAAACAACAATGCATTGATCGACTCATACCCAACGATAATTGGGACTAGGGTACCTTCCTCGTGGGCCGCCTAAATAATAAGGTGCGTATCACTTTCCATATAGTGTGTGCCAACCTGCACCAAACAACCAACGACTCGATGATGCGTCCTCGCCAAGCCATGTTCGTGTACCACCTTTTCGACCCCAATTTCACTCTAAATCTGGCCCGCATGCTTTACGCTGACATCATCTATGAAGCCTGGGAGCAAAAAGGAGCGGTACCCCTCCCTTATGCCCACCTCATCACCTCCCTCCTTACCGACACTGGTATCCAGCCACCTAACGCTTTCCCATGTCTCTCGAAACCCGTTGGGAAGGTATCCCGCATGTGGAGTGCCTAGCAAAGGGCTTCCATTCGAGTAGCTCATGAGGAAATCAATTTAGAGGTCGAGGAGGAGATTCTTTTTTAAAAGCCCGTGGCTGAGGACATCGATATGGGTGGGGATGAAGAAGAAGAGTACAATGAGGACGGTGACTCAGATTTAGAGCCTCCAGGTACGGAGCTTGATAAATGACTTCCAGCGATGGAATCCCATTTTGACGGGTTCATCACCCAATACCAAAGGGATCAGGATGCCTACCGGAGGGACACGAACATAATGCATCAGCTCCAAGTCCACCTCTACAAGCTCAACTTCGGTGGGCCGCCCCCCACTTTCTTTTATGATCCCTACGATCCTAGCACACCCAGGCCCTCAAATCCGCCACCACAATGAAGCCACTGTCTGTGATTGTTGTTTGTGTGTGTTTGCAGTGGTTGTTTACTCAGTGTTGATTGTGTTTTTTTTCTCCTTATCCTTTGTAACACAGTTTGTAATTTATCTATATAAATGCTCCATTTCTGTCTCATTTGCTTGTTTTATTTTTTCGCACTTGTCATTTGCTTTGAGTTATATTTTAGTGCTTTTTTGCTTGAGTACAATGTAAAAGTCTAAGTTAGGGGGTCACACGTGCGTATTTCTAAAACTTCATAAATTTTCAAAAATTCACAGAAATTTCAAAAAAATCATAAATCTTGAAAACCCCCTAAAAAAAATTGTTCAAAATAAATAAAAATTGGAATTCAAAATTTTCAAAAATATCATTAAAAGTCGGTTTAAAGTCTCAAGTTGTAAAATTCAAATGCACAAAGCTAGAATTGACCAAAGATGGAAATTGAGCGAGCGTAGGCGATATAACGAATAAATGTGGAGATTAACAACCCCAGTGAGATTCGAGCCTTTCATCGTTGTGAAGTATATAAATCAATCTGAGTTAATTGTTAACTAAAAGTTATTTTCAGCGTCAAATAAAGTTGTTGACGATCTCAATCATTTCACTTTGATCGGTTATGAAAAATGTGTGTGATATTGCCTTGAAAAATGTGTCAAATAGATCTCTAAACTTAATTCATCTCGAAACGCATATGGTGATACAATTAGTGTTTTGGACAATGAAGTGGGCCCTCGTTTGTCGCCCAAAAATATTGGCCAGGAAAAGTAGCGAAAAATGACCCCTTTTGTAACTCAAATTGAGCCGAACAAATTTTGCCTTTTCGTTTGACAACCCAAAAAACCTCAAATGGCCTGGAATTGTGAAAAGGGGACAATCCCAGAAATTAAGCCCGAAAAGTGAAGAAAAAGGGGCAAGAAAAAAATATAAGAAGGCTCAACAAAAATAGTAAGAATAGAAAAGCGCGAAAATTGAAAAAAAATAGAAAATGAAGTAGAAAATGAGCAAAAGCCTAAAAAAGCACTAAAGGACATCATAAGCAAAATGTTCCAATTTCGAAGTTCTTATCCTTTTCCAATATGACCCAATACACCTTCAACCCGCAAAAGTCCTAAACGAGTCCAAAATCACGAAATTGGTTACCGCGTGGAGAGTTAAAACACCAAAAGATAATAAAAGAGATAAAAAAAACGTGAATTAGAGGCAATGGTCCCGTCTTCTTATATCCGTAATCCAATGATGAGATCCGATTGCTATAAATTTATATCTTTATACTTATATGCTTGAACTTGGTTTCACTATGTTTACTCTTATAAATCATGCATATCGAGAGAATAACCACATTTCGAGAGATTTGTTTGTGAGAGCATTCCGTGAGATTTTAAAATCAAAACGAATTTTCGGATAAGTAACGCAATGGTCAATCAGTGGAAATTCACGGTTAAATCTTCGATTTCACATACGCACAGTATGATTTGAGACTTTTGGACATGATTTGATGATGACTATTTTCTGGAAAAGTTTGAATTATACAATTTTTGCATATTTTGAGGTTTCCTTAAGTCGAATTTTGTGGGTATATTCTCTGCAAACCCTCACGAGACACAAATCATCCTACTAGGGTAACCTAGGGGTTTAAAGACTTATTGCATATGCTAAATGCAATCGCGCGCCCGCGAAAGAGGTATCCTATCCCATTTTTGAGTTAGACCATGTTTTGATTCTTTTACATTGCTCGGGACGATCAAAGTTCTAAGTTAGGGGGGTTTGATTAGGCATAAATTCTTCCCATTTATCCCCTTAATTTAGAAGCTTTTATCGTATCGCGAAGTGTAATTCAAGTGGATTTATATCATATCTTTGATATTGACAAGTTCTAATGGGTACGCCGAGTTTCGTGTATGTTTCATCTATTTTGCAGGTGTTTAGTGATTTGATTCGTGTTCCGTACCAAAAGCTCTAAATAAGAACAAGAAGGAAAGGTTTCTACAACAGCTGACAAGATGGAACCGTACCCAAGGGGGAGAAAACGAACTAATTCCATCATGGGAGAAGTTTCTATAAAGGCTGAAAGAAACAGAACCGAACCGAAGGCTGGCAAAAATGAACCGATCCTACACCTGGAAAACGTCTTGTGAAGAATTGACAAAACGGAACCGAACCGAAGAAGGGAAATGATGAACCGATCCCATGCTTGAAGAATTCTCTGTAAAAGATATCAAAGACAGAACCAAACCGAACCCCTTACCTGGATCGGTTCTGTTATCGATTTTTCAGACTTATCCACTTGTAAAAATTAGAGTCCAATTTGGTTCAAACTCTTTGATTTCGTAGAGTATAAGTTGTAAATCCTTCCAAATAGTGGGGGGGAGGCTTCTGATTTCGTGAAGGAAGTAATTGTAATTAGTTTTAGAAGAGAATAACATAGAAATCCTAGTTTTGATTCCAGTTGCAATTCAATTAAATTTCTTCCAATTACTTCTTTTATTATTGTACTAGTTATTTTACTAGTAAGTATTGGTTATTCTTTTCATCTTCATCCAGTATTAAAAATGTTTTCTTTCATTCCAATCATGTTGTCTACTAGTTTTCGTATGTTAGGCTAGATTTCTAAGGTCGGGGTGCATAAACTCAACCTGATGTGGTAGTTGCATGTGATAAAAGTAATCCTCTAAATTTAATGATTTGATTATGACCGTATTGCATACAAACACGATAATTGTAGATCTTTGGATCTCGTTTGCTTCAGGGTTACCGAGATGCTTCATAATGCAATTCGAGTGTAACTAACGCAATATCAATTTACTCGTCCTCTGATTAAGTATGGTGCAGGCTTGAACCTCATATACGTAATTCTTGGGAGTACTAAATTCTGGGTCCAATTAATGACTTAAATTTACGATTAGGTTTATACCATCAATACACTAGGGTTGAGGGATTGTATTCCCGTCATGTTTTCTTCATCATATAGCTCAATTTTCAGTTCAATCGTTATTAGTAATTTAGGTAATTTAGAATAGTTGCATTCCATTCATACTTTAAAGCATTAAATAAATATTTTCTAAATTGCATTTAGTTGTAGTCAATTCTCAAAATAGATCATCTTTTCCTTTTTCTTTAGAGTCAGAGTTAGGATTCCTTTGTCTGTCCAACGTCGTTACAACCCTGTTGTCCTATTTCCCCGAGGATTGATACCCGACTTATCAGATTATTACTTGAGCGACAGGCTTGCACTTGAGCCTAGAGAGTACGAGACACATTCTTAGTCGCTCCACACCCGCTTTTAAGCTTTCAAGAATTGATGCTTTTGATGGGGCATCAGAGACTCTAAAGCACATTAATAATTTTGAACCCTACATGGAATTTGTTTTTGAGGGGGGGAGGGGAAGAATCAGATCAGACGTCTAACGTTAGATTCCACACTCAAGGGATCGACAATAATCGGTTCAACCAACTTCCTTCCAATTCAGTGACCTACTTTAGTGAGATAACATACTTGTATATTTCCTAATTCATTATAATTCAATTACGTAGAAATACCACAAACTATATATTCAATATATTTCAAAGGAAGGATGAGTCCTCAAGCTAATTTCCTAAGCACTTGAACAACGGAATCTTCAAGATCTATCACTCAAACGAACATGTAACGATATCAACATTTTTTTAAGGACTTAACAATAAGAAAAACACTTACCCCGTTTCAAGAATCCTCCCAGTTAATATTATGGCCTCTTTATGAAGGGGTGGAAGCACAATAATGTAGTGGACATGAAGAAACAAATGCAGTACTCTTTATTGATGGAAGATGAAGCTAAACCCAACCAAATACGCCATCAAAGTTATCTTTAGTAATTTTTTAGGTTTCATGGTTAGTAGTCGATGAATCGAAGTTAAAATCTAAGGAAATTCAAGTCGTGTTGGATATGAGGACCCCAAAAGAAAATAAGGAAGTACAATCTATCACCAAAAAAATTATAGTGGTTAATAAATTTATCAACCGAGATATAAAATAAGTGTCTTACCTTCTTCAAAATACTAGACAAGCCATTCTCCTAGCTAAATGGATTGAAGAAAGCCTTTGAGTATCTTCCAAGAAACATACCTTAAGCATCATGCAAAAGATACCTAGCTGATAACATGTGAATGACTAACCCTTAAGAAACTTACCCCCAAGATGCATGATAAACACATGCTCTCATACCAGTTTAAAATAGCTACGTGCCTTAAGGGTCTTAAATTAAGTAATTTATTTTTTAGTTAAGAAAAAAGTAAAGTAAATTAAAAAATCTTTTTAATATGAAACAAATTTTCATTTACTGAATAAATTCTCATTTACTGATAAAATCTTTGAAACAAAAGGACTCTAGCAAAACCAAATCAAGATTTTGAAAATAAATTGGGCATTGACCATTGGAATACGCATCTAAAGGTGTTTAAATTGTTTTCCAATTAAAGAGATCCATTCAAATACATTTTCCAATACAAAATGTCTCATTTAACTAGGGATTCCTCATTTGAATGAAAGATATCGATTGGGGGCTCTCGATCGATAAAATATTTGGCCAAGGGCAAATTTTTATGTCTAGTTAGCCCTCATTTGAAACAATCTTTAATCTGGGGTTTCTCATTTGAAACCATCTTCGATTGTGGTCTTATGCATAAAAAGGATCTCTACTAGTAACATCTTTGATCGAGAGAGAACTCACTTGTACGAGGTCAATCAATAAAGACCCTTGACAAAATTTATAAAAAAAAGGTTTTAAACCTTTTCCAAATTTTTTTCATTAAAGTCTCGTCCTATCATTTCCAATAAATTAAAATAAAATGTAAGGAATTAAAAAACTTTAATAAACTATTACCTTTACCAAATCTTCGATTGTGCTACGTAATTATCTGATTCAATTATGTCTTTGTATTCATATGATGCAACATTACAACATAATGGACTCAACATAAAGATACAATGACTCAAAGATTTCTTCAGGAATTATGCAACACAAAACTAAAACCTAAAGAGAGTGTAAAATATGTCCTTACGAATCTCTTCCCTTGGTTATTCCAGGACAAAAATAGAAATGAAAAATATCCAAAAATGGACGAATAAAAAATTCCTATAGATCAATATACCTAATCCCAATCCCTACGAGAATCGATAAATGCATGGCATCTTCTGTCAATTGTGTATCAACATCACAAGTACTTTATTTCCAGTACACTCAAACACATACCCTCTTGAACTACTAAAAATACAAGAGATGTTTATAAATTGACAAGAATTATAAAATGCAATGCATGCACTAAACTGACCCCTTAAATATATACTCCCATGTATCCTAAAATTTCTCCCCCCTTTTGTATCACATAAACAAAGGAAGAAAACATATAAAAAGTCTATTACAAATCAATCATATTAAGAAAATAAATATAATTAACTTAAACATGTGCACAATGAGATAATTGAAAAATATTCATGGAATCATGAACATGATACATCATATATCAATAAAGATCATTATATCTATATATCAACATTACATGTAACAACATCAATATTATTTAAACTGGTAAGGATTTAAATCAAGATTCTAGAGTAAGATGCATGTCATAATGTACAAGAAACAATGAATATAAGGAATCAAAGTTGTGTCATACATAATAATATCCACAAAAAATAAATATATATACACCAACTTTGAATCAAAACAAAGTGTATGAGGATAAATAAATAAAACATGATATATCAAATCTTTCTCTCTTTCTGAAAAGTACATCATAAATTAAAACTAAAAAATAAATCTTTGATCATCCACCACCACCACCACCACCACCACCACCACCACCACCATCATCATCATCATCATCATCATCATCATCATCATCATCATCATCATCATCATCATCATCATAACCACCACCATCATCATCATCATCACAATCTCCTAAAGGTCCAGATCCATCTCTCATTTCTCTGTCATATTGATCCCTCAACAACTGTTGGTAGTATACATCCTCTCATGCGGCTCAGATTTTTTCCTCCCCATTAAAGTTGTAAACTAGGCCTCTAATGTTGCTATATGTTGTTCCAAAAGTTCATAATATCATTCTACCGTAGGTAACTTTGTGCTCAAGACATACATCTAAGGTATAAGGACATGTTAAGACTTATCGTACATAGTATCATCCTCGTTAAAATCTATAGAAAAATGGACTCTAGTATCATCAGGTATGTGAGACTCAAAGAACTGAGTTATAACCTCATTGATCCTAAAAATAGAACCAAATTCCTCAATTCGGTAAAGAGAGGTACATCGGCTGCCAACATGATGTTGGTGAGTAACATATTATAGGTTAGGGAGACAGATATCTCCATCATTTCGGATAGACTCCATGTTCCTCCAGATCAGGAAAGGGAGATTGATGGTTATATCGATACTGATATCATGAATAAATCGAATGTGTGTAGGTCTATAGGTAATATGATTCCATATCAGTTGGAGATTAAAACTATCTTATTCAGAAGGAAATAGTCAGAATAAATCTGGATACTATGTGGTGGCTTAAAGTTATCTAATGCAACCATAGTATAATGAACGTTATTATAAACAGTGTAGTACGGGGTGATATGATTACGATGCTCGAGGTATTGAAGTTACTAAACCCTTTGAATATCTAAAAGCTCAAGTATGGTATCGATGACACCTCTAAATATAAACATTATATAATCCTCCTCCATATTGGCATGGAAATAAAACTCCCTACACATATCTACGTATGAAGAACTAAAGAACTAAAGAACTAAAGTATTGAGATTGCAAGGTTATATGGATTTGGTTCAAATTCATGAAATACACTACGAGATACAAATTTACGACATAGATACAAATTTCGATTAGGCTAGAAGGTTAATGCTTTTTAAATTTTAATCTTAGCTAATAAATCCTATGTGAGAAGTCATGACTTAAAATAAAGGAAGAGAAAGCAAACCATAACGCGCCGATGTATGAGGAAAACGCAAATGAAAAAACCTCGGATGACCAAGCCTAGATAAAATCCACCATGAATATGATTTTTACAAGAAGACATAAAAGACTTATAGACATAACACAACAAGACCCATTGATGCCATATTCAACACCTCCATATGTAGTGCGTATAGATCAGACACGTTACACAACACCTCCTTTGTTTCGTTATCCACCAAAATTCATACGGTGTCTCTAATCCAACTTGTGCGGAGGTCCACCATACCCAATCAGAGATGAATGTATGAGAGGATGATTTTTGGGGTTTTTTGTTCTTGGAAAATGATCCAAAAGATCACATAAATATTGGAGACTATTTTGGAAAGAGAAATTTTAATTTCTTTAAAGTTTAAGAACCCATTTCTTCAGTTTCTCTCGAGCCCCTATATTGTTTGAAAAGAGGAAGTAGTGGGAAAAGGGAGGTTAAAGGGAAAAATTGCATGAATAACCAATTTTTTCAAAAATTGAACCGATCGTTCGAACGAAAAACTGCCTCATTTGAACGACATGGAAAAATTTCGTTTGAACGAGCTTTCAAATGATAATGCAAATGAGAACATTGAGAGATTTCGTTCGAAGTCATTGGAACATGCATGTTCAAACGAACAAATTTGAATGACCCGCATAATTTGTGAAAAATAAAATAACTTGAAGGTCAAAATATGTTTTTTTTAAATTACACCAGGAAGCATGTAAAAACATAAAAAAATGTCTCTAATAAAATGTAAAAGAACAAAGTCATATATCTTTGCAAAAAAGAGCGATCGGATTGATGATGTGAAGACTTTAATATGATAAAATCTCGGATGCTCAAATTCTTCATCATGGAGTGGAATATGACACTAAAAAACTCTAAATGTTTTGTCCAATGGAGATAGCCAATACTAAAAATTGTCTTAACCAAAAATTTGTCCTTACAAAACTCCCACTTGGATATTCTGGGACAAAACATAAAAAAATAAAAAGGCTTGGAATTTTCTAAGCCAGGCCGTCAAGTTGATCCGAATGCCCATCCCCACCCCCCCCCCCCCCCCCAAAAAAAAGGACAGACTCGACTGACAACATAACTCCTAGTTTAAGTTCTTTATAGGCAAGAATCTAGTAAATAAATCAATGGCCTACACATGAAGAAACAAACACATAAAATGCATGGGGACAATTAATATTTAAATAACCAAATCTCGACCTCCCCCTAAACTTGTTCTCCCCTTTTTTCCTGAAAAGGAAAAAGGGATAGAACAAAGCCCGCAATGTTAGTGAATATAGAATAAACCTCAATATGGATAACATGAGACACTAACATAAGTAAGACAACAACATAGCACAATAGAGAATATAAATCATCCACAATATTGATACATGATAGGATTAAGGATAAGATGATTAACATTATGAATCCAAAATAATATCCACGATGTGCCAAAACACTATTTTAATCAAAATTACGAAAAAAGGAAATGATAATTCAGTATCTGGTACAACTTTGAGTAATAAATAAATAAAGTATAAATTGATCTCTCACAACTACACAAAATAAAACAGTAGCCTAAAACATAAATCACTGGGTCGGATCATCAGGTTCATCATCCGGAGTATCATCCCTAAGAGAAGATTCGATACTTGAAGGACTTGCACCACACCGCATCTTAGCACAGTGGAGTTTCTCAAAGTGCTGCATCATGATGCATTCTCTACGTTCATGAGCCTATTCTCTGCGAGCTTGGGCCTACTCATCTCTCTGTATGTCTCTATGCATAGAGGCAAAGAAATCCTGCATCATAGCTCTATCCTAGTGGTGCTCCCCTTGCATTTTCACAACCTAAAAATGCATCAACTTAAGCTCCTCCAACTCCAAAGGGGAATGACAGAGAGATGTAGGGGTTATGCATTGAAAGGAAGTGGATGAAGCTTAATAGTGGGATGACTCAGAGTGGTATGGTGCCGACTGAGGGGTGTCTTTAGGAAGATCACCTCAGTGATAATGCTATAAATAGCACCACCAGTTTGAGGTGTTGATAAGATCAAAACTACTAACTATAATGGTAGCACACGAGTAATAAACTAGTAGAAGGAGATAAGTAAAAGATGAGGAACACTTGTATTTAAGTGGTTCAGCCAATTTATCCTACGTCCATTGTGAGTGTGTGAGTTAATTTCATTGTAACAAGGGCACTGATGGCTTGTGATACAATCTATCACTTTATCTCTTTACTATATATTTTTCTAGAGCTTCTACTAGGGTTACAATTATGGATCCCCTTTACAAGGTAGGAGAAGACAAGTATATATAGTGCCTGGGGTGTGTAGTGTACCCCCAAGCATGCCATGAGCATGTGTGTGGTGATCAAACTAATCTGATATGAACACCTGGTTGTGCCATATGTAGGTAATGATGATCAAATATTCCCTCACACGAGGGGAATGAGTTGGTTATAACGGTTTAGTCCACGTGATCTAAGTCTCCCACGTGCTTGCGTATACTCAGACCTATGATGTCATCTACTGTAACCTTGGCTCAGCCGAGTACGATGTTAGTAAGTCCAAGGGTTGTCTTCATCTGCGATTCATTTGTATGACCTCGACTTGATTGATCAGTCGAGGTTAGGTATTAAGCATAGCTTCAGTGTCGGCTAAAGCAGAGTACGAAAGTGGCAGTTGCTTGAGCCCATAAGATGCGATTGATGGCCAGTCGAGGTTGGTCATTATGGTGCAGACCTTTGGAAGGATGACCTCTGTGATGGCCATTGTGAGCTTCCTGTTGACTCAGCTATCATGTCAACCGAGGTTGTTGACTCTAAGTATGAGGGTACACATCGGGTATATCAATCACCCTCTAACCCTTAGTCTCCTATATGAGTAGGTGGCTGAGGGGTATTAAATTAGGCTGATGAAGGGTCATTTTTGGTGTCTTAGGGTGTGGAGTGATTCCTTGGACACATGTCACTCTTTGAAGTGACTAGCGTATGCCCTAAGATATGACTGCATAGATGGCACCTTTTAGGTTTTCTAGGTCAATGATGAATGCCTTGAAAATTATGCCCCATAATTAGAGAAGGTTTAAATAGCTTTTCTCTTTCCACATTCTCTTTCTTCTCTCACTTTTCTCGCCTTAGAGCTCTTGCTGCAGAAATCTCCTCGAGCCTTCCATAGCCAAACATTCACCCTCTCTCTGGTTCTCAGGTTGCCTTGGGTTTGTAACCCCTTGACTTTCATTCTTCGTTGCTCAGGTAACCATCTTGGTCTTTTCTTCTCTATTTTCTAGTTTCATTTCAAACTTCCATATTTTTTGATGAGTTTTTATGTTTCCAGCGAGGGAAACCACCACTATTTGGTGGTTTTAAGTGAGAGCCAGTGGGTTTTAGGGATTATTCCAAGCTCACTTGGTCATCCTGAGGTTAGTTTAGGTCGGAGTTTGGCCTTTTGGATTTTTTGACTGACCTCTGGTAACCCTCTTCGATGGGCTTCTTTACACCTGTTCTTGGTGTTTTTGCTGAAAAACCTTTGGATTTGAAACTTTGATCTTTAGTTTGGGAAGTATAAGTTGTTTACCTCTTTGTACTTTTAGCTCGAACTCTCCAAGTGTATCGTCCTCTATCGGATGCTATGACCCCTGTATAAACTTGCTAAAGAGTTTCCAACTCTGTGAGAGGAGTGTTTCAACAAGATAAGACATATAGAGTTAGCCCAGGCCGAGGATCATAGGGTCGAGACTTTTCCCCTCAGACCAATTTTTCCTCCACCACTAGCTATCATTCACTCTGAGCCCGCTGATGTTCCTGTCCCTATGTCAGAATTGGATTCTTCAGACCCAATGTTAATGTCTGAGGCTGGTGAGTCCGTAGACTCTTTTTAAGAGGCTATGGATTACTCCCCTAGGAAAAGTGAGGTTTCAAAGGATGCTGAGGTTTCAAGTTGTGCCTCGTCTCACCAAGATGCTAGAACTTCTTGTCGGTCTTCGTTCATAGCGATCTTGGAGCCTGGTGTGGCGATTCCTCCTCCCATTGATGTTATTCCCCTATCGGCTGCCACATGCGTCGAGTTTGTAAAGTGATTTCCCAGTGGTGTCCCCACTTGTGCCCAAGCTAAGGTTGCTAGGGATGGCGATGATGATGAAGAAAGTGAACTTGATACCTCTATAGCTGCAAAGTATGAGAGTACTATAAATGAATACGACCTTCTATCCTTCAGACACCTTTATTCTATTGACTCCTCAATCATCCTGAGGAAACCTCTTAAAGAAAAGAGGTTCTTTGATGGCCAGGAGGGTGAAATCTGCATTTATGAGAAGATGTTCAAGCTAGGTTTTCATCTTCCCCTCCATCTAACAATCATAACAATACTCTCTTATATAAACCTTGCCCCTTCACAACTGTCCCCCAATGATTGGAGGGTTATGATTGTGGGTATCGTCCTTTAGAAGGATATTTACCATATATACCTTCTAGTTAGAGTTTTTACTACTTGCTATGTCCCCTCGTCCACCAAAAATCACCCCGTATACTACCACTTTGTAGCCAGGAAATTCAAGAAGAAGATGCTCTTGGTTACCCAAACTTCCAACCATAATTGGAAACCTCGGTATTTCTTTGCTTATAGGGCCTGGGAGTTTTTCCCAGATGAGGCTTATGGAGCGTCGATTGCAAGGATCCCTCTGAAATGGGATAAGGTCTACCATGCTAAACCCGACCTTGGCCTTAGCCAGGATAATTACAAGAACATTGAGGACCTTCATAACCAAGGCGAGAAGGGTCATCATGTTAAGTATGAATATCTAAAACCCCCTATTACCTTTCTTATACAGGTTTAGGGGGTGGTCCTTTGGAAAAACTTCGTAATTTTCCAAAATTTTCTTCCCAAATGATGTCTTGTAGTTTTTATCTATCTGTCTTGCTAACTCAGAGACTTATCTTTTTGTAGAGCGACCAGCATGCATTTTTGATGATTTTTGGGAGATGTCATTCCCCGGCTTTACAAAGCTCATGGAAAAATGAGGCGATAAGAATGTAGACGCTCCTGCCCAGAAAAAAAGAGTATCAGAACTTTAAAGGCCGAATTTAGAAAGAAAAGGAAAGAGCCTACTGAACCAGCTCATTCTAGGCCGAGCAAGGCTGCTAAGGATTATGTAATCCCTATTTCCACCAATGATGCTTTGGCTGCCTGCCTATCGCAGCTCAAGATAGAAGACAACATTATCGGCCATACCCTGCAGGCTACCGATGCTATTGGCACCACCATGATGGACGAGGATAAGCATTTTCTTCAAGCCTTAGATGTCCTTTTATTGGCGGAGTTTACACTCCAGAGGGCAGTTCGTGTATTAATTTTTTTAATTTTTCTTCTAAGTGTTCTCTCTGCCCTTTGAAAACTATAATTCATATTCCTGATCTTCTTCTGCACAGTATGGTGTCTCTTCACCTCCTTGTTGACTGGTGTTTGAAGAAGTTTCCCCTTAGACAAAAGGGAAAGGACACTGAGAAAACTGAGGCAAATCTGAAGGCCGAGGTTGAAAAGCTAAAAGTAGTCATCACTGAGAAAGACAACCAGACTTCTCAGCTTAATAAGGATCACACTAAGGCTCTGAAGGCCAAAGATCAGAATCTTCAATCAAAGGTTGATGATAGTAAAAATATAGCACCATGCCGCGGATGTTACTCAGGCATGTAGAGGCTTATAGGCCACGGACCTACTCAACATAGGGTACATCCCTACTCAGCATGGTGCGACACCCACGATTTTGGTCATTCATATATGCCTCATCCTTATATTACATAGGGTGCAAAACCCATGACTTCTGTCTCATACATGATGCAATCTTATACTATACAGGATGCGACACTCAATATGCTTGTCTTACAGGCCGCATCCCCTTCATTCACAGCTGATTCAGACTTGATATATATCACGTGCTTAGGGCACGTGACATAGCTGACATACCTCCTATAAAATAAGGTCCACACCTTAAGATAGAGAGTTCAAATTCTACAATACCTGGCGAAGCCTTGCCAAATGCTCTCTACACAACCTCAATATATAGCTTGGGGGCTACTTGTCGGCATCGCAACCATCTCTTCGGTACACTGGAATCCTTATTACTACCATGTATTCTCCTTTATTCTCATATTTGTACGCCACTTTTTTCTTGATTATATTATACTATGCAACATATATAATTAGAATGGAGCAACACAGTTGACTTAGGCCTATTTTAGAGGCTGAACCACTCTATATCTTGTCGTTTATCTCTCTTTACTTTCTCTATTTGCTTATTATGCACATTATACTTGATTTTCTAGTACGAGAATGATAAGTGGACCATTTCTTGTATCATCAATTTGGCGCTATTTGTGGGAACCGAGATATTTCAATCTTGTTTCTCTATATTTCGAGTTCTTAAACACCTTATCTTATCCATGGGGATCCTTTGGATCATAATCTCATGAGTAAATTTTGGTTACTAAACTCGATTTCATATTCACACCCTTAAATGGGTATTTCATATGTTCAGATCTACCCTTAGGTCTCCATTTTATGACTTTAAATCTATTTTACATACCCCTATGATATCATTTCATCTAAATAATGCTGAAAAGCATGATGGGCTTTAGCCCTGAAAAGATGAATGATTATGGAAGGATTGTATTTACCCCCTTTTTGCTGTTCTTGACCTATGATCTAGGGTTTATCATTGTCGTTTTGTGCACTGAGAGGTTATTCTCTCATGGATAGACCCTAGTAGGTATGCTCTCCACGTGTTTTCGGAGAAAAACTCAGTTCCTTGGTTTTAATTTTAGGATTGTTCCTTTCGCTGCTTAGAAGGGGATGCGGCCTGGTAATTAAAACCACCTTTCTTGTCATGGCCTCTGCTAGTGCGATTGCATCACAGCAGCTCCAAATCATCAGGGAATGGACTCAGATGGTCTTTAGCTCAACCTTGGTGAATATCATTCAAATGCTACGATAATGCACTTGTTTGCCTTACTGACTGCGGTCTCAACAATAGTATCTTACAATAGTGCAAACGCAACATCCCAATTTCCTACTTGGTTAATCCAACATTTCTGTGATTACTCACTTTTGCTAGTTTTGTCTCAGATTATATATTTTGAAAAGACTAACAAAGCAAAAAATGGAAGGAGAATCCAACCAGAGTACAGAAGTGAAAAATGAGATTGTGCAGCTGTACAATCACCTCAACCATCTCTATGATAGTCATGCTTTACTCCAAACCCAAGTTAACTATTTGACTCAGAGGGTAATCATGCTTAAGGTTGAGGCCTCATCCAATGTGGGCGCGGCATCTAGGATCATTGTTGCATCTCTTAACACTGTTGCGACCATGGAATCAGAAATCGAGGAAGTGTCCCAGCTAAAAGTAGTGGCCACAGAAGGCAAGGCCGTGGCCAGGGCTCTAAAGAGGAGGATGAAACAAGAAGAAAGGGAGTTACGTGAGAACAGCACACCGCTAAACTCTAGCTTGGAGGATATCCTTAGAAGCATCGAGGATAAATTATTCAGGTGGCCAGAAAAGCAGAAAGCTCCACCTCATAAAAGGGACAAAGCCAAGTGGTGCAAATTCCACCATGAACACGGCCACCTCACCGAACAGTGTCACGCTTTAAAGAATGGAATTAAGAGGCTCATGAGGTAGGGGATGTTGCAGTTATTTCTCAAGGATGCCTAAGGGATGCAGCCTAGCTAGATAGGCCACATCCCTTTTTTTATGCCCGTATTTATATTTTATCAATTTTTGTTCTTAGTGAACTCTTTTGAATAGTTTTGTTTTAACTTTGTATTGAAATAGCAAAGTTTTTATATATGAATAGATATATGAAATCAAGTTCACTTTATAATGACATATTTTGATTTCTCGATCCATTAAATGAAATATTATAAAAGATCATTTTGTCTTAGACAGATCTCGATTCGAGACAATATGTTATATCGAGAATGATAATATCTAAATGGGCCCACAGCACTCGTCAAGATGCCTGATTGTTCGAAGGCAAATGATAATTGAAAATGATGTAAGCAACTATTGAGGGAATCTTTCTGAATTGGTCTATAACAAAACTCATGAAGACTATCCCAGCATATTATGGCTACATTCTCAAAAAAAGTTGTCAGAAAGTGTCATTAGCGACTAGGGCTTACAATACCCATTCTTAGCTTTCGGGATGCGTCATTAGCCTGGAGAGGTTACTCCCCCGAAAAACATCATTAACTTGGTTGATATGAGACTAAACATCATTAACTTGGTGATCTCGTACTAGCTTGGGGCAGCTTCATAATACGTAGCTCGGGAAGGCCTAGAAATAACCCACAGGGGCCGCAGACTTAATTACCTATTGATAATCCTATATTCGAAGGGGACAAAGACTTAATTGTCCACGGATAATCCTATTATAGCTTGGGAAGTCTTTATATATATCCACATAAGCTTAGGGAATCTTTATAATATCTATCCCTAGGGGACTTAATCGTAACCCAATTGAAGAGAATAAAAAAGAGCCATGAAAGACAATCGAATAGACTAAAGAAAAGCCATGACAGGCAATCGAAGCGACTAAAGGTTGCTGATTTACTGTGTTCACAAAGCATGCTAAATCTATAGAATGATGGCCTTAGCCCATCATGCTATCATTAATTTCTTAAAGGGATAGAAAGATACCGCAACCTCATGAGTATGGCTGCGGCCGTTAAGTTATTTCATTTAGAAGATGCGGAAGATAAAGGCAGGCATGATTGTTAACCTTCCGCAACCCTGTTCAAGAAAATAGGCGACAGTTGGATTAGGGCCAAATCATAAAGCTATAGTAGAGGGTATTCAAACAATCAAATGAGCCTCGACTTTATTCAAGAAGTAAGTCCAAAGTGAAGAAATCAGGCCGCAACCTATACGAAGAATGTTTATGCTATGCTGCCGCGGACTTAGTTTATTACTTGTTCATTTAATTAAGTAATCAATCATCAAAGCAAACAATATTGAGGTATACAAAGGAAGGGCAAATAATTTAAGATGGGCAACAGTCATGCATGTCAACATTCAAAGGCTAAAGCCTCAGTAAAAGTTAGTGTTAAAATAGTTAAACAGATTATAGGCCACAACCTTGATGAAAATAAGTAGTTTGCAAAAAAGGGACGCAGGCCCCAATGTTTAAAAACTTAGAAGTGAGACTAAGAAGTTGCATCATCTTCTTCACTTCCATCTTCTTCATCCGTAGTTTTCTCAGTCCTTACTCTGCTATCGCTGCCTCTGCTTCAGCCCTTAGCCTAACTCTATCCTCATCTTTAGCCTTCATCTCCACCATGCAGGCATTATGCTCAGAATCCTCCATAATCCAAGATTTATTTATATCAGCAGCATTAGGGAAGTTCTTTGCTACCCTGTACCTAAGCTCTTGGTAGCCGCATATATAAGCTGTATTGTTACTAAGGAAGAAGTCCAGCGATCCTTTGTATGATGCTATGGTATTATCAATGGCTAATTGAAGGGATTAGCCATGTTGTTCATCTTTTCTTGAAAGGGCTGCATAGTGGTCATCCTCCACCTTCTTAATTATCGCGGCATGAAATTCCTCCATCTTCTTCATGGACGCAGTATGGACCTCGGCATGATTGGCAGTTGGTCTCCAATTCATCATAGCTCTTTTGGAGTAGCCCCAACTTGCTATTGGAAAACACCGCAGCCTTGGAAGCCTCCACAGCCTGAGCTTGAGAATCTTTGAGGGACTCCCCAACTTGCCTAAAATTCTCCTCATCTTCGTCTTTCGCCTTGAAGATGGCTTGAAGGTCCATCTGAGTCGTCTAAAGTGCCGCGGAAGAATATTTCTTCCCAGCTTCAAAGGATTCAACTCTTGCCTTCACCAAGTCAACTATGTGAACCCCCTCCGTGGACTCCTTAAGTCTGTAGAGACCCTCATACTGCATTTTCTAGGGAAGTATATTGAGAGTTAGAAAATAAAATTAAAACTACAAAGAATATTCGAAAGCTATAATTACTTACTCTCAGCAGGCTATAAAGGGCGTAAGACTCCACATCCTCGTGGTCCTCATCTACCAACCGATCTAAGTTGGCTCCATCCATTGCCTTACTTATCTTATGGACGACACAGGAAGTGTTATCCAGAGAAGACTGAGGATCTGGTCTGCATAGATGTGGTTGTGGATGTCTACTTTGCGGAGGAGGAAAATTGGCATTCATAGCCATTATTAATGGAGGGGGAGGAGAATTTCTCTCATGAACAGGGGAAGTGTCGCGGACACCTTGGTAAGAAATTGATGACATTAGACCTGCCATGTCCGGATTAGCCGTAATATCATCATCAAAAGTTCCCTCATCCCTCTTATTAGGGGACAACTCCTCAACTTGGAGCGGGGGCGTGACAGCATTTGTTTGATCTGCAGACAGATTTTGGGGCGCTGCAGGCTCAATATGGACACAGGGGTGACTACGGCAGGAGCCTTGGACTTGGTCCTTTTACTCTTCTAATGCCTAGCCATGTTATTAAGTACAATCGCATTCTCATCCATCTCAGCTAGTTGATCTGATAAACGAGACCTATATATCTCCTCACCTGAGAAAAATAAAGCAAAGCCAATATCCAAAGTTAAAGACAATTGTCGTGGAATTAAAAAATGGAATAGTAACATTACCTTTATACCCATCTCTTTGGGAATGGATTTGCTAGCCTTCTTCAAAAATAGAGGCAGAAGTTACAAGTGTGATGAACTTCTTCTCCTCAGCAGGAACTACCACGGCCTTGCCAACTCTCTCTCTTGCCGCTTACTCAGCTGCAAATTATCGAGAAGTGCAGAAAAATACAAAGGTTAGTACAGAAGCAATATGGAGAATAATGTGCAACTATAAAGAGGGTACACAACTATAATTAAAAAAGGTAAATAGTTTAGAGGACACCCCCATTACCACGACATCCTAAATAATCTCTCCCTCTCCCTCTCTTCAAGGTGGATCTCCCACCCTTTTCCAGATATGTAGAAGTATTTTCCCTTCTAGTTCTTTACACTGGTAGGCCTCCCAGAGTAAAGGGTCTCATCCCTATCGCGGACTGAGAAGTAGTAGTACCCTGCAAACTTTATAGAGTTTTCTTTTGGTCAGTAGAAGTGGAAAAACTCCACGGGAGTAATGTCTCTCCTGAATTGATTTTCCCATAGTACAACAGCTACAAAAATGGCCCTCCAGCCATTAGGATCTAATTGGGATGGGGCTAACCTCATTGTTTGGAAAATTCCTCTAATGTGAACAAGGACATGCAGCCGCAGCCCGTAAATAAAGGCGTGCAAGGGGAAGCAGATTTCATCGTTAGTAAGTGCCGTGCATGGCCTTTGCTCTGCGGAAGGGGCTGAGAGTATCAAGCTCTCTGGAAATAAAAAGGCCTCAACTAAATAATCTACCCGTTCTTGGGTCATAGCGTTACGAATACTAAGTGCAGTAAGAGGTCTCTCAGCCCTCCCAGATGTGCCAACAGGTCCATCCCTAACATTAGATACACCCCCAACCGCGACATTCTCATCTATGGCCATCAGATGGTTGCTATAATTGGCCTCTTCTTCCATGGCCGCAGAGTCTGGGCTTGAATCTGAATCTAGTGCCACACAGTTGGGACAATATTTTAGTTGGCAAGGTCCAACTGATTTCAAAGGGCGCACAGAAGGAAGTTTGGGAGGCGAGGCCCCCAAATGTTTATTCCAAAATCCTCTCCAAAATTTGTCTTGGTCAAAGTTCATATGACTGCAGTAGTACCTAAAATGCAGAGAGTCCATAATTATGTGCCACATCTAATATGGTCCTAAGGCCTCTCATAGGTCGTGACAGGTGTAATGATATATCAAGTTGAGGATGAACAAGAAATATTAGGCTAAATGGGCTAAGCATACCAAATGTCGGGTTCTAAAGCCCTAGAAGTTAATTTTCACCGTGACATATTGTTTTATGGGGTAGGATGTAAGAAGAAAACATACATCCTATGGACAAATTATAGGATAAATGTCGCGGACCCTAATTTGAAAACCTAGGAGTTGCCACAGGTCACAGCTAAATATTTACATGCCATAGCCTATGCTTTCTGCATGCCGCAACATTATGTTTAATTCCTACTGCAACAACATTTGTATGCCGTAGATGTCTCTTAGTCATTAATATTTGAAAGTTACAGGACAACCTTAGTTTACTAAAGGGATTTCACCATGTCATGGATACTTACTCAAGCAGTTTAGTATTTAGTCTGTGTAAGTTCAAATATCAAAAGGCCTAGAATACAAAGAGTCCATATCAAGAATGTCAAGAACATAATGGGTTACCTAGTTCAGAAACCCTAAAACCTAACCCTAACTAACAAAACTCATGTATTGGGCTAACATTGAAGATTTATTCAAGATCGATTACCTAGTTAAAATACAAACAACTATGTACTATCATATGGGTTCAATCAGTTAGATGTAATCCCGAAAAATCATTCAGTTAGAAAATATAATGTCAAAAAGTAGCAAACACGATTCGAGTAAGTTCAATTCGAGATTGGGAGATTCACAAATGCAGAAATTCAGAAGTAAGAAGATGAATTGTGAACTATGAACTTAAAAAGCTATTAAAGAGGTTGGTAATTGAAATCATTACCAGGAAATGAAGAAACCAGCTAGGGTCAACCTCAAACGACCTTAAAACACCTCAGAACCATTACATGCAGCTTTCAAAAGCCGTCAAAAAAGCAAGGGGACGAACGAATAGAGTTTGGCTATCGATACGCTCTCAAATATTTTGGAAACGTAATGAACTCCATGACTGGAATAATTTATATAAGAGGGCGCGGGAAGACGAAACATCACCTTAAAAGTACCGCGGCACCTTGAGAGGACTTGACTACTCAGCCGCAGCCCCAATCGCAATCCCTTGGCCCTACGACTTGGGTGCTTATTGATAGTACAAATATAGCACCCTGTCGTGGATGTTACTCAGGCATGCAGAGGCCTATAGGCCGCATCCGTACTCAACACAGGGTACGTCCCTACTTAGCACGGTGAGGCACCCACAGGTTTGGTCATTCATATATGCCACAGCCTTATATTACAAAGGGTGAGACACCCACAACTTCAACCTCATACAGGATGCAGCCTTATACTATGCATGATGCGGCACTCAATATGCCTGCCTTACAGGCCATATCCCCCTTATTCACAGCTGCTCCAAACTTGATATATGTCACGTGCTCAGGGCATGTGACACAGCTCACATACCTCCTATAAATTTAGGTCCACACCTCAAGATAGAGAGGTTGGATGTTATAATACCTGGCGAACCCTCGCCAAATTATCTCTACACAACCTCAACATACATCTTGGGGCTACTCATCGGCATCACAAAAATCTCTCCGGTACACAGGAATCCTCATTACTACCATGTATTCTCCTTTATTTTCATACGTTGACGCCACTTTAGGCTTGATTATATTGTACTATGAAATGTATATAATGAGAATGGAGCAACACAGTGGACGTAAGCCTATTTTAGAGGTTGAACCACTCTATATATTGTCTTTTATCTCTCCTTACTTTCTCTGTTTTCTTACTATGCACATTATATTTGATTTACTGGTACGAGAATGACAAGTGTACGATTTCTCGTATCATCAGTTGATGTTTCAATGAAAACTGCATTGGAAGATGCTACAGAAAAAATGATTGACGATTACAAAGTCTATGATGGGTTTGTCAGCTTTGACTTTGAGTATTTCGAGAGGGTATTTAAAGAGATTAAACGAAATGCATCTCTTAAGAAGGATGAGTTAAGGAGCTTATCGGATGAGGACTTTGCTGGTATCGGCTTTGAAGACCCTCGAATCGCCCAAGCTTTAAAGGAAGTACAAAAAAGCGATGCTGCCCCGATCGATACGGCTCCTCTAGAGGTCACGGAGACTGACAATGGTGGTCAACGTGATGATGAGGTTGAAGTTACAAACATTAGCCCTTATAAGACAACTACAACTACTGATTGGTTGGCTCCTACCGAGGGATAGAACGAACTCTGATGGCCTCACCTACTCATCATTAACTTTTTTCTATGAAGCCTTTTGTGATCCTTGTTTTGACGAACTTTGGTTATATATTTTTGATATTTTGAATGTAACTATGTAACCTATTCATGTTATGAATATAAGAAGATTCACTTTTTCTGTTTCTATTGCTCTTCTATTATGTTTTGTTGTTCTATAATTATGATGTTCCACATACTCACCACGAATTTCACCATAAGAATAGAAACATAATAAAGGTGTTAAAGGCCCGAGGTCACTAAATTATGGTGTTTATCCTTAAAATTTCTCTAAATTAATGATGTTTACAATCTGAGGTCACCAAATTATGATGTTTACCCTCATATTCTCACCAAACTAATGATGTTTAAGGCCCGAGGTCACCAAATTAATGATATTTAATCCTCATATTTTTACCAAATTAATGATGTTTAAGGTCTGAGGTCACCAAATTAATGATGTTTACCCTCATATTTTCACCAAATTAATGATGTTTAAGGTCTGAGGTCACAAAATTAATAGTGTTTACCCTCATATTTTCACTAAATTAATGATGTTTAAGGTTTGAGGTCACCAAATTAATGATGTTTACCCTCATATTCTCACAAAACTAATGATGTTTAAGGTCTGAGGTCACCAAATTAATGATGTTTAGTCCTCATATTTTTACCAAATTAATGATGTTTAAGGTCTGAGGTCACCAAATTAATGATGTTTACCCTCATATTTTAACCAAATTAATGATGTCAAAGGTTTGAGGTCACCAAATTATGATGTTTATCCTCATATTTTCACAAAATTAATGATGTTTAAGGTTTGAGGTCACCAAATTAATGATGTTTACCCTCATATTTTCACAAAATTAATGATGTCAAAGGTTTGAGGTCATCAAATTATGATGTTTATCCTCATAATTTCACCAAATTAATGATGTTTGAGATCTGAGGTCACCAAATTAATGATCTTTACCCTCATATTTTCACCAAATTAATGATGTCAAAGGTTTGAGGTCACCAAATTATGATGTTTATGCTTAGAATTTCACAAAATTAATGATGTTTGAGGTACATACACTGGTAAAAATATTCTAACAAAACACTGATATTTGTTTTTCATTGATATTTTACTTCATAATTTGATGGCTGAATTACAAGAAAATAAGACAACTACAACAACATATGTAATATTTCTTCAAATAGTCGGCATTCAAAGGGTT
The DNA here is from genome assembly GCA_949130495.1 of Sambucus nigra. NCBI lineage: Eukaryota > Viridiplantae > Streptophyta > Magnoliopsida > Dipsacales > Adoxaceae > Sambucus > Sambucus nigra. The sequence continues at coordinate 115,090,026 of OX422220.1, read as the reverse complement.
TGAGAAAGGCTCTCCTTATAGATTTTATAGCCGGTAGGTACTAGGTACAACTTCATCAATTACCCTGTAACGACCATGTCAATTTGGGTGGAGCTTATTAGGTTTCTTCCACGTCTTCTTCAGGAATAGGTCTCCCATATATATCGGCCTTGATTTCACCATCTGATTGTAAAACCTAGCAGTTCTTTACCGATAAGCTACTTGTCTTATCTCATCATCTTCTCTTCTTTCCTCAATTAAATCAAGGTCAAGACTTCTCTCTTCCCCTTTCCTGTGAGGGCCATACGTATGAATTCTATGAGTAGGAAGCCCTATCTCTATTGGGATGACAGCCTCTGAGCCATGGGCTAAAATAAATGGAGTTTCCCCTCCGGGTGTTTTCATTCTTATCTTGTAAGCCCAAAGCACAACATATACCTCTTCTATCCGTCTTCCTTTGTCCTCTTCCAACTTCTTTTTTATGCCATCAAGGATTGTTCAATTTGTGACTCCAGTCTGATCATTTGCTTGGCGGCGACCAGGTGAAGAGAAGAATTGCTTGATTCCTACTCTTTCATAGTATTTTTCTAAGGAAACATTCTTGAATTGGGTTCCATTATCTGAGATCAGGGTGTTTGGAAGGCCATACCTGCATATGATGTTCTTCCAAGTGAGCTGGAAGGTCTTATGCTCAGTTATTATGATCATTGGATCGACTTCTACCCATTTAGAGAAATAATTAATCTCCACAATTAAATATCGATAGTTGTTTACCGCCATTAGCAAGGGTCCTACCAAATCAATGCCCTATACTGCAAATAGCCAAGGGGAGGTGATAAAAGTTAGAGGTTGATGAGGCTGATGGGGAATGGTGGAGAACCTCTAGCACTTATCACATATCTTCACATACGCAGTTGCATCTTTTACCAAGGTCGGCCACCAGTACTCCTGAGTGATTATCCTCTTAGCCAACGACCTGCCTCCAATGTGTCTTGAACAAGAGCCCTAATGTATATCTTGCAAGAAGTATGGAACCTCTGAAGGATGAACACATCTGAGAAGAGGGAGTAGGAATCCCTTTTTATACAATACATCTCCTACAATAGAGAATTTAGTAGCTCTGAACCTTAGCTTTCTCCTCTCTAACTTTGACTCTGATAATTCTCCCTCTATGATGTATCTGATAAGAGGGTCCATTCATGAGGCCCCCATGATCAGATTTAGGCAAGGTCTTGCAACCTCTTCCTCTTTGATGGTCGGCTTGAGAAGAATCTCGACTGGTACTATTCTCCTTATGTCGGTTCTTGTTGCTAAGGCCAACCTTACGAGTGCATCAGCTCGATTGTTGTTTAGCTGATGTATCCTCTTCATCTTTACCTCTTTGAAGCCTTCTAGCATCGATCTTACCCTCTTAAGATATCTGGCCATCCTTTCATCTTTGGCTTCATACATCCCCAGTATCTGGTTTACAATCAATCTTGAGTCACTATGGACTAGGAGTTGGCCGATACTTAGGGCTCTTGTCAAAGAAAGACCTTCTATAAATGCTTCATATTCTGACTCATTGTTTGAGGATTTAAAGCTGAATCTCAGTGCATACTCAATATCTGTACCATCTGGTGTCGACAATATTAGGCCTGCTCCACTCCCGTTTTCACAAGAAGACCCATCAACGAAGAGATTCTAGATGGTTTCATTTGAAGAGAAGTTTCCCTCTCTCAGGGTCCCTTATTTGAAGAGGTAACTCTCTTCTTCCTTCTCAACTGCCTTTTACCTGGCTGTACTTATCTTAGCCTCGTCTACTTCTCGGTCGATGTTCCTCTCCACTTGCTCTTCTGTAGCTCCAAGATTGTTCACAACCACGGCCTCATCCTAGATAAACTCGTCCACCAAATCTGCGAGTGTTTGTCCTTTGATGGAAACCATGGGTTGATTATAACTCTTTTTTTGTATTCCTTTGGATATGGAATTGGAATATCGCTGCGGTCAAACTTCGAGTATCAAAATTCCTGGAATCACCTACACAACTTGTTAAAAATTCAGTATCGTGGCAAATTCGGGTATCAATCCAATTTCTAGCGTTGAAATTGTTATCGTGAAAACTTGCAATTCCAATTTTTATTAAAATTCTTTTTGTGTTTTAATTTTTTTTATGTTTTTTTTTAATTTTTATATTTTAAAAACAATTTTCAAGGGAGGAAACGAAAATTTATGCAACTAAAATGACTATGAAAATTTAGAAAGTAATCTAATTTAAAATTTATGAGAAGAAACAAGAGGTGGGATTACACCGTGTAGTCAAATCAATTTAATGTCCTAATTATTCAATTGAATAGTTCGAAATAATATTGAATTTAAAATTTAACTCTTGTCACAATCCTAAATTCAATTTTATCTTTTTCAACAATTAAATCTGAAATAATCACAACATAAAAAGATTAAGATTCACACTCATTTCAACAAAATATCTGCTAAGATTAATTATTAAAATTTGTACGACTCTTTGAATTGCATACACAAAATTAATATTTAAATTTAAGAATAATACTTATCTCTAAGTGAAATCCAAAAATCAAATATTAATTTTCACCATTAATTTCTTAACTCTCGTTACATAAATTAATTTGAGATTTTTTCCAATTTAATTAGCCTAGAACACATCAACAAACAATTATTCAGATAAAAAGATTCAACATACGCGTTTCATCCCATCCCTTTAATAGGGTTTTTAGCCACACATGATTAAAATTTCAGAACAAGCACAATTAACAAACAAGAAACTCAAGAGAAAGAGAAAGAAACACGTTACGTAATAATTTCTTGTGTCAACTGTACGCTTGAACACGCGTCCCAAACTCGTCACAAAATATGACTGGATTACAAAACTGAAAGTAAAAAATGAATCTACAAATTTTTCTAAACCTAAAACTATATTTTTTTCTTTTTTTTCTGACTATTTTTCTACCCTCTCTTTTTTTCTTTTTTTGTCTCTCACGTCCTCTCTCTGTGTTTTCTATTTTTTTTTTGCTGATGAGAGTCTCCTACTTGAGCTCCTTCCCATTTGTTTTATAACCCACAAAGTGTTTTATTTGTTGAGAGATTCTTGGGATATGGTTTTATCTTGGAAGAGGGTTTGTTCCATTAAAATAGGAGTTGGGTTTAATGCAAATGGGTCTTCCGATTTTGATGGAGATATGGCAAATGATTGGTTGTGGTTGGTTCAATCCGAGTTCAGGTGGGTTTCACCGAAAAGTGCGCATCGCTCGACTTCGGCGAGCTTTGATGGAGGTAGGTGGTTGGAAGATAGGGGTAATGGGATTAGGCCGGAAGGTCTGTTGGGTTAGGTCCGCCGAAAGTCTGTTCAGATGTATGGATTTGATAAGGCATGTGGGTCGGGTTAGGTGGGTACCGGGGAGCTCGGGTTTTTGGGTCGCGGGGTGGAGTTATGGGTGCGGGTATGGATTGATCCGGTTTGGTCAAGAGCTGGTCAGGGGGGTCGACGGGTTTTGGTTTATGGCTGAGTTATGTTGTTGGGTATGGTTATGGAGGTTAAATGGAGGAGAGAGAGTGTTGGAGAAATGGTGGGTGAGGTTGAAGAAAGGTGGGGTATGGTAGTGTGGGGTGAGGGTGTAGGGAAATAGTGTGTGGGTGTGTATGGAATAGTTAGTGTGTGTGTTTAATTTGTACCCCTAAAAAAATGACACTAAAAAAAAACTAGAACTAAAATAAAAAATAAAAATATAGAAATAAAACTCTAATTTATTACTAAGAGACTCAAAAATAAAAATCAAAAGAAATAATAATAAATAAATAAAACTCTATAAAACTAAAAAAAAAGCTAAAAATCCTAACTAAATAAATTAAAACTAAAAACTAAAGAAAATAAAATAAAATCCTAAAAACTAATCCTAAGAAAAATAATAAAATAAAATAAAGATTTAAAACTAATAAAAATCAATATTAGAATAAAGAAATATAAGAATAGAAAATAAAACCTAAAAAAAAATCTAAAAAAATCTAAATAATTCCTAAAAGTAAACGACTCAAAATAAAATATAAAATAAATTGAAAAAATTAAAGATGACTCAAATAAAAATATAAAAACAATATAAAATACAAACTAAACACACACAGGGCTCTAGTGATGGACTAGGCTCAGTGTAGGCTTAGGTTAGGGTTAAGGGACTGGTTCAGAACATCGAAACTCTTCTAGGAAAGCGCAATGGGACTCTGATTTCACGACCTCTTTTGATTTCTTCATTTAACGCTTTTGACCGCTATTGCATCGCAATTGACTGGATTTAGCATCATTTAACACTGCGACTGCGTATTGACCTGAAAAATAATAAAATACGGCATAAGGCCATTTTTTAATTAAAAATGAGTGACTAAAATGTATCTATTCGGGGCATAAAATATACACTTTCGGGTGCTTATCATTTAATAAATAATATCATACTCTCACAACTCAATTGCCTAAGTCATTTGCCTGCCCGACTTCTCCGGCTTATGGAGGACCTGTCTGAGTGGGGAATCAGTGAGGATGACCATGGAATGATCCTGGAAGTATGGTTTCTTTTTCCTAGAAGCATGTATCAAGGCATAGGCTAACTTTTCCATCCTGGGGTACTTCTTCTCTTATCCTTGGAGTACCTTACTATTAAAATACACTGGTCTTTGCACTCCATCCTCTTCTCTTATTATTACAGTACTAATGGCTGACTCTGAGATAGCTAAATATACATATAGCTTCTCACCCTGAATTGGTCGTGATAGAAGTAGAGGGGATCCGAGGTAGTACTTAAGCGCTTCAAAAAGATTTATCACTTTCATCATTCCATTCGAAAGTTTTTCTGAGAATTTTTGAAAAATGGAAGACATTTATCTGTAGCTCTAAAGACGAACATATTAAGCGCAGCTACTCGTCCGGTCAGCCTCTGAATAACTTTAATGGTTCTAGGTGTCTTCATTTCTAGCAAAGCCTTTATCTTCTCTGGATTAGCTTCTATCCCGCCTAGTTTACAATGAAACCCAAAAACTTTCCATCTCCGACCCCAAAGACACACTTGGTCGGGTTGAGCTTCATTTTGTATTTTTCCATGGTATCAAAAGTTCTTTCAAGATCGATCACATGAGTGTCGGCCTTCAGACTCTTCATTAGCATATCGTCCACATAAACCTCCATAGACCTGCGTATTTGATCCTAAAACATCATATTTACAAGACGTTGGCATGTAGCCCCTGCGTTCTTCAGGATGAAAGGCATGAACTTAAAGTCATAGGTCCCCTTGTCCATAATGAAGGCAGTTTTGTGAGTTAGTCGGGTCTATGAAGATTTGATTGTGCCCAGAACATGCATCCATAAAACTCATGAGCTCATGACATGCTGTGGCATCTACCATCTGATCTGTACGAGGAAGGGGGAAGTTATCATTAGGATAAGACCTATTCAAGTCAGTAAAATCTACATACGTTCTCCACTTCCCATTTGTTTTCGGTACTATGACAGCATTGGACAGCCGCTCTGGGTATATGACCTCTCTAATGAAGTCGGCCTCTTAAAGCTTTCGTACCTCGTCTTTGATGACTTCATACTTTTCTCTTGAGTAAACCCTTCTTCTCTGCTTAATGGGCTTGACATCAACTACAACATTAAGTCTATGATACATGATCTAAGGGTCAATACCTAGCATGTCTGCATGACTCCAGGCAAAGATACTTTGTCTCTTCCTTAGCAGTTTAATTAGCTCCTCCTTGATCTCAGACTTTAGGGACTTGTTGACTTGGATTTTTTTTAGCTTATCCTAATTGAGGATGATGGATTCTACCTCCTCCGCAACCTCTCCCTTTTTTAGCTTTGTTTCATCTATAGGATCAAGGGTGCCAATGTTGTAAGTGGTTATTTCGTAAGAAGGAAATAATTATTTCCTTCTTACGAGCCTCTCTCTATTCTACAAAGTTGAAGTACCATTCACGTGTCGACATTTGGTTACCCCAAATTTCCCCTACTCCATAAGGAGTTGGTAATTTTATCATCTGGTGGACTATCGAAGACACGACCTCGAATTCTTTGAAGGCCACTCGTCCTATTATTAGGTTGTAGGCTGAGAAGACATTTTCATCCATCACAAAGAAGTTAATTTTTTGAGTCAACCTCTTCCCATTATCACATCCATTTCATACATTCCCACTGCATGGACTTTCTCTCCGCTGAAGCTGATCAAGGGGTGATGATAAGGGACGAGCCTTGCTCGACTGAGACCTAAGCTCTTAAAACAGGACCAGAACATAACATCTACTGAACTTCGCCCATCAAAAATAATACTTTGAGCTTCACATACATGCACCTTTGTTATGATGACTAGAGGGTAATCATGGGGAGCTAAGATACCCTGAAATCAAGTCGCGAGAAGCCGACTACGAGTGTGTCAATGTATACCTTCTTTCTTTTCTTAGGTTTAATCTCTGTTAAAGCCAAATTCACAACCTAGGCTTTGGTCACTGGATTTTCCTTTGCCACGCGAGCCTTACGATCAGCTACCGCTGAGCCACCTCCTACTAGTCCCCCATAGATAGTTCTCACACCAAAAGAGAATATGTTGACTCTCTTTATTAGGACATTATCTTCCATTGGTGGGAGGTCTGGATCATCATCGTCATCATCCGAGGCATCATCTTTACCGTTGGGGCATCTTCTCGACATTTATAATTTCTTTTCTTTTTGGGTTTGGCTCGGCCATTCTTTTAGGTTCTTGTATCCACATACTTTCTCATATTCCCAAACTTTAAAACTTTTTCAATCTCGTCCTTCAGGGCGAAACATTTGTCAGTTAGATGGCCGTGATCTTGATAGAACTCACACCATAAGTTCTTATTTCTCTTATGTGGAGGATCCCTCAGCTTCTCTGGTCATCTTAGAGACCTATCATTCTTTATCTCGTTGGGGGTGTGTTCACAGCTCACAGTTAAAGGAGTACATTTTGCAAACTTGTCTTGCACAATCCTCTTCTTTCCATCCTTTTTCTTCTGAAACTTCCCACTGCTACTTCCATTCTTATCCTCATATTTCATAGCCATTGCTTCTTCTGAATTCATGACCTTTCCAGCTATTGCCAACAGCTCGACCATAGACTTATGAGGGTCTTCATCAAGCTTCCAGAGTAGCTTTCCCTTTTGAAGTCCTCTAATGGGGGCTATCATGGATATACTCTCTTCATAGGCCTCTACCTCTAACCTTTCCTTGTTTAACCTCGCGATATAGTCTCTGAGGATTTCATTATTTCCTTTCTTTACATACAGTAGATGGGTCATCTTCTTCTGAGGTCTTATCCCAAAACAAAAATTATAAATGAATCGCTCGGCCAACTGTCTAAAGTTTTCTTTAGAATTCTTAAGAAGAGAGGTAAACCACACATGATCTGCCCCAGTCAAAGTGCTTAAGAAATCTCGGCACTTCATCTCGTTAGAGATGGATTAGATTTCCATTGGAGACTGGTACATCTCAATATGGTGGGTTGGGTTTCTACTTTCATTGTACTTAGACGATACCACTGGAGGTTTGAATTTGGTCGGGGTTCGAAAGCTCAAAATCCTTTCCATAAAGGGAGAACCCTTTGAGTACCCGCTCTACAAGGGGTCTTGCCTTTTTATGATATATCCAATCTTATTTTCTAATCTTTGTATAGAGTCGTTCCAGGTCTTAGAAACGTCATCCTAGCTGAGGTTGTCCCCAGCCACCTCCAAAGGGTTCTCCAGCTGGAGCATAACGTCGAATGTTGACCTCCCCCTGACCACCGTCTCAGCCAATTGGGGGTCAGCCATAATGGGGTCGACAATCGTCACCCTCTCTTCTGGAGACAATAAGACTTCTTGACCTAGATAGACTTTCCCACAGGTCATTAACTGGGCCGAGCCTTTCGAAGGCCGACCCTCTACTTAATCGATCAAAAGTTGAACCTCATTGTCGAGCATCGTAATCTCGTCTTTAACCCTGACCTCGACTCTACTGAATCGATTGTACAGTGTTGTTTAAGATCTCATACTGATCCCAGCATTACTATGGATCATCCTCGGCCTTTATATAGTCATACCTATCCTCTAAGCAAGGGTTCCCTTACCTCCTTAGGCATAAATGCCTAGTTTCAACACATCTCTCCGCCATTGAGGAGGAGGTAGGTCTTTTTATGGTCCCTAGGGTGGTCCCTTGGGCTCATGTTATCCCTGATCAGCTGTCGGAGTAATCATCTCCGGTGAGACCCCAGGTGGTCTCATAATTATGTTCTAGCTTAGCTGGGAAAATTTCTCATGCATTGCTTATTGAGTAGCGTCTAAGGATTCCAAGGCTTCTGCCAGCTCAGCCATCTCAGACTGGGGTGGCGCTTGGATGGAACTGGGCCCTCCACCACCAGATGGTAGTGGTGGTAACTCTGGTGACATATAAAGAAGACTAGAGGTCTTGTAATGAAAATACTAGAGAGCATGAGACCTTAAATGACCTCTTTCAATGGTGAAACAACTCCACACAAGGGGGAGGACTGGTTCACCACCAGATTCTATGGTGAGGCCAAGCAACAAATGAGGAAGATATGAATCCTCTCGCTCCCACACATGACGCCAAAATAATGATGATGTAAACAACACCACCAATGAGGTATTGATAAGCTCAAACTAGTAACTACAATGGCAGCACAAGAGTAATAAACTAGTAGAAGGAGATGAGGAGAAGAGGAGGAACACTTGTATTTAAGTGGCTCAGCCAATTTGGCCTACGTCCACTTGAGTGTGTGAGTGAATTTCGCTATAACAAGGGCACTGATGGCCTTTGATACAATCTCTCACTTTCTCTCTCTACTATATATTTTTCCAGATCTTTTGCTAGGGTTATAATTATGGATCCCCTTTACGAGGTAGGAGAAGATAAGTATATATAGTGCAAGGGGGTGTAGTGTACCCACCAAGGATGCCATGAGCATGTGCGTGGAGATCAAACCAATTTGATGCGAACACCTAGTTGTTCCATATATAGGTAATGATGATCAAATATTCCCTCACGTGAGGAATGCGTTGGTTATAACGGTTTAGTCCACGTGATCCAAGTCTCCCATGTGCTTGCATATGCTCGAACCTGTCATGTCATCCATTGTAACCTCGGCCCAGCCGAGTTCGATGTTGGTAAGTTCGAGGGTTGTCTTGATTTTACAATCATAAGTATGACCTCGGCCTGATTGATCAGCCAAGGTTAGGTATTAAGCATAGCAGCAGTGTCGACTGAAGCAGAGTACGACAGTGGCAGTTGCTTGAGCCCATAATATGCTGCTGACCTCGACTGATGGCCTGCCGAGGTTGGTCATTGTGGTGCCGACCTTCAGAAGGATGACATCTCTGATGGCCATTGTGAGCTTCCTATTGACTCTGTTGTTATGTCAACCGATGTTGTTGACTATGAGTACGAGGGTAAACATCGAGTATATCACTCAGGAACGACCAATGAATGAAGTATCAATGGTCCGATAACGAGTCGCAGGAATGTTCAAAGGTAGGAGAGAGCAACCAACATCAAGACAATGCCAGGTGACTAGAAACACAAAAGGTAATGCATGTCTAAAAGAGGCAGATGGTGACATACGCACGACTCTAAAAACTTCTAAAATATAAGAAGGAAGATCAATAGAATCCCCAATGCTGATAGCATACATAAAACTTACATGATATAGTGTAATCTGAGTATGATTTGCACGTTGAATGAGGCACACACAAACTAGGTTGTATCAACAAAAAGACACTCTCAATAATAAGGTCAAAGTCAAGACTTGCATCATCGGACTAAGTGAAGGTAGGGCTGGCAACTCGGGGCCAACTGGCTGGATAGGCAATGGAGTCGGCCACGAACTTTATAGGCTAGATTTCTCTTAGAGACAATCATGGAAAATAAGAATTCTTGAATAAGTTTGGGATAAATAGGATCTTGAAGGTTGAAAATGGGATCCCAACCACGAGTTGAAATCCATGTGAAAATAATGGCATCATAAAGTGAGATTAGGTTAATGATCTTTTCTTGTAGGTCCCCAAAAAAACAATTTTCAATAAAAACTTTTGTTTGAGAGGAATTAACTTAAGGATAATTGCAACCCAACTTTCGCTTTTTGAAAAACTCTTTTTTAATTCTATCAAACCAAGTTGTGACAAAAATTAACTCAACCATATTTTATCTTGTTTAACCCTAAGCATGCAACTAGTGATTCAAGAAATTGAAATAAATTAAAGCAATACTCACAACGCCAATATACGAGGAAAAGCCCAATCGGGAAAAAACCTCGGATGACCTAGGCAAAACAATCTCAATGACAATGGTTTTACAAAGTCAGACGGTAGTCTTATACAATAACTCGATCCACCCATGAGACTTGATACTCCTATGATATTCTACCAATATTCACAGTTCCCACGTAGAAAGTAACCTTATTCTATGATGCTTTTCCATAGTAGTCGCCTCCACGAATGCCTAGGTATCCACCAATACGACCTTGTGTCGTCTACGATATCGAAACCACTATCCACCGAATCTTGACAGCAAAACCAGCAATGGATCTTCAATAGAACTTTAAACTTGGTGCCGTAAAGATTACAAGAACATATGATAATGAAAATCTCGGATCTTGAAACTCTAAGGATGTTTTATAGTGAAAACACTTAGAAACCTTTGTGCAGAAACCTTTATGTATGGTAAACTATTTTTCACACTGCACGCTCTTCGAGAAAACTAAACACGCCTATTTATAATTATTTTAAGGCGGTGAGGATCTTGTTCGAACGAGATACTGCGTCATTTGAACGACATCAACTCTCGTTCGAACGATAGCGTTTGTCGTTTGAATGATGCGGCCGAAATTAGAGGTTTGATGCATCCAACTTTGAAACTAAGTCCGTCCTCATCTGATTGAAACTAAGTGTAAACAGTTAAAACTCTTTTTAAAACATTTTCTTTAAAAATAACATCCTTACTGTTGCTGAAATAAAATTCCTAGTTTCATTAATATTATGCATTCATACCTCATACCTGAGTGATATCGGAATGCAATTAAACTTTGAAGACGAGAAATTTGAACCAATTAAACTTCGGCATGATTAATTCCTTGTAGCTTTGTCACAATGTCTTCAATTAAATCTTCGACAAGTCATAGTCTCATAGTGATCGGAAAATAAAAATATTCTTATGAATCAAATGTGTTTTGTTCGGAGAATAAGTCAAAACTACATTAAGACTCAATTGGAAATTTAGTCCTTACAAATCTCCCCCTTTGACTATTTCGGGACAAAACCAACAGTGAAATGCCTAAGCCGGACCATCAAGCCGTATGACACCTAAATCCTATTCCATAAACTCAAAATGAAAATATATCATTAGTACACGATAAGATTCTTCAAAAATGGACTGACAATCATGAAACTGTCTCAAATGTATGAATGTGATGTAGACTTGTAATCTTGAATATCTTTAAGCATAACTACACACATGAAATAGACAAATACCCAGTGAAGTATGTAGGAACAAATGATATATAATAATATGAAAGGTCAAATACAAATAATTTATTATTTGAACAAAACAGGATACAAATATGTACAAATATACAAATCAGAATCTCAAGTCAAACACACAAAACTCCCCCAACATCACATACATCAGCTCTCCCCCTTTTTGTCTCGAATAGACAATCCGGTGAAAAGATAAACAAATCTAGCATGTGATATACCAATATGATTACATTAATTCATATTATGCTAGATAAACATATAACAACCAGCTAAATATGATCAATCAACATTAAATCAGTAGTTAGTAAACAATGAATCACACAAAAATATATCAGTCTAAGTTGGTGTGATAAATGAACCAATGCAACAAAATATGTTAATGATCAAAGTAGACTGCATAAATAGAAACCTAATACCAAAATACGAATCAATATGCAGTAAGGTACTAAAACAGAAATCAACTAGAATCAAAACTGGTCAAACTGGCTGTCGTTCGAATGAGCCAGGGATGTCGTTTGAACAAGAAGCGACATCGCTCAAACGAAGACAGATGTCGTTGGAACGACATAAACAAAACAAGCATAGTTTTCACAAAAAATTAAACAACGTTGCTCAATGAATTTTTTTTATGAAAACTCTAACTGGAAGGGGATCAAAACTGCGAAATAGTAGAAAAACTAAGATAACTCAAAAAAAAAAATATGAGTAACATGCTAACATAGTACCGATGTGCTCAAACATAAACATGGAATGAATGTGTCTGAACTACAACAAATGAATCGCAATTCCAACGCATCAAAGAGATCAGGAAGATCTAATCAATAGAAATTTATGATCAAACTTTATTATAACCATATGTGACCAATTAGGTGTGATCTTAATGAACTAAATAAACATCACGCACACGAATCCAGAATTTTGACGATTCTACAAACAATAGCGTCATGACACGAATTTTCAACGTTAGGATTCTCTGTGCAAACCTGTTTAAATTTTTTATCCATCCAAACTCCCTCAAATATATATCATATTTTCTTTTGAATGACCTAAACTAATTTGGCCCATTTTTGGCATATGAATCTTTTTATTGCCTTATGGGGTTTTTTCGGGCTCTTTTAAACAGTGGCTTTCACGATGAGTCAATTTTACAATCTCGCAGCCCTTTCCCATGAACATTCATTATTTTTTCAATATAATCCTCACGGTAAACGGTTATTACATGCACACCTCTCCTTAAGTCTACTTACGCATAGATGACAAAATTGATATAAGAATGTCTTACCAAACTTAATAATGCAAGAGTAGTCAAACATCCATATAAACTTGTGCAAGTGTGTAATCATGGCATATACACAAAGTCGAATCAAAATGCATAACAACTTTGAAACAAACCCATAAAACAATGGTTAAAATCAATCTAAGCATCGATAATAATGAACAAATGTCCTAGCCACATGGATAATGGAAGGAAAGGGGGGTCCAAGCACACCAATATGCCATATCAAACATGTTAACTCATGACACAAAAACCAAAGTCGAAAATATTTTTGGCTTTTTCAAAAATATTTTGACTCAAATAAAAGCAAAATCTTTTCGTGTTTTTCTCAAAAATTTTCAAAACCAAAAATCTTTTTGTATTTTTCAAACAATATGCAATAAATAAATAAAATATAATACAATATGATAAACACGGTAACACTCTTAACCTTTAAACTTAGCATGGGAAGACTCAAGTGCAACCAAATGAGAAACATGAAGTTTTATTCCTAAAGCTACCAAATCCGACTTCCTAACCCAAGTAGGTGTGTAACGATGCATGGGGGTGGGGGTAATCGGGGCAACATTATTCCTAAAATTCCTAAACTTTTGAGAAACATTCCTAAGGTCATAGAAAAACTTTAAAAGGTGACCTTTCCTACCACAAAACGTGCAAGTGTAGAGATGGTATGGAAAGTGACCTGTATGTTGACATTTTCCAACGTTCCTATATGGCTCTCTCCACGTGCGGGGGGAATGGGAATAACACAATCATCAAAGCCAATACCAAACCTATCTTTCTTAATTTGGATGGTGCACGGAATCCTATCCAGCTTCTCACTTATAGCCTCCAACTCAAACTTGACTCCAGACGAGTCTTTCAAACTCTCCTCTGACTCCTTAATCCTAGGCTCAAGTAGACTCCTCAAACTCTAGCACCTCCTTTTTCAAAACCTCCATCAAACCTCTAAGGGTGTCTCTCGGTTTCTCGACATACTCTAGCTTCTGCCTAAGCTTCTTCTCTCGTGCCCTAAGATCCTCAATAAACACATCATTATTTTCTACGGCACGCTCTTTCAACTTAACTTGCAATTTTGAGTTAGAATTTTTAACCTTCACCGTCTCAATGAAACTTGCAACTCTCCTACGTCGATTTCCTCATCCTCTCTCTCATCACCCTCACCCTCTCGGGAAGCACTCTCAACAGCCTCGGAAGGGTCATGTACATGAGTATCCTTCGGGGAAGATAAATCGCCATCGCTCACATGACATTCTATAAACGTAATAAAGTTACGCTCAATGGGGGAATCATCTCCTTCTTTCGGTTCACTATCACTTAAGGTGGCGTTGTATGATATCTCTTTCTTTTCTTTTTTCTTAAGTCTAGTGGGATAGTCAACTATTTTGTGACCATACCCCTCACACCCTAAACATCTATCAGACTCATCCCTCTTAGGTTGTTCTTGAATTTCTCAAACTTTTTAGCATCTTTCGATTGCTTATGATTTTGAAGAAATTTATTGAACTTTCTTTCCAACAAGACGACATCGTCAAAGTCAAAATCCAGATCGTCATTCAAAATTTTAGTTTCATCCTTCAAGGCTTTCAAGGCAATGATCCTTTCTTTCTTTGTCACTTGCTTGGAGGTAAACATATCGAGTTCATAGGTTTTCATGTCACCTACGATCTCTTCCAGCTTTAACGAGTTAATCATACCAAGGGAATTCATAACTGTCACCTTCACATCAAGCCTACCCAGCAATGATATAAAAATATTCTTAATTAATCGATTATCGAGAATCTTCTCACCTAATTTAAATGTTGTGTTAACAATAGTGGAGACCCTAGTGTTAAACTCATCAAACATCTCACTCTCTAATATCATAATCGTCTCAAACTGTGTAGTGAGATTTTGCAACTTAACCTCCCTAATCGTGCTCGTGCCCTCGTGAGTTAGTGCAAGTGTATCCCAAGCTTATTTCTAAGTTTCACAAGTCATGATACGATTATACTCTTCAGGTGAGACATGTGAGGAAATATCGTGGAGACCTTCAGAGTTATACAGTGTAAGCCTATGTTCAGTCTCAGTCCATGACTTAACGGGTTTCAAACTAGTGACATCACCCTCTCGTGTGATAGGTGTTATCCAAAAAAATTTCAACAACTAACCACACCTGCTCATTGATGGACTTTAAATCATTTTTCATTCACATTTTCCAATAAGCATAATTAGTGCCATAAAAAACATGAGTGCAAAAACTATCACAATTTCCAAAATTCATCCTTATAAGCGACAGGGATCAAACACAATAAAAAAGTATTTCTAGCTCTGATACCAATTTATAGGTCCCCCAAAAAATAACTTTCAACAAAAACTTTTTGCTTGAGCGAAATTAAGTTAAGGATGAATGCAAACCAACTTTCTTTTTATGAAAAACTCTTTTTCAATATTATCAAACCAAGTTGTGACACAAATTAGCTTAACCATAATTTATTGTGTTTAACCCTAAGCATGCAATTAATGATTAAAGAAAGTAAAATAAAGTAAAGCAATACTCACAATGCCGAGGAATGAGGAAAAACCCAATCGAAAAAAAACCTCGGATGGCCCAGGCCAAACAATCACTATGACAATGGTTTTACAAAGTCATACGGTAGTCTTATACAACGACTCGATCCACCCACGAGACTTGATGCTCCTCTAATCTTCTACCAGTCTTCACAGTGCCCACGCAGAAAGTAACCTTCTTCAACGATGCTTGTCCACAGCAGTTGTCTCCATGAATGCCTAGGTATCCACCGATATAGCCTTCTGTCGTCTACGATGTCAAAACCAGTATCCACCGAATCTTCACCATAAAACCAGCAGTGGATCTTTAATAGAACGTTAAACTTGGTGCCGATAATATCATAAGAACATATGATAATCAAAAGCTCGGATCTTGAAACTCTAAGAATATTTTATAATGAAAACACTTAGAAAACTTTGTGCAGAAACCTTTATGTATGGTAAACTATTTTTCGCAGTGCACACTCTTTGAGAAAACTAAACACGCCTATTTATAATTACTTTAAGGCTATGAGGGATCTCGTTCGAGCGAGATATTCCGTTGTTCGAATGACAGCAACTCTCATTGTTTGAACAATGTTGCCCAGATTAGAGGTTAAATGCATCCAACTTTGAAAATATAGTTTTACTTTAAACCAACTCTAATCTGTCCTCATCTGATTAAAAGGAAGTTTAAACATTTAAAACTCTTTTTAAAACATTTTTTTTTAAAATAACATCCTTATTTTTGCTAAAATAAAATTTTGAGTTTCATTAACATTATGCATTCATACATGAGTGATCTCAGAATGAAATTAAACTTTGAAGTCGAGAAATTTGCACCAATTAAACTTCGGCATGATTAATTCGTTGTAGCTTTGCCGCAACAACTTCAATTAAATCTTCCGTAAGTAATAGTCTCGTAGTGATCGGACAATGAAAATCTTCCTATAACTCAAACGTGTTTTATTCTGAGAAGACTCAATTGGAAATTAAGTCCTTACATTTCTCTAACGATTGATCTAGTCAGAAAACTAATGTGTGGAAGAGGGTGTGATTGGCGTGTGTTCCCCAACATAGTTGTAGGTTAGGAATGGTAACGTCTTCATACGAGGAGCGTTCCCCATCGGATGCAGCCTCACACCTGGGACGCCTACTTCTTGCCATAAGGAAAGGTGAAAAGATTTCTACAACCTACCCAAAATAACGCCAATCAAACCGTCACACCATTAAAAACCAACAACAATAACACAATTCACATACTCCATTTGAATAACACAAATATGGATATATAAAAGAAATCAAAAAATTATTAAATGAAATTTCATGACTTTTCATGTCAAAAAAATCATAAGATGTCATTTAGTCGGGGCAATTTTTTTTTATATATTTCGAAGATAGTATATGTATGAAGATAGCCGCCCAAAAATTATTGAATATTCACGTGCACTCGGTTACGAAAAAATATGTTGCATGTTGAAAATAGAACCCCATATACATAGACAACAACAAAAAAAGAAAAAATAATTTTGACTGAAGAAAAAAAGTAGGAAATACCTCAAGAGATATTCCCAAAAGATCAACCTTTGATGGGGAACCAAGTAAAGCACTAGGAGAAATGAAGAATCACTCTATGGAGATGTGGGTGTGATATAGGCATAGAGGAAAGATGGAAAGATGAGAAGGTGGACATACGGGGGATATGGTTGAAGAGCTGAGAGATATTAGGGGAGAGAAAAAAATTTGGTTGACTAAGAGAGAGAGAGAGAAATTAAGAAAATGAAACGGTCTTGAAAAAGAAATTCCGACCGACTTGATATATGCCCGATCATTCGAATGACTGGGCATCTCATTCGAATGATGTCGTTTGAACGACATTCAGATGATAATTCGAATGAGAATGAAGACCAGTATTGGGAGATATTTGTTCGAACAATAAATCAAACGAGAATGTAGACCCTTCAAAATCGATAAGAAAGAAAAATGATAGGAAAATGAAAGAGAATAAAGACCCAACAAGGTTTCAAAGCCAGAAAACTTTGATTTTCTAATTCTCTTAGGAAGTGATGAAAATATTCGAACTGTGGAAATGGAATAAATGGGTGTAAAAAATATGAATGTGAGCATCGGCTAAGACAACATACGAGTGCAAGATGCAAAACAATATATCTACATAATATTCACTCATATCAACCATGTGACAAATAAGGGGAATTGAATTAGAGTCTAGGCACATAAAAAAATGCCTAGAAGTTTGATGATTCTCTGGGCAAAAGCGTCACCTTAAAACGCAATATTATGACTTATTATGCAAACCTATTGATCTTCAACTTATGTTTCCCACAGAAGCATATATATTTTTTTGAATTTTACGCAATATCTTGCATACTACATGTTGATACCAAAAATTATCCACCAATATATACCAATCAGAAAAGGACACCCGTCTCCTTACGTGGAAGCAATCCTAGTCAGTGATCACTTAATCAATCCCGAAGATAGTTTGTCCACAAGCATGCCGATCCACATGAAGAATGCAGACCAACAAAGTAAGTGAACAGTCACGACTAGAGAGAAACAACCAAAGGTCCTTCCACATGTGGTTTAGACAATCAACAATCATAGTCATTATATACGGGTGTAAATGCTTGAATATATAGTGGCATTCCAACTCTTGATCTCTGGGTCACTATAAATACAGTATATTCCTTTCACAAAAGGCAGGATATAACGGATTCAAGAATATTATTTTTAACAAGAGTACCTACCTTTTTGTAATCACTAAAATCAGTACAATAACAGTGGACGTAGGCTTTCTCACACAGCTGAACCACTTTAAAAACTCTTTATCTCTGATGTCATTATTTTACTACAATCTTCTATTTTATCTGTGATTATAAAATTAGATCTAGTCCATTTTTTAACATCAACACTACACATTGGCCTTGGCATTTTTTTATACTTAGTGCCACATATTCTATTAGGCTCTTTTATTTTTGCAAATGGTGGCTATTCACGTAAAGTCAACATGTCTATCCTAGCTTGATTCAATTTCTTAAAATATACCAAATTTACGAAATAATTTTTTTTTTTTTTTCTCAATCGGGGAAATGGTTCTTACATGCACAATTTTTATGTCTATTTCTTATAAGATTAAGTGAAAAAATTGATAAGACAACACCTTAATTCACCTAGAATATTTAAAGCGACATTGACATCCTCAAGATTCCGTGATAGGTGTGTGCATGAAAGACAATGATACGAGGCAAACATTGAAGAATATATTGTAAACGATCATCAAAGTTCCATATCAATGCGTAAAGAGCACAAGTGAGATGAAATTCGGACTAGCTACTCATAGAAGTCCACATGAACATGGAATGGTATTGTGATCCAAAAATATCACACATATATCCTATATGGATAAATTTTATGAAAGCCTTTGTTCATAATAAATGAAAATATTTTTGGTAATTTTGAAAAAATAATATATGTACAAAAATACAATCTAGTTCATAGGTAAAAAGATAGACAAGAGGTACAACCTAAACTAAATATACGACTCTGAACATAATAAATGGAGAAAACCCCAATGGATTTCCTAAGATCCTCTAATCTAAGGTCATCTAGAGGTTTGGTAAAGATGTCAACCAATTAGCATTCGGTACCTACAAAGCTTAAGAAAATGACTTTCTCTTCAACTAACTCTCGAATAAAGTGCTCACGAATCCTAATGTGCTTTATTATAGAATGTTAAACGAAATTTTGGGAAATATGGATTGCACTCTTATTATCACAATAAATAGTCTTTGTACCTTTTGAAATACCGTAATCCTCTAATATTTTGCCTCATCCATATGAGTTACGTGCAACAACTCCCAGCGTCTATGTATTCGGCCTCTTCCACGATTAAAGAAATGGAATTTTGTTTCTTGCACATCCATGAGACAAGTTCACTCCCAAAATGAAAACATTCGCTCGAGATTCTCTTACATCCATCAATATATCCTGCCCAATCGACATTTGAATATGTCGATAGACAATCATTAGTGTCAAAGGAGTAATAATTATCAAATGATAGGGTCCCACTAACATATTTAACAATATGCTTAATGGAAAGTAAATGAGACTCTTTTGGGGCGACTTGGTAATGGGCATAAACTCCTACACTAAAGGAAATGTTCGGATGACTAACAATTAAGTATAGTAACCTACCTATCATACTCTTAAAAGAGTGTGTTCTACATCCTTTCCTTTGGTGTCTTTACTAATATTAGCAGGTGAACTCATGTGTGTACGTTCATACTTAGAAGAGTCTAGATTAAATTTCTTCATAAGATATTTTGCATACTTAGATTGGGATGAAAATATCCCGCTATCGAGTTGACGGACTTGAAGAGCTGGGAAGTAAGTGAGCTCATCGACCATACTCATCTCAAACTTAATTTGTATTTCTTTCGTAAAGAGTTGAGTATGTTTGTCACACGTGGAGCCAAAAACAATTTCATCGACATATACTTGGGCAACCAAAATAGCACTCTTATCCGGATGAACAAACAACGTCATATCTCCTCCCCATCTCGAGAAGCCACGAGTAAGGAGATAAGAAGTAAGACTATCATACCAAGCACGAGGTTCTTGCTTTAAACCGTATAGGGTTTTCTTAAAAAAAATACATGATTTATGTTCTTAGGGTCTTCAAACTCTTTTGGTTGTTCCACATAGACTTCCTCCTAAACAATGCCATTTAGGAAGGCTTTTGACATCCATTTGATAAATCCTAAATTTAAGATGACATGCAATGGATAGTAAGAGGTGAACGGACTCTAACCTAGCAACGGGAGCAAAGGTTTCACCAAAATCAACACCCTCTATTTGGGTGTACCCTTGGGCAACTAACCTATCTTTGTTACGAAAAATGACACCATTTTCATCCACTTTGTTTTTTAAGATCCATTTGTTATCAATGACATTATTATCACTAGGTCGGGGAGCCAACTCCCAAACATCGTTATTTTGGAATTGAAGCAACTCTTGTTGCATATCATTTATCCAGTGTTCATCTTTTAGAGCTTCTTGGAAATTTTTAGGTTCGATTTTAGAGGTATAACACAAATAAGTAACCTCATTTTAAAGTTGTCCTCTAGTCTTGACACCTAAATCGGGATTTTCAATAATGTTCTTGGGTCATAACTTTTACAAACCCAAGGAGATGGATCTATTTTTTCATGTGAGGGGTCCATCGAATCATTATGAGACTCACTGTGATCAACACCAGGGGTGCATTAATTTCATCTGAGGAATCATCCAAAATATCAACAAATGTAGATGGGGTATCATCTATTATAGTAACATTTATAAATTCTACAACTTTAGAGCTAACAAATTTATAACCCCTTAAGCTCTACTATTTGGTGAATAACCTAGAAATATACCTTCATCAGTCCTCGATTCATATTTTTCTAGAAGCTCTCTATTCCAAAGGATGTAGCAAAGGACTCCCAAAGACGCGAAAATAGGCTAGGTTTGGTTTCTTACTGTAGGTGAAAAAACTCTCACCCGTCGGGGGGTGTCAATTCATCACGATACAAGCATAAAGATAAATATGAGAGAGACAAAGGTTTACGTGGTTCGACCATGAATGGCCTACGTCCACGGGGCTGCTGCTGTGTTCCATTAGAATGACGAGAGAGTTTTACATGAGAGTGTTTCTCTAGCTTCTATGCCTCCTTTCACAATGGGGGGGTGTCCCCTTTATATAGAGTTAGGGGTTACATTAGGGTTACAAATATGGATGAGTCCTATCTTTGTGGATTTTGATTCCAATCAGATACTGCTCCTCGGTCTTCGTTTATTAAGGACTCTAGTCGTCCCTATCTTATTAGAGCATATGTTGCTCTCCACGTGTCATGCTATTATGTAGGCATATTTTTTGCCCCCATATTAGCCCAACAGGTCGCAGTTCAGCTGAGTTGATTCTGAGATGAGCTGGGAGATGGTCCATAATCTCTTTAAACGTATGCAGTTGTTGATGTGAACTGAACTGGCGTTCTTTGAGTTATCGTTTAACTTTTAACCTTCTTTGGTTGTTCTTCTTTATAAGTTTTTTAGATCAATGCTTGGCTTGAGTTGAGAGATGTTTAGTTGATATGGGAACCGGACTCAAAACTGTCGAGCTTCCTACATACCCTCTTAGGATCAGGTTGAACGTAGTTCATTGTTCTGTTTTATTACATGGCCCAATTCGTGAGGCTGACCACAAGCCTGTTCAGAATTCGTTTGCTGAGGCTTTCTCAAGCGTGCATCAAGTTTAGGACATCCTATATTTTAATCTTGTATGGTCCATTTGTTAAGGCCGACCAAATGCTTATGCATCGAGCCTTGCTCGAGAATGTACCTAGTAGGGGTAAGACCCTGCATTAGGTTTTTTATAGGGTCCAATTATAAAGGCCGACCAGAAGTCGATGCATCGAGCCTTGCTCGAGCATGTACCTAGTAGAGGTAAGACCCTGCATTAGGTTTTTCATATGGTCCAATTGGAGAGGCCGACCAGAAGCCTATGCATCGAGCCTTGCTCAAACATGTACCTAGTAGGGGTAAGACCCTGCATTAGGTTTTTTATATGGTCCAATTGGAGAGGATGACCAGAGGCCTATGCGTCGAGCCTTGCTCGAGCATGTACCTAGTAGGGGTAAGACCCTGCACTAGGTTTTTCATATGGTCCAATTGGATAGGCCAAACCGAAGCATATGCGTCGAGCCTTGCTCGAGCATGTACCTAGTAGGGGTAAGACCCTACATTAGGTTTTTTATATGGTCCATTTGGAGAGGTCGACCAGAAGCCTATGCATCGAGCCTTGCTCAAGCGTGTACCTAGTAGGGGTAAGAATCTGCATTAGGTTTTTCATATGTTCCAATTGGAGAGGACAACCAGAGGCCTATACGTCGAGCCTTGCTCGATCATATACCTAGTAGGGGTAAGACCATACATTAGGCTTTTTATATGATCCAATTGGAGAGGCCGACCAGAGGCCTATGCATCGAGCCTTACTCGAGCATGTACCTAGTAGGGGTAAGACCCTGCATTAGGTTTTATAACATGTGATATGTAATCGGTATGCTTATTGTACTTAGGCTTTTGTCGTAAGTCAATGTAATACCAATTACATTTGCATTTTTCCATTTTCTAATGCCTTGCAAGTAAATATCTGCCTATTTTACCTTTTAAGTTGTGCCGTCACACTTCCTTAGGCCTAAAAGGCAATGGCAAAAATGCAGCTGGTTTAAGGTCCATCCACCCGTTCAGGATTTTAACCAATCAACATAGTTGGCAACCAAATTGAGTTGGTTTTTTTCCTAGGGATCCCCCGTGGGGCTTTTATTATTGCCAGAGAAACTCGTGAGGCCATTGGTGTTTAGAGATGACAAAGGCCTGTGGACGTACTTAATTTATTATGAATCAGCAAGAAGGCTGTTGTAATTAAATCAAGCTTAGTCTTGATCATGATTTGAAAGACTAATTTCGGTGTTAACCATGTTCGCATCCATCCTGAGTTGACCTCTTCTATTTTGCTTTAAATGTTACGGTGAATCTGTTCACGTGTCATCGTTGCCATGGAACCCCCAATCGAGTTGTGAAGAGAAGATTGTCCGACCGTCCATCGAGTTATTTGATATATATAACCGAGATTATAAGTGTGCCTAATCGTTCCTCGGGACTCTATTGTGTTATAGAGCATCGTGTTGATCGTTCATAGAGCTGGATATGATTAAGGAT
Source organism: Sambucus nigra (assembly GCA_949130495.1). Classification (NCBI taxonomy): domain Eukaryota; kingdom Viridiplantae; phylum Streptophyta; class Magnoliopsida; order Dipsacales; family Adoxaceae; genus Sambucus; species Sambucus nigra. The sequence goes on along the minus strand of OX422220.1, from coordinate 115,066,931 downwards.
TGTCTTATTTATATAGCTCCATGTAATGTATCATTCCTCGGGGCACACTTGTTCGCTGACCATGCATGGTGGTTCTTGGATGCTGTGGAAAACTCCTTATAGCTCGTATATCGGAAGAAATTGATATGAGTTCAAAGCATCTTCGTGCAGAAATGCATTAATTTGATATGACGTTCAAGAAACGCCATTCCTCTGGAGTGGATATCTTGGTACTGATGATGCCCTTTCGACTTCGAGAAGCTACTTTTCATCGCTCAGCGATCGCCGATCACCATGGGTTGTCCGACGATGTTTCTAATACATTTAGGGGGGTTACATGTTCTGTTCGTTGACTACGATTTTACTGGATATGTGACTTCTTACATGTTGGACTTGTCCTTGTTGATAAATATGGCTGATCGTTGCTCTCCATGCTGCTATATGTGTTATTGGATATTTGTTCTATAAATCGCCCAACTGTTCATTGGAGCTTGAGACGTGATCACATAATGTTAACTATCCATCGAAACTGAGGGTCCTTCGAGGAAAAATTACAAAGGACCTAGTAGATGTTATGAACGATCTATGCTCGAGCATCCATCGGAGCATTGCTAAGATAAATGATGCCTGTCGAGGCAAAAATTATAGAGGATCTGGAAGATATTGTAGGTGATAGATGATCGAGCATCCGTCGAGGCAAAAAGGACCAGTCAAGTATTACGAACGATCCTGCAATGTTAGTGAAAACTAAACTTCCAAACCATTTATTAGGGTTGAATAATGATAATAAATGTGGCGTCGGTCATTAATCGACCGTGCCAACCATTTGTCAGGACTGAATATAAGAATTATCCTAATCAACCATTTGTTGGGGATAAAATGCGACATGTGTGGAAAATATCTTCGGGACTAAATATATAGAGATATTTTGCTGATCATTTTCCGAGATGAACCTTGAATGTGCCTGATCATCCTTCAGGTCAAGAATCATGGAGACGGATAATAAATACTAAAATTGAAGAAATATCAACGTTCGAGCATCCATCTGTTATCATAAATAATATTGCCCAAGTATTTTTTGGGTCCAAAGTGGCGTAATGTGCTCGACCATCCGTCGGAGCCTTAACAAAATAAGTGGTGCCAGGCTGGTCTGTCAGGGCGAAGTTGTACATGTCCGAGTAGATATAGAGAGCGATCCATGATCGAGCATCTATCGATGCATTAATAAGATTTTCAAGAGATTAAAATTGTGGCCAAGCATTCTTCGGGACTGAATCTTATACCTGTGGAAGTTAATAAGTTTCTCGACCATTTGTCGAGGCTAAATCAAATAGAATTCATAATATTGAATGACTGACATGAATGATCCCATGATAAAATCTCACGAGGATGGCCGTGCCCGAGCATCCATCGGGGCTACGCTAGGTATTAGCAAAAGTATTACACCGACCATCCATTGGTATAACCAATAATATCTAGACAAAAATATCGAAAATTAATTGAACGAATAAATGACATTAGTGCTCTATAAGTGCTCCCCCAATATTTATGTGAACAAAATAATTGTAATAAAGTCAAATGAAAGATGCAAAATTTATCAAATATATCCAGATGTGCGACATAGGAGTTAATTTGGAATTTTTGCAAATAGCTCTAAGCAAATACGTGAGTTGGTTTCAAAAAATTATTTTCACACAAAATTTGTGTAGTGACAATTATGAAGTATGCAGTATAGATAGCCCCCTGCTTACAAATTTATGATGCCAAAAATCGTGAGCATAATTTGTAAGCAAATAAAATATTATGAGACAGAAACGAACAATGCACAAATAAATGTGCGTACCCATCAACTGGGGTTGTGCTAAATAGAAGAATTATCCTAACCAACCATCCATTGGGGATAAAATGCGACATGCATGGCAAATATCTTTGGGACTAAATATATAGAAATATTTTGTTGATTATCTGCCGAGATGAATCTTGAGTGTGCCTGATCGCCCTTCAGGTTAAGAATCATAGAACCCGAGCTTTAGTCGGAGTGATAAAACTTTTCCCTAAGCATTTCTTTGGGTCTAAAGTGTTATAGTGTGCTCGACTATTCATAGGATCATTAATAAAATGAATGGTTCCAGGATGGTTCGTCGAGGCAAAGTTGTAGAATACCGAGTCGATATAGAGAGAGATTCATGCTCCGACATCTGTCAAAACATCGATGAGATTTTCAAGGACTTAAGATTGTTGTCGAGCATCCATCGGGACTGAATCTTGTACCTGTGGAAGTTAGTAAATTCCCCGACCATCTGTTGAGGGTAATTTAAAAAAGAAGTTATCATGAAAATGATATGTTCAACAAAGTATATAATATATGCATCCGCTCGACCATTTTCCAGGGAAAAAATTCATAGTAGAGTATGAATGTGATAAATGATCTAATGATTTTCATCATAAAAAATTTCACTGAGATAACCGTGCCCGAGCATCCATCGGGGCTGAGCTAAATAACCAATAATCTCCTTCTTGTGAGATTAAATTGTTGTAGCTGAATGACAATTTTAAAATTAAAATTTTTGGATAAATGACATGAGTGCTATATAATTGCGCCCCACTTATTTATGTGAGAAAAATAATTTGTAATAAGGTCGCATAAAAAGTGCCAACTAAAATCGTTGTAACAATTGTAATAAAGTCACATGGCCCATCAAAAAATTTCAGAGAAAATCGAATAGTGCAAAAATTAGTCAGCTTTATCTCAAATGTAAGACATTGGTATGATTTATAATTTTTGCAAAATTGTGTGAATTCCAAATACATAATGTAACTTGGTTTCAAATTTTTTATTTTTCCATGGAACTGTGGAAGTAAATAGAGCTGGTGTAAAATACCAAAAAATGCTTTATCTTTTAATGAAGTCAAAAATGCTTGGGCAAGACCACAACTTTCCATCCAATTGTACACGCGAGATAGCGGTGTACAGGCTCTCAGTGCTCGTAACGTCTTCTTGACGTCGACCAGTGAAACCATCATCGCAAAGTAGTCGCCGACCACCATGTGTAATACCCCGTACTTTTGGCTATATTTATTTTTGGGATTAATTAATTAAATGCGTATTAATTGGAAATTAATCCGGGTTATAAATACTGATGTGATGCGAATTGGTATTTGATTATGTGCATATATGATTATATATGTACTTGGTATTATAAAATTTGTCGTGGGATTTATATACGGCATTTTAGAAATTTTGTTGAGACGCGTGGGACCGCCGCGTCACGGTATAATATTTTGATATTAAAAGTGAATTTAAAATCTATAATCCGTATGGTCGTTTTGAGTGCGCCAACGCGTCCGGAAGGGTCGAGATAGTCAGAAAACACTAGCCGGGGGTATAGTTTGGGTCCCGGGGTATTTTTAGGCCATACCGGTAACTTAAAGGGTATTTTAGTAATTTGGTATTTTTGGGTAATTAAAAGTGACGAAAATTGAGAGTTGTAATCTGATAAGGATTGACCCCAACCAACCCTTATTAACCCAACAAGCTACGGAGGTTTATTAGAATTAGGTTTTCATAAGTTTCCCCAAAGCAAACCCTAGCCACCATAGCCTTTTGGAGAAGAAAGCTTGGAGAAGGAGAGAGAGAGAGAGGAAACTCTGCAGAAACTTCATCAAATCTACATCAAAACCAGAAATCAAACCAAGGCAAGTGTTTTAATCATATTTAAATTCGTAGAATGTTTCCTCCATGTTAGAAGATTGATAAATTACAACTGTTTTTGGAAGATTAAAAGAAAACCCATGAAATTTGAAGTTATCTTTGAATGTTGGGATAGGTTTGCATGTAGAAACATTTGTGGGGAGGTTTAAATTTCGGAGATTCATATCTAGGTGATGTATAAACGAATTAAAATCTGGGAATTTATGATGAGAAAAAGTTAGGGTTTATGTTCTTGAAGAAAATTGGGAATTAATGTAGAAATTGTGATTTAATGATGTTTAGATGATATCAAACCCTTTAATGATGTTAGTATAGCCCCTTAACATGTTTAAGGATGATTAGAGAACTCAATATATTGTGGGAACGAATTTTAGAAGAGGTTTGAGGAGTAAAAATGGTGAAAAATGATTTTTGGGAAGTTCTGGGCCGAAACTGGCATCTCGTTAGAAGCAGCCCCAGGTCGTTCGAACGAACTCGTTCGAACGAGCTTCTAACGAGTTGACCAGTCGTTATTAACGAGTAGGATTTTCGTTCGATATCTCGTTCGAACGAGATATCGTTAGAAGAGTCAGTTCGTTCGAACGAACTGGGACCTCGTTCGAACAGCCTCGTTCGAACGAGACTTCTAACGACCTGACAGTCCAAACTCGTTCGAAGCCTCGTTCGAACGAGACTTCTAACGAGTTGACAGTTTGGTCCTTTTTGGACTGTTTTGACTTTTGGAGTCCCGGAAACTGGTTCAAGGGTAGAGTTAGCATCCCTTTGATGATATAGTGATTGATTTGGGACTTTTGGGTTATTGAGATGAGTAAATTATATACGAGAGTTATATCCAATAAACCATTTGGGTTAAGACGTGAGTGTCTACTACGATGTGAGGATGAATTATAGCGCGTATAATTACAAACCGGAATACTACGAATTGTGATAATTATAGTTAGTACGAGAGTGCAATATGTACTACAATTAAAATACGGTATTACTAAGATGTGTGTTTACTTAGTATTGTTATATGGATTGTGTGTATGACATACCTACCATACTTGCTATCACGGGAGGTTACGTTCGCTTAGGACCCTCTAATCCTTGTGTGCCTACGGGGGGGGATATAGACTGGTACCTTGATGAACATAGGTCATAGAAAGACTTATTGTGATATTAATAAGTCCGCTGACCATGGGAGCGTAGGTATGTGCGTGACCCATGTGATGGTGACTGTGTTCGCCTCCACTATTTGTGATTTGTGTTATCTGAACTATTCCTGAGAGATTCGGAATATGTGATCCTTATGTACGTGATGTACCGGGATGGATAGCAGAGTATGTGTGCACTACAGCTTAAATTGCGGGGTGCTTGTATTGTATATTTATGAGATGAATAATATACGTTATATTAATGGGAATCCTCATGTTAATGTTGTAAAATATTACGGTATTGTTTCGAGATATATTATGAGTTAGCTGATAGTTATATCAATGGCATACTTAATAACTGAGTTTACGTGAAACCTCTATTAAATTACAAGCGTTGTTATGTTAAATTAACCGAGTAAAATGGGTAGAACCTTTGGCTGTCTAGCTAGTTTACGTTGTCACTTAGCTAGTGGAAAGGGTAGTTATAGATGGGTACTTACGTTAGGAGTGCACAGTTAGTCGAGAGGTGAGAATTTAATGTGAGTGCACGTCCTAACATGTACTTTGCATTTAATGTTTTAAATGTTTTTAAAGCACTTGCAGGTTTTTAAAATGACTTCCACTTTCGGGCTCTGACCCATTTACTTCCATATATATATTTTTGTAAAACCATTTTAGGTGCCCATCCACAAGGACACCAAGCATAGGATTCTCATTCGGGTGACGAGCTGTAGCTGTTTGTGGAAGCTACAGGGATTTGCATGTAGACGCTTCTCTCATTTGGATTCCAGTCTCAGCATCTATCAGTTGTAGGGCATGTTGCCCAATTCTATTAGACATTTTTACATTTCAGTTTTCAGACTCTAGCATGTATTGCTCAGTATTCAGTTTTAGTTATTTATTTCAGTTTACTTATCAGTTGTGGGATTTGTATTGAGGAGTTTTCCTCCAGGTTTTATTTACATTTTGTGATGGTTATTCGTTTCACTTCAGTATGGTGAATGGTGTTATTTATTTCTTCATTACTTTTGTTGCATGTTAATCAGATTTAATAAAATTTGGCACTTACTTTTTAAATACTAGGTGGTTAGTAATCTTTAAAATGTTTTCGACAGTGATGCTATTAACTGAGCCAACTTGGCATTTTGAATTAATTTTATAAAGGAGTAGCTACTCGGTGTTTAATTAGTCGGGGTGTCACACCATGTCGATGTTGCTGATATAACCAGTGCGGTTCAGTATCACTGCAAACATAAACTGTTCGTCGAAGGCCGATGAGCAGGGGATGATCTGATTTGCAGTAGGTCAGAGGTAATTGGAGAGATCACTAGAGATTGCAATGTGAAGATTTTCTGGTGCTCGATCGAAGATACACAGTTGGGCGAGGAGTTATGGCTTCGCCGACGAGGAGTAGGGACGTGGGTTGGTCCAACGGTGATCTTTCTCGGGCTCGCTGCTGCCTATTCGCGAGTTTCACACCTGAGATCTGTGCTCAGAGTGAGGTTTGCAGAGCTGTATGATTCTCTGGTTGTCCTCGTCGTGGATGTCTACCAGCGGGAGGAGAGGTTTCGACCAATAAAGAATGATCCGGTGATGCTGCTTGGTCGACCAGCGATTATGGTCGTAATTATAGAGATGCTCCTTCCCCTCTCGTAGCAGTGGTACAGTGGTTGCTGATGTACGCTGTTCACTGAGTGGTTATCTTCTTGCTGATAGTGTGAGGCTTGCTGTATAGTGGTCGTCAGTCCTCACACCTTGCCGCGGGCCATCAATCAGAAAACATGGTGCCTAAGGCAGATATGTCGGATGAGATAGCCACACGTTCTTTCATGATTACACCCTTTAGACACAAATCTAAGGGATGGATATTAAATCCAGGACTAATCATGTGCCCTGAAAGTGATCCATGTTCTTGATGGTGCTCGACTAATTGTCTCCCCCAAATCGTAGATCGGTGAGGACTTTTGGTTGTAGAAAATCCAGCGCCCAAGTGAATCTCGCATATGTAGATTTAGAACAAGTTGCTTTAATGGAGATAATTTTTTCTGTCATGATCGTGTACCAAAAATTTGTAGATCTCTATCTATATCTGTTGGATTAGATATGTTTTTTATAGATGTGTTCAACACTTCTTAGGTGGGGGAACGGTCTTTTCACGCATCTCCTTTTCCACAGAATCTCAGATCTAGGAATCAAGATATGATAGTAACCCAGTAAACATGTTTTCCCAGAAAAATACCTTGAGAATCTATTCTTTTAAGGACTTGTTTAAAACAAATAATCATGAAACTCAACGTTATGCATATTCGTCAAAAATAAACTGCGGTTATGTAGATTCATAGATAAATATATGTCCAGTATAAGGCTTGTGAACATAGATGTTCGAAAACCATACACCAATGAAACGATGAATGTGCAGAACAAATAATTTTGTATAAAACATATAACTGTTAGTGCACAAATTAAAAGAAGAAAACTTATCTCTTGATTATGTGCGTGTAAACCATTGCGTCGCAACGTAAATCTTCATCTCGACAACAAAAAGGAATGACTTTTCGTGTCGTTTCCCACAGACAGCGCCAATTGTAGGTACAAAAAATCTCACCCGTCGGGGGGTGACAATTCATCACGATACAAGCATACATATAAATATAAGAGAAATAAAGGTTTACATAGTTCGACCATGAATGACCTACGTCCATGGGGCTGCTGCTGTGTTCCATTAGAATGACTAGAGAATTTTACATGAGAGTGTTTCTCTAGCTTCTAAGCCCACTTTCACAATGGGGGATGTCCCCTTTATATAGAGTTTAGGGGTTAAATTAGGGTTACAAATATGGATGAGTAATAAATATGGATGAGTCCTATCTTTGTGGAGTTTGATTCCAATCAGATACTGCTCCTCGATCTTCGTTTATCAAGGACTCTAGTCGTCCCCTTCTTATTGGAGCATCTGTTGCTCGCCATCTGGATCGGGGTGCTCTCCATGTGTCATGCTATTATGTAGGCATATTTTTCACCCCCACATTTACCTATCCACAATTCATAAGGAGTTTTGTTAATATGAGGACAAAAGTATAGTCTATTCATCGTATGACAAGCGATACTTACCACTTCCGCCCAAAAACTACGGGGAACTTTTCTTCCAAGAAGAATGGACCTTGCCATTTCTTGGATTGTTCCATTCTTCATCTCAACTATGCCATTTTTCTGACAAGTTCAAATGGCCAAAAATATATGCTTAATATTTACTTCATCACAAAAGGGAGTTAGACCAGACTCCATAAATTCAGTTACATTATCACTTCTAAACTAGTTTGTGATCACACCATGTTTATTTTATAGGACTCGATATTTCACCGTCAAAAACTCAATCGCATCGGACTTTTACCTAAGAAAACTAATAATTGAATATCTCGAAAAGTCATCTAACATCACTAGAATAGACCTCTTTCCTCCTATACTCTCGGTGTGAGTAGGAACCATAAGGGCCATGTGAATCAACTTTAAGACACAAGAGATGGTTATAGAGTTCAACTTCTTATGAGGATTTTTGATTTTGCTTCGTAGTTGACAAGGACTGCAAATTAAGGAGGTTGGTTTTCATAATGATGGAAATCCACGAACTAGGTCTCTTTTCACTAAACGATTAAGATCTCTAAAATTAATATGACCTAGATGTTGATGCCAAAGGACGACATTAGATACCTTGGCACTATTGTAAACTAATGAAGACTTTGGATTGATTATATAAGAATCATCACTAGTCCTCACACCTTGTAGTGTAATCTTACCAGATTTATCATAAATCGTCCACTCCGTCTCGATAAACTTAACTTCTAGGTTTCCATCGCATAATTGGATAATGCTTATCAAATTAGCTTTGAGTCCTTCAACATAAAGAACATTTTATAGTTTTGGAAAACTAGAAACCTCAATGGTGCCTCTACCCATAGTTTTTTATTTACTCCCATCTCCAAAGGTGACCTTATCATCCTTGTGATTCTTTAGAAGGATAAAAAGAGATCTATCACATGTCATATGTCTAGAGCATCCACTATAAGAATAGAATTGGGAGGTATTTTGTTCCTTAAGAGCAACATGAACAACAAAAGCATTCTTGGCCTTATCTTTTGCAACCCAATCATTAGTTGTGTTCTTCCCTGTTCTGATTCTATTATTTTGGATGGAATCATTTTCTTGGGCCATAAACAACCTTAGAAACTCTTCCATTAAACCTTTGGATGTATTGACTAGATACTCAACTTGTTTTTTAAGGCAAGCTAAAGGGCTATGGTGTGGCGTAGGAGTAGTGGAATAAAAGTCCTTCCGAAGATTGTAACAAAATCTCTAAGACAACTCCTTTTGTGATAGAAAGTACAAACATAAGGTTGGTTTGGATTCACCTTTATAGGTTGCTCGGGAAGATTTTTATTAAGTGGGTTAGGTTTAGGAGGGTTCGTTTATGTAATAAACTTGGCTAAAGGTTTGGATTTAACATTGTATGACTCACCACCATCATATCCTATACCTTTTCTCTTTTGATATCCTTTCCTTATAACCTAAAACTGGACCAAGAAATAACTTCCCCATTCCCCCGATGTTGTCCTCAAATGTGACTTTGACTTCTCGAGAGGCCTTAAGATCTTTCTCAAGTTTGATAATCTTTGCTTCAAGTGTTTTTCGAATCTCCATGTATTCATGAAGATCTATCGTAACTTGAGTTAAAAATCAGTACAATCATATTTTTCTTTACCCACCAAAATAAGCTTATTAGAGAGAGAATTATTAATCGCCTCGAGTTGACTAACTAAAGTCTCCTTCTCTTTCAGGGTTTTCAACTCTTTTTCTAATGTTAACACCATGAAATTTAGCCTTTTGTTGATTTTTTGAATTTTCATAGAATCGGTGTAGGACTCAAAATAGGCATATTGCAAATCACTTTCATCAACATCAATCTCACTTCCATTATCATAACTACATTGTGAGTGATGGATACAACTTCAACTTCATGATGGGAAATATCAAGAGTAGGATGTGACACACTTGGAGAGCTAGCATGACTCGCGATAAAGGAAGTGAATTTTTTTCTTAAAGAAATGGAATCATTGGTGTCTTGAGACTCATTCTCACTATCACTAAGAGTGGCATTATAAACGTTTTTTTCCTTGCCCTACCTATTAACCTTAGTGGGTAACTCATACGCTCTATGACCTCGTACCTCACTCTCAAAACATCTCTCCGAAACATCCTTTTTAAAGTTATTTTTTTTAAGTTCTTTCTTGTAATTTTTTTTTTGATCCCGATCATTAGAGCTTCTACTTGCCTTGTTTTTATTTTTCTCAAATTTAGGCTTTTCAAATTTTGAGTTTTGCTTTTTAAACTTGAGAATCTTTTTGAAAATTTTTGTAAATAAGACCATACCATTAGGATCCATATCACACTCATCGGATTCAGATAGTTCTTCCTTCTTAGCTTTTAGAGAAACTCCCTTATCTTTCTTTTGGTTATCGTTAGGAAACATGTTTAATTCATATATTTGAAGATCACCTACAAGTTCTTCGAGTTTAAATGAATTTTACACTCCTAGAGAATTAAGAACTGTGATATCAACATTGACTCAACCATGGAGAAATCTAAGAATCTTTTTGACTATACGATTTTCAAGAATCTTATCACCTAAGTTGAAACATGAGTTAACTATAACTAAAATACGAGCATAAAACATATCAAAAGTTTCACTCTCTTTCATGGTGATAATATCAAATTATGTGGTTAAATTTTTAAGTTTAAATGCCTTAACCACACTCATTAACTCATGAGTAACTTGAAGAATGACCCATGCATCCTTTGAAGTTTCACAAGTCATGATACGACGAAGCTCCTTAGGAGTAACAACACTAAATAAAGCATTTAAACCTTTTAGAATATAAATTACATAATTTCACCTCATTCTTACTCCATTCCTCTACTAATTTTAATACATTATCTCCTTTAACTACAGTAGGAGGGGACCACCCTTTTTCAATAGCAAGCGAAACACATTCATCAATTCATTTTAATGCAGATCTCATATGCAGATCCCATATGTTCTTTCAATCAAACATAAGTGGTTTATTTGATGAATAGCATTCCATATAACCTCCATGATTCATCTAATAACTTTTAAAAACTCGCTCTCTACCAATTTGAGATTGCAAGGTTATATGGATTCAGTTCAAATTCGTGAAATACACTTTGAGATACAAATTTATGATACATAATACAAATTTTGATTAGGTCAACAGGTTGATACTTTACAAATTTTAATCTTAGTCACTAAATCCTACAAGAGCATGCATAACTTCAAATACATAAAAAAAGCACAACCACAATGCACCGATTTATGAAGACAAACCAATGGGAAAATCCTCGGATGACCAGGCCTAGACAAAATCCACCACGAATATGGTTTTTGTAAGAAGACAAAAACTACTTACAGAACTTAACATAACAAGACCCGTTGATGTTGCCTTTAACACCTCTGATCGTAATCGATGGTCTTGAGGATTTTGTTAGGGGCTTCGACCGCACCATTGGTTTGATATTGCTAAGGAAGAGACTTATTCCTTTAAATTTTAGATTCGTCGACTATGACCTTAGCCTCGAAGTGGAGTCCATTGTCTGATACCAACTTGTAGGGAACTCCAAAGAGGAAGATGATGTTATTTCTAATGAACTTGGCTAATTTCTTTACATGCAATACAGTGTATGACTCAGCTTTAACCCATTTCATGAAGTAGTTAATGACGAACATGATGAATTCATTCCCACATGAATCTTTAGGAGCGACCTTCCCCATGATATCTATGACCTAAATGGAGAAGGGCTAGGGAAAGGTCATTTTATATAACTCCCAAGGAGATAAGTGTTGGAGGTTAGCAAACTGCTAACATTTAAGGCATCTTCAAACATAAATAGTGTAGTTTTGGACCATGGTGGTTTAGAAGTACACTTGATGGATGATTTTCTTGGCACTCATATAATCGTTCATGTGGGGCTCTCATTCCCCACTATGGATTTTCTACATCATATCTTTGATCCCAGCCCCTGCTATATAATGTAAGTGGGTTACATCAAGGTTATTTTAAAAAGTTCTTTACTGCAGATGATGTACTAGGCAACTAGTTTGTGAAGGGTCATACGATCGTTGTTATACATGTATTAGGGATACGTACTATGTTTGAGAAGGTTCCAAATGTCGTAGTATCATAATCCTTCCAAATGTCGCATTGGAATGGTGCAACTTGTTTCTTAACTAGAAAGGGGGCCATTAATATTCCCTCAGGCATGTCGACTATGGAGGCCAAGGTTGCAAGTGCATCGACTAGGCTATTCTTAAAGAGAGGAAGGTAATAAAAGGTGACAAGTTTGAATTTGGAGACAATCTCTTCTAGATAGGAATGGTAAGGTAGTTGCTTCTCATCTTTGATCTTCCATTTCTTGAGAATATTCCCGATAATGAGGGCATGGTAAGGGCATGGTAAGGTAGTTGCTTCCCGATAATGAGGGCATGGTAAGGGAATGGTAAGGTAGTTGCTTCACAAGGGAGATTTTGAGCCTTACTGTTCATACCTCATATTCCGTCATATAATTGGTGGAAGGGCAGCCGAACCTATTTTCAATGAAGTGTGAGAGTTATCGGGAGCAATATGGAGTATCAAAATATCATACCCTTTCTTGTTTGCTACTCCACCGAAGAACAATTTCACCCTGAGGTCCTTGTGAGAGGTTCAAAGGATGTCTTCATCTGAGAATTCGGATATACAAACTTCAGTTCACTCCATGGGATTGTCAAAAACATAATTGAAGTTGGGTCTCCTTTTCATTGCTTTCTGTGTGACGTGAATAATGTCAAACTCAACCACTAGCATCATTGATCAGGCCATGCGACTAGACAAATTAAGGTTCTCTAATAAGTATTTTATGGGATCTATTCAGGACACCAGTCTGACAAGGAATGCAAGCATGTAGTGTCGTAGATTTTGCGTGACCTAGACTAGGGCAACACATTCCTTCTCTAATACGGTGTAGTTGACTTCGTACCCAGCTAACTTTCGATTAGCGTAATAGATTACTCACTCCTTACGATATTCCTTAATGTATTTGGCCAACAAATCCCCTACTGTAGTGTAGGTGACACTCAAGTATATGAGGAGAGGGAGACATTATTGTGAAGACATGACCACTGGAAGTCGGGTGAGGTATCATTGGCACACCTCATTCCAAAATTTGTTTGAATCCTTCCGGGTAAGTTTGAAAATGTCACAAATAGAGATCAGTTGACCAATGAACCGACTGATGTATTGAAGCTTACCCAATAATACCCTCACTTCTTTGTCCCTCTGGGGTAGCATCATCTCGAGTATGGATTTCAATTTAGTGGGGTCTGCCTCAATCCTTTTTTCACTATTGATGAATCTGAGGAGTTTTCCTTTGATGATGCAAAAAACACATTTTTGCGAGTTGAGTCGCATCTGGTACCGTCAAAGTCGTTTGAAGAATTTCCTCAGAGCACGAACATAACCTTCTCGAGTCTTGGACTTGATAACCTTCCTAAGGTCACTTCTTTGTGTATGAGGTCGTATAAGATGGTTGTATAGTCCCTTTGGTAGGTAACTCTAGCATTGTTGAGACGGAATGGGAAGACTATGTAATAGAAGGTTCCCCATGAGGTGATGAACGCGATTTTGTCCTGGCGGTCATGCATCTTCATCTAATTATAATCGATAAAACCATTGACAAATGACTTGAGAACGTGACTGGGAGTGTTGGTTATGACCATGTCAATATTGGGCAAAGGGTAATCATATTTTTAAGATGCCTTATTCAAATCTCGATAGTCGAGGCACATGAAAATTTTCCCTACTGTTTTCGGCACGGGGACGATGTTTGTAATCCATGTAGGTATTCAACTATTCAAATGAAGCCTACGTTTAACTATTTCACCACTTATTCTTTGAATTTGAGGCACTATTATGTTCGGAGCTTCCTCAGTTTTTTCTTGACTGGATTGCTTTTTGGGAAAGTAAGGATCTTGTGCTGAGATACCTCTAGATCAATACCGGGCATGTCATCGTAGGACCATGCAAAGACATCCACGAACTCTTTCAGAATATCTTCAAATTACTCCCACTCATGTTTATCGAGGGCGGAATCTATCCTAATCTCTCACAGATGGCTACTAAAATTGAGATTAATAACGACATTATCATCATCATTCATTTGGATGAGGTTATATTGTTTATTTTTTTCCTTATTAAGATCAGTTAAGAAATTTTCATTTACTAAGTCATCATCATCCAGATTTTAATTAGAATCAATACATATAATATAAGGCACAACAAATACTCAAAATCCTTATTTATTTCATTAAAATAGTATTTAGGAAATACAACAATGAGAACCTCATTATTAGAGTCCTTGTTTAAAATGATATCACGGACATGAGAAAAGTAGTGGCCTTAGGCATCTCCTGGAGATAGTGGATATCAAGGTTTAGGTTGACTTGAGCAAGTTTAACCACAATGGAATTCTAGTTAAGAATAGGTGTTTTAGTAGCGGCGATCTTCTCAAATGGGTCAGACAGCACAACTTCCTTGCGGACTATGCAGAGGTTCAACCCTAGTGTATGCAGGTCAAACGACTCCGCAGAATCACTATCCCCAGAGTTTTCAATGCTTTCCATGCATTTGTCATCTGAAGTCTCCGTATCATGTTTCTTCTCTTCATCCCGGGAAATGTCATCCTCAAAGAAGACTTTTAGCCCCAATTTCATTATCTTATTAGCAGGGTCATACCATGATTTAGGGAACCCATAAAAGGGGAAATCCTCACCCTCTTATTCATCATTTGAACCTCAAAAATTATCACTCTGACTAGTGGCGATGATATCATCCATACAAGAGTAGTGACCACACTCAATAACATCCACGAATTTATCATACAAGTTTTTCCACTAAGAAAGGAAGTGATGGAATGAAAGGACCAGACTCCCTTAGAGATTCAAGACTGTAAGCAACTTGGAAACACTGTATATCTCCCTCTTCTGAAGGAACAAATCTGACATGACTTGCACGATGTCATTTAGACTAAATTATTCTATGAGCACAACCCAATCATATAAGTCTCGGGACCACTTTTGATCTTCCATGAACAAACCAATGAACTTCCCATAGTCAAATTCATTTATGTGGGCAATTTCAGACCAAACCTCAGGAGCTGGTCAAGGACTACAGGTAATTCCATGACTCCCCATTTTGAGAGGGTACTAAAGGCAATGCAGGTTTGGGTGAGGAGTGATAGAAATTAATCAGTTAAGATCATGGGATGTAGAAGAAAGGATGGGAAAACATCGAGGGGTTATGGTGAGACCGTAAACATGTTGGGTATTTTGATAGGATTGATTTAGGTAGTGGGGTCAAATTCAGGATTGCCTTCTGGGAAGATAACATTCATCCCAGTTTCTTATTCTCATAGAGGATTATGATTGGTGTTAGGTTTAGTATTAGCTGGTAGGGAAATGATACCTTGGTCTATTATACTGTAGATCACATTTTTTATATGGAAGCACTGATCAGTGGTGTGTCTTATGATCTAGTGGAAATCGAAGTGAGCGTCTTATTTGAAGTTCTTGGGAAGAGGAGTTAGCAAGGGTACGGGTTCTAATGGCTTGATGAGATTTTGAAAAAATAGGGCTTGGTACACTTTTGATAGGGGAACGTGGATTTCATTATACTCCTTTTCTATAGGTTTAGGATGACTTTCGAGTGTCCAGAAAGTGGAAAGTTGGCATATGTTATTGATTATTGAGACTGAGGTGCTGGTTGGCTAGTCATACTCCCGCAGTGTGAATTTCCTAATCATGCGTTTTGGTTTAGATTATGTTTTATGACTAGAAACCCCTTCTTCAATCTCTACATCAACCTCTCAAAGGGCCCTAGAATGCAGGTAATATTAACCTACCATTAAATATCGGATATGGGGAAGAAAAAATTTCTTTTCTATTCTCACTTGTTCTTCTTTGGATGGCCTATTAGTCATGGTAGTATCTTTCCCTATCCACCTTTTGATGAAACTACTGACAGATTCCTTTAGATTCTTCTTGAGTATCTCTAAGTCTCTACGTGTGTAGTTGTCAGGGTAAGAATCCTCCTACACGAGCTCCACCCCTAAGTATGGATGAGGGGGAGAAGGATGAAAAGGTCTCCCCTCTCTCTCACTTCTTACCATGCACGTGTGGGTGATTAAAGGATATGGGGGTCTTATTTTCTCCACTCATGTCAATGACTTTGCGATCTGCCTTGAATATTAAATTTGTTGTCGTCAAATGGGAATAACATGAAGAGATGGAGTCACCACCCTATTTTGTTCAAAACAGGAAAAAGAGAACGACATCAAGGTCATAGTGATGCATACAAAACCAAGTGATTCAAAGGTCCGGAGCCTAAGTTACAAAATGGAATTGTGTTAGGAACCCATTCCACCCTTTTGATCTATGATGGGTTATGTCAATCTTTGCCCTTTTTTCTCCGTGATGTTTGTGTACATGTGTATAATATAAATAACTAAAGAATAGAAATATCTGAATCACGTCATGGAATGGACGGAGTGAACTTATTCGTAGGAATGTATCCTAAAATAATAATAAACATATGATGTAAGTGTTCGCTGACTCACAAATCTTTAAGGAAAAGAGAATGTGCATGTCGAACGAGGCACAAATTTGTAGGGGTCCAAGGATCACAAAGTAGATATAATAGAAAGACGTGATTTTAAAAACGAGGACTCGAATCTCAGGATTGGCCTAAGAAGCCTACTTAGACCAAGGGACATCAAAGTCCATGCAATTCAAAAATCGCATATGGGTGGGATTGAACCCATAAATCCAAATATAGGACTCCCCTTTGAGTGATTTGGAAGGGAAACGTGTTTAAGTGTGAAAGTGTGAGAAAATAGTGGCGTCTTACTTTTAGAATTTATGAATAAGCACTCTTTTTTTCTTTTGGGGGATTTTATAAAAATAAGTTGTGTGAAAGACTAATAATAAAAAAGACAAATATTATTTGATGTGAGACATTGAAACAAATCTAAAATATATAACAAAATGAGAATAAAGTGAATGATAACACTTAAACGAGTAAACTAGAAAAGGGGTGACGAATGGAACTCCTTGTAGATTTTTGTTGCCGAATTTGGAATGTATATAGGATGGTTTTGTAGGGGTATGAAAGTAATATGATTGGGTGAGATGGATGACTAAGTGTGGTAAGAAAGTTAGGTGAAGAAATGTTAGAAAGTGGGCTTTCTTGGTAATGATAAGGATTTGATTTTGAGAGAATGTTTGTTGACTACTAAAAGGGGACCTCTTTCTAAGGGTAAGGTCATGGACCTTTTATAGTGAAATTTGGGGTTAATGGTGGTGTCGATAGGCATGGTCCCTTGCGTGCCTATCGGCATAGGGCCTTCCTTGTTAGGCAAGGAAAAGTACACCCTCCCGATAGGCAGGGTGTCTAAGGTTCCTATAGGTAGTTAAAAAAGATTTTTCAGGAAAAAGGGGCATAAAATGCAAAATGTAATTCCGAATAGCGCACAATCAGGATGGTTAGGAAGGAAATTCAGAGTCCTTCAACAATCCATTGATCCACTCATGGGTTCGGGAGTTGACCAAAGCCAAACGGGGCTCAAAAGCGCTTGATGGTCTCTACACGGGGGTTGTTCATGCTAACAATGAGGTCAATTTGCACAGGAAAAGGACCATTGGAAAGGGAATTCAGTTTCCTTTGAGATTTATTTAAGATACGCTCATTTTGGAGAGTTGATCAAGGTCGAATTGGGCCTAGAAGCTCCCGATGACCCATTAGAGTAAAATGGGTAGTTCGTTCGAATCGTGGGGCTGATTTGTGCATAAGATAAATTATTGGAAAGAGGATTTAGAGCCCTTAAAGGTGTCATTGAGATTAGATCAATTTTGAGAGTTGACTAAAGTCAAAATGGGTTCAAAAGAACCTAATGGCCTCCATATCAGTACTAGGAGTGATACGAATCGTTTATGTGAACCCTGAGGCCCATTCGTGCATTGGATGGACTGTTGGAAAGGGTATTCAGATCCTTTTAGGGTTTTAATGACCATCCTCATTCTAGAGAGTTGACAAGAGTCAAATGGAGCTCCTGAGTTCCTAGTGGCCTCCAAATTAGTACTCAGAGTGTAAATAAGGTTTTATGGTGAATTAATGAGTGTTCGGGACCTAATGAGATGCTTAGGGATGGTCCTTGGATAGGGTGTCTATAGTGGCCCTCAACGGGAGAGCCTGGAATATATGAAGGCCATAAAAATATAGGAACTACATCGATGATGGAGAAGAGGACTAAGATCAATTCTGTGGACCTAGGGGAAAAAGGTGATGGATTTAGAGGGTCGAGGTCATTTTTGAGGGCCTAAAAAGTGATGACTACTTCGATGGGTCCAGATCAATTCTATAGTCCTTAAGTTATGATGATCGATTCTATAGGCTAAGGTTAATTTTGTAGATATTAAGATGTAGCGATCGATTTTGCGGGTTGAGGTCAATTCTGTGGACCTTAAGATGTAGCGACCGATTCTGAGGGTCGAGGCCAATTCTACAGACCTGAAGTTACGATGACTAATTTGGCGAGTCAAGGTCAATTCTATAGACCTAAAGAGTGGGATGAGCAATTCTGCGGGTCGAGGTTAAGTTTACAGACCTGAAGAGTAAGATGACCAATTCTGTAGGTCGAGGTCAATTTTTTAGATCGAAAGTGGGATGAGGTCGATTATCTAGACCTAAATATGCAGGGACTGATTCAGTGGGTCAAGGACAACTCTATATACCTAAAGAGGCAGATGACAGGTTCAATGGGTCAAGGTCAATTCTACGTACCTTGAGAATGGGGTAACCAATTTTACGAGTCGATGTCAATTATGCGGACCTGAAGAGTGGGATGACCAATTCGATGGTATCGAGGTCAATTTGTGGACCTAAAGAGCATTAAGGTTGATCCTGTAGACATAAAGATGTAGAGACTGATTCATTGGGTCAATGTCAATTATGCGGACCTAAGGAGTGAGATGACTGATTCAATAAGTCGAGATCAATTCTGTAAACCTTAAATCAGGTGATGAATTTTGTAGGTCGAGGTGAATTCTATGGACCTAAACAAGGTTGAGGTTAATTTCATGGACCTAAAGATATAGTAACCGATTCAGTGAGTGAAGGTCAATTCTTTGGACCTAAAGAGTGAGATGACCAATTTAGCGGGTCGAGGTCAATTTTATGAACCTTAAGTTATAATGGCCAATTTAGTGAGTCAAGGTCAATTCTATGAACCTAAAGATGTAATGACCGATTTAGTGGTCCAAGGTCAATTCTATGGACCTAAAGATGAAATGCTTGATTCAGTGGGTCTAGGTTAATTCTGCGGACCTAAGAATACAATTAACGATTTTGTAAGTCAAAGTTGGTTCTGAGGACCTAAGGGTTGAGATGACTGATTTTGTAGGTCGAGGTCAATTCTATGGACCTAAAGATGTAGTGTCCCATTCTGACGGTCGATGTCAACTCTGCGGACCTTAAATTGTGGTTTATGGGGAGTTGCTCCACTGGGGAAGTGTGTTGACTTGTAGTTTCACCGGGGAAGACAAAGAGTGCTTTGGTGCAAGCGCACTTTTTATTCTTGGTTCCGCTAGTGAAGGTGTATGGGGGTTTTTGGTGTAGGCGCAACATTGGTTCCACCACGGAAATGTTGATAAAAAAAGTTAGGATTGTTGTTACTTCAGGGGATTTTTTAGAATTTGTAAAGGATTTGGTTCTCCAATAGGGATTTTACTTGGGGAAATAATGTTCAGGACTTTTTGGGGATTTTCTGATATTTTTTCTTCTGGGTGGATACTGAATCTTCACTAGGATGTAGGCGACTTTCTACCTTTAGAGTCTTCCTTTCAGGTCCAGGGGCTATGGGCGTGCACGGAAAGTTATTAGCATATGAGTTTGGGTATGGTTGGTACCTTGGGGAGAGAGTGGTGCGTCAGATGAGGTTACATCCATTTTTGTTTCTTTCCTTTTCAATTTTTCTCTCAAATTCGTCTTTGTGACTGGAGGATCTTGGCACTAACCATGTTGTATGCTTGATGTATTGGCTTTTCTTTATTCCTGGAAAGAGACTCAAGAAGTCCAAAATTATGCATCTTTTGTTTGATCATCTTGATTTCATGGCTTACTCTATATGAACTTTAATTTTGTGCTAAGGTTTTGTATTGACAAAAAGGTTGGAAAGACGTGTATTTTGGAATTTTTTAATAGAGGAAGGACTTGGAGGTTTGGTTGAAAAAAAATACATTTAAAGGGACTTTATTAAAATGCGGTTTGGAGGAGAAAATGAGGGTTTCCTAAAGTAGGGTGCGATTGACATATCCGTGGACTGCTTGTCAGCTTATTAGTTTAAGTACACTATTTTTTCATCTTTTGTGGCCCTCTTATTGCGTACTTGATACTCAGAGTTTAGAAGAATCATTGCTGGTTTGGTTGGTCTATAGATGATGAGATGGAAATCTTGATGTCAAGGGGCTAGTCGTCTTTGTTGTAATGTGTTGAATGTGGTGTGTTAGAGAAACTATACTGATAATGGATTCATTGGAGCTATTGCCATGGGTTTGACTAGTATTCTTTTATTAGTGATAGGTGTCCTGACAAGCGATCCTCAGGAGGCCATGATAGTGGCGTGGATGCCATTACACTATAGTCATACGACTGTGGTTTTAACAAGACTTTGAATGGCTGGTATGCCTGGAAAAAAAGTTCGGTCTAACTTTCTATGGGTGAGCGCTATCATACTGTTCATGTGGCTTTCTGAGAGATTTCTCCTGGTGTCCCCTCCTCAGTACTCTATGGAGGGTGTTCCTAATTTCTTTACTAGACCCTTCTTCGGCCCTTTGATGGAGAAATGTGTTATCTAGTTCATGGAGCACGGTGCCCGATGCCTTCGTTGGTATATGCCATGGTGGGGGGGACATGCAACATGTTTGCAGTTTGGAGAATATAGGTATGTACAACTCGTTTGTCTTCTCCTTACTTCCTTTCATTTTCCTTGGTGACTTTTTCACCATGTAGGATGGGAGCAGATCGTGCTTCCTCATGTAACTAATTTCTTTCAAGTGGAGGATTTGACGAGTCCTTGAGGATGATTCTGGAGCCTATATGGCAGCATCGCCGACCGTTTACTCATTTGTCATAATCCATTGGAGGCGCCTGGTTTATGTCAAGGGATTATTTAAAGTGGTTGTAAAAATGGGTAGTTGGGTAGATTTTGGAGGAGGATACTGGTAAATAATGACTTGTAGCTTTTGATACCACAGAGGAAGGTGTGGTGGTTTTATCAAAGCTTGTCAAATCACACTATTGTATGGAGCGTATCAAAACACCAATTAAGATTAAGAGGCTTGGGGACCTCCAGAAGTGGGAAATGATGAAGAGGTTGGGTCATTTGGTAGCTGAGGACATGGTTTTTTCTAAGCTGGTTGAGTTTGGGTTTTGTGCTGAATTTGTGTAGGTGTAGGTGATCTGGTATGTTTTTAGATTTTTATGATGCTGGTTATTGGTAGGTATTGGTAGGCTGTAGGTTGTTTTATAAGGGGAGTGTTTTATTTTACTCCCCTCCCTGATATTTCGTGTAACAACCATATTCCTTGATTTGAAATAAAAGTAATTTTGTCATATTTTGTTGTGTCTTTTGATGAATTTTGTATTTAAATTGCATACCAATCACTAAGGCATACATAAACCTTTTTTCGTGTAAATGATGAGATGGATTGTCATTCTCGATGGAAGAAAGGAATATCATTTTGTGAAAAATAAAGGATCGTTCCCAGGTATGTCGTATGGGCTACCTACGTACCTCTGTAGGTTTTTAAAAATTTTGAGCTTAATCTTAAAAAGGGGTTTTGAGAGGATTGGGTCCCACCGTTGTTCTGGGTAGGGGAAATGAAGAGATTTTTTTAGAATAGAAGGCGGTGAGAAGAGTCGTAGTTCACTAGGAGTTCGGATTAAGGGTAGAACTTTTTGAGATAGTCCAGATTGACTAGACATGACATTTATTCTCCATGGAGATCTGTGAGCATAGCGACCCAGCGATGCATTATTTTCTTCACGATATAGGGGATGTTCCGTCTAGGTTTTAATTTTCCTTTAGAGTCCAAGATAGATTCTATGATTTCATTGAGGGTAAGGTCTCCTTCTTAGACACCGCGGTCCTTGACATTCCTGTTGAATGATCGTGCAATCCGATGATGGTACCCCTGTATGTGATATAGAGACTTTGGTTTCTTTTTGTTTGAGAGTGAGAGTTATTCGTAGTGGATTTGATGTCAGTTTTACTCTCTGACCTTACTTTCGATCATGACATGCAAAGAAGGAACTTCTGGCACAATGGGGAGCACCGCCTCCATATCGTATACTAGAGAATAAGGGGTAGAACCAGTGGGCATCCCGATAGAGGTGCGATAGCCCTTGAGTGAATATGTGATCCGATCGGCCCAGTCTCTGCATTTTTTAATAATCTTGATGATGATGGTTTTTAGGCACTTTTTGGCTGCTTCGATAGCACCGTTGGTTTGGGGTTGGTAGGGAGAAAATTTATGTCTTTGGATTTCATATTCGTCAACTAATTATATAGCTTTGGCTTTGAAGTGGAGTCCGTTGTCTGATACCAACTCATGGGGGACCCCATAGGGGCATTTGATACTCTTTCAAATAAACTTGGCCACTTTCTTTGCATTCAATACTACATATGACTTGGCTTCGACCCATTTCATGAAGTAGTCAATGGTGACTAATATTAAAGTCTTGCCCATTTAAAGTTTTGGGAGTGGCCTTCCTTATGATGCCTATGCCCCAGGTAGATAAAGTCCAAGTAAAGGTCATGTTGTACAATTCTTGAGGAGGCAAGTGTACAAGGTTGACAAATTATTGGCATTTGAGGCATCTCTGAACTTAGGCAATGCTATTTTGGATCATGGTGGTCCAATAGTATCCTTGACGGATGATTTTCTTATTAAGAATGTGACCATTCATGTGGGTTACACATTCATCGCTATGGATTTTCTACATTATTCCTTCAATATCATCCCCTCCTATTCAATGCAACTAGGTTCCATAGAAGTTTCTCTTGACAAGTGCTTTACTACAGATGATTCACTGGGCATCCAGTTTGCCAAGGGTCACACAATATTTCTTATATGCATTTCGGTGATACCTACCATGTTTGAGAAGGCACAAAATGTCATTGTACCATAATCCTACCATTTAAGAGTCTTCTTCGATGACAAGCTCAATGTGGTAACAATGAGTGGGTGTAGCTTGTTTCTGAACCAGGAAAGGGGAATTGTTATTCCCTCAGGCATTTCAACCGTGGAGGCCAACGTTGCTAGTGCATCGCCTAGTCTATTATTTAAATGAGGAAGGTAATGGAAGGTGACATCTTTGAATTGGGATGCAAGATCTTCTAGGTGGGTAAGGAGGGGTAGGATCTTCTTATATTCGACTTTCCATTTTCTGTGGACTTGTTCGATAATGTGGAAAGATTCCCCATAGACGTCTATATGCTTGATTTCTTTCTCGAGGGAGATCTTGAGACCTACAGTGTATGCCTCATATTCATTCATGATTGGTGCAAAGAAAGTGAATATTGTTGGGAATGTAGTTGTAAGAGCCATCAAGAATGATCAAGACTATCCTAATGTCGTAGCCTTTCTTATTGGTGGCCCTATCAAATAATATCCACCATCTGTAAGCCTCCTGAGAGGTGCATATGATGTCATCATCTTGGAATTTGGAGACCCAAAATTTGGTTCCTTCCATAAGATGATCAGCAACGTAGTCTGAGATGAACCTACCATTCATGGCTTTCTGCATGACGTATACAATGTTGAACTCAGCCAGCAACATTAACAAACAGGCCATTTTGCTTGACAGATAAGGTTTCTCTAGTAAGTACTTTATGGGATCCATTTAGGATACTAATCAAATGAGAAAAGTAAGTATGTAATTCCATAATTTTCGTGTAACCCAGACCAAGACGACACATGCCTTCTCCAAGGCAGTGTAGTTGACTCCATACCCAGCTAGCTTTCGAGTAGCGTAGTAGATGGATATTTCTTTGTGGTATTTATTAATCTAGCAAGCCCTTAATGTGGTATCAGTGACAATTAAGTATAGGAGGAGGCGGACACCTGGCTGTGGGGGAATGAGCATTGAAAGTCAGGTGAGGTCTTGCTTGATTTGGTCAAAGTCTTCGTGGCATACCAAGTTCGAAACTTTAGTTGAATCGTTTAAGAGAAGTTTGAAAATGGGTCCACAAATAGAGGTTAGTTGGTTGATGAACTTATTACTGTATTGCAGCTTACCCAAGAACCCCCGTACTTCTTTTTCAATCATGGGTGGTTGCATCTCGAATATAGATTTTAGTTTGGCGGGGTCTGCTTCAATCCCTTTCTCACTGACCATGAATCCATGGAATTTCCCCTTAGTGACACAAAAGACGAACTTCTATTGGTTGAGCCGCATCTAGTACTGTCAGGGTCGTTCAAAGAATTTTCTCACGGCGGAGGTATGACCTTCCCGAAACTTGGACTTGATGATCATGTCATCAATTATAGACTTCGACCATTTTATAAAAAATGTCATTCATAATGGTTTTGGTGGCCCTTTGTAGGTAACCCTGGCATTTATGAGCCTAAATGGCATGGTGATGTAGCAAAAAGTTCCCCAGGGGGTGATGAAGGCAGTTTTATCTTAGTGGTTAAGGTGAATTTTGGTGTGGTCGTAGCTGAAAATCCATCGATAAATGACTTGGGCATATGGATGGTCGTATTGTCTATGATCATGTTAATGTTGGGAAATGGGTAATCATATTTCGGGGATTCTTTGTTTAAATCTCGATAGTCGACATACATGTAGAAATTCTCTCATGATTTTGGAACTTGAACGATATTGCAAGCCATGTAGGGTATTCTACTATGAAAATGAAACCCATGCTCAGCTATTTGACTTTCTTTTCTTTAACTTTGAGGGACTATTCCATTCGAATATTCCTCAATTTTTGTTGATCAATTTGCATTCCAGGAATTTGGGGATCTCGTGCTAAGCTATCTCTAGGTCAATGTCGGGTATATTTTTGTAGTTACACGTGAAGACGTCGATGAACACTTTTAGTAGCTCTTTGAATTGGGCCCATTCATGCTTGTTGAGGGTAGACCCTATCCTAATCTCATGCAGATGGCTAATACTTACGAGATTAATAATCATAGTCTTATCATCATTAGTTTGAATGAGTTATATTGTTTATTATTTTCCTTATTGAGGTCAATTAAGAATTATTTGTTTATAAAATCATCATCATCAAGAGTTTGATTAGAATCAATGCAATTTAGTTAAGCCATAGCAGGATAATCAAAATCTTCCTTTATTTAATTATCAGGGAATATAACATTGAGAACCTCATCAAAAGATCCCTCTTTTACATTGACATCAGAAATAGGAGAAACAAAAACAAGTGTATAGATTTCTTGGATGGGGTAAAGAACATGGTTTTTGGGGCTTGAGCAGGTGGGGCCAGGATGGCATGCCAGTTTAGGAGACGTACTTTAGAAGTTCTGATTTTTACGGACTGGTCTGACGGCGCATCATCTTGGTGAATCATACAGAAACTCAACCCTAGTGTCTGCAAGTCGAATGACTACTCGGTGTCACTACCCTCTAGTTTTTAGGGATTTCCATCGTCTCATCAATAAGAGGTTTTACTTCATGCTACCATTCCTCGCCCCATGTGTTTCCATTTTCAAAGAAGATATCCATTTCTAGCTTTATCTTTTTATCAGTGGGGACATATCACGATTAAGAGAATCTGTAAAAGAGGAAGTTTTTGCCCTTATATTCTCCATTTAAATTTTCAAAGTCATCACCCCAACTGGTAGCGACAATGTCTTCCTGTTAAGAGTGGTCATTGCACTAAACAACCTTCACATCTTCATCATACAAGTCTTCCCACTTAGCGATAAAGTGAAGGAGTTAAGGAACCAATTGTCCCTGGAGTTTTAATCCTCTGAGTAACTCAGGAATGCTGCTTATCTCCTCTTTATGGTTAAACATATCGGATATGGTCGTCGCGACATCATCCAAGATTCTTTTCTTTATGGATACAACCCATTTATCTGATTCATGAACCCACTTTTAATCTTCAATAAATAGGCAACTGAAGCTCTCATAGTCTATGGTCATCGCGGTGGGCAATTTCAACCTAAACCTTTGGAGTTGATCTAGTACTTCAGGAAATTCCATGCCTCCCCATCTGATCAGGTGAAGATGGAAATATTCAATCACGTGAGGAATGATAGAGCTTGGTCAGCAAATCTTATGAGGTTCAGGAGAAAGGATGTGTAGACCTTGATAGTCTTGGGTGAGATTATGGAGGTGCCGAGTATTTTGGTAGGAACAATTTGGATAAAAGGGTCAAATTTAGGGTTATCTTCCAGGATGATGGAATTTGTTTTGGTTCATGTGCTGGAAGAGGGTTATGAGTGGTGTCGGGTTTTGGATTTTCTGGTGGGGCGATGATGCCCCGATCTATAAGGCCTTGAATTACATTTTTGAAGTGAAAGCATTGGTAAGTGGTCTGAACTGCGACTTGGTGAAAGTTGTAGAGGGCATTGTGTTTTGAACTTTTTAGGGATATGATTTTGTCATTGTCAGGGTTCCAATGGTTTGATGAGTTTTTAGGTTAGCAACGCTTGGCATACTTTTGATATGGGAGCATGTAGCTAAGTGTATTCTTTTTTTACATAATTGGGGAAACTTTGAGGTTACCAAGAAGTGGAAGGTTGGGAAATTTTGTTGATGGTTGAGACTGGGGTATAGGCGGGATTATCATACTTCCAGGGTGTAAATTATTTGATCACCTTTTTTGGTTTAAACACTACGTTGGTAACACCTTCTTCAATTTCCACACCAGTCTCTCCAAGGGCTCGGAAGTACGGGTAGTACTGTCCTTATATAAATGCTTGGATATGAGGCAGGAAGTTCTTCTTTAAAATGCTCACTTGTTCTTCCTCTGAGGGCTTATTAGTGATAGTGGCATCTTTCTCTCTGCACCTCCCAATAATGATACTAACTGACTCCCCAAGTTTTTTCTTGAGTATCTTTTAGGTCACTATGTGTGACCTCCAGTTATTCATTATATTTGTATTGGGACATAAACCCCCTAGCTACATCCTCCCGCCTATGGATTCCAGATTCTTCGAGAGACAGGAAGTGTCGGAGGGCACTCTCTTTAAAAGTTTTTTTGAACATCTGGGACACTATCTCTTTTTAAACTCCAAGAAGGGTCATGGCTCGATGGTAGCCGCGTAAATACATAATTGGGGACCCGTTGCCCCTAAACTTCTTAATGTCCGACATCTTGATTTTTTCTGGAAATATGACGTTAGGATAGGGAGACATGTGGGTGTAGTCCTTGTAATTTCTATAGATCTTAACTTGGTCAAATTTATTATACAACAGTTTGAGGTCTTCTTTGACTTTTTTCAGCCCTTCTACTTGAAGGTCCACAAGCATTGGAATCGGGAGATGAGAAGGTGGCGACCCATTTGTAGGCGAGGCATGTGGGGATGTTGGCATTCCTTTGGGGCCCAAGTATGCTCGGGGATAGGTGAACCCATGGAATGAGTAAAGACTATCTCTGTTTCATGAGCCTCGGGAGTCTGGGATCGATGTCGCTGCATCTCTTGGACACCAACTTGAAGATTGTCAATCTTGGCACTGAGTTGGTCTAGGATGGATATCAGATCTGGAAAAACATTTTGCGCTTAATTTGTATTCTCCATGAATAGCTTGCAGATGTAGATCTCAAATTCGATCGAAGCATCAAAGGAAGCAGTGGAGCTTCTGGGTGGTTTAATGGAGGACCAAAGCCAATAGGGACTCGGTCCAAAGTCGGGCATGCTATCGACCTGAGAGGGAAAAATGATTTTGGGTTTATTTTTTTATGGGAAAAGGGAGTAATTTTTGGTATTTTTGAAAAGGGGGGAAAATATATTTTTTGTATTTTTGGTTTTTTAAAAGGCGGGAAAAGGGAGAATACTTAACATGATTATTATTATTGGGTTTCACTTATATTATGTTTTCATAAATGAAAGGAAAATGCCAGACAGGAACTAAGCCTGGGGAAAAGATAGGGTATAAGATATAAGACACAGTTTGACTTGTTACCAGGCTTACGGACACGACCTGTTTTTAAAAGAGGGAAAGATAGCACGAAAATTTGGGTGGTATGGAGACCCGTAATTTTGGTAATGTTTCGCATAGTAACAAAAGAACTAATTATGAGTGTACTAATGCTGATTCCTATATGAGGTTTATGAATTTAGTGGGTTAGTGTAAGGGTTCCCCCTTTGGCATGACTGTCATGATATACCTCTTACCCATTAGGGAATTCATTTATCGATACATGTGGACAAGCCCTTTAATATACCAGAATGTACGCGAATGGCCTCATGGGGATGGTACATGTGAGAGGGAATTCTATATGATCGACGTATGTGAACAAATTCCCTTTTATATACCTCTCATCATAAGTTCGGTTAAGCGGTATGATGTGGGGGGAACTGTTCGATATACATCGAAGGTACGAGGGCAATGGAAGGTGAGAATCATATCGCTTAGGTAAACCACTCCCTACAAGACTTACGCCCATCACGATGTGACCCCCCAGTATGAGAAAAAAATTTCGTCAATATTACCATGATCTGGTGATGTAGTGTGCAAAAAATGCACGAGTGTTGATTAGTATCTTATGAAGATTTTTTTTTATTTGCATGCTATGTAATAGGAGTATTACCACTATGAGGGAGAATATGTAAATAGCATGAAATGAAAAGTAAAGCTAACATGGAGGATGATGACTATACTAAGCATGGTGATAGGGAATCATGTGACCATATACAAGTGAATGAGATATGTACAAGGTGAGAGAGTGATATAGGTATAATGTAGGTTAAAAATCATGTTAATATATACAAGTGAAAGTGTGTGCTAATGAGACTAGGCATGAATCATCTATAGGTGGTGTGCGAGATGTGTAAGTGAGAATGTATATATATATATATATATATATATATATATATATATATATATATATATATATGAGTGAAAGAATGTGAGGGGTGTGATCATCAAACTAAGCATGTATTATATATAAGTGGTGTGTGGAGCATGTAAGTAAAGGTGAAGCTATATACAAGTTTAGGTTTGTGAAGTGAGCATGAAGAATATATACAAGTGGGCATAAGGTGAAGCATGGTGAGCATGTACAAGTGAGTGAAAAGTGATATACACACGAGGAGATAAGCATGAGGTAAAATATATGAGTAAGAAAATGAGTAAAGGGAACATACAGGTGGAAGCATATGTACATATGTAAAAAAGCAAGAGAGTAAAAAAATAACACCCATGTAGAAATAGAGTCTAGTCCTCTAGAACATCCCCAACAGAGTCATCATTGTGGCCATCCCCCCCCCCCCTCTCTCCCTTCTTGCCATGCGCGTGTGGGTGATTCAAGGATATGAAGGTATTATTTTTTCCACTTGTACCGACATCTTTGTAGTCTGTCTCGAAAATAAAATTAGTCATCGTCAAATGGGTATAACACGAAGAGATGGAGTTGCCAAACTACTTTGACCAAAATAGGGAAAAGAATGTTGTTGCCTCGAGAGAATGACATGAGGGTTATACTCATGCATATGAAACCAAGTGATTTGAAGGTCCAGGGACTAAGTAATGGAATGGGGAGGTATTAGGCATCCATTCCTCCCTTTTGATCTATGATGGGCTATGTTATTCTTAAATTTTTTTTCTCTATGATGTGTGTGTACATGTGTATTATATAAGTAACAAGAGAATGGAATTATCTGACTCGCATCATGGAATGGATGGAACAGACTCATCTATAGGAATGTACTCGAAAATAATAGTAAACATATGATGAAAGCGATCACTAACTCACGAATCTCTATGGAAAAGTGAATGTGCATGTCGAACGCAACTCAAGTTTGTCGGAGTCCAAGACTCACAAAGTAAATATAATAGAAAGACATGAAATGAAAAGGGAGGACTCAAATCTCAGGATTTACGCAAGACGCCTATATAGCCTAAGGGGCATCAAAGTCCACATAGTTTGAAAAAATAATATGGGTGAAGTTGAACCATACATCCAAATGTAGGACTCTGCTTTGATTGCTTTGGAAGGAAAATGTGTTCAAGAGTAAAAATGTGAGAAAATAGTGAAATCTTACTTTTGGGATTTATGAATAAACCCTCTTTCTGTCTCTTTTAGGATTTTATGAAAATAAGTTGTGTGCAATACTTATAATAAAAAAAGGTGACTACTATTTGATATGAGACAATGAAATAAAGCCAAAAGATATCACAAAATTAGGATAAAGCAAATAATAACTAAGTGTGGTATGAAAGTGAGGAGAGGGAATGCTGGAAAATGGGATTTTTTGGTAATGAGAAGGCTCTAATTTCAAGAGAATGTTTGTGACTGCTTCAAGGGACCTCTTTCCAAGGGTAAGGTCATGGACATTTTCATAATGGAATTTGTGGTTAAGGAGGGTGTCGATCGGCATGGCCCCTAGCCTGCTTATCAACATAGGGCATGCCATGTTGGTCAATGTAAAGTGTAC
Organism: Sambucus nigra; assembly: GCA_949130495.1. NCBI lineage: Eukaryota > Viridiplantae > Streptophyta > Magnoliopsida > Dipsacales > Adoxaceae > Sambucus > Sambucus nigra. The sequence continues at coordinate 115,036,318 of OX422220.1, read as the reverse complement.
CCCGCCGATAGGCGGGGTGTCGATCGGCATGGCTCCTAGCCTGCCTATCAACATAGGGCATGCCATGTTGGTCAATGTAAAGTGTACCCTGCCTATAGGCGGGGTGTCAAGGGTGCCTATTAGTAGTTCAGAACGAATTTTTCAAAAAAATGAGCATAAATGCAAATCGTAAGTCCGAATCGTGCATGATTGGGACCGTTTAAAAGGTAATTCAGAGCCCTTCAATAATCTCTTAAGACACTCCCGGGTCTAATAATTAACCAAACATAAACGGGGCTTGAAAGCACTCGATGGTCTCTAAACGGAAGGTTTAAGAGAAAAATGGGTCTTTCATGCAAACTATGAGGCTAATTAATGCATGGCATGGACCGTTAGAAAAGGAAGTAATTAACCTTCAATATTTCATTGATCTTCACTCGATTTGGAGATTTCACCAAGGTTAATGGGGCCTAGAATCATCCAGTTACCCTTTGGAGTAAAATGGGTCATTCGTCCAAATCGTGAGGCAGATTCGTGCACGGGAGGGACCATTGGAAAGGAAATTTAGAGACCTTAGAGATTTCATTAAGATTCACTCAAGATAGAGAGTTGAATGAATTTAGATAGATCTTTGAAGTGCTCAATGGCCTCTAAATCAATACTCAGAGTTAAATGGATTATTTGTGCGAACTATGAGGTCTATTCATGCATGGGATAAACTGTTGGAAAGGTCATTAAGAGACCATCAAGGTTTCATTGAGCTTCACTCGGTCTGAAGAGTTGACCAGAGTCAAAAGGAGTCCAGAAGTGACGGTGGTCTTCAAATTTGTACTAACAGTGTGACCTAGGTTTTATGTTAGGGACCTAAAGAGATGCTTAGGGGTGGTCTAGGATGGGTTGTCTACTACATGTAACTTCCAATTCCTCATTTTGCTTGTACTGTGATATGGATTATCTGGTTACGTCCTCCCAACTATGGATTTTGAATTCCTTGAGGGACAGGAATCAACCGAGGGCACCTTCTTTCACACCAAGGAGAGTCATGACTTGATGATAGATATGTAAATTCATAATCGGAGGTCCTCTGCCTTCAAACTTCTCAATGTTCGACATCTTAAATGTATTTGGTAGTGTGGATTTTAAATAAGGAGATATGTGAGTGTAGTCCATGTAGTCCCTCAAATATTGACTTGGTCGAGTTTCTTTTGACAGTAGCGTAAGGTCCTATTTAACTTTGTTCAGTTCTTCCTCATTTGGATCCACTAATACAAGCAAATTAGCCCCTGACTGAGCAAGATTCGAGATTTCTAGCTGAGCGGCTCGCAGCCCATTTGCAGGTGGCGGCACGGGGGGAATGTTGTCACTCTCTCGGGACCTAAATTGGTTCAGAAAAAAGTGTATCCACGGAATGGGGTAAGGGATTTTATGTTCATGAGCCCCGAGAGTTTGGACCAGATGTCGTTGTATTTCTTGGACTTTAACCTGGAGGTTGTCAATGTTGGCACTAAGCTGGGATAGTAAGGTTATCAGATCTGGTTAAATATTCACAGAATGATCTATGTTTTTCATGAATAACATATGGTGGGAGATCTCAAACTCATTGGAAGTAGTATGGGAAGTCATAGATCTTCAGGGTGGTTCGACGGAAAATTGGATCCAATAGAGAACCAAGCCAAAAATCAGGGTACGTGATCACACCTGAGAGGAAAAATTATTTTATTTTATTTTGAAAGATGGAGGAATATTTTTGGTAGTTTATTTTTCTTCCCAAAAAGGGGAAAATGTCATTTTTTGTATTTTTCGAAAGGAGGGAGAAAGGAAGAATCCTCAGCATGGTTATTATTATTGTATTATGTTTTGCCTAGGATGCAAGAAAAAATAATGGACAGGACCTGAGTCTAGGGAAAATCTAGGGTACATGATGTAAGACACAATTTTGCTTATTTCCAAACTCACACGCAGGGTCTTGTTTTAAAAATGGACAAAATAGCGTGCAAATTCAGGCAAAATGGCAACCTAAAATTTCAACAGTGTTTTGCCTTATAACTGGAAAACTAAGTATGAGTGTCCTAGGGTAGACATCTATATAAGGTTGAAGCATTTGGTTGATTAGTGGAAGGGTTCCTCCTTTGGCATGACTTTCAAGATATACGTCTTTCTATAAGGGTAACCATTCATTGGTATATGTGGACATGCCATTTGATATAACTGAGTGTACATGAATTGCCTCACGATATACATCATGGGGACTATATGTGTGAGATCTGATTCGATATACTCGACGTACATGAACGAGTTGCGTGCTATATACCACCCATCATGACTTCGATCAAGAGGTACAGTGCGGGGGGTATCCTTCAATATACGTCAAAGGTACGAGGCTAAATGAAGGTGGAAAACATATCGCTTAGGTTAACCGTGCCCCGCAGGACTGAGACCCATTAGTAAGTGACCCCTCAGTACGGAATAAAATCTTGGTCAATATTCTAATGCTCGGGTGATGTAGTGTTCAAGAATGCATGAGTAATAATCAATATTTTATGGAGAGTTTTTTTGAGTGACACTTTTCATATGCCTCTTGTAATAAATAATTGAAATTGTCGACTTACTCGGAATTTAATGATTTTTTTTCAATGCGATGCGACCTAATGACCAAAAATTACCATTTTGCGATGGACGTTGTTTGGCTATTAGAGCACGTTTAATCCTTTAAAACCTTAAAACTGTCATATTTGGTAAAGAAGTAGACAGCTATTTCTTTCTCCAAATTAATTATAAATTTTGCTTATTAGAGATTAGTGATTACTCAAATCTTTCCGTTATTGGAATCTTTCAATTTATCCATTTTTTGTGTTATAATAAATAAATTAGTACTCTTACCTTATTTGTCTATCATAATAGTTTTGGTATACCAAATATTTTTATTACTATTATAATTATGATTAAGGTTTTGACATTAATATTTATATCATGTTAGATTAGGTGTCCATCAATGTGTCCTAGTCTATAATTGTAAATATCATTTTACTTCGTTAAATTTGTTGTCAATAGGTCCAAATGTATCTATAAATGTTAGATTGTTGATGCAATAATGACGTAGCTTGTTCATTGTAAGATTTCCCCAAGGTATAATTACGATTATTAAATGAACAATAATGAGCATTTTTTCCAACAATTTAACATCGAAGGATTTAAATTTTTACTTAAAACTAATATTTACGTAAAGTTTAAATGCGTGCTCAAAATTATAAATATTAGATTAATGTGTATATTCTTACTATGTCAAATATAAGTAATGAAATATTAAAATCATGATTTAAATTTTTTATTGATACCAAAAATTATCCACCCACGTGGACCAATCTGAAGTGGACAAGTGTCTCCTTATGTGGCAGAAATTGCAATCAGCAGATAGTTGGTCCTCAAGCATGTCAACCAATGTGAAGAATGCTAACCATCAATATAGATGAAAAACTACCACATAGGAAGTACAAAAATTGTCGTATCGCACATGGTTCATACAACCAACCATCACATTTATTATGTACAAGTGTAAATGCTTAAATATATAAAGGCATTCCAACCCTTGATCTTTGGGTCATTATAAATACATTGGATTTCTTTCATCAAAGGCAAGAGAGAACGGATTCTATGTTATTCTTATTAACAAGGATACCTACCTTTCTATAATCTCTTAAATTAATACCAAAACAGTGGAAGTAGGCTTTCTTACATAGCCAAACCACTCTAAAACTCTGTGTCTTTCGTTCAATTCTCTTTTTGTAATTTTTTTTTTATCTGTGATTGTAAATTTGGATCTAGTCCATTTTTTGACATCAACATATTGGTGCCGTCTGTGGGAACATGTGTCTATTTTCCATTCTCAATCTCGTAAATCCTTGCTGAAGGAAAAATGAATGCTCTAGAGCAAAGTACGAGGAACGAAGGAAACCCAACCGTTCCATCTACTCCACCTACAGCAACCGATGTAAATGGGATTCTTTCCAGTATTGCGAGGCATCTAGATGAAATGCGGGAAATAATGAGACAATTGCCACAATAAATACAATCTAGATCTCCATCCCTATCTAAGAATCAAACAAATTCTTCACCAAGGAGAGAAATGTTGCCTCCACCTCCTAGGCATAACTGACATAGTTATTCCAGATCATCTCATTATAGGGCTTATCACCAAGGAGTCAGCTCATCAGTTAGAGAAAAACAGTTCTATGATTGACATTATTTCTCTCGTAAAAGGCTAAGTGTCCTAGAAAGATTGAGTAAAGATTAGCCTTTTAATCGTTTGGAACCCCGAGAAAATAGGAACCTTCCTAGAACGTTATCCAAAACCACCTAGTATCCAGTCGACCATTGTGAAGCCTCATGCAAGTTAAGATCAAGTGTTCGACGATATGTACATGTCGAACAGACTTCTCAAGAAGATAGATCACCAAAACCACATGGTCGAGATAGCCGACCTGCTTCGCACAAAACTAACACATGTAATTCATCATGGAAATTATCAATCCAGCGATTAGAAGATCGGCTATGAGAAATGACAAAAGCAAAGAATCACTTGTAGATGAATTTTGTTAAAGGGAAAAGGCAAAGAATCCCTTGTAGATGAATTTTGTTAAAGGGCCTCCCTTTATTCAGGCCATCGTTGATTTCCCAACTCTATCTAAGTTTAAAACCCATGTGATCACCCCAAAATATGATGGCAAAACCGATCCAGTTATGCACATTGAACAACATCAATTTGCGGATGACATTCAATCCCTGATGAGATGAGATGTAGATAATTTTCATGCACCATTATAGTTTCTGCCCAAATATGGTACAATAACTTTCCCCAATGACAAACTGACAACTTCAACTAGCTTATCGAGTTGTTTATCAGCAATTTTTATTTTTAGGCCAAGCTAGTAAAAATAATATCCCATCTCTTAAGTGTAAGACAATGAGTAGGGGAAACAACTAGGGAGTATATCAGTCATTTTAATAGTAAGAAATTGGAAGTGGTTCACTATGAGGAGAAAATAGCCATCACTTCTCTAATGAGTGGGTTGCTTCCCGATAAAATGTATTATGATCTGGCCAAAGGTCCTCCTAAAACCATGACTGAGTTCATGGATAAGGCAGGAAAAATAATGAATGTCGAGGAAGCAATGGCCGCAAAATAGAGTCCAGCCACTAAGCCTGATAAGAAAGAGCAAAAGGAGCAGAAGGATAAGAAGCCAAAGAAGGATGACAAACTCAAAAAGTATGGAACTTATACTACATTGACTATTAGAATTCATCATATCTTAGAGGAAATCAAACACAATAAGGATTTGTAATGGCCTAAAAAGTTGAGGGCACCTCCTAACAGGAGGGACAAATCTATATATTGTGAGTTCCATAAGGATCATGTCCATACAACCGATAATTGTATCGCTTTGAAGAATGAAGTGGAATCTCATTTACCAAGGAAAAGTAAACAAGTTTATGGATTGGCGAGATGGTAGAGAAGCAAGGGGAAGGTCAAATTCTCCATGCAAGCCCAGAGATGATAGGAAGATAAACATGAAGATGGTTATAAAGATGATACCGACCTATCGAAGAATCCTAAGAAACCATAACGTGAGTTGGCTATTATTAGTTTTGGTTCATTTCATTGTCATGTAATTACAGGTAGCGATACACAAGGAGGAGATCACACTACCGAGAGACAATACTACTTAAATAAAGTGAAGGACTACCTTTATATCCATAGAACCAATATGAATGAAGATGATTGGACCTAGGAAGGTCAATAAAGACAAACTAGTGATCGGATTTTCCAAGAATGAGCTCTCTGGGGTACTCAACCCCCATGATGACCCATTGGTTGTCAAGTTCAGAATCTAGGATGTCGTCATCATCAGGGTTTTGATTGATAATGGAAGCTCGGTCGATATAATATTTCACCCATGTTTTAAGAGTTTAAACTTGAAACTCAGCCAACTAGAACCTTACCACAAGCCTTTAATAGGTTTTTCAGGTGAAAACATTTACCCACTGGGCACAATCAAGTTATGAATGTTTTTTCGCACCTGGCTGACAAGCCGTATGGAGAAAATATTATTTTTGTGATGCATAAAAATATTTAATCTGCCTATAATTTTATCCTCGATATGGTAGGATTAAAGAAGTTTGAAGTTGTACCATCAACTGTCCATCAATGTTTGAATTTCCCAACTCATTTTGGGGTTGGTGTTGTAAAATGTGACCAAAAGGTGTCCAGATAATGTTATTACTCCTCAGTTGAGCAAGAGACTTGATTGATTTGAAGAATAAAAGCACCACTTATCAAGTAGACACCACTGAGTCTAACAGTGATTCTGAAGTTGAAACTTTAGATTCCCAAGATGAGATGGAGTTATTCATAGGGAATACTATGGAAGTAACTAAAATCGTTATCCTGGACGATGACAAGCTAGAGAGGACTATGCAAATCATCTCAACACTAGATCTAATAATTAAACAGGAATTGATTATGTTGTTAAGTCAGCAAAAAAATGTATTTTCTTAGAGCCATAAGGATATGCCTCGGATTGACCTCTACTTTGTCTATCATGAGCTCAATATCAATAAGGGTGCCAAGAAAATCAAGTAGAGGCTCAAGGTTTTCTGTCTGGAGAAAATTCAAGCTATTCATGAAGAAGTGGAATAACTTCAAAAAGCCCAATTTATTGAAGCTGTTTAATATCCAGCCTAGTTGGCCAAGGTTGTGATGGTCAATAGGAAAAATGATAAGTGGAGGATATGTGTGGATTTTACTGATCTAAATAAAGCATTCCCCAAAGACCAATTGGTGGATTCTACACCAGGATTTGATCTTTTGATCTTCATGCATACTTATTCTGGGTATAACCAGATAAAGATGAAACCAGAAGATAAAGCACAACTTTCATCGCCATCCGAGGAACTTATTGCTACAAAGCAATTCCCTTTAGGCTAAAAAATGCTGGAGAAATATACCATTGGTTAGTGAGCAAGGTATTTGAAGAGAATATAGGCAAGAATATGGAAGTTTATGAGGATGATGTGTTAACAAAACGAAATAAAGCCTCAGATCGTATCAGTGACCTCAGTCATACTTTTGACCAGTTGGAAAAGGATTAAATGAAGTTGAATTCGACCAAGTGCGTGTTTGGGGTTCAGAAAGGAATGTTTCTTGCCTTCATAGTTAATCAAAGAGGAATTAAAGATAATCAAGCAAAGATAAAAACTTTGATAGAGATGCATTCATCGATTTTTAAGAAAGATGTACAAAGGCTTACTAGTAAAGTAATAACTTTAAACAGGTTCGTTTCTCGGGCAACTGATAGGTGTTTTCCATTCTTCGAGGTGTTAAGAAAGACTTTTGAGTGAAATGTAGAATTCAAATAAGCATTCCAAGAGTTGAAAAAATACCTGGGTTCACCACCCCTTTTTTCCCGACCTATTTTCGAAGAAAGGTTGTATTTATACTTAGCTGTTTATGAGTCTACAGTTAGCTCGACCTTGGTTTGATTGGATAATGGAATCCAAAAACCAATTTAATACACTAGAAAAGCATTCAGGGGAGCCGAGATTCGGTACCCACACTTGGAAAAATTACCCCTAGCACTCATTGAAGCCTCCAGTCATATGAAGCTATATTTCCAAGCACAAAATACATTTTTGTTTACTAATCTACCTCTTCGTGAAGCTCTCTACAAACTTGAGCAGTAAGGAAGATAAATGTAATGGCCAGTAGAATTGGGCGAGTATGACATCATTTATGAACCAAAGTACTCATTGAAAGGACAAGCTTTGGAGAATTTCATTGCAGAGTTCACTTATCTAGAGGTGGCACTTGCCTGCCGAGTAGACTTCTAAGGAAGAGAGATCATCTCAAAAGCAAGTTGAAGTTGCAGCCAATTAACCTGGATCATTCAAAACTCGGGAAATGTCTCAGAAGTATAAAGAGGAGAGTAAGAAAACATTCCACCATCGATTACTATCAACAAAAATCTTTAGCAACGACATCCCCAATGTGGAATCTATACATAGATGGATATTCATATGCGACTGGAAGTAAAGAAAGTATAATACTCAATACTCTTGATAATATTGATGTTGAGTATGCTCTTAGGTTTTAATTCAAAGCTTCAATAAGGGGGCAAACTACGAAGCTTTGATAGTTTGACTAAATTTTTCCAATTCATTAGGCGTCGAGAAAGTAGTGGAGAACAGTGATTCACAGATAGTGGTCAACCATGTTCTTCATTTATATGGAGTCAAAGGAGAGTTGATGACCAGATACCTTGCCAAATCCATGAAAGTTATTGCCAAGTTTCCATCCATACAAATGAACAAAATCCAAAGAATAGCTAACACCAGAGCTGATTCCCTTGCTCAACTAGCTTCAGTAACCAAATTTGAGCTCATGAGAATAATTATAATAGAAATCTTAGCCAATCGGATAATTAATGAGGACTTAATGGTCAATTTCATTACCGTAGATTTGGGACCCTCTTGGATGGACCCAATCAAGACCTATATTGAAGATATAATCCCACCACCTGATATTAAATAAGATAAAAAAATCTTCGTTATAAAGAAGCAAGATATGTGTTGGACAAAGGAGTTTTGTACCAAAAGGGAATTAACAATGTCCTTAATACGTTATGTTCATCCATTAGAAGTGGGAGATTTTATTAAAGAGGTTCGCGAAGGTTCTTATGGAGAACATTCAGCTGGTCGATCACTCATCCAAAGAATAAATACTTAGGGATATTACTAGCCGACTATGGGGGAAGATTATAAGATTTTTGCAAGAAAATGTGACAAATCCCAGAAGTTCTCTGCCATTCATAAAGCACCTAACTTTCTTCTAGCACCGATAAATTTTCCTTGGCCCTTCACTATCTGGGTAATTGCCTTGGTCAGACCACTGTCGATGACCAAATACAGATTTAAATACTTGGTAGTTTCTATTGATTACTTCACCAAATGGGTGTAAGTAGAGCCATTAATTGAAATACTTACGACAAGGTGTATCAATTCATTTGTAGAGCATCATATGTAGATATGGGCTGCCCTATGCCTTTATTACAGACCATGGATCCTAATTTGACAACAATGAGTTTGAAACATATTGTATCCAGTCCAAAATCTAGAAATTTTACTTTGCATATGTCCATCCTCTAAGTAAAGGTCAAACCGAAGTGAAAAATAGAAATTTGCTCAATGGACTAAAGAAGAGGCTTGATGCTACTAAGGGTAACTGGATTAATGAATTTCATTATGTTCTTTGGGCTTAACAACTCCGAGAACAACAACTGGAGAGACACTTTACATGTTTGCATTTGGGACTAAATCCATGGTGGAAACCAGGATAGGCCTATCAACTCACAGGGTTCTGAATTTTGATTCTCCAACTAGTAACTTGATGAGACGATTGGATCTCGTTATGTTGGAGGAAGTTCGAGATGATGCTTATCTAAGAAATTATGCATACCAACACAACATCGGTCACTTCTACAATAAAAGGGCCAAGCTGAGAAATTTAAAAGAAGGCGACTATGTACTTAAAAAATTCATCCAGAAGAATAACAAGCTTGATACTAATTGTCATGGCCCATATCGCATTTTAGAATTCATCTAGCCAAGGACATATCGGCTTGAGACTTTGAAATGAGAAGAGTTTCAAAAACCCTGGAATGTCGAGCACCTCCAAAAGTATTATCAATGATTCAAGGGATTGCCATTATTGTATTTCTTTTGCTTTATGTTCATCTTTAATAAAATTTTGATTTCAATCCCTTCCATTTTTCAATTTTTTCGGAGTACGAAGATATACATCCCCCATAAACAACAAGTAAGAATGTTTCTTGGTCTTCAGCTCTTGCCGATAAACAAAACATATATACTTAATCATGTTGAAATTATCTACAGATCAACAGAACATACTTAATCAAGTTGAATTTATCAAATTCAAGATGCATTAATAGCTTAAGGGATAATTTCGCCCAAGATTAAACTTCATGTATGACTTCGTATGTACAAGTCACGAACGAGAAGTAATCATTACTTTGTGTATGACTCTGTATTAACAGGTCGTGAATAAGAAGTATTGTCCGACCAAGATAAATACAGGATTACAATCCTAAAATACGTGGTCCTCTAAAACAATTTACTTTATGTATGACTTCGTCTTTGATAAGTTAAGAACAAGAAGTCTGTAAAACTTTGTATACAACAAAAATAGTTACAAATAAGTTTTACTCGACTAAGTTAAATGCAGTAACACATGTAAACATTCCTAGTCATCAAAATACACACATATTTTCCTCATACACTTGGTCACCAATGATAACTAATGTTAAACTTGGATCAATAAAGCTATTTATAGTTTATTCTAACTATATTAGTAGAATATATGGCAATACAATCATGGTCTAATAATTCATTAGACAATTATTTAGAAGATTGATTAATTAAATAATCAAGAGTTGACAACACAAAAATATGGATTCATATTTAAATATTAGTTGTATTATAAAATACATGAAAATTATTCAACTGGACGTTTTCCTTGAGCTTTGGAAGTAGGCTGCACTCTCTCCATTCCAGCAGGAGGATCATCCAAAGTATAAGGAGAGTTAATAAAGTTAAAATCTCTTAACATTGTCCTGTTACTGCTTCTCAGTGCATTAATCAAATGAGGGGGATAACCTATCCCAAAAACATCAAGCAAACTATAATCTCCCAAATATTTTATGATCCAACACTAGGGAATATCATCAACAAGGATCCATGATATGTCTAACTTAAAAGGAGTATCATCACAATCTATAAAATTAGGCTCATTCCAGTACCAAAGCTCGTTGTTACAATCATGTTTCATCAAAGTCTAGTAGTTGGTCAACTCCCATTTATAACCTTCAAAGTGGCTTTGGGTAAGGTGACCATTAACATGGCCAATAGCTTCATTATATTCTTCCATCGACACCGCTCTGGGTTGTTTTTAAAATTAAACGGTTAACCTTTCAACCTGATGTTGAAGTTTCTTCAAAACATCACTCTTCACCTTCAACTGCACAGATTGGCCAGTAATGGCCTTATCCTTAGCTTTCAGCTTTGTAGACAAATCAACAACAACTTGAGTCGTTGATTTTAGCTGGGAATCTTGGTCGACTAATGTTTTCTAGGTCCTGGACTCATCAACCTTTGGTCGGATCGTCCTTTGCTATCTGGAAGTCTATCCTAGCTTAGTTTTTTTGAGAGCTTCAAGTTCTTGCATCAGCCAAGCATTCTCATTCTCCAAAAAAGATGCCCCTTTATCGAAACCACTGATAGAAGACTAATTCAAAGTATCCAACTCATTACTGAGTTTATTAATTTCCTCCTCCAGGACCTTGAAAATTTCCCTAGCCTCATCTATTTCTCAGCCAAACCAAAATTCTTTTCTTTTGTACATGGAAGTATATTTTTCTAACTTCTTCTCAAAGACCTAGACTTCACTCAAAACTTTGTATTTAGCTTCATAGTCAGTATGAAGTGAAGACAAATTATATTTTTTATCTTCCTGTAGATCTTCAATCATTTTATATTAAGCTACATTATTTGATATATCCATGTTTAGTAAACAGTGGAGGTAAATGTTTGATTCTTTTACTTGAATGAATGATTTTGGTCCAAGCAAGTTGACCAAGTCTTCTTCAGTTAATGGAACATGTCCATCTTCTAAAAGACTTATACTCTACTTGAGTAGGTCGGATTTAGCAAAAACTATTGCATGCTTCCTAGGATCAAACTAAAAATTGCAAGTGTAAGTAAGCAAGTATGATTACTGAGAAAAAATGACACAATCATAAGAGTTCATTCAACTAAGCAAGAAAAGCAAAAAGTATGATAAGTACAAAACATGTAGCAGAAAATAAGAAATTTTTTCATTAATAACCAAAATGGTGTTACAAATTGTTCAAACTGTGGGTCCTATTACAATGAAGATAAACATAAAAAGAAAAGAACAAGGAGTTAAACATTCTCTTTGTCCTGGACATTGCTTCTAGAAGGATGATCAGCAGAAGGGGAAACTTCATCAATGGTCTTTAAAGCAGACCCAATAGGTTAAAGGTAATATTCCCCCAGATCTTTATTCATCATCAAACTCTTCCTCCAAGTTAGGAGGAGAGCCTGGATCATGCTTCAAAAATAGGTCAGACAATTCTGAGGTGCTGCCTCCTTAAGTGCCTCTGACCAGGCATCCTTGAAATAATTCTTCCTCGCGAATTCAATTTGAGAAGAGTCCACTTGAAATTCTTTGTCTTGGCCCTTTTTGAATGAGTTCTCCTTAAGCTTCTTATTTTTGGCCTTCTTTGCGACCAACTCAGAAGACAGGCCATTGGCTTTCTCCTCGGCAGACTTCAGGAGACCTTAATTTGAAGCCAATTTTTCCTCACCTAACTTGTAATTATTCTCAATAGATGATAAATTGGCCTAAACAGTGGCTAACTTTCCTTCAATAGTTGTCAAACTGGCCTCAGCATTGACCAGTTTTCCCTCAGTAAGAGCGGCCCTATTAACAACCGTCTACAGCTCAGCATCCCAAGTCTTCTACTTGGACTCTAACAACTGCCTTGAAACCTTAAGAGACTTTCTCAGACCCTCAAGGGACTCTTAAACTTCTCCACTAGAAGAAGTAATTTTCTTATCCTTCTCCATCATTTGATTAAAATTTGCTAAAAACTGCATTAAAGGGCAATAACATATCATAAGGAGCATCAATAGAAAATGATAGCAATATGCAATCAATAAAGAAGAAAAGATTACCATTGTCAATCCTTGGCAAGCATTTTCTTCCAATTTTAGTCTCAGTAGAGGGGCAAGAGTTTCTCTGTCAGCAGAGCGAGTACCAGCCTTGATTAATTTCCTGGAAACACCAAGATGAAATGCAATAGAGGATGAGCCAATAATAGTCAAATCCTACTAAATTTTCTCAACCAACTCCTAGTCGACATAATTTTTCTCAACTTGCCTCTCGGGTAAGCCTTTATTTATCCTCTTGAGTTGAGGATTAACCACATTCATTTCCTCAGAAGTAATGACCTAAGGAACTTTCTCTATATTAGCAGCCTTGGATGCCTTTTTTTGCTTCTTGGCATGCCCAACTTTGCTACCCTTCTCTGCAGCTCTCTTAATAGTTAAAGAAAAAGCTTTAGTCATCAAATTAGGGATTGGATGCCTTTTCTTGCTTCTTGGCATGCCCAACTTTGCTACCGTTCTCGATAGGTCTCTTCAAAGTTGAATAAAAAGATCTAGTCATCCCATGGAAGAAAGAGGTGAAGAGGGAATGGATGAAATGTTCAAAGACTTAAAAGAGGAAGAAGTCCTTAAATCTTTTTTAGCACCAACAGCTTCTTTAGCAGAGGAAGTAAGGACTGGTTCTTCCTCAATATTGATGGGAGTAGCAGTTATTAAAGTGGTAGGCTGAGCAATAAAAGAAGTTATAGATCTCCTACATTGCAATGAGACACCTCTGAGGTGTTCCTCACCAATCCTCTGATGAATGTTCTAAAGGAATTTAACTTCTCGAATGTTGATGTTCTCTTCTTTAGGACACTTCTTCTTGCTCTCAACTGTGCAACACAATAAATAAAATAAGAAATTATGGATTAACATGTCATCAAATAGTTAGTAAACAATAACATAAAAATACATAAATAAATTAAACAACCTATGGCATTACCCACTTGAAGGCACCTGGGCCCATCATACACCTCTCGTGCAGATAAAGGATCATGTTGCCAATTTTTAGAAATGACTCCATAATCAAAATAATACTTATTTGAGTCTGGCACATTGATAACTAAGTCCCTATTAGCAAACCTTGTCGTCGGGCAATACGTACTATCACAAGTACTCAACTTATAATAGAACATTAGCTCAGGAATGACAATGTGTGTTCCAAATATTTTATTTTACCACTCTCCAAGTGTTGGGGGATACCCTATATGGGACAACATCAAAGTATTGGCAAAATTCTAAAAAAAAACTATTGGGGGGAAATGTGAAGCCACATTCAGCAATGAATAGAGACGGAATCCAGTGACCCTCAGGTAATGATAACACCTCAACAGGGGGTACGGGAATTTTTAAGTCTACCCAATCATGAATATTTACTTCCCGCCTGAACTCATCTAAGGAATCCCCACATACGATATAAGCCATGTCTTTGGTAAAGAATGAAAGAAAGCGAAATGAAAGGGTAGAGGAAAGCTTACAGAGAAAATGATGACAGAAGCGAAAGAATAGTGCAAAGGAAATGTCAAAAATAGATAACTTGGGGAAGAAGAAGAAGAGATCAAAAGCTTAAAAGAGGTTTGGTATGAAAATCTGGCAAAATATCACCTTTTATGGCTTACCTGGGAAATTATGCATGAAATGATTATTACTTCGACGATTGACGTTTTGACGGCTTCTAAGTTCCGATGGAACAAAAATACAAATTTACCCTTTTGAAGTTTGCTAATTTTTAAATTATTTACAATAATGTCATTATAGAATTAAAACACAAAATTTTTTTACATGTCCCACATCGCGGCATAAGTTGACCAACGTTGAAGAAAATATAATCCATAATTTCAACAAAAGTATAAAGATTGGAGTATTGGGGGCTTCTGTTGACACAAAAAATTATCCACCTACGTCGACCAATCAAAAGTGGACAAGTGTCTCCCAACGTGGCAGAAATCCCAATCAGCAGATAGTTGCCTGGTAGTCATGCTAACCAATGTGAAGAATGCAGACCATTAATATAGATGAAAAACCACCACATGGGAAGTATAAAAATTTGTCTTATCGCACGTGGTCCGTACAACCAACCGTCATATTCATTATGTATAGGTGTAAATGCCTAAATATGTAAAGGCATTCCAACCCTTGATCTCCGGGTCACTATACATAAATTGTATTTCTTTCATCAAATGCAAGAGAGAACGAATTCTAGGATATTATTATTAACAAGGATACCTAGCTTTCTATAAACTCTAAAATCAATACCATAATAGTGGACGTAGGCTTTCTTACATAGTCGAACCTCTTTAAAACTCTATGTCTTTCATCTAATTATCTTGTTGCAATTTTATATTTTTATCTGTGATTGTAAATTTGGATCCACTCCATTTTTCGACATCAATAGTTTTCATTTTAGTCTTTATGTCACGAGTAGATTACGATCTAATTTACTCAGTTTGATGATTTAGTGGACTAGATTATCATTTTGGGTTATAACATATGAATCTTAACGCTCACATTTGAGCTATTGAGGTTTTACAATTTTAAAACGATATATATGACCCAAGTGGGAGATTCCTTCATAGTGGACATATATAACTCATGTCATTATAATACTACAAGTCAAACGTAATAATGTCGATATCGCCACAAGAGTTATTCACATGAAAATGAATATATACGATTAGAAGTGTACTACATAAATTCCACTTTACTTACCCAATTTGACACCCTCGCATGATTGGCAATATCTAGTATATGCATGGATTTAAAATCCACCAAAAGAATTGAAATTTAGAATTATGTCTTTAAAATTCTATTAAGATACCCTAATCACTGATAAAATGTAAAATGCAAAATTCGTTAAAGAATGGTGGAATTAGTAGGAGTATCAAATCACCTAATATGGTTATCAAAGAATCTAAGATACTCGAATTATTTCCTTAACATCCACAGTAATTTTTAATTTGTTTAATGGATACGAATAGTCTTAAGAAGCTCTTAAATGTGTTTTCTATTATGAATGATAATGAGATTTATCACATGAATGCGAATTTGATAGAGGAGTGAGAAGATATCCGAATTTTATTTTCACAAGTTTTTAAAATTATAATGCCATCAATTTACTAAAATGAAATTTAAGATCACATTGAATTATCTAATTGACACACTGGAGTCGAGTGTAAATGTGTCTTTAAGAGTAAACACAACCCTAGAAATAATCAATGATATAACGTTAGACTAATGGTCAAAGTTTCTTTACGAATAGAGAAAGGGGTCTAATTATACATTTTCACGTATATTTTAAAATGTTAAATTGTTATGGCTTTAGTAACTCCTTTTTATTAAGAGCTACATTTAATGTGAAAACTTAATAGAGTTTAAGAAAAGAACTGTATAGATTAAGAAATTTCCATATAAACTTATGTCAGGTTCCAACTATTATTGTCTAAAATTAGTACTAGGATAATTATATGTCTGAGTTGAATAATACCAATAATGAACTACAACAGATATAGAAAAAAATGAGTTGAACTTGAGAGAGACGATGGACAGAGAAAGAGATTTAACATGGTTCAACCCAAAGAAGTTCTTATGTCCACGATTGCAAAGATACTTTATTTGGAGACAGATAAAAGCTCTCAAAGATATCTCTAGGGTTTAGTGTATGTCATTTTTTTCATGTCCCAACTGAGGGATATAGTGGTTTATTTATGGTGCAGGTGAGAAGAAGAAGAGCTGGAGTGCCTCTATAGGCCAGGCCATTGCACTTAACCAATCATGAGCCATCTTGGGGGTTCAACCCGTGTGCTTTTATAAATAGACTGTAGATATTCCCATGTGTTCCTAAGTCTTGACATTCTACTTTACTGACGGTTGGCCTTTCAAATTATGGTCGACCCTACTGTCGATCGGAGAGAGAATATTCAGCCGACCAAGATTGTGAATTTTGAATAAAGCTTAATCAAATATTTCATAACGATAGGTGTCACAATTTTATCGTTCCAATTCATACTCAAGTTTTATGGTATAACAACCCTGATACTTCATTCTTAATTGTAGAGAGCAATGGTTGGTGTAGTGAATGGATGGAGTATTAACCAGTAGGTGTTCATTGATATCATAAAAACTTGGTCGTAAGCCTTCGCTTATGGTTTTGTCCTTTTGAGGTTCTTGGTTAGTAGTTAATCTTTGAAAGTCTGTACCTTTGGATTTTATTTCTTGATAAAGTGGAAATTTTTTAAATAAGGGTAAAAATCACGAAACATCCAGGGGTATGCCAATAATAAAACTAACTGGATAATGAATCGCTGCCAAATACGAAACGACAAGTACTTTTAATCATACCCACTCTGTGTAACTAGAGAGACATCAATGAGACTATAAACTGTCATTTTTCTCCTTTCTTGACTTCACCTTTAGTTTTAAAATCTCTTTCTTCTCTTCCAAGTCTTTTCTGCCATTTATGAGAGTTGTATTCCTTTATTGCCTTTTCATGATAAATACTTCTCCTTCCTTTCATGTCTTTGGTATTTATTTGCTGAAAATATGGTCTGTACGATAGATGAGAGTTCACTGGAGCTTTTTAAGTCTACTCATATAATCCCCTCATGGGTAAAAATCTAATTATTAACTGTCCTTGCGACCTTTTTTATTGATACAACTATTATTTTTAGAATTTTCTCGACATTTCGATGTAGTCCCTGTCCAAGTTGCCCCAAATAATTGGAGGGTCATTAATGGCGTATATCTCATTAATGTATAGTACGGGATACATATTGGAATAAAATAGTTAAGGTATTGATTTAGCTGGGGTGCCACCAATGAAATTGTTTATTTTTTTTAAAATGAGACAATCTAACAGAGCTCTTGTCGTGAATTTACTTGATTCCAATAACGATTTTTGGGATCATGGTTTATTTGTAAAGGATTGGCAGTTTTCCACTCTTACTGAGGGTGAGGTGTACAGTGGTCCCGAGTGCCCTCAAGAGGGCAAGGGAATAAGTTGGAATATGCACACATAACTTTTATTTTTCTTATGATATTTTGGCCTTTATGTTTAAATCTAAAAATTCATCTTTATTTTCTTGTTTTCCAGAGAAAAGTAAAAAAAAAGATTCCTCTCACTTTTGAAGTCAAGTTAACCGACTTAGAGATTGCTTGGTCTATCCACTAGAGAATTGGTGTTGAAGATCATACTCGTTTGGCTTCCTTCCTCCTCGTAAACCATAGTTCCATTACGTCCAAATGAGGAAATACAAATGGACCCATCAGTTTAGATGACCCTACTTCATCTTCTTCAATCTCTGGTTCTGAGTCTTCCCACCGAGCAGAGGGTAATTTTTTTGCAAAGAGAACTTTTTCATCTTGGGAACCTCAAAACTGTGCCTTGGTGTTAAGAGACATTCCTTCCTTAGATATGGTGAATAAAAAGATTCCAAACCTACTAGGTCCCATCCCCCTATAAGTAAAACTCTAAAATTTGGGAGATCCAGTCAACCTTTACTTATGAAGATTTCCCTTACCAAATACAAAGAGCCTCAGTAAAAGAGGTTAAGGAAGGATCCATCTCTGTCCTTGAAGGTGGATAGAAAGGAGCTTGTTGGCTAGGGTAATGGTATCACTAAATCTATTGTGTCTAATCCTAAACTTTCTTGGAGGTTGATTGGAGATGAAGTCCTTTCAATCGATGAGGTGGATACTTCTTCCTTTCCTCATTCAAGACTAGTTATTTTGGTTAATCTCAATGTAGATCTTGTAAGTGTATCGTCTATTACACCTTTATTATCATATTTTTTATCGTTATTTTTTCTAACTTTCTCTCCTAAATGTTTATATTATAGTTCCTGATTGATTACGACCAACTTCTGGGGAGGAATCGCAAGTTAAAAGAGTCATTCTCTAATATGGAGGCAACCGTCACTTGAATGTGCTATTCCTTAGGAGAAGTCGATCGTGCTCACAAGGATGAAAATGGGATGCTGGAAGATATAATTAAGCTATTGGATTAGGGCAAGACTTCGGCTGAGGAATCCATGAACAATCCCAAGAGGGAGGCCAATGAGGCTAAGAAGGTTGCCAACTAAGAAAAACACATGTTGCTAATGTTAAGTCCAAGGCCGTTGAGGTAAGGAGAATTTATTTACCAGGGGTTGGGATAAGACATTCTACAATGTTTCCATACATATTGAATATCTAAGGAAGTCCTCTTTCAAGGAAGGTTTGGATGCTTCCTTCACTCATATTGGTATCACAGAAGGGTAAGAGATTTTTCCTTAGCACATTGTTGGGACTCATCCTCAAATAAAAAATAAGAGTTTAATGATTAGGAGGTGGATGAGTTCGTGGCATCCAAGGATCAGCTAGTGGTGAGGGTGAAGTCGCAATTGATAAGGAGAAGGTCTGAGATAGGTTTCATTAGATCTAGGGGTTTAATGATTTTTCTTCCATTTGCTTCATGAACCTTTACTCTATGATTATAACTCACTAATGTAAATCCATTCAGATTTTTACAAAAATGAAATTTTATTCTCTTTGTCATTGCCTTGATCACATTATTGCAGCTTCTCCTTTTTGGCCTATACTTAGGTTCAACCATATGTTTTTCAGTTTAACACCAGGATGACTTGTTTGGTCATTACTCAGAATAATTTTCAACAAAAAAGTAATCAATTATTCGACACTGGTCATGGAGAGATAAACGAAGAGGAGTTAGAGGAATTACTGAGCCTAGACGTATTAGGTCAAGACAATGATGCCTATCTAGTTATACATCAACTTTTTCTTCAAGCAGTGGAGAGAAATGTTGCATATCATGAAATGATCCTTAACCTCCTGAAAAATCATAAAGTTACAGTAGCCAGTATGACTGCCGATTATAAGAAAAATTTTACTTCCTTAAAAAAAGGACAGTAGATTTGACTAGAAGTTACTATCTTTGTCTTTGGCATACTCTAAGAAGGAACTTTTCTTTTAGTTTTAGCTAAAAAGCGCAGAGAGGTTGCAACTTTTCTTGAACAAGAAAATAATTTCTTACGTAACGTGTTAGAGGGTCTTAAGAATTTTGAGTCTGCTGACTTGAATAAAGGTGCTTTATTTTTAAAGCAAGAGAACTCTAGATTGATGGAAGAGCTAGAACAAGTGAGAAAGTCTAAGGGAAAAAGTAATTCTTCTCAGTAATTGTTTAGGGTTCCTCAGTTAGTGTAGGAAGAGAGGTCCAAGAAGACTTTTTCTGACTAAGCCACTATCATAATGAATCAGTCACGATTCTTAATAAATTGAGTGAAAAAGTTGATCGCCTTACATATCATTTCCATAACAAACCTCGCATTATCTGGATGGATGGTTACAATGAAGCCCTCACATATATGGGCAAAGTACTTGATCAATACCGTAAATTTGGCTATAAATATGGTTGTCTCAGTGCTCTGACTGTAATGAATGTGCCTCAGGAAAATGAGTTATAGTATTGCCATGATCCTGGATGCTTAGAATATCCTAATTCTCCCTTCAACCTAGATGTTTCATGTATTCCTCGAGATTCTATTCTAACGAGTTTAATAAAAAAATATCTTAGGGATTATGGTCTGCATGGTGATGATGCACTCAGTCGAGCATTGTACTTAACGAATAGGGCGAGTTCCAGTTGACAGATGATCCTTAGAGACCCGAGTATAATTATTACCCTTTATGCATTGTATTTTTCTCCATATGGTGTGGAGAAAGAGTAAAATGATACATATCATCCCCTTTGATGTGCTATTATGTCTTTGTTTTATTGGTATTATAATAAATCTTCATCATTAATGAGAATTTTGATCATTCCTCTTCCTAGATTAATTGATTGGTCGTTAATTACTTTGAAATGGACTACTAGTGGTTTAGTCTTATTATTATGTGGTATGTGGTGGCTGGACTAATCTGCCTTACTGGTTACCGATGTTGGACGAACTAAGGTTGTCCTGCCTTAGGTTCTACTAAACTTTAATTTATATTTTTGAAGTCGCTTAAACGAATCTTGTTGTTTTAACCAAGTTCTAAAGTTAGTTAGCGGTGGTGACCAAATGTATTTGGATTATTCCTTTCTTTTAGCCAGTTATGGTTAATCTTCATTGTCCACATTACTGACTGCACTGGATTTCCTAAATTTTGTTTGGTAAACTTCTCGTTCTTGAAGCCGTGGGGTCATACATGAAGTTTTCTACTCGTAACTTCTTGTTCTTGAACTTGTGAGGTTATACATGAAATTAAATTTCTCATTTGTGGCCTGTCCAAGGAAGAGGTCATACGTGAAGTTTGATTTTTTATTGTAATTTGAGATTTGTTTAATTTTTTATCACATCTCCAACTTTGAAAAAACATAAAAATATCGATAATATCCACTAAAAATTTACAATCTTTATTGAGAAAGGAAAAAGAGTTACAGGGAATTAAAAAGAAATTACATCGCATGCAATTATTAATACTAATTCCTGAAGTGTTTGGCATTCCAAGGTATTTGAACCATTCCCCGTTCAGTGTTTCAATTCAGTAAGTTCTTAGTCAGATGACTGTAGAAATTCTATATGAACCATACCAAATGGGTTCTAACTTCTTTCCTTTTAGGGTAACTTTCTTGAACATGTAATCCCCCTCTTTTAGGTTTCTTTATTTCACCATTGCTTTGTGTAATTGAGCATTTTTTATTGATATGCCGCCGCCCTAAGTGTCATATGCTTTACTTCCTCTTCCACTAGGTCTAAATCTAACTTACATATGAAGTCACTTTTAGGTGAGTCAAAATTAAGCACCCTATGACTTAGCAGACGAATCTATATTAGGACCAATATTTCTTTCCCCAATGATAACATCTAAGGAGTCTCATTGGTGGCTGGTCTTGATGTTGTCCTGTATCCCCAGAGTATGCTTTGTCGTTCGTTCATCTAGTTTACCTTGGCATCATCCAATATCTTATATATCCCATCAATAAGAGTTTTATTTGTAATTTTCATCTACCTGTTGCACTGTGGATAGTTAGGAGCAGCATGTAGTTTCTTGATTTGGGAGAGAACATAATGTCTTCAAATTCTTAGTTGCCAAACTATGTACCGTGGTCAGTGCTGAAGGGATATGGAATCCCACAATGACAAATGATGTTCTTCCATATGAAATGAAAGACCTTTTCATAAGGCATATTCATTAGAGGCTCAACATCCACCCATTTGGTGAAGTAAACCACTGTCACGACTAAGTATTTGAACCTTCCTCTTATTTTTGGTAGGGGTCCGACTGGGTCAATGACCTACGTGGAAAAAGGCCAAGGGATATGATCACTGTGAGTGAAGCCCTAGGTAATATATGGATTTTTAAATATTTCTAGGACATATCACATCACCTTGCATAATCCATGTAGTATTTTCTCATGGTAAGCTAGTAGTAGCCTTGTGTGTCTACCCGCTTGGCTAAAAATATTCTCACTGAGTGTGCTTCACAGGAACCTTCATGTATCTCCTTTATTAAGTTACGGACATCATCCAGATGGACACATATAAGTAATGATATGATGAACCCTCTTATGTATAATAATACTCCTTTTCGTATATACCTCACTGCCTTGTATCAGAGTCTCCTGGCCTCTTTAGGATCAGTTGACACAATGCCATTTTCTAGCTAATTCCATATTGGATCCATCCGTGATGGTCTTAAATCAAGTTCGATCATGGTGTTTATGTCTTCACGAGTGCTACTCCTGTGTAGGAGGATCTCTACTGGGATCGTTCCCATTAGTTTGGTTCTGGTGGAAGAAGTAAGCCGAGCAAGTGCGTCCACTATGAAATTATCACCTCTAATGTTCTTAATCACCCTGATTGTTGGGAACATTGATATCATCTTTTTTGTTTTGGCTTAGTATTTTTCCATGGATTTCTCTCTTACTCCATAAACTCCCAATAACTAGTTCACTATGAATTGAAAATCACTATGCGACTGTATTTCCTCGGTGCCCAGAGACAAAGATAGGCTAAACCTTGATATGAGTGCTTCGTAGTCTACCTCATTATTGAAAGTCTTAAACTTTAATCTAAGAACATATTCAACGTCAATGTTATCTATTGTGGAAATTATCATACCTTCTCCACTTACAAAGGCATATGATAAGCCATCTATGTACATTTTCTAAACAAGAGGATCCCCTTTAAAATCTCCCTTTACCAGGTTCCTAGAGCTTAACACTTTTTTTCGTTATTTTACGTAGAAAGAAATTTCCTCTAATTTAGACAATGATTTCAGTGCGTCTATGGGTCAATTGGCCGTCTTAATGGCCGCGTTATCTCTAGTAGTAGTTTCCTCATGGTGTTGTAGATGTGAGATCTCTTTCAAATAAGTCTTCTTTTTTAGTGAAGGTGAGCTCACTTCCAAAGAAGTATTCTTAGTGGGTTTTTCTTCATATGTGAACTCAGCAATGAAATCATGCATTGCTTGGCCTTTTAGCGCCGTTCATGATTCGTATTGTATGTCATACTCTCCTAATTCTACATCCCAGGCCATCAGTCTGCCTAATTTCTCAAGTTTATGAATGGCTTGTCCTAATGGTAGGTCTATTTAGACTACAATGGTTTGAGCATGGAAATATGGTTTCATTCTTAGGGAAGCCTCAATTAGATTTAATGATAACTTCTCTAGTTTTGGGTATTGGACTTTCGCTACTCAATATGCTTTGATCGTATAGTAAACTAGGTTTTTCACGCCATTTTCTAGTTTGACCAATGCCGAGCTAACTGCCGACTCAGATATAGATAACTATAAGTAGAGTTTCTATCCCATAAGGGGCTTTGAGAGTAAGCGTGAAAATCTCAAATATTTCTTTAATTCCAAGAAGGAGACTTCACATTCCTCATTCCATTCAAATGAGTTTTGTAACAAATTAAATAAAGGAAGGCATATGTCAGTAGCTCACGAAATGCATTTATGTAGCACTGCTACCCCACCTATTAGCTTTTTCACGTCTTTCTTATTTGTTACGGATTGCATGTTGATCAGTGCTTGGATCTTGTCTGTATTTTCTTCAATACCTATTTGGTATACCATGAAGCCAAGGAATATTCCTCCTCGTACTCCGAGTACACATTTTATGGGGTTGATCTTCATCCCTTGCTTTTTCAACTGGTCGAATGTCTGACCCAAATCCCTGATATAGTCAGTGGCTATCTTACTCTTGACGATCATGTTGTCGATGTATACCTCCATATTTTTGTTGATTTGTTCTTCAAATACTTTATACACCAACTTTTGGTATATTATTTAGCATTTTTTTATCCCAAAAGGCATGACGTTGTAAAACTAGGCACCTCAGATGGTTATGAACGAAGTTTATTTCTTATTTTCTCATTGATTTTATTATTGCCCCAATATGCATCCCTGAAATAGAGTAGTTTATGACCGAGAATTACAACGGATAATTTATCAATCCTTAGTAAAGGATAATGGTTCCATGGACATACTATGTTTGAATCCGAAGGTCAACACATATATGCCATTTGTTATTGTTCTTTCTAACCATAACTACATTAGACAACCATTCGGGATACTTAACATGTTCAATGAAGGTTTATTTTTGTAAGTTATCTTCTTGTTATTACATTTCCATGCTCCTTTCCTAAATGACGACAAGTTGCTTTTTTTTAATCGGCTTAGCATCCTTGACTATGCTAGGTTCATGGAACATGAATTCAAGATAAATACCCTGCATATCTTTGTGACTCTAAGAAAAGACATTCTTTCACATCTTGAGAAAATATACCAACTCTTTTCTAACAATAGGCTCGAGTGATGAGACGATTTGCTTTGTTTTCTTGGGGTGCTCATATTACAGGATGATTAATTTTATCACTTCCACAACTTATCGTTTGATCAGTTCCTCTTTTTCGCACTGATCCAACATTTCTATTTGGTAGTTAGTTTTCAGTTTCTTTTGTTCATCCAAATCAAATGAAGTGTAGTAGCACTATATAGCTTCAATTTGATTCCCTTAAACTGCGTCGACCCCATAATGAGTAGAGGAAATTTAGACACTGATATGGAGTAGAAAGCACCATTTAGAATTTTTTTCAATCCCACCATCTCAAGGATAATATTATACTCTGAGTTGACATTTTTTATAGGTCGAAGAAACAAATCTTCTCAGATCGATAGGTCATCTAGGTACCAATCACAACTTGTAGATTAATTATTCCTAGAGGATATACCTTTTCTCATGAGAAACTAAGTAGGGGCCTGTGATAAGCTTCAATTTTACTATCTTCCAGTCCCAAACCTATGAGGCACTTATAGAATAGGACATCAGATGAATTACCAATATTGGTCAAAACTCTAGCCACCTTTTCTTTATGGAGTAACATCGTGAAAACTAAAGGGTCAATATAAGGATAAATCACCCTTGACATATCATATTTGGAGAATCGTACAACTAACCAATTTTTTCTCACTTTCCTTGGGAGAGTGTACACATCACTAGAGAGGTTGATCTGGGAAATCTAATAATAGTCTTTGGATTCATTGAGGTAAGCATTCCTCTCCGCTATTTCATCGTCTCTATTAACTTTAACTCCTCTAACAAAGTTCCATCCAAAAAAGATTATTTTTACCTCACGCACAGGTTTCGTAAGTATCCTCGACAGGTCTAGATCATCCTCTAAGTCGTCATCCCGGCCTTTTTTCTTGTCATCTCCTCTTCTACAAGGTGATTTCGACCTTCTATTTGGTTCCTACTCATCTGAATGTTCTACTCGGCCTTTTTTATCCACCAACTTTGACATTTTCCCTCTTTGAATTAAGTTCTCGATCTCATTCTTCATGGCTTTGCAGTAGTCGGTGTTATCGCCATGATCTTTATAGATCTCGTAGTATTTTCTTTTATCTCTTATATTTAGAGGAGACTTCAACTTCCCACGACATCTCAGATATCTTCTCCCACAGATTTGTTCTAGAATATAATGAAAGCCAACAGTTAAAGGAGTATATTCTTCATATCTTTTGGTCTTCTCCACCTTTTTATCTCTATACTCTTTCTTCTCTGATCTCTTATTAGCATCAACCCTGGAATTGTTGGTCTCTTTAATAATCATAGCCTCCTCGACATTCATGATTTTACTAGTTTTGACTAGTAGTTCAGTCATAGTCTTGGGTGGTTATTTAGTTAATGCATAGTATAACTTTTCGAGTAGTAAGTCCCTCATTAATGTGGTGATCCTCGTCTTCTCATCGTAATCAATGACCACTAGCTTTTCATTATTGAATTGGGTGATGTACTCGCAAGTGGTGTCTCTAACTATCTAGCGAACACTTAATAGATGAGCTACCATTTTGGTTGGTTTGGCTCCAAAAGATAAATTATCGACGAACAATTTTGCTAGCTGCTGAAAGATGGAGATCTGCCCTCACGGAAGATTACTGTACCAAATATGTTCCGACCCAGTAATATAATTGAAAAATGTTCAGCAACGCATCTCATTAGGGATCGAATAGTAATCGGTGACAAATTGATATTTTTCACCGTGCAGCACTGGATCCGTTTTGCCATCATAATTTGGAGTTACCATGGGTGGCTTGAACTTGGCAGATGTAGGATAATTCATAATTAAAGTTGTGAAAGGTGATCCTTTTATGAAATTCTTATGTAAGGGATTTTTTTTACTTTTCAACCCCCCCCCCCCCCCCCAACAATCCTTATCTCATTGGATTAAGCCTTTCCATGGTTGTTCATCTCGACTGGCCTTGGATGAGATAGTTTTAGTTGATCGATCAATATTTTGTGATGATCTCTCTTCTCAGGAAGTCTTCTCGGCGTGTACCGACCCTCGTATAGTAGTCCTTAACTTAATGGATCCTCCGAAGCAGTCAGTGGATCCTATAGGCTCTTTGTGATTATTACCCCCCATCGCTCGGGGACTTAGTCAATCAAACGTTGTGTCTCTACTCATCCTTTCCAACACGATCATCCTCTCCTCAAAGAATAATTACTCTTTATAGTGATATGTGGTCCTAAGGGATAAGGTGGATCCGAGGTAGCTTGTCCTGTCATCTATTGATCTAGAATATCTAGATCTGCTTCTTTCGTTTTGTGATCTAACAATCATCCATATACGATATATGAGTTATCTATTTCTATAGGCGGAAGGAGGAATATTTATCCCCTCTTATTAGAGATTTATCACCTAGATGGCATGATAGGGTCTGCTATGGGCCTACTTTGACTAGCCTGGAGCATCTGGGTCAATTGTTTTACTCTTTCATGTATTGCCTCTTGACCTTTGGCTATACTAGTCAAAATTCCCTAGAGGTACCCCATCCTCACATGGGTGAAGGATGGAGTGGTTTCATTTATCCTACTACTTTCGACATTATCCCTCATTCCGAATGGTAAAGGAGTTGACGGGTGAATTTGGATAGGACTGTTAATAGGAAAAATAGATGGCTTGTCTAGTCATTTCCCATGGACGATGCGAATCTATTATTGTCTAAAACTGGTACTAGGATAATTATATGTCTTAGTTGAATAATACTAGTAATAAACTTTAGCACATATAGAAAAAAATGATTTGAACTTGAGAGAGATGAGAGATAGAGAAAGACATAAGAAATTTAACGTGGTTCATCCCAAAGAGGCGCCAATATCCCCGATTGAAAACTTAATTTATATTAGGATAAGATACAAGCTCTCAAAGATCCCTCAAGGGTTTAATGTATGTCCTTTTCTTCATATCCTATCTAATGGGTGTGGTGGGCTATTTATACTAGGGGTGAGAAGAACAAGAGGTGGAGTATCTTTATAGGTAAGGTAGTTGTACCTTTTTACATTCTTGAAGACAACTAATCAGAGCCAACCTGGTGATTTCAACCCACATACATTTACAAAAGAGACTATAGATATTCCCACGTGTGCCTAAGTCATAACATTCTGCCTTCGTGGAGGTTAGCCTTCTTGCAGGTGTCGGCCATACTGCCGACTGGGAGAGAATATTTAACCTACCATGATAGTGATCTGTGGATAAATCTTAAGTGAATGTTTCATGATGACATGTGTGAATATTTTATTGGTCCATGTCATACTCAAGTTTTATGGTATAACACCCACCAATGGTAGTTTTAAGAATATTTTATATATTTTTATTACTACATATACCTTGAAGTCTGTGGGAGTATGTTTATATATATTTTGGATTTATTTTAGTGATATATGATAGATTAGAGAGATAAAATATTTTAAAAGTATAAAGTAATAATGTGCCTAAAATGTTATCTGCTCACACTTATGATAATTGTTTGCTTTTGATTAAGTAGGTTTGTTTTGACCTGGTGGACAATGCTATCAAAGAGTGAAAAATAATTAAATATTGCATGTAGCATGCTTTGAGGCTACAATTTATGGATTATGGATGCAAAAATTTATTTCGAGACTTGGAGTTGTCGACACTATTACCAAGATGCTTAAATATTATGATAATGCCGCTGCAATTTTTGTTATGAAGAACTGAGAGGTATTATAAAGAACCTAGGCACATCAAGATATACTACCTATATGTGAACAAAGAAGTTCAAAGATAACAAGTGTCAGTTGAACACATTAATTCTAGTTTTAGCATATCATATCCACTAAAAAATTCACTATCAACAAAGGACATTCATGAAACATGCTTAAGATATGGGTCATGCCTATAGCCAATTAAGTATAAGTAGTAAGGATTTTTTTATGCTTAATTTCTAATAGTATATTCAATAAAAATTAAAGTGTATTATAAATATTTCAATTTATGTCTTGCAATATAAGTTTACATTCATGTGAATTGATAAATGTGACAGAAATAGTCTTTTATATGAGACATTATTGGACCATTATTAAATAACCCAATTTATAAATATTATTGGATCAGTTGTTAATATTGTGGTACATGGAAGCGATCATTCTTTTGAATTGGTATGTGAGCTCCATGACTTGCCTTAATGGTTTGTTTATTAAGTTATTTATGAAAAACCATTTAACGATGACTCAAAGATTATCGTGTGCCTTATGATAATTATTCACCAACTGGGAGAATGTTATAATTATTTTAAATAATAATTTTCCATAATGTGGTCCGTAACTATATTAATACTAAGAGTCAGTTTGATTAATGAAATAGTACTCCAAATACAAAGAGTAAAATAAACACTTGGGTATCTACCTTGATTAGACGGATGAGATTAAGTGATTATTGGAGATTTGGATCATGTCCGTGCCTTTAAATAAGTGAGTAATTTTCCATCATTTAGATATATTAAAAGACAACATAGTGAAATTATAGGATGAGGGAGATAAATCTAAATTCTTAATGAGAGTTAATTCCGGAATAATATTTTGACCATCGAGGAATATCTGATTGTTGGAATGCGCTGAAATTGGAACACGGTCTTGCCAAAGACAAGATGAAGTCGTAGTCTGAAGATCATTTCCAGTTTTGACATAATGGATGTATGTGATTATAATATAATTTTATGTTACTCATAATGACTATATGTGATAATCATGTTGATTTAAGATCCCAACATTATATATAGTACATGTTGATGTAAAAAAATTAGATTATCTCTAATTATTTAATCACAGATAAATAAGGTAATAAATAAATAAGATAAAGGATTTCTAAAGTGGTTCAGCCGTATGAGAATGGCCTACGTCCACTAATTTTGTATTGCTGACTGTTTGCTTGGAAATCTCGATAAGTCGTTCATCAAGAGATCTAGAGTCCCTTCTTATGAGGAGGTTACAATGTATTTATAGCCTTGAGGATGTACATATGAAATAATAATGCGCTGTTATACAGTAGACATATACATATGTATGATAATAATGCGCATTTAATGCGTAGGTGTCTTTTCATTAAGTAGCTCAGACTGCCTAAGTTGCTCGGTACGCTTAAGTTGCTCAGACCGCCTAAGTAGCTCGGTACACCTGAGTTGCTCGGTACTTTCAGTTCCTCGGGGCGCCCAAGCTGCTCGGTATGCCTGAGTTGCTCGGGGCACTTGAGTAGCTCGGTGGCAGTATCTTATTTGTTGAAAGTATTTGTAATTGCCACGTAGGTTGACACATGTCTTCAAATGATTGGTCCATATCAGCAGACTAAATTTGGTATCAACAGAAGCCCCCAATGTTTCACAGTGTTGAAGAAAAGTGTGGAATATTTTACTTGAAAATTGCTTAGATTTCTGGTTTTTATGGATTTTAGGAAAACTTTTGTTGTATATAACTCCTTTTTGAGCACCTAGTATCAGGCTTCATAAATATTTTGAATTTTCATAACCACTTCGATGTTTGTGCCCTTTCTTTCTTTTAGGCGCCGGAAACACAAACGTCTTCCCTTGTAATCATTGTCTTTCTCTATTCAGGAGATAAAGTATTTAAGCGCGGTAGAAATCCTATCAACTTTCACTTTTCAAATTTGTATCTTTGAACTCTTCATTTTCTCTCTATCTTGTGTCTTCGTTCTTTCCATCTTTCATTTGTCAACTGATCTCTCTTTTTCTGTAAGATTTTCTTTCCTCTCCTTTATTTACTTTATTCATCATGGTTTATCTTGTTGAATAGATGGACAAATTTCGTTCTGAATTTTCAATCCCTTTGTGGGTTATTTTGGAAGAACTTTCTGAACCTTCTGATTATTTTTCTTTGGCTGAGGGACATTGGTTCCCAAGTATTTTCGTGGCCAAATGTGTCTTTTCTTTCCCGCCAAATCCCCTGTGTTTGGAGTTTTGCCAATATTTTGATGTTGTACCTGCAAGAGTAGCTCCAAATACATGGAGGATAGTTAATAATGTACATAGGATAAATCAACTTCATGGAACTCAATTAGGGATTCTAGAGATTATGTATTGCTACAGATGGGTTGTCAGTGATGCCACATTCTATTTAAAAACTAGGTTTTTGAATAGAGCTTTAGTTGTCAATCTTCCTGATGCCAATAGGGATTATTTTGATCATGGGGTTATGATGAAAAATTGGCAACACCCTCCATTAAATGGAGATGATGTATACCAAGGTCCCAGGTGTCCACTTTATGGCAATGGGATAGGTTATTTTATTTTTGAAATCTAGTTTTCTCTGTATTCGATAAAATGCATCATTGACATTTGATTTTGTTTGTTATAGTTGACAGTAAAAGAAAAGCTCCAAAGGAAACTGATGTTAATATAAAGAATTTAAAACTTATCTGGAGCTTGCACCAATCTATTGCTGAAGAGCATATTAGATCTGCTTCTTACTTGTTGTAATACAAAAGCTACACTTCATCTTTTACTTCTCGTCCTCGTCCAGTGGTGGTTGATCTTGACCAAGTGCTAGCCTCTGAGACTAGTGTGGAAGGTTCTTCCTCTGAATTGAATATTCCTATCACTGATCTGATGAAGAAGAGAAGAGCTCCTACCTTTTTTGGCAAGTCTGCCTCTGCTACTGTGGAGGCAAAGACGAGTAAACAAGATGTCCCAGAAGAAGGGATAAAACATACAGATGTACCCCCTCCTATTGCTGCTAAAAAGGCTGGCAAAGTGCCCCCTATGGTTCCAAGTGAGACTATTGCTATCTCTCCTTCGAGTGATGTTATTGTCATATCTCCAATAAAGACAACAACTTTAATTAAAAATGCTCCAACTCCTTTGAGGAGATTAAAGAAATGCTCTTCTGAGAAACCTGCTGAACCTGTCTCTCAACCTTCAAATGTTGAAGGTAGTGTTCCAGTCCTTGTTGCTCTGAGCTCTGCTTTAAGCTTGGTAAGATCTTGGACTGTTCCAGAATCTCAAGGTGTTGAAGACACCTTTTCTTACGAGAAACTTACTACACTGGCTGCTCAACACATTTCTTCAATAAGTATCTTTAGATTAATCCCTTTATTTTTTAATACTATGTTCATATATTGACTTAAAGTTATTTCTTTTTTCAGTTGCTGATGTGTTTCAACAGCATTTTGAAGAAGGATGAAGCCATCATGGCTTCAAGCTCCTCGGGTGGAGTAGAAGAAGCTTTTGTTGGGTTGACCCAATCTTTGAAAGATTCTCATCAAAAGTAGGAGGAAGATAAAGGTGCTTGGGAGAAGCAAATTAAGTCTGTTGAGCTAGATAGAGATCAAGCTATGAATGCCTCCAAGGAATTGGAGAAGAAGTTGAATGAGTTTTAATAGAGCAATAAGTGGCTTGAGGTTAAGCTTAAGTTGGCTGAAAAGGAAGTTGTTAAACTTCAAGATGTTGAGCGACAAAAAATGGAGGTGGAAGAAAAACTGAAGTCTGCCGAGAAGCTCCTTAGGGAAAGAACCTCCTTAGAGAAGGCAAAAAGGAAAGCTACAGTTAAAAAATCATTCAATGCTAGTTGGGATAAAGGCTGGAACAAGGGTCTGGCCGTCATGACTTCTCAAATGGAATATGCATGTGTCAAATATTTTTGGGATGGATGGGCAGCAGCTTTGCAAGAGCTGAAGGTTGCTGAGAATTCTGAATTATTCCAGCAACACACTCATGGCCCTCCTCCATCTCCTGGAGAAGAAGAAGAGGATGAAGCTACTTCAGATGAATCTTCTTTGATGACTAGAGATCAAGTCTCTGTTGTTCAACCTTCTGAGCAACTCCCGCACTACTGCCGAGTAGCTTCCATTATCCTCTGAGAAACCAACTCCTTCATCCCAACCATCCAACGAAGTAGTAGGGAAAAAGGAGAAGGTGTAAAGTTGTTAGGGCTTTTTATTTTGTTGTTCTCTTGAATGTAACCTCGAACTATGTATTTTCTATTATGATGAATAAAAATTCGTACTTTGGTTGTTCGTCTTGAATTTCTCTTTTACTTGCTCTGTCTGCACTATTATTGATTCTTCTTATTTCTTCTCTTTGATAGTTTATGGCCAGGATGGGCTCTTGTTAGCTCAATGAAGAAATGCAATAACTATTTTAAAGATGGTCATGCAGATCTTAATGAGGCCCAGATAATTGACATCCTCGGATCAGGTGCTTCTGACCGAGCAGTTGAATCTTACCAATACTTGAAGTGCTTGCTCGATCGTGCTGTTGCCAACAATGTGGCCTACTATGAGATGATTGAAGACCTCTAAGGAATAATCGAGGAACTCCAACAGTAATATAAGGAATCCACTTCCCTTTTGCATCAAGGGTATGAGAAAAAATATCAACAATTGAGTGCTGACAAAGGGTATGACAAATTCATCCTTGCTTACGAGAAAAAGGAGAGTGTTTTGAAGCCTCAAGTTGAAGAGCACAGGCATATCGCCAAGTTGTTGGAGCAGGAGAACATTACTTTGCAAGAGTAAATAAAGCAACTCAAATCTGCTTCTTCTTCTTCGAGAGCTTTAGTCCCAGTAAATGATGATGGTTTTTCATTCTTGGAGGTAGAAAATGCTAACTTACGAGATGAGTTAGAAACTTTGAAACGAGCTGGACCCTCCACATCTACTCACGGTAGAGCAAGATCTTCTCGTGGACGAGCTAGGGATGGTCGGGTCACCATTGAAGAATGAGAACTCAATTGTCTTTAGACAATCAAGACATTCAGTTAATGGCAAAGAACCAGGCCTTGGCAGAAATGTCTAAGAAGATTCTGAACTTCACCGAACAACTCTCTAATCAAAGCTCTTCTTTGGAAAGTAAAGAAATTCTAGTGAAGAAACTCAATGAGAAACTTGAGAGGTTAACTTATCAGTTTCACAAACAACCCAAAAAATTTTGGATGGCTAGGTATAACGTAGATTTGTACCATCTCGATGCTCGGTTGCAGCAGTCAAATAATGAGGGATATAAGCAAGGGTGGTTGAATGCTTTGTGTGTGCTAAAATTGGAGCAGGGCCATTACTTATGGGATTATTATGATCCTGGAGTGCTCGATTTTCTCGTGACTCCTTTTAAGCTTGATATTAGTTGGATTCCTGCTCGTGCAATTCCTCAATGCTTGATTTCTAAGTATCTCGGCGATTACGGTCTTCATGCTAACTTTAAGATATCTTGCCCAAAGAACTTGCTCGATCGGCCCTCCGTAATGAATGTTAGAATGCTACGAGATGTAAACTTCATAAATTCTCCTTATGCTTTAGATGATCTTCCAGCCGGGGTAGAACCTGCTTCAAAAGTAGAGGGGAAGAAACCCATGGAGTATGATGTTTTTCATGTAACGAATCACATTTTTCATATCATATGTAGTTTTACTTGATTTGAATGAAGAAATTTTTGGTCTTTTGCCATTTCATTTTCTTCATAATAATTTGTAGAATGTCCTTTCTTATTAGTTGGTGAATATATATATGTATATACTATACTTATCCCATTTGTAGTTTGATTATAGTGACTTGTCACTCTTTGGGCCTAAGCAATGGAATGATTTTCATCCCATGTTCTTGCATAGTTATAGTAATATAGTATGGATTACCTTGTTGCCTAGGAAATGGATGCCCCGGGAGGTCGTCCAGCTTCTTGCCTAGTTTGCCGACCAACCAAAGTTGGTGGTATAGAGTTCCCGACCAATTGGAATTGGTGGTAATTAAAATGCCTACTAACCGAAGTTGGTGGTATTTGATTTGCCAACCAATCGGAGTTGGTGGTAATTGATTCCTGACCAACCGGAGTTGGTGGTAATGGATTTCCTGACCAGCCGGAGTTGGTGGTAATTGATTTATCAACCAATCGGAGTTGGTGGTAATTAATTTCCTAGCAACCGGAGTTGGTGGTAATGGATTTCCTGACCAATCGAAGTTGGTGGTAATTGATTTCCCGACCAACTGGAGTTGGTGGTAATTGATTTCCCGACCAATCGTAGTTACTGGTAATGGATTTCCCGACCAACCAAACTTGGGGGTAATTTATTTCCCGACTAACCGGAGTTGGTGGTAATTAACTTGCCGACCAACCGGAGTTGGTGGTATTTGATTTCCCGACCAACCAGAGTTGGTGGTAATTGTTCTGAATTTAGTGTGTAGTGTGTAGCACTAATACTCCAAAAAAAATTCAACAAAGAAAGAAGCTGGATGAAACATCACTTTATTTATGTTGAAGAAACTGCATTACATAGGAATTTCAATTACTGATAATACTTGCACAGATGCTCTGCATTCCATGCATTCTTGAATTCTTCTCCTTCCAAGGTTTCAATCATATATGTCCCTGGATGAACAACTTCTGTTACTCTGTAGGGTCCATGCCAGTTGGCTTCCAGTTTATTATGCTTCTGGATCACTTTCTTCAGTACATAATCACCTTCCTTCAAATAACAGTTCTTCACTCTTTTTTTATAAAACAAAGTTATTCATTGTTGATATGCTGCATTCCTAATTGTTGCTTCTTCCCTAACTTCTTCGAGCATATCCAGGTCTAATCTTCTCATCAAATCGCTGACAGGAGAATTGAAATTAAGCACCCTATGTGTGGGTAGACCCAATTCAGCACGTATCACAGCCTCACTCCCAAATGCCAGCATGTATGGAGACTCTCCTAATGCTATTCGTGGTGTGGTACGATAAGCCCACAACACAGAATGTAGCTCGTTAATCCAATTTGCCTTTGCATCATCCAGTTGTTTTTTCAAACCATTTAGTAGCGTTCTGTTTGTTACCGCAGTTTGCCCATTAATTTTGGGATGGCCTGGTGCAGAGTGGATCTTCAATACATTAGATTGATGATAATACACAGCAAACTCCTCGTTATCAAACTGGGTTCCATGGTCAGTAATGAATGCATGTGGGAGACCATATCTGCAGATAATATTCTTCCAAATAAATTGATAGACTTTGTCGTATATCATATCAATGAGAGGTTCAGCTTCCACCCATTTGGTAAAATAATCCACAGCAACCACGAGGTATTTGCATCTTCCCTTGGTCATTGGAAGTGGTCCTACCAAGTCTATCCCCCATATGGTGAATGTCCAAGGGGACGTTATGGGTGTTAACAATGCTTGGGGAGTTCTTCGGATAGAGGAGGAACGTTGGCATTTATCGCACTTCTTAGCATAAGCTACGCAATTAGCTCTCATCGTTGGCCAGTAATACCCCTGCGTTGTTATTCTTTGCAAAAGCGTCTGACCTTCTACATGGGCTCCACAAGACCCTTCGTGAACCTCCTCGATCAAATATTTCACTTCGGAAGGATGGACACATCTTTGTAGCCCTGCTATAACTCCTCGTCTATACAAGATGCCATTGGTCAATACATAACGAGCAGCTTTAAACTTCAGTTTTTTGGTTATGAGTTTATCAGTTCGCAAAGCCCCCTCTTCAATATACGCCCTGATGGGGTCCATCTAAGATGGTCCCAAGTCGAGGGCAATGAAGTTTATCATCATATCTTCATCTATGCTCTGACTAGCCAGGATTTCTATTGGGATTATTCTTCATAGCTCGGTGCGTGTAGCTGATGCTAACCGAGCTAGGGCATTTGCTCTCGCATTCTCCAGTCTTGGTATTCTAATCAACTGAACTGCAGTAAAACTCGATACAACCTCCATTTCTTTGGCATGATACTTAACCATTAATTCTCCTTTTATTCCATACACCCCCAGAATTTGATTTACGATTAATTAGGAATCACTAAACACAACGACTTGCTCTGCTTTCATGGTTTTGGCTAGACTTAGACCCACAATCACTGCTTCACATTCGGCCTCATTATTAGAATCCTTAAATTGAAAGCGCATAGCATACTCCACATCAATCTCATCCGAACTGTTTAACACAATTCCTGCTCCACTACCTGTAGTGCATGAAGAGACATCCATATACAAATTCTATACAGGTACTTCATCATCAAATTTTTAATCAGACAGAGTTCCTCAATGGAATATTTGGTGCTTCCTTTTGTCCATCTCTGGCACTTCTCGCTGCTCGTTGATCATCTTCTCTTGCTCGTTTACCGACCTAAGTTGGTCGAGGTCTAAATTTGATGATCCTGTAACATCCATAGGTTGGTATGTATTCAACTTATGTTCTTCGTAGCCATCTTCCTGAGTAAACTCTGCGATAAAATCTTCTACTGCCTTCCCTTTGAGCGACGATCTACGCTCATAAACTATATCATATTCACCAAGTTCTACTACCCGGTACATCAATCTTCCTGATTTCTCCGATTTATGCAGAGCTTGTCTTAATGGCATATCAGTGTACGCTACTATAGTATGGGCTTGGAAGTATGGCCTCATTCTTCTGCTTGCTTCAATCAGCGCTAGTGCCAACTTCTCCAACCTTGGATATCTGATTTTTGCTCCTCGAAAAGCCTTGCTGGTGTAGTAGACTGGTTTCTGCACTCCATCTTCCAATCTTATCAATATAAAGCTAACAGCATTCTCTGAAACTGCCAGATACAAGTATAGTCTTTCTCCCATCACTGGTTTGGACAACAATAGAGGTGTCCCTATATATTTTTTTTAACTCTTGAAAGGCCTCCTCGGACTCATCATTCCACTCAAAAAAAAATTGAAGTGTTTTGAAGAATGGGAGGCATCTGTCTGTTGCTCGTGACACAAACCTATTAAGTGCTGCAACTTGCCTGTGAGGCTTTGCACTTCCTTCTTCTTGGTTGGAGTTCGCAGCTCTAATATAGCTTTGATCTTTTCAAGGTTCGCCTCAATACCTCGTTGATTAACAATGTACTCGAGAAACATTCCTTTCCGCACTCAGAATATGCACTTGGTGGGATTTAACTTCATTTGGTATTTCTCTAGTTGATTAAAGGTCTGACCTAGGTCAACTAGATGATCAGCAGCTTTCTTGCTCTTCGTCAGCATATCATCAACATAAACCTCCATGTTATTACTGATTTGCTCTGCAAACACCTTGTTCATCAGCCGTTGATATGTTGCACCTGTATTTTTTAGTCCAAAAGGCATAAAATTATAGCAATAAGTTCCCCTTGGGGTGATAAAAGATGTACTTTCCCTGTCTTCAGGCTTCATTTTAATCTGGTTGTACCCAGAATAAGCATCAATGAAACTCAACAATTCATGCCCCGAGGTAGCGTCCACCAATTGATCGATTCGGGGCAAAGGAAAATGATCCTTTGGGCATGCCTTATTAAGATCAGTGAAATCCACACACATCCTCCACTTGTTATTTTTCTTCTTTACCATCACCATATTTTCTAGCCAATCAGGATATTTGACATCCTTAATAAAAGAGGCTTTTTGTAGTTTCTCTACTTCTTCCTGTATGGCTTGGTTCTTTTCAGGACTGAACACCCTGCTTCATTGCTTTACTGGCTTAATTTCCTTGTTCACGTTAAGCTCGTGACACAGGAAACTCGGGTCTATCCCTGGCATATCTTCATGACTCCATGCAAAAGTCTGCTTTTTGCATCTTAGAAATGCTATCAATTCCTATTTTATTGATGCATCCAGTGATGCACCAATTTGAGTTATTCGTTATGGATGTTCGTCGTCTAGAATGATATTTTCGATAGCCTCCATGATCTGTCCCTTCGCGACTTGAGACTCGTCTCTAGGGTCTAACGTTTCAATTTCTACATCTTCTATTTCATCCACTTGATAAGTAGTAGTCTTCTTTCTGGATTCTTCACGTTCCTCTTGTTCGGCAGATAAATAGTAGCATTCTCGAGCTACTTTTTAGTCACCTTTCACAACTCCCACTCCAAAATTGGTTGGGAATTTCAAACATTGATGTACAGTAGATGGTGCTGCTTCGAACCTCTTTAGACCTACCCTTCCCATGATGATATTATAAGTTGATTGGATATTTTTATCCATTATGAAAAAGCATACTCTTTCTGTTCGATAAGCAGACCACGTACCGATAAGCATATCCAACTTGATTGTCCCAAGTGGAAAAACCTTTTCTCCAGTAAAACCGAGTAGAGGTCTATGATAGGGCTCCAACTAGGCTAATTTCATATTTAAACTATCAAAATATGGGTAGAACATGATGTCTGTCGAGCTACCATTATGCACCAGTACCCGTGAAATCACCACTTCCTTTATTCTCATCTTGATCACCAATGGGTCATCATGAGGATATAATACACCTGCCAGATTGTTTTTAGAGAAACCAATGACTAGTTTGTCTTTATTCACCTTCCTTGGGCGATCATCTTCTGCCAAGTTTATTCGATGTATGTACGAGCACGCTTGAGCCTCATTGAGATAAGCTTTCCTCTCCGTAGTAAGATCTCGACCTCCTTCATTCCCACCTGTAATAACATTACATTCAAATGACCCAAAATGAAATGAAAATACCTCATGCTCTAGTTGTCTTGGTCTTTTGGGGAGATCGGGATCATCTTCGTGGTCTCTCTTCTTTTCTTCTTTTTCTCGACGAGGACATTTGGATCTTTGCCTTCCTCGGTCGTTGGTCTTTCCACCACTTTGGCGATCAACATACTTAGCCATTTTTTCTCGTCTGATGAGTGCTTCAATTTCATTCTGAAGAGCTATGCAATGTTTGGTCATATGACCATGGTCTTTATAGAATTTGCAATATTTGGACTTGTCTCTTCTGTCAGGATCTGCCTTCATTTTCGCTGGCCAGGCTAGCTCCTCACTGTTCTTGATCTCCTCCAAAATGTGATTTATATCTAACTTTAAAGGAATGTAATTTCCAAATTTCTTCATCTGCTCCAGTGCTTGCTTTCCTTTCGACTGCCTATTGCCACCGTTGTTCTTCTGATCCTTCTTTTCAGTTTTACCATCTTCCACCTTGGTCTCCTTAGTGTCTGCATTCTTTTTTGCATCCATAGCTTCCGCGGCATTCATGATTTTGGTTGCTTTTTCCATCAGTTTTGCAATGGTTCTAGGCACATCTTTGGCTAAAGTTTAGTATAACCTATCTGGAAATAGTCCACTCATCAGAGAAATAATTGTTGTTTTCTCCTCGTAATCAATTACCTCAAGTTTCTCATTATTGAAATGAGTAATATAGTCCCTGGTGCTTTCACCTGCCTTCTGTTTAACACTTAGCAAGTGTGCTATTCGTTTGACTGGCTTCACTCCAAAACAGAAGTTCCCAATAAAGAGCTCTACCAGTTGAAAGAAAGTCTCAATTTTCCCCCGAGGAAGGTTCTTGTACCATATATGGGCTGATCCGGTAAGAGTTCCTGAAAATGCCCTGCATCTCATCTTGTCTGGAACTGCATAGATATCAGCAGCTACTTGGTATTTTTCTATATGAAGGACAGGGTCAGTTTTTTCATCATATTTAGGCGTCACCATAGGAGCTTTGAATTTTGATGGTGTGGGAAAATCCACAATTGCCTGTACAAATGGTGTCCCTTGGACAAAAGTTCTTTGTAGAGGATTCTTGGCCTTAGTCATTTCCCCTAATTTGCCCTCTAACTTTTGAATATAGCCCTTCCATGTGTCGTTTTCCTCCTCGGTCCTATTGGTTTGATCAACTGATCGGGTTGAATTTGCCTCTTGGGATCGAGCTGCGGGTCGGGATTGGGCAGAGCCTTCCCTTAGATCAGATGGTCGTGGGGAGTTCCTCGTCTCAATCCTATGAGGACTTCTATTCCTCCTAGGGCCCAAATGATTAAAAGGAGAGACTCTACTTAACCTTTCTAGAGCACTAGTCCTTTGTGGAGATAGAGTGACATTGTGTTAAGAATCTGTAGCTCGTACTGATGAAGTCCGACCAGGTTGATAAGAAGGATCATTAGATCTCTCAGTACGATATGATTCGGTGCGTCTAGATTGAGATTCCTCTAGGAATAGTGTTCGCCTAGTTTGTGAAGAGGGTAAACAGGTATTTCTCTGAACACTTCGTTGTCCTGATTGGGCCGGCACTCCACCTTGAACAGTTTGTATAAGTTTTTGCATGGTTTCTTGCATGGTCGTTTGCCCTTGGGCTAAATTAGCC
Source organism: Sambucus nigra (assembly GCA_949130495.1). Classification (NCBI taxonomy): domain Eukaryota; kingdom Viridiplantae; phylum Streptophyta; class Magnoliopsida; order Dipsacales; family Adoxaceae; genus Sambucus; species Sambucus nigra. Next base: position 114,995,702 of record OX422220.1, on the reverse strand, counting down.
ATTATGCCAGTCAGATCTTGAACATTTGGGGGAGTAGAAAGGTTTGGAGGGATCCCAGTGTTTCGATTACTAGATTCTGGATTATCAGCCATTGATGATGAATTGTTTTGGTGAAATATGCTAAGTACAGTAGTTTCCCACAGACGGTGCCAATCTTTTGATGTAAAAAATTAGATTATCTCTAATTATTTAATCACAGATAAATAAGGGAATAAATAAATAAGACAAAGGATTTTTAAAGTGGTTCAGCCGTATGAGAATGGCCTACGTCCACTATTTTTGTATTGCTGACTGTTTGCTTGGAAATCTCGATAAGTCATTTAAGAGTCCCCTTCTTATGAGGAGGATACAATGTATTATAGCCTTGAGGCTGTATATATGAAAGAATAATGCGATGTTATCCAGTAGACATATACATCTGTATGATAATAATGTGCATTTAATGTGTAGCTGTCTTTTCATTAAGTATCTCGAACCGTCTAAGTTGCTCAGTACGCTTAAGTTGCTCGGACCGCCTAAGTAGCTCGGTACACCTGAGTTTCTCGGTACTTTCAGTTCCTCGAGGCACCCAAGTTTCTTGGTATGCCTGAGTTGCTCGGGGTGCTTGAGTAGCTCGGTGGCAATATCTTTTTTGTTGAAAGTATTTGTAATTGCCACATAGGTTGACACATGTCTTCAAATGATTGGTCCATGTCAGCAAACTAAATTTGGTATCAACAATACATAAAATTTTGTATGATTAAAGAACCAATAACAATTATCATTGGATATTCATGCATTAGATTTATAGGTCCATATAAAACTGTTGATTACATGTTCTTTTGATTATGTTTACGATATTAATGATAGAAGAGGTCGTACATTGATGCAATGACAAGTTTTCTTTCAAGTTCGAGACAAGAAGACATATAAACATAATAAAAAAAACACGTAATTAAAAGTTTTATATGGATCTATAAATTTAACACATGAATATTAAATTATACATGTTATTTATTCTTTAATCATACAAAACAGTATATATTATATATTTAACGTCGGGATCTTGAATCAACATGATTATCACATATAATTATTATGCGAAACATAAAATCATATTATAATCACATACCTCCATAATGTCACAACTGAAAATATTGGCGGAGCAATCGATCTTAATAATGTCCTATCGGGCTGCTCTTCGGACTATGGCTTCATCTTTAATTTGGCAAAACCTCCAATATCAGCGCATTCCAACGATTAGATCTTCCTCTATGGTCAAAACACTATACTACAATTAACTTTCATTGAGAATTTCAATTTCTCTCCCTTATTCTATAATTTCATTATGTTGTCTTTTAGTGTGTCTGAATGATGGAAAATGAGTCACTTATTTATAGGAATAGATAGGACCAAGTCTCCAACAGTCACTTAAGCTAAACCGTCATAACAATTAGTTATTTTGACTCTTGGTATTTGGAGTACCCTTTCATTAGTGACTCTTAGTATCAATATAATTATGGAGCAAATTATGGAGAATTATTATTTCAAATAGTTCTAACATTCCACTTAATCAATAATTATTATAAGGTGTGCAATAATCTTTAGGTCATCCTAAAATAGTTTTTTATAAATACCTTAATCTAACAAACCATTAGTTCGAGTCATGGAACTAACATACTAATTCAAGAGCATGCTCTCTTTCATGTACAACAACATTAACAAGTCATCCAATAAGTTCTAAAATTGGGTTATTCAATAATAGTCCAAAAATGCCTTATATGAAAGCTATTTATGTCACATTCATCAATTCACATGCATGTAAAGTTATATTACAAGACATAAATTGAAATGTTCATAATACACTATAATTGATATCAAGTATAGTGTCAAAAACTAAGCACAAAATGATCTGCAACACTTATACTTAATTGGCTACACGCAAGACACATACCTTAAGCATGCTTCATGAATGACCTTTAATGATAGCATATATATTAGTGGATATGCTATGTTAACACTTGTACTAATGTGTTCAACCGATACTTGGTTTTTCTAAACATCTTTGTCCACATATAGATAGTATATCCTAATGTGGCTAGGTTCTTTAAAATACATATCAGTTTTTTGTAACGAAGATTGCAACGACATTATCATAATATTTGAGCAACTTGTAATAGCGTTGACAACTCCAAGACCTAAAATAAATTTTTGCAAGCATAATTCATAAATTGTAGCCTCAAAATATTCTACATATAATATTTAATTGTTTCACACTTTTTCCTAATATTGGCCACTAGACCAAAACAAATCTACTTAATCAAAAGGATACAACTATCATAAGTGTGAGCATATAACATTTTAGGCATATTATTACTTCATACTCTTAAAATATTTTTTTTCTCTAATTTATCATTCATTACTAAGAAAAATAAAAAAATATATATAAATTTACTCTCATTGACTTTAAGGTATATATATACTAATAAAAAATACATAAAATACTTTTAAGAGTAATATTGGTGGGAAAATGACATAAGTTTATATGGTGATTTATCAACATACACAGTTATTTTCTTAAACTCTCATAAGTTTTCATACTAAATGTAACTCCTAATCAAAAGGAGCTACTAAATCCATAAGAATTTTACATTTTAAGATATAGGTGAAAATGTTTCTTTACATTCCTTTCTCTATTTATAATGAAAACTTTGACCATTGAGAATGCCCCTATAGTATGTGCTTAGGAAAGGATGGTCCAAATAAACACAAGTCCAATATTTTTATATTTTTCAAATTTTAAAGATTGAAACTTTAAATAAAATTAGCCTAATTAAACTTAGCACCGATTTCAAAACTTTCTTATGAAAAATCGATTTACCCAACTTTATCTTTTTACCCTAAAGCATGCATCTAAGGTGATTGCAGATGAAGTAAATATATCAACCCACAAGACGTCGATGAACGAGGAAAACCACAAAGAAAAAAAAATCTCTGACGACCCAGCTAAATGTTCACTATGATGCGAAATTACAAAAGATAACAGTAGACATACACAACAACTTGATTCTCCACAAGCTTTGACTCTCTTCAATCTTGGATAAATCCTCATTAATTCAATACATGAGTCCACCTACGCCAGCTGGCATAATGCACGAGTCCATGCACGTCTCGGTATCCAACGATAAGGCTCAACAACTGTCACACACCATAAACAGCATGCACGGAGTCCACCGCATGAAATAGTTTCTCTCCCAATGAAAGAAACAAACATTGGTGCCCAATTTCAAGATCTCAAAGCATATGAATTTGTAATACCCCGTATTTTTATAGCTTTTAAATTATGGGATTTATTAAATTTAATTGAGATAAATTAATTTAATTTTAATCCGGAATGTTGCTTTAAATATTTACTAGCGTGATGAGAGTTAGTAATTATTGGAAATTTGTTATTTGTTGCATATTACTAGATGAGTATAGTAATACATGAGATTTATTTTTATAATATTGTCACGTGTGAATAAAATGGCAATTTTGGAAATTTAAGTCGGGACGCGCCTGTGTCGTGTCGGGACTAAATGTGAATTAATAAAAGTGAATATTTTATAAGTTTTTCATATGGTCGTTTTGAGTGCTCCAACGCGTCCGAAAGGGTCGAGATAGTCAGAAAAGTGTACTCGGGAGTTTAGTTTGGGTCTCGGGGCGTTTTTAGGCCTAATTAGTAACCCGGGAGGACATTTTGGTCATTTTACATTTTTGGGTAATTAAACCTACGAAAATTAGAGGAGTTATATCAGATACCTAGGTTACCTTCTAGGGTTAGAAACTCTAACCACAAGTGACGGCCATAGGAGAGGAAGGAGAGAGCTCCCAAGGAAAATTCAAGGCCCAAAACTCAACGGTTTGCACCGCCGCCACCACCAACGCGTAGATCGCGAGACGGGGAACGCAACCATACCGAATTCGGCACCAAACCAGACCTCTAAAAATCGCAGGCAAGTGTTTATCTTGCTATTTTCGTTGATGCTTCTTTCATATTAGTTTAGGAATGATTGGGGATGAATTACATGGAAGAAAACCTAAATTGTGATAGGAATTTGCATGTAGTGATGGCTTAAACCTTATTCTGGAAATTATTGGTGATGTAGAAGAATAATCCACGAAATTTTAATGTTGTATTAGAAGGAAATTTTGGGAAAAATAGATTAGAAATATGATTAAGAAATTTCTAGGGTTTTTAATAATTGTATAGATCTTGGGCTGTTAATCCATGATTAAATGATTGAAATCCACATGCTTTACATTCAAAATACCTAATATGATGATATAAGGTTAGTAGCATCAATTCTGGGATGATTGGGATTAGAAAATATGGAAATTGTTGAAGTTTGGAGATGAAACCCGTAACTGTAGAATTTCAATTTTCGCAGACCTGCTTGATCGATCGATCGAGCCCAGAGCTTCGATCGATCGAAGGTTCGATCGATCAAGCCCCAGACCTCGATCGATCGACCCCTCCTGGCACACTCCTATTTCCCTTTTTAAATGAGTTAAATTCAATTTATCGTGAGATAATTCTTGCACATCCTTAATAAAATGTTTTGGGAGATAGGGAAGACCAGTAGGACATGTGAATAGATTTTGGGACCCTTGATGTCGGGCAAAGATTGTATTTTGGGATAATTACATAAGGGTCGGTGAATTTATGATTTAAAGAGAGACACGTAAGAGAGTTACTTTGGGGCAAATGTGTATACCTACTGAATTTTATACTTGGGAGGATAGAATCCATAAGCTTTATGTAGTAAGTGGAAAAGTTCCTCAAATTCAAATAAGATGTGAATGGTTATACGTGATAACTAAATAATGAGAAATAAATACAAATGTCGTAATTATGGGAATTGAGAATTTACCCATTATTGAAATGGTAATATTAGTATAGTTATATGATTGTGTATGCATATACTATCTATGTGTGAAAATCATGCCCACGCTACTTGTTATCCCTGAGGTTTCCGCGCTGGGACAGTCTTATCTCGATGGGACCTTTATGGGGGATATTGACTTGTACCCTAGAAGATAGATATCCTTGGTACAGGCTATCGGAATGATAGTTCAGACGGTCCTAAGAGATGCGGGTATGTGCTTTCCTCTTAGAGACTTGGAATCTATGCTTCGCCTCATTTTGTTTGTGTATAGGTATCCTTGGTACAGGCTATCGCAGTGATAGTTCAGACGGTCCTGAGGGACTTGGAATCTATACTTTGTCTCAATATTGTTTGAGAATGTGTTAATACAGTTCGAGAGTGATTTCGAATTTGTATTCCCTTAGTACGAGTGATACGGGGATTGGATAGTAGAGTATGCCCGCACCATAGTTGTTATTTGGGGTGCTGTTGTGATATATATATATTTTATGAGTAGTTAATATATATATGAAATTATGAAATCTGGAACTGCCTACTGTGATGAGATATGTAGGACATGGTTGATGACTCAAATTGTAAATACTTGTTTTGAGAAAGTATAATATGACACTGGAAAACTTTATTGATTTATAAAATTAAAAATGAGAACCTTGGGTTGCTAATTGAAATATCCTTTTTAAACAATTGAATCGTTAAATTTTGAATCTTACGAGTAAGCTAAGATAAGTTAAATCATTGGGAAGATTAGTGCGATAAATGATAAGACAAACCGTTGGGAAGGTTAGTGCGATAGGTGTGCACATTAGAAGAGAGGTGAGAATTTTGCAAGAGAGTGTCGCACTAATATGTTATTGCATTGGCCTGTATCAATTTAAATACTTGCTAAACGTATTTTAAATCAAACACACTATCGGGCTCTGACCCGTTTATCTCTCTCTCTCTCTCTCTTGTATATATATGTATGTATTATAGGTGCCCAGCCACAGGGGCGTCTTGCTTAGGATCTCTTGGAAGGAACGCGCTGCAGCTTAGGTGGGAGTTGCAGGTCTATTGATTAGACGACTTCGTTCATTCGGATCCACTCTTAGTACTTTCATCTAGTTGGGCATGTGTAGCTCTTTCCATTATTCCGTTGTTATTGGACATTTGTATTTCAGTTATTTCCAGTATTCTTACGATGGGATTTGTTCAATTTGGATGTGTGACTTTAGATTTCGTATGTTGACATTCGATTGACGAATGTATTAAATTAATTGGATTATGTTGCAGAATTTAATGTGGTGTGACTTCTTACTTATTTGAAAGTTGTTAATAAAACAAATGATTTTTCTTTAAATAAAATTTGGAAAGTATGTATGAATATGGTTTTGACACTTAGCTTAATTATTTAGGGTGTTTAAATTGGAAAAGTATTTTTTTTCGACAGTGATGCTAAGAATGAACCGACTGTTCACCTTGATTTTAATTTAATAAAGGAGTGATCGCCCAATATTTAATTAGGCGGGGTGTCACAGGTGGTATCAGAGCATCAGGTTCTAGTGTCCTTAGGATCTGTACGGCTTATTATGCTTTCAGCTTTGCTTTGTTTGTTATAGAGCCCTATGTTTAGGATTGTCGATTCCTTTGACGAGATTTCGTTATCCTGCTATAATGTGTATACACTAGTGAATTCTAATTTCGTTCGGATGTGTGCGTGTGCCGAGAGATGACGGATGTCAGAAGAGGACCGTTAAGCGTACATCAGGAGGCAGGGCTCAGTTGAGATTATGAAATATATCCGAGGATGATGACCGTAGTCGAGGTCACCTCCATTGTGGCACAAGAAGCCAAGACTAGAAGGGCGACTAAGGTGCAGCAATGATTTTCAAATGCTGTTATAGTCAAATGAGGTGCGAGGGTAAACTTACAAAACGTATTACAAAAATGTGTAGAGATTGTCAGTGGGAAATTTTAGAAACGCGAAAATTGTATGTGTCTTTACCAAAGGCGGTAAAGTATCCAAAGGCTTAAATATAGGACGGTGTGTGGCAAACCGAAAGTAAAAATTTAGAGAAAATTGTCTTGGCTTTCGGGACGAAATTATAACGGTTGGAGTCAACCACCAATTTTAGAAGTGGAATGCTATGCCTATTAGAGAACCTTAGGTACAGTGTTGACCGTATGTTCCTTCCTTAACTGTTCAGGATTAGAAGCAAATGTGGTTCTGAACTCATTGAGAGAGGGCATGCCAGGTGTCCATTCGTGAATATAAATCTTAACCGTTAGCGAATTATGTATCGAAAGATGTAGATACAAGTGGGGGAAACTACTCCAAGTGAGAGACCAACTTGTAATAATAGTTGATAATACTCGAGGAGGAAATTCTGATGGACGACCGATTCAGAGGTTGGCAATGTCATATTTTGTCAATATAGATGATAACGCTTCTTTGTGGGGGAAGTTAAAGAAATCGAAGAATTTAGTCGAGAATGAGACTGAATACGACGGTGGTGGTATAGCACCACAAAAGGATGTGGATACACATCAGGAAAACCATTTAAATGCTTTAGATAGTTAAATTCTTACCAAGTGATGGTAAATTCAGTAAGTACTATTATAGATAGTAACATGATCTTTATGGCCTGAAAAGTTAAGAGAACAATCGGGATGGTTAATAGGAATCGAGTCTACTAAAGTTCGAGAGAAGGACAAATCCTAACCTGGTTAGTAGGACAGGTGGTAAGTGGATTATGTACTGAGGTATTTTGTGCGGAGTGAAATTGCTCGCGATAATATGTTCCAAAGTGAGAAAAAGGGACAAGAATACGGTGCCTAGTAAAAGGGCAACTATTAAAATAATTTTGGTTTGGTTTGGGCAGACGTGTTACGTTCGAAAACCATTTGTGCAGTCAAGACGATTGCCAGGATGGAAGTATAGGTTGTATCCTTAGAGGATGCGGCGTGTTTATGTGACACGAGCGAGTCACCATATTTTGTTCATTGCTAGATTAGCATGTGAGACGAGTTTAATGCATATAATTATAAATGTTACCATTATGTGAATATTTTTCCCTAGTGTAGCGGGATTTTTCTTTAGTGCTATCCGCAGAGGATGGATGAGTATATTAACAAGTTTTGTACTTTATTGAGGTTACTCGTTGTAGTGATGCGATACACGAGTATGATATTATCTTTGTTAAAATGTTATAGAAATGGGTAGTATGATAGTGGGCATTTATTGCAAGGCTATCGGAGTAGTTGCATTGGTGCAACATGTTTTATGTTTGTTTTGGAGAGGCTTTACCTGTAAGAAGGTTGGACTTGCACTTATATTATCTATCCAAGAGACTTCGGAGGAGATAGTGGGCTCGAGATGTTCGATGCCAATGTATGTATAGACTTTGTCAGTATGATTTGGTATGTATCGGGACTTACCGTTGAGCGAAAATATTTGACTCAGTATTATGTTTATCACTCCGGACTTAGTGATAGGAAGAGTGCATTGTTATATTTATCCTTTAGAGATGTGGGAGTAAATATTTATACCCCTATTATTAGGGAAATGAATTTTGAGAATTTCGATCGTATGTATCCGAGGTTTATAGAATGTAATTACTATCAACCAATACGGGACAATAGTGAAATTGGTGAAACGTTCTTTGTTAAGCATAATTACGGGAGAAATTGTAACTTTTTTGTCAAAGGATGGAATAAAGGGGTATATACAATGGACGGAGGACCTAACGGATTTCGATAACCAGCAATGCTAGGTAGTAGTGTATTGGGGGGGTTCCTTGTTTGGATTTCGCTTTGCGAGACATCCCACGCATGAAACTTAGCGTAAGGTTGGAAATAGGGAGACGTTTGGTCACTATTCCATGAGTTCGGTACCCTGGTCGAAATGGGATCAAGTAATTATGTATGTAAGTTGGGAGTTGAATTTTGTTTTAAGGTCATTGGAGCCGAATTTTTGTGGTAGGAAAGCATTGAAAGTTATCCCCACGAGTTGAGGGGTGGAACTATGATAAGGAGAATTTAAGAATTTTGATTTCTAGGGTGGTTGAGAGTACCCAAATGTCATAACTGCGTACAGAACACAAGGTGAATGAAGAGTTGAAATGATTTTTAGCATGGATTATCTGGAAAGAACTTTATATTATACAAAAGAGATGACCTGTAAATATTTTGATGAATAGAGCGTTAGTGATTTATTTTGGTTGTTGTACCTATTTGGGAAAATTGTTATACTTATCTGAGGAAGGTTGAGAATTATTATTCCTCTTTTGTTGTCATGAAATTTGAATGCCCTGTTCCTTCTATTCCGTTGAATTTAGTTAGTCCTACAAATGAGTAGCACGTCGTTCTCTTTCCCAGGGCGGTCGGAGTGTTGCAAAAATGTGGACATCTTGGTTAACTACAGTTAAAATAGTCCGAGTCGAAGGGACGTGGTAATAGACGTGTGAAATATATATTTGTGGGACTAGTATAACGAAGTGGAAGTGATAGAGTGGATTAGACGTCACATGAGGGGCAATAATCCATACATAAGTGTGCAATCAGAATAGCACGCCCTAACTTGATTGGAAGGCTGTGGGAAGCCATTTAAGAATTGGTATTCCTTGAATATAGTAGAATTTAATTGTTATGAAGAACACCCGGAGTGGAGTTGTTATTAGTCAAGTGTGAGAGCGACTCACACATATAAAGAGTAATGATGTTAGTATAGTATAAGAGATCCAGAAGTGCGCTTCGTGGAGAGAAGAGCACGGGTGAAACTTTCGGCATACTACAAGGAAGGAAGGGGAGTATTACGTGTCACTTAATGTGAGACATTTCAAGGGGAGAATCCATGTTTAGCGAGACGTAGTAAGTAGTCTCTACATGCACTGCCCATATGTAAGGTTTGGTTGAAAGAGGAGAATCAACCAAATAATTTTGTGTTTATCGAAAATTCCTGAAATTGGAAGAGGTTGGTAAAGTCGGTTAAGTTCTTGAATGAGTTGCCATACTCAAAACAAGATCAAGGGTTTATCCCGAACATGTGAATTAAGTCGCCGAGAAGGAAGTGATTGATATTCCTTTGGGCTGGCTTACAATATTAACTAGTATGCCCCAGACTTCCTTTGAAATGAAGGATCGCGCCAGTGCATGGTCCGACGGAGTATAAATTTCTTAATCAGGATGAGATTTGGTGAATCCCACCTTTGATATGGGATTTCAGGAACCATCGGAGAAACGATTTCGTTTTGAGTAGGATGTATCACCCTTAGCCAAAGAATGGGTGCACGGTGATTAAAGATTTGTGGAACCACGTGAAAGAGATTTTGGAATCTTGATACGATGATTTCAAGAATGCTCTGTAGAAGCACTCGTGCCTGTTTGTCGCGTACAAGGTACTTATTAAGATTTTGTTATGGAAGAACCTCGACTATTCTCCTTTCGTATGTTTATAGGAGAGTAGGTAATCAAAATTTTTGGATCGATCGAGAAAACATTCGATAAATGTGGTAGGACTCCACGACTGTTTTAGGCGAGCAAGAGTGATCAAATGTTCGTAATATTTTCTCAGAATGGGAGTTTTGTATATGAATAAATCCGAGTATTTGTCATGTAATGAGGTGCGGCCTCCTAATGTTAGTGATATAAGGAAATTTATAACGTATAGGCGTGACCTATGCGAACGTTGTCGGTTGGGAGCACAAGGTGAAGTGTCTCCAATGAGAATGTAAAACAATGTTGCTGTGAAGTAAGGGCTATAGTGATTGAGCACCGTAATGTGTAGTTAGTTTGTGTACGGAAAAATATATCCAGAATTGTGCTAACGGATAGGCCTTATTTTCCGAATTTCGGGACGAAATTCAGTTATTAGGGGGGAAGTATGTAATACCCCGTATTTTTATAGCTTTTAAATTATGGGATTTATTAAATTTAATTGAGATAAATTAATTTAATTTTAATCCGAAATGTTGCTTTAAATATTTACTAGCGTGGCGAGAGTTAGTAATTATTGGAAATTTGTTACTTGTTGCATATTACTCGATGAGTACAGTAATATATGAGATTTATTTTTATAATATTGTCACGTGTGAATAAAATGGCAATTTTGGAAATTTAAGTCGGGACGCGCCTATGCCGTGTCGGGACTAAATGTGAATTAATAAAAGTGAATATTTTATAAGTTGTTCGGATGGTCGTTTTGAGTGCGCCAACGCGTCCGGAAGGGTCGAGATAGTCAGAAAAGTGTACCCGGAAGTTTAGTTTGGGTCTCGGGGTGTTTTTAGGCCGAATTAGTAACCCGGGAGGGCATTTTGGTCATTTTACATTTTTGGGTAATTAAACCCACGAAAATTAGAGGAGTTATATCAGATACCTAGGTTACCTTCTAGGGTTAGAAACTCTAAACACAAGTGACGGCCATAGGAGAGGAAGGAGAGAGCTCTCAAGGCAAATTCAAGGCCCAAAACTCAACGGTTTGCACCGCCGCCACCACCAATGCCTAGATCACGAGACGGGGAACAAAACCATACCGAATTCGGCACCAAACCAGACCTCTGAAAATCCCAGGAAAGTTTTTATCTTTCTATTTTCGTTGATGCATCTTTCATATTAGTTTAGGAATGATTGGGGATGAATTACATGGAAGAAAACCTAAATTGTGATAGGAATTTGCATGTAGTGATGACTTAAACCTTATTCTGGAAATTATTGGTGATGTAGAAGAATAATCCACGAAATTTTAATGTTGTATTAGAAGGAAATTTTGGGAAAAACAGATTAGAACTATGATTAAGAAATTTCTAGGGTTCTTGATAATTGTATAGATCTTGGGTTGTTAATCCATGATTAAATGACTGAAATCCACATGCTTTACGTTGAAAATACCTAATATGATGATATAAGGTTAGTAGCATCAATTCTGGGACGATTGGGATTAGAAAATATGGAAATTGTTGAAGTTTGGAGATGAAACCTGTAACTGTAGAATTTCAGTTTTCGCAGACCTGCTTGATCGATCGATCGAGCCCAGAGCTTCGATCGATCGAAGGTTCGATCGATCGAGCCCCAGACCTCGATCGATCGACCCCTCCTGGCAAACTCCTATTTCCCTTTTTAAATGAGTTAAATTCAATTTATCGTGAGATAATTCTTGGACATCCTTAATAAAATGTTTTGGGAGATAGGGAAGACCAGTAGGACATGTGAATAGATTTTGGGACCCTTAATGTCGGGAAAAGATTGTATTTTGGGATAATTACATAAGGGTCGGTGAATTTATGATTTAAAGAGAGACACGTAAGAGAGTTACTTTGGGGCAAATGTGTATACCTACTGAATTTTATACTTGGGAGGATAGAATCCATGAGCGTTATGTAGTAAGTGGAAAAGTTCCTCAAATTCAAATAAGATGTGAATGGTTATACGTGATAACTAAATAATGAGAAATAAATACAAATGTCGTAATTATGGGAATTGAGAATTTACCCATTATTGAAATGGTAATATTAGTATAGTTATATGATTGTGTATGCATATACTATCTATGTGTGAAAATCATGCCCACGCTACTTGTTATCCCTGAGGTTTCCGCGCTGGGACAGTCTTAACTCGATGGGACCTTTATGGGGGATATTGACTTGTACCCTAGAAGATAGATATCCTTGGTACAGGCTGTCGGAATGATAGTTCAGACGGTCCTAAGAGATGCGGGTATGTGTTTTCCTCTTAGAGACTTGGAATCTATGCTTCGCCTCATTTTGTTTGTGTATAGGTATCCTTGGTACAGGCTATCGCAGTGATAGTTCAGACGGTCCCGAGGGACTTGGAATCTATACTTTGTCTCAATATTGTTTGAGAATGTGTTAATACAGTTCGAGAGTGATTTCGAATCTGTATTCCCTTAGTACGAGTGATACGGGGATTGGATAGTAGAGTATGCATGCACCATAGTTGTTATTTGGGGTGCTGTTGTGATATATATATATTTTATGAGTAGTAAATATATATATGAAATTATGAAATCTAGAACTGCCTACTGTGATGAGATATGTAGGACATGGTTGATGACTCAAATTGTAAATACTTGTTTTGAGAAAGTATAATATGACACTGGAAAACTTTATTGATTTATAAAGTTAAAAATGAGAACCTTGGGTTGCTAATTGAAATATCCTTTTTAAACAATTGAATCGTTAAATTTTGAATCTTACGAGTAAGCTAAGATAAGTTAAATCATTGGGAAGATTAGTGCGATAAATGATACGATAAACCATTGGGAAGGTTAGTGCGATAGGTGTGCACATTAGAAGAGAGGTCAGAATTTCTCAAGAGAGTGTCGCACTAATATGTTGTTGCATTGGCCTGTATCAATTTAAATACTTGCTAAACGTATTTTAAATCAAACACACTATCGGGCTCTGACCCGTTTCTCTCTCTCTCTCTCTCTCTCTCTCTCTCTCTCTCTTGTATATATATATATATATATATATATATATATATATATGTATGTATTTTAGGTGCCCAGTCACAGGGGCGTCTTGCTTAGGATCTCTTGGAAGGAACGCGCTGCAGCTTAGGTGGGAGTTGCAGGTCTATTGATTAGACGACTTCGTTCATTCGGATCCACTCTTAGTACTTTCATCTAGTTGGGCATGTGTAGCTCTTTCCATTATTCTGTTGTTATTGGACATTTGTATTTCAGTTATTTCCAGTATTGTTACGATGGGATTTATTCAGTTTGGATGTGTGACTTTAGATTTCGTATGTTGACATTCGATTGACGAATGTATTAAATTAATTGGATTATGTTGCAGAATTTAATGTGGTGTGACTTCTTACTTATTTGAATGTTGTTAATAAAACAAATGATTTTTCTTTAAATAAAATTTGGAAAGTATGTATGAATATGGTTTTGACACTTAGCTTAATTATTTAGGGTGTTTAAATTGGAAAAGTATTTTTTTTCGACAGTGATGCTAAGAATGAACCAACTGTTCACCTTGATTTTAATTTAATAAAGGAGTGATCACCCGGTATTTAATTAGGCGGGGTGCCACAGAATTATGAAACTTTGATCTTTCAACATATAGGGTGAAACTTTTGTAAATAATTAGATTATCGTTTTTCCCCAAATTTTCTTAAACAGTTTAAGTCCAACACGCCTTGAATAATTACTACACAAATTTCTATGCGACGATTCATTCGAATGAAAATTGAAGTCGTTTGAATGAGAATCGCATTTCGTTCGAACGAAAATAAATCTCATTTGATCCAGCTTCTAATGAGCTTCTAATGAGGTGTGATATCCTTGGTAGAGAAATCTGGTTTGATATTAGTTCTAATGAGTTTTGAATGTCATTTGAATGAAGAATAAGTTCGTTCGAATGAAACCAAGATTTCATTCTAACGAGCCTTATTCTCGTTAAAACGAGATAAAACCAAAAATTATTTTTCCTTAAAAAAATATAATCAAAAATAGTTCCTAACTTTTAAATTAAATACCAACATTCTTTAATTTTTTCCAATGACTCATAATTAATACGCATTCGTACCTGTGAGATCCTCGATAAAATGTGAAGACAAACCGGGCACTAAACACGACAAGACATATCCAATCTTTGAAGTTTGGCCGCTACGTCTTCATCAAACAACGTCTTAGGAATATGGTATTAATAAGACAAAGTCTATCCTATGAGCCTAACGTTTTGTCGGGAATAATGCCATATACATACAAATTGACTCAATTGGAAATTTGTCCTTTCAAATCTCTCTCTTTGGCTCTTTCGGGACAAAACCAAATCCAAAATCCTACGGATCGTCAATCTCTCTAAAAAGACTCATTCCCCAGCCCCCAAAAGGAAAAAAGGTGTATATATGCTCGACGGACACAAACATGAGTAGCTTTTCTTTGTTTGAAAACATTTCCACGTTGATGTAAAGCTGTAATCCAGCACACTTAAACACACCTTCAAATGCAAAGAGAATATAACAAGTATAAATCTACAAATGAATAAACATCTAACAATGTCTAAAATAACCTCAACCTAGGTAAGACGTCTCCCCATAAGATTAAGATATCCTAATCATGAAAAGAAAATATATCATTTCTCGTCCTTTTTGTTCGGGAATAGATAAAGCAAGATATAACATAAAATAATTACTCCCCTAAAACCAAATCTCCCCCTAAATACGTGACCGTAAGATACCAAATTAAGAAAATTTGATACAAGGGAATAAATCATGCAATGGTGTAAAGTGTAGTAAAACACAACATGGCAAGTCAAGCACAAATAATCCAAGTGATCAAGCATATGATAAACATGGACTAAATGTAAACCTCAAAGGCTCAAAACAAGATGCCATATATAATATGTGCAAAATATACCAATGCAAATCCATCACACATATATAGGTATAAACAGACACAAACTCGACACAAAACACATAAGCTTTAAACACTAGCATATTATTGATGTGTGGGCATGAACTGGATACAAATGAATTGTAACCCAAAACACTCAAATATGTTCTAGAAGTTCTAATTCATCGAAAAAAATTATCAATCTAATATTTATCCTCAAGTGATAAGATAAAGTGAACTTAATGAGCAAACAAGCACAATGCACACAAGCCTAGAATATTGATAATTCTACAAATCAATAGCGTCATGATAAAATAAGCACTCATTGATCTTCCATTTAACACTCCCAAAAGATAAACATATAACATATTTTATTTAATATTCTTTTCTTAATTCTTTTCAAGTTATTTCTTTTGAAATATCAAACACACTAAACTATGTTAGCCTATGAGCAATTTGCCTATTTTTATTGCCTTTAAGCTTTTCATTAGGCTCTTTCCAATGGTGGCTTTATCGTAAAGGATATTTGATCCTTTCGTAGCCCTTTCCCTTGCAACCTCATATATTTTCAATACAATTCAAAATCGCTCACGAGCAATGGCTCTTACATGAACAAATTCCCTATAGTCACAAAGCATTTAGATGATAAAATTGATGGGAGAATATCCCACAAAGCTCAAATATACATGTGAAGTTAAAATTAAAAAATCTTGTGCATGTGTGTGCAGAGGCATATACAAAGCCGAATCCATAAAACAAATCAACTTCAAAATAACTCCACAATAGCATGGTTAAGAATAATCTAAGTATCTACGATCATAACCAAATGTCCTAGCCACATGAAAAGTACAAAATGGATTGAATTCAAACACACCAATATGCCACATCAAATGTGTAAAACTAAAATACACAAAAATCAAAAAATCAAAAAATATTTTTGAGTTTTTCTAAAAAAATTCAAAAGAAAAATACCAATTTTTTTTATTTTTAGAAAACAAACTCAAATTCAAAGGAAAAACAAAATCTTTTTTTATTTTTAATATGACTCAATAAAAAGAAAAATATAATATAAAATAAACACATGTACTGACAGTAGCAATCATATATCACCAAACATAGCTAGAGTATGACAAACAAGCTAACATAATCAACCATTAGATATAGTAAGGGAAGTATCATGTGCAAGTAAACCAGAATTGAAAAATCTAATATGAAAAGCCTCCAAATTTGATTTTATAACCCAAGTAGATGTAACATGACACTTAAGGGATTTGGGATCCGTAGTGGCCCTATTCTTAGACTTCCTAAGACTGTTTTTAATATCATAGCAAAAATGTCTAAGGTAACCTTTTTTACCACAATAGATACAAGTGTAGACACGACGAAGGGTGTTACCTATTGGTTTATCTTTCCTAACGTTCTTAGTCTACTCCCTCAAACGTATGGTCTTGTCATTTAAAACGTAAGCATTATGATCATCGAATCAAATTCCACACTTGCCATCTTTGATTTGGACGGTGCCTAATATTTTATCCAATTTTTCTGACCTATAATCCAAATCAAATTTGACCCTACCCAAATCCATCAATCCCCCCTCAAGCTCAAAAATCCTAGACTCGAGTAAATGCATAGACTCCTCAAACTCTAAAAACCCTTTCTTCATAGCCAATCATTAAGACATAAAGGCTATATCTCTCACCCTTAACGTACTCCTACTTCTCTTGAAGATCCTTCTCACATTCCCTAAGATCCTCAATCAAATCACTATCATAATTTCCTATGGAACACTCCTTTAACCTAGCTTTCAATTACAAGTTAGATTTTTTTTACCTTCAAAGTTTTCGCATATAACTCATGGAAGGTAACTTGTAGTTCACTCTACCTCTCCTCTACTTCATCGTGACTATCATCTTTAGTCTCTCTACCATCATTGACTTAGGATCCACAAACTATGGCCTCATAAGTGTCATGCAAAGGAATATCTTCATGGGAAGATTTCTCCACAATGCTAACATGAGTCAAGAGGAATGCATTAAAGTTTTACTCAAAGGGGGAATCGTTTTCCTCTTTCGGATCACTATCACTGAGTGTGATATTAAATTCTATCAGTTTCTTTCCCTCCTTCCTTAGTTTAGTGGGGCACTCAGCTACCCTATGTCCATAACCGTCATAACCAAAATCTCTCTTTGAATCATCCCTCTTAAAGTTCGCACTACGGTTCTTAAGTAAGTGATCGACCTTGTTGTTCTTATTTTTCTCAAATCTTTTTACATCTTTCGATTACTTTTAGAATTTGCGAAATTTATTTAAATTCTTTGCCAACATGGACACATCCTCAGAATCGACGTCAGACTCATCATTTGAATTAAGTGTTTCCTCCTTCTGAGCTTTCAAAGTAATGCCCTTTTCTTTTTTCATCACATTCTTGGAGGTAAACAAGCCGAGCTCATAAGTTTTTAACCACCTACAATCTCTTTAAGTTTCGTCGAGTCTAAAATACCCAAATAACTCAAAATAGTCATCTTTGCAGTAAATGTGTTAGGCAACGACCTTAATATTTTCTTTATCTCTAGGTTGTCGGGTATCTTCTCTCCCAAGTTAAATCATGAGTTAACTATGTCAGACAATCTAGTGTAGAACTCATCAAAGGTATCTCTCCAACATTTAATTTTGGAGTTTGGAAGCATTAACATCATTTGTTCCTTCATGGGTGAGTTGGAATATATCCCAAGACTCTTTTGATGTCTCAAACATCATAGTACGATGGAATTCCTATGGGGTGACAGAATAATATATCATTTAAACCTCGAGCATTATATGGTGATAATTTAAGCTCAGCCTCACTCCATGATTCTACGGGTTTTAAATGAATTTCTTCTCCATCTCT
Organism: Sambucus nigra; assembly: GCA_949130495.1. Classification (NCBI taxonomy): domain Eukaryota; kingdom Viridiplantae; phylum Streptophyta; class Magnoliopsida; order Dipsacales; family Adoxaceae; genus Sambucus; species Sambucus nigra. Next base: position 114,977,572 of record OX422220.1, on the reverse strand, counting down.
CGTGATAGGTGGAGACCACCCTTTAACAACTGCTAACCACACCTGCTCATCTATTTACTAAGAGCTGACTTCATACGCATTTTCCAATATGCGTAGTTTGACCCATCAAACATAGGGGTTTAAAGCCATCAAAACCCCTAAAATTCATGCCTAATGATACAAAATCAAAACACAAAAACTAAGTATTCTAGCTCTGATACCAATTTAAGAATGCCCCTACAGTATGTGCTTAGGCAATGTTGGTATGAATAAACACAAGTCCAATATTTTTTTTTTCAATTTTTAAAGATTGAAAATTTAAACAAAATTAACCCAATTAAACTTATCACCGATTTAAAACTTTCTAGTAGAAAATTGATTTACCCAATTTTATCTTTTTACCCTAAAGCATGCATATAAGGTGATTGCAAATAAAGTAAATAAATTAACCCATAAGACGCTGATGTACAAGGAAAATCACAAAGGGAAAAACCTTAGACGGCTTAACCAAATAGTTCACTATGATGTGAAATTACAAAAGATAGAAGTAGGCTTACACAATGACTCCATCCCCCACAAGACTTGACGCTCTTCAATCCTTGATCGCTCCTCCACTATGCAACGCAGGAGTCCACCTACGCCAGCTGCCACAATACCGAGTCCATGCACCTCTCGATATCCACACATAAGGCTCAACAACCATCACACGTGGCAAACAACACGCACAAAGTCCACCAGAAAGATTCTCTCCAAATGCAAGAAACAAAATTTGGTGCCAAATTTCAAGATCTCAAAGAATATGAATTACGAACCTTGGATCTTTAAATATATAGGGTGAAACTTAAAGTTTGGAACTTTTGTAATCGGTAGAAAATCATTTTTCACCAAAAGTTCTTAAAAATTCTCAGTCCAATGAGCCTTAAATATTGATTGCACGAATTTTGAGGTGGCAATTCGTTCGAACAAAAACTAAAGTCGTTCGAATGATAATTACATTTCGTTTGAATGACATTTCCATTTCATTTGATATCCTTAGCATATGAATCTCATTTGATGTTCGTTTGGTAGGCATTCTAATGAGTTCAGAATGTCGTTTGAATGAAGAATAACTCCGTTCGGACATAACCAAGATTTCGTTCTAATGAGCCTTAGTCTCGTTAAAATGAGATAAAAACAAAGAATATTTTTCTTTAAAAAATAATAAAAATAGTTCCAAACTTTTAAATCAAAAACCAACACCCTTAAAAATTTCCAAGGACTCATAATTAATACTCACCGTTAAAAGGTGAAGACAAACTAGGCACTAAACACAGCACGACATATCAGATCTTTGAAGCTTGGCCGATATATCTTCATCAAACAACGTCATAGGCTTATGGGATCAACAACACAAAGTTTATTTTTTAACTCAAACATTTTGTCCGGAATAATTCCAATTACATACAAATTTACTCAATTGGAAATTTCTCCTTACAACCATAAATCTAGCTTTATGTCGTTGATTATCACCAGGATCATCTTTTAGTCTTAAGATGCATTTACACTCGACACTAGTGTATCAATTAAATAATTCAATGGGATCCTAAACTTCATTTTGGTAAATTATGGGCATTATAATTTTTAAAACTTATGAAAATAAAATAGAATATTTTATTACACCTCTATCAAATTCACATTCATCTGATAAGTGTCATTGTCATTCATAATAAAAAAAAATTCATTTAAGAGCTTCTTAAGACTATTCATATCCACTAAATAAAATAACAGTTACTTTGGATGTTAAGGGAATGATACGAATATCTTCGCTTCTTTTATAACTACATTAAGTGATTTGATACTCATACTAATCCCACCATTCTTTAAAAAAATTGACACTTTCGATTTTAGCAGTAATTAAAGTACCCTCTTGAATGTGTAAAGACATAATTCTAAATTCCAATATTTTTAATGGATTTTAAATCCATGCATGTATGGACATTGCCAATCATATGAGTGTACCAAATTGGATAAAGTAAAATTTATATGATATACTTTTAACTATTTATATAACTATCTATTTTTGTGTGAATAACTCTTGTGACTATATAGACATTGGTTCATTTGGATGCTTGTTTTATACTGACATGATCTCTGTAGGTCCACTATCTAAGGACTATAATCTCTAACTTAGGCCACAAAAAACGTTCCAAAATTATAAAACCTTAAGAGATCAAACGTGACTGTGAAGATTCATAAGTGACAGCTCAAGGATAATCTAGTTTATTAAATCATCGGAGTAAGTATAGAGTTAGAAGAATAGGATATTCAATTCTTCCACAAAATTGAAGAGTTTAAATAAAGCCACTTTTAAGTTGAACATTATGATATAGGACCAAAATCATTTTCCTTGTAAAAGATTAATTAAAAACCATGATTGTACAAACCACCAATGAGAAAACCATAATTAAAAAAATATATTCTCATATAAACTTAAAGATCTTTTGGATACTCAAGCCAAATCCGTCACGATAAAATTGAGAAAAAAATATTTTGAAAGGTCACTGAGGAATTTTTTGAAATGAGTCCAAAATAACATAAGAATAGGAATCTAAGAATTTACAGTTTGTTTTATGGTTTGTCTTTAAAAAATGAACTATGTTTTGTAGCAATCTAGTTTTTAAAAAATGAAACAAATTATTTCATTCATATCGAATGATACCTTGTAATTCACACAATATAGATTAAAGTGTGTATGGGTACTCATATTTTAATCTCTAACATTATGAGATTTTGCATAAACTTTATACTTAATCCATTAATAATTCTTCAAATTTTTAAAAGACTGTCACACACTAAATCATTAATAGTGGGTTTCTAAAGTAAAACTGAATTATAACGATTTAGCACTTTTAAATGAAACTTAAATTCTTCATTTCATTCTAAGAAGTCAATCTCGTGAACAATACTATGGATAAAACATGCAATTTTAGAGAAATAAAATGATATACCATTGATGAGATAAATAGCTCACTACATTAATGCTATGCGATGACAACGCATATATTAATAACAGTTTATAAATGTGAGTTTCTTTCGTAATAAATTTGAAAGTTTATATATGACTTTATCGGGTACTATGCTTTGTAATTTAGATGGAAATATTATATAAGATAACCTTTCACCACCTAATTGCATAAAACCTTACTGTTTATTTCAGTTACTAAAAATAAATTTTCTTTGGAAAATTATCTTTCTTGACGAAGTAAACTAAATATACCCCATTATTGTCTCTACATATATAAGCATGACGAGTTATTACTACCACTTTTATCTTTAAATTTAATTTTCACAAGTGTTCTTATTAGGGCACTTTGGTGACTACCAAACTATCCATTATATGTATATTATATTTTTTATGAATTGTATTATAATTCCAACAAGCATTAATGTTTTTAAAAGGCGTAAATGAATAGTGTACTTATAAATTAAGGAAGGTTGGGAAGTTTTTGGAGCAACCGGTACCAGCCTTAATAAACAAACATGCCCTTAATTTTAATTTCATCATTGTAACCAGACTCTTTGAAGAAACCAAATCACAATGGCTTAATCATAATGAAATCATTAATAATTCAATCACTCAAAACTATATCCAGACTCTTTAGAGTAGCCAACACATAGTATTTGAATATTATTACAAAATTCAGCATTTACAGTTTATTAGATTAGACCACCTTGGTGGAATTGTAACCTAATTGTGATATAAATAGTGAGATGAAAATCTTATGGCATGCCAAAAACATAGTATTCGAATGTTATCATAAAATTCAATATTTACATTTTATTATATTAGACCACTTTGGTGGAATCGTAATCTAATCTTGATAGAAACACGGAGAAAAAAACTTTACATGCATGCTTTTAATATTTCATTGCTTATATTGGACACAATAAACATATACACATTAATCTAATATTTACAATTTTTAGCACCGAATTAAACTTCGCGTAAATATTAGTTTCAAGAACAAAATTTAAATCCGTCGAGGTTAAAGTGATGCCAAAAAACTACTCATTAATATTCATTTAATAATTGTAATTAGCCCTTGGGCAATCTTACAATGAACAAGTTACATCATCATTGCATTATAAATCTAACATTCATAATTATATTTGGACCTACGAACATTCAATTTTATACACAGTGATCTAATATTTACAATTATAGACTAGGTCACCTTGATGGACGCCTAATTGAACATAATATAAATAGTATATATAAAACCTTAACCATAAGTATAATAGTCATAACAATATTTGGTGTATACCATAAACATTGCAAAATATGAATATTTTGACAGTCAAATAACGTTGGACAACTAATGTAGTTATTAAAACACATAAAATAGAGAAATCCAAAATTTTCAGTAACGATAAAATTTGAGTAATCGCTACAAAATAGTTAAGAAAACTCTTTAAATAATATCCAATAAGCGGAATTTAAAAACAATTTGAAAAAAGAAATAGTTGTCAACTTCACTACCAAATATGTCAAACTTAAGGTTTTAAGGGCTTCAACGTGCTCAAATAGTCATACCAGCACCGATCACAAAAAATGGTGAATTTTGATCACTAAGTCGTTTCGGATTGACAAAAAAAATTCATTAAATCTCGAGTAAGTCAGCAATTTTAATTTCAATTATTGCTTATTGAGGCATAAGAAAACTGTCACTAAAAATATCTCAAAATTTCAGATTTTATAATATAACCAGATTTAAAGACATAATGAAATTATCACAAAAGAATATCATAATAAGGGAACTAAATCCAATTTTAATTTGGTCATAAAAATTTTGGAACCCAACAATCACTTCTTATACAATTTTCTTTTAAGTGATTATTCGGATATATCAATTAATTCATTTGGACACATTCACATAGATCCTAAGTTTATCTTTAATTGCGCTTTAAATATTTGATTCATAGAGTGTACAAAATTTTTTACTTTCATGGAACATACATGCACACACGTATTGTATAATGTATGTAAAAATCAATGCCCCAATAAAATATTATACAGAACACTTAACGGATAATCAAGGGTCCAAATACAGATGTATACTCAATAATCTAATATTTATAACTATAGATTAAGACACTTTGATATCTTCCTAATCAAACATCATATAAATATTAGTGTCAAAAAATTAATTCATAATTATATTAGGACCTTTGGAAAACTAAATATAGATTATACATAATAACCTGAATCTTATTCTTAAACCCATAATCATACATTTAATATTCAAAACTTTGTACTGAAACCTTTGGTCAATGCCAAATAATGCATAACATGAATATTAGAACAACCATTTAATGATAAAAAAATATATGCAGTGATTTATACAATAAAATATGGAAAACTAATTTACTTTTCTAATTTTTTTTAAAGTTATCACTAGAGTAACATAAACAATCTATTTAGGATCACTCTCCAAATCGTGGAATCGTAAAATCAGTTTTTAAGCCAATGTTATTAGCGTTGATATTATTACCAAAAATGTCCAAAATGCGTTTTTTGGAGTCTAAACGACGTCAAATTGTCAAAATAGGGTTGTGCCCATTGTGTATGGTGAGTTTTTTTTATTTTGACGATGACCATGTGAATTTCGTAAATGCCGAGGAAGAAAAAAAAACTTTCACTCAGAATGTCGCTAAAAATTCAGGAATTCATCAATTTTTATCCTGAATTATTTTTGTAGCAATAACTCTTAATGGACAATCATTAGATCGGAAACCTAAGCTCTGATACCACATGTAACCATAAGTAAAGAAAACACTTAATTAAAAGCTTTATATAGATCTATAAATTTAACACATGAATATCCAATTATACATGTTATTTATTCTTTAATCATACAAAATGTTATGTATTATAAATTTAATGTTAGGATCTTAGATCAGCATGATTATCACATATAACCATTAAAACAATAATATAATCACATACCTCTATCATGTCACAACTGAAAATGTTGGCGGAGCAGTCGACCTTAATAATGTCCGATCGGGGTGATCTTTGGACTAATGCTTCATCTTTTATTTGGCATAATAGATATCCAATTTTAGCACATTCCAACGATTAGAACTTCCTCTATGGTGAAAATACTATTCCGAAATTAACTCTCACTGAAAATATAAATTTATCTCCCATATTCTAAACTTTTATCATGTTGTCTTTTAGTCTGTATGAATGATAGAAAATGAGTCACCTATTTATAGGCAGAGATAAGACTAAAATCTCCAACACTAACTTAATCGCAACCCTCCATTAAGATAGATATCCAATAGTTCTTTTGACTATTTTGATTCTTGCTATTTGGAATATCATTTCATTAACTAAAGTGACTCTTAATATGGAATATAATAATATAAAAATGGTGTCTCTATATATAATTTTACTATGTATCTCAGAATTAATGCATTAAAGTCTTTTAAAATACAAGCATTTGCCTCTATAATCGAAAGTACATAATTTATATATACATCTAACAGTAAAAACTAAAAATCACTAACAACTATTTTCTCTCTCTCATTCTTAATGATTAAACTCTTACATTTTTCTCTTTTTCGGTTAGTAGCTTGAAATGGTAGGTGGTGAAAAGGTATAATAAAATATGTTAAATTTAAAAATTGACATGGAGCTACAGAGTAAATTTTAATTTTTTTTCCGTGTGTACTCTGTGAGGACTGCAATAGTGTTGTTTTTTGGAATAACTACGATTGAAACTTTTAATACATAATTCACACTTAAATGTGGGTTTAGTTAGTGAGAAATATAGTGTATGTTGTAATGTTTTAAAGGAAGTGAGGTATGCTTTCATGTTTTATATAATTGCCTTTCAAATAAAAAATACATTATTTTTTTTGGTTTGCAAAATCATTTTTGTGTTTTGACATATGTTTGATATTTTTATTTTGATCCATTTACACATTTCATTTCATACAAATCATATCATTTATGCTTTATTTTCTTAAATCACAACTTCTAATTGTTTGTCATTTACATGTTCCGTTTATCGTGTCCACGACACTAAGTCATTATAATTTTTCAAAAAACAGAGATTAAAGTATAATTTATTTAAAGTAGATTAAGTGTCTAAATAACATATTTTAAAATATATATATATGATAGTAATTATCATAATTATATTTGTTTAATGACGGAGTCTCCTTTTTCTCTCTATCTATTATTAGTACTTATATAATGTGCCAAATGGAATATAAATATATTTATGTCTTAAATATAAAAAGTCTCCCAATGTTTTGTGTATAGTAATCATAGAATAATCGTATTCACTCAAAAAGTATAACTTTGTAGTTAATTTGTACTTTTAAAATAGAGGCATGTTCTTACATCCCAAACATTATACTCATTTTATTTATTTCATATTAATATTAATTTAAATATAAGAATAATAATATGTATGTCATATATACTTTATAAATAAAATTATAATATGATTGCACGATTTAAAACTAGTTAATATAATTATGGAATACATTATAAAGAATTACTATTTCAAATGATTCTAACAAGACAGTCTCTCTTTATATATGGGTTAAGATCATCCGAAAGTTAAGTGACGAAATGGATGTTGGTTTTTGATATATGCAGAAATTTTACGTTGTAATTCCTTGACTCTATATATGGTTATGCTTAAAATCAAGGTTCTAAAAAACGCGGGGCGTGATTGAGGCGTGGAGGCCAAACCTTAAGCCTTAGAAACCTAAGCGGCCTAGGCGTAAAAAGGCGGGAAAAGGCGTTTACGCCTTTTTAATATATTTTAATATTTTTTTGTTATTAAAATACAAAAATTGCACATATCATAAAAATATGTCTGAATATATGCAAATTAAAATACTATTTGATTATTTTGGATGAGATAATGGTCCGGTTTGTAAACAAATTCTTTAAAAGGCAACATCGTTTCACTAAAACATTGTTGTTTTTAGAAAAAAGTGTGCCTCAAGGGTTTTATCAAGAATAAGGCGTGAAAAGCGTAAGGCGAGGCGTTCCTCCCAATCGTTAAGTCTAGGCGTCCCTAAACGAAGTCTAAACGAATTTTTTAAAACAGAGCTTAAAATTAAAAGTAGCTTAGAGTAAAAGACGAGAAACAATGCCGTGTGACCACGTAACAGTATTGGTTACCTGAGATTTGACATTGGTATGGAATACAAAGTGATGTTAAATGTTTGTCAACAAAAAAACAACACATTTTCAACAAATAGGAACAAAACATACAACTAACACTCCGTAGGGGAGTGACACTAGAGGCTGGAGTACGTCATGTAGATGGACCATATTCACTGGATCTCACTGTTATGGGATAAACTGATTACATTTGAGGGAAATTATTACTCCAACTTGGCTGACTTCTCTCTCTCTCTCTCTCTCCTCAAAATTGTTTTTATTTTATATTTTTGATGGGGTCTTATCCTAGCTTCATTTGTATGTGCCACCGATGATATTTTTGATAGCGGAGATGGAAAAATGAGGTGTTTCGTTTAACTAATTTTCAAGGAGACGAATATGTTTTTCCAAGTTTATGATCGGCTTCGACTGTGTATAACGCAGATGCATGACTTTATTGGAGCCCCAATTACATTCTCGACATATTTTGAGCCTTTGGCGTCATAATGGCTTAAACCTCTAAGAAATAAAAATAAACCTCCAAAATTAAAAGTTCATCCCAAAAAATGCAAAAAGACTCTTAAAAAATATAATCAAGGGCTTACCAATTGTATGTGCAATAATAAAGGGCTTACCTAAAATAACAAAGGGCATACCATAGGCACGAGGCATGGGACATTAATCGACACATGCTCATCGAACTATTACCAATGACACAGGTCACAAGTATACTAGTATAAATATATAAATTATGTATTTTTAGGACTTAAAATAATATTGATTACGAATATAGGACAACAAATATTTCGTTTTCATTTTTAGTCCCTATTTTCAAATTAAAGGGACACGTGGCATGCTGTGATTGGTTGACGTTTTATGAATATGAATCCGCGCGAGCGACTTTATTCAAAAATAGGAACTAAAGCTATAAATAAAATATTTGTTGTCCTATTTTTAAAATACATATTACAATGGGTCATAAATTTACAAAGCCACATAAATATATTATACAAAACAAAGTTTAACAAACTCAGATTTAAGCATTTAAGCTAGAATTTTTCTATTTACTAACACACCAAATTAAAATAAAATAATTGTGCAATACAGAATGAGCAATACATAAATAAATTATGCAAATAGACTCAACAGGTTTCAAGTATCTTAGCCATGACCTATTTGTATTGAAAATTCTAGAACTGAGAATCAGATATTGCATTTACCATCTTCATAAACCTTGTTATACACCAAAACATGATAACCCACCATTGTATCGGTACCCTCTACAATAATACGATCATTGTCCTATATTAGATTCGGAATTCCGCGTAGCCAATTTTATTTCTTACCCGCAAACAATGCATCAGCCAAAAATATATTTGGAAGCACTTCACGAAATATATCTTCCATTACAATCTTAAAGATTGTCACTGATTAGGAATCCCATAAAACACCCTCATCTTTTCAGTTGTGTAAATAGTATAACATTAAGGACCTCTTTGGTTATCAATTGAAATTCAGTTATTTATATTTAAATATAATTCTGATAAGAATTTTCATTTGGCATACCAATTTTTAAATAATATATTATAATATTTATGTGCTGTAATCAAATCTATCAGAAAACAGCAAAAATATATTTTTAAAATTTTATTTTTTATTTTTCAACTCAGAAATATTCATTTCTAATATTTCTATGCATTTATTCCTTAATATATAATATACATACATAATACATTAATATGTGTATAATTCTAATAAATAAAAAATATATATGTACATGTACACAAAATTATATATATGTATATTTTACTAAATCATATGATATACTAAGATCCATATGTTAAATAATATTATCAATACATTCATGATACTTATATCTAGTTTTATACATGTATTATTAATGCATAGAATAATATAAAATATATATATAATACATATATATTAAATAATATTATCAATTCATGTATGATAACTTCCTTTACAAAACAATCTTTCATTCTCTCTTTTAGGGCATCCGTATATCACACACACACACACACACATATATATATATATATATATATATATATATATATATATATTATAAAACGCAAGACTACAACTAAGTCTACTCGATCTTTAAGGTGTCCACGTAAGACCGTTGGCCTCATTTCATTTCTCATACTTTTCCACCAACTAAATATCTTATAAATTGGAGTTCAGGAGCCCCTTATCTCCGTAACCCTCTCTCTCTCTCCCCAAAGTGATTGAATCCTTTTCCCACTAAACTCTCTTTCTCATTCTCCCTCCCCAAAGTGTTGTTTCATATTCTCTATTCTTTCATTAATTTCTCATACTTTTCCACCATATTTGAATAGGAGTAGTAAAACTATTTATATGAGTCTCTTCCTCTCTCTCTTCTTTAAAAATTGTTATTTTTAGAAGACTTATATTTTAAATTTTATGGCAGAAAACATCGTATAAGGGAAGGAGTACCGGTCAGAGGTTTTAAAATGGGATGGTGAGCTTCATCAAATAATTTCTTTAATTAATATACAAAAATATTGGTCGTTCATTTTTATTTCATGTTAAAATCTCCGACCCACATCGCTAGTAGCCATGGAGTAATAAACAACGTTCCTAATATGGACCTATATAAATACTCTTCAACACGGCTTTATTTCACGAATTTATTTGAATCTAGGTTTAAATAAATTCGTGAAACAAAGCTCTGTTGAAGAGTATTTGTGTCTGTGTGTGGTATGCGGGTTGTGATTTTTTTAGGGTTTTCAAATTAATTAGGGTTTTCATTTGAAATCGTTTTAGGGTTTTCATTATAGTGTGTGTGGGGGGGGGGGGGGGGTATCTGTGTGTGTCTGTGGGGGTGTCTGTGTGCGTGTGGTATGTGAAGGAGAGAGAGAGAGATACAGAGATGTACCAAAATGAAGAAAGAGAGAGATGCCAAAAAGTTGTATAGTCACCGCTGCTATTGTTGCAATTAAAGAGAGATGGATATATATATATATATATATATATATATATATATATATATATATATATATATATAGAGAGAGAGAGAGAGAGAGAGAGAGAGAGAGAGATTTGTGCTAGGGCGTAAACCAAAATGAGGGTTGTTACTATGAAGTAATTAAAAAACTTATCACGTACCTGCCATGGACTTTGATGTGACAACTTTCTAAGTTGTCAGGGTCAAAGTCTGTGATAGGAGTGTGACAAGTTTATTATCACGATCATTGATCGTGACACGACCGTGACAAGTTGTTGTCACGGTCAATAACTATGACAAAAAATGTGTGTTTTTTATTACGTTTTTTTACCGTGACAACACTGTCCGTTATTAGAGTGATAATTTTTCAATTTTAGTGTAGTGCCTGTTATTTTTTTATATTACATAACGCTATAAAAGTTCATTATTATATATTTTTCTGTAATTTTACCGGATTTACTTTCTCAAATTGAAGGAACTTATGAAAACTTTTAAGTTTTGTGTGTGAAAATGACATGCAAAATGAGAAATGCTCTGATTTTCACTTAATAATACGCATTGGTAAACATGATTTGAGTTTATATTTATGATTTATGTTCTTTTGTTAGTTGTAATTGCATCGAATTCCATTCTAAATTTGATACTATAGTAATTTGCATGCTGCTTTTGCAACTAGAGATGGTAACTAGAAGGCTGTAGTTTTTTGGGTGTTGACTTTGATGCAAGCCACTAAATGTGACCCATCTCTCCATATACGGTAAAATCAGTGACTTGATCAATTAGTTTTTCCACACAAAAATTTGAAGTACTCTAAGAGAGTATACGAAAATAGTCCATCTCCATCTAAGAAACAATATACTCACCGGAATGTCAAGATTGAAGGATTAAATGCATTTGGTAGCACAAAGTATACTAAAAGTATTGACCCAGTCTACATCTATCAATAACACACCGAAATCATAGCAGCACATGGACATTCGACAACATCTTTAGTAGTTCAAAACTCAAAATTCAAACTTTCCTTTATTCTAGCTAACTCATATATCTCATGTACTGTATATAGTCCCAGCATAACTGGGCTATTAAAGTGTGAAGAAAATAACAAAACAATATCTTACTGTTTATGTTGTTATGGTATCAGAGCAGTAATCCTCAAAAAAAAATTCTTCTTCTTTTATTCCATTAATTCACACAATGACCACATCCTCCAACATAAATAGTGATATTTCTTCTCCACCCTCCACTGTTAACATTGTCCCATCTCATCACTATGTCAATATCAGACTTGATGACACAAACTACATTTACTGGAAAACTCAAGTTGAGCCTTTTCTAAGTGGTCAAAATCTTCTTCATTTTAATGACGGGAGCTACCCGTGTCCCACTACAGAACTAGCTGCTACACTTTGGAAACAACAAGATAAGCTCATCACTAGCATGCTTGTCTCATCTATGTCAACATCAATGATTTCTCTCGTAGTCAGATTATAAACGTCTAACCAAATCTGGATAACTCTTATTGCTGCTCTTGCATCCCCATCGGAGACACGCATCCTCAATCTTTACCTACATCTTCACCGCCTTCACTAAGGCGATGATTCTACATCTACATTTCTCCAAAAAGCAAAAGCTCTTTCTAACAAACTAAGTGCTGCTGGCCACCCTCTTACCCAAGATGAATTTAATATTCACATATTTGAGGGACTACGCTCCGAATTCAAAGACCTAATCACTACCCTCACCGCCCGTCCCACACCCCTCACTTTCTCTCAACTTCACTCACTTTTTCTAAGTATGACCAATTCGCTTCACTTACTATACAACCTCAAACTAATACTCCCACTGTTCACATTACCACTTACCACCCCTCACACCCACCCCACCCAACTCCAGTTATCCTCACTTTCCTCCAACATGGTCACTTCTATCGTGGTCGTGGTCGTGGTAGGGGTCGTTATTCCTATTTTCGTCCCAACTACCAACCCCGTTGTCAACTATGTAATGCTTTCTACCACAGGGCTCCTGCATGTCCTCACTGATTTAGTAATAATGCATCCCCTCTACCCACTGCTCATTTCACTCACACTCTTGATACTCAACCTGGCCTACTCTCTACACCTCCTTTACTTATAACAGCCTAGCTTCCTGATACCGGTGCTGCCTATCATGTCACACCTGATCTTACCCATCTTAACCATCCCTCTGCATATCATGGATCCGACAGTCTTCATATTGGAAATGGTAAGGGGCTGCCCATCTCTCATATTGGTAACTCGTCTCTCTCCACTCACTCCTCTACTTTAGTTCTAAATAACATTTTTCATGTTCCTATATCTGTTCAAAAATTTACACAAGATAATAACGTTTACTTTGAATTCCACCTTTCTTATTGTGTTGTTAAGGATTGCCTCACTCAGAAACCTCTACTTCACGGCACGAGTAAAAATGGCCTCTACACACTCACTCCATAAATAGTGTCTTCTTTACCACATGCTCACTATTTTGTCAAAGCATCATCCACTTGCTGGCACAATCGCCTAGGTCATCATCTTGCTCAAGTGCTTAATCACATTCTTCATCAACATTAACTTTCGTTTATTTCATCTAGTCCGAATAATATTTGTGTAGCGTGTCAAATGGGCAAGTCATGTGAACAACACTTGTCGAGTCGTATTAAATCATCAACATCTGTATTGGAATTAATTTTTAGTGATGTTTGGGGACCATCTCCTATCATGTCTACTAATGGCCATAAATATCTTGTCATTTTTATTGATCATTTTTCTAATTATATTTGATTCTTTCCCATGATGCGTAAATCTGATGTCTACTCTATTTTTCTTCAATTTCAAAAGCAAGTAGAATGACAATTTAACACTAACATTAAGAAAGTGCAAACTGATTGCGGTGGAGAATTTCGTAAATTAGACCCATTTTTTAAATTTATGGTATTCATCATCGTTACTCTTGCCCCCACACACATGAACACGTGGGGTTTGTTGAACTTCGTCATGGACATATTGTTGAAACGGGTCTAACTCTAATGGCACACGCATCTATTCCCCAAAAATATTGGCACTATGCCTTTGAAACTACGATTTTTCTAATTAACTATATACCGACACGCACTCCCTTAAATAAATCTCCATTTCAAATAATTCACTCCCACCCTCGTGATTATCATTTTCTAAAAATCGTTGGCTGTCTATGTTTTCCGCATATTCGTCCTTATAATACTCACCAAATAAATTATCGTTTTTATTCATGTATTTTTCTTAGATATACTTCAAATCAGCATGGCTATCGTTGTCTTCATTTACCAACTGGTAAAATTTATTTTGCCAGACACGTTAGATTTGATGAAAATGTGTTTCCATTTTCCAACCCAATCACCCCACCCATTACTCATACTTCTCCGTCCCCACCTTCCTGGATTGCCATACCCATAATATTACCACCTGTCCAACATCACAATACCAGAGAGAACTCTCCATCACTTCCAAATATAAACACAAAATCTGAACAACCCCAACCCCTACAATCCACCCCTATATCACCTCAACCCACTCCTAATTTCGTAACACCCATTACACACCACTGCTCCTACCCCCTATATCACCTCAACCCACTTCTGGTTTCTTTCTTTCTTTAATTGACATCAAATACCTGTAAAATCAGTACGAAATACCAAAAACTCAGGGTACTCATTAGAATAAGTCAGTAGCAAGATTATGAGAAAAAATCAAATCAATTACGTTGTTCGAGGTGCTAAAAGTAACTAAATTAAAGGGATAAATTGGGAAGAATTTATGCCTAATCACCATCTCATGGACTTCAACTTACCAAATCATCATCACTTGAACTACAAGATTTTATTGACTGTGATTGGGCAGGCTGCATTGATGATCGTAAGTCCACAGGAGGTTTTGTAATTTACTTAGGCTCTAATATCATCTCATGGCACTCTCGCAAACAAAAAACTGTATCTCGCTCCTCTACTGAAGCTGAATACAAATCTCTCTCCGACGCTACTGCTGAACTCATTTAGCTCAAGTCACTTCTACATGAAGATGGTTTACCACCCCATAAACCTCCCATTCTTTGGTGTGACAATATTGCTGCTACATATTTATCCCTCAATCTAGTCTTTCAAGCTCGGACTAAACATATAGAAATTGATTTTCATTTTGTTCGTGATCAAGTTGCTAAACAATAGCTACAAGTTCAATTTATCTCAACGCATGATCAAATCACCGACATCTTCACCAAAGGTCTCTCTACTGCCAAGTTCGCATTTCTTAGAGACAAGATTATGGTTGTTTCTAAACATCCATTAGCTTATGGGGGTATTGACCCAGTCTACATCTATCAACAGCACACTGAAATCATAGCAGCACATGGACATTCGAAAACAACTTTAGTAGTTCAAAACTCAAAATTTAAACTTTCCTTTATTCTAACTAACTGATATATCTCATGTACTATATATATTCCCATCATAGCTGGGCTATTAAAGTATGAAGAAAATAACGAAACAATATCTTACTGTTTATGCTGTTAAAAATAACAACAACAACATCAATATGTATTTTTTATAATCTTCAAAAGTTTGTTTCTAGATTTTGCTGATAAATCAAAAATAATTTTAGGAAGAAACATGATTGAAACTTTTTTTTATTGTTTAAGGAGCAACATTTAAGGGTTCCGGTATGCCATTCATTTCTGCATTTATTCTGTTTTATATTTAATGGTTAGTTCTAAAACCTGTTAATTGCTCATAAATTGTTTTGATATTTTTTTGACACAAGTGTCAGTGACCAGTGTTTATTATTTCAAGTGATCCTCTTTAAATATATGCTTTTTGGGCCAAACAATTTTAGAGGTTAATTTGTGTTTGACCACCATATCCTATTGTGTAGCTACAATGTATTTTGGAAGCAATAAACTCATTTTATTTTTTATAATTGTTGATTTCATGTCTCGATGATAAATGACCGCGCATCGCACGAGTTCCATGCTATTTTATAGTCAAACTCCCCAACATACCTCATTAAATATACATAAGGAACACATGATATATTTTGCATTTATGATGTTTGTATGTACGCATGTATGTATATATGTATATATTCATGTATCATGTGTCTGTCTGTGTGTGTGTACAAATATACATGTTTGCCAATTTTTTAAAATTTTTAGAAAACTGTATTTAAAAACAAATTTACTAAACGCACATCAATATTTATAAATATAGAAACTGAATTTTAAAATTATATTTAAAACAGTGTTTAAATTGAATTTTTTTTAATACAAAACCAAAGGATCCCTAAATTGCAGTTTGTTGGGACAAAACTCCCTTGTATTGAATTAAATAATATATTTTAAACAAACATCTTTATTATACCTCTATTATGATATTATTAGAGGAGTTAATGAGGTTTTAAGAGTTGTTATCATTTTCTCTCTAATCTTGAACATTGTATTATTTAAAATTAAAAAAATAGATAAACTAAAAGTCTTCTTGAACATTGTGTTCTTTGAAATAAAAATAAAATAAAGCAAGACTTTTCTTGAACTTTGTGTTCTTTGAAATGAAAAAAATAGATAAATAAAAAAACTTCTTAAAAATTGTGTCCGTTGAAGCTAAAAAAAATAGATGAACTAAAAGTTTTTTGTAAACTGAAAAGATCTCTATCTCGGGATAGAGTTAAATTCTACTATTATAAACTTTTCACATAGAAACTTGAGTTAAACATGAGAGGTATTAAAAAAAATAACATTGTTGAACTACCAGATATTCCAGGATATACCCTGATAGCTAAGTCTCAAGTGATAACTTTCAATTAATATAGGAAATTGGATGGGTATAAATTTACAAATAATAGACTAAAGGACATTTACAAAAATAAACTGATAGAGTTCTTAGGTAGATATAAAATTTACAAAGACAAACTGTACGATAAATTTTTACAAACATGAAATAGTCCTCTAAAAATAAAAATATAGTTTTCACATATAGTTTTATTTTTTCATTTTTATGATTTTTTAGTTGAAAGTAGAAATATTTGAAAACTAGATCCGCTGTAGGATAAATTTTTACATATATATATTAAAGTGTATTAATCAACAAGCATAACACACTTTATATATATATATATATATATATATATATATATATATATACAGAGAGAGAGAGAGAGAGAGAGAGAAAACGAAGATTTAAGACGACTCGAAAAATGTTATCCTGAGGAGTTTTGCATTTGACAAGCGAAACAAACTTTATTTTGACTTAAGGAAATGCGTGGGAGCTGATGTTGTTGAAGAATCTCATGAAGGAATTGTGAATGAGGATGATCAAGTTGATTGTGCCAATGATTCGAGGGAGCTTTGACATGAAAGACCTGAGGGGATAATGATTGAGTAGGATCTTGTGGGGAGAACGTGTAAAGTCCGTCTTCATTCTTGTCGTAAAGAAGTAGTGTCTCTGTATGACGATCCTTCACAACACAAAAGAGGGGATGAAATCAAACATAAACATCATTGTCCCGAGTCCGAGTGAATTGATGAACAGATAGAAGAGATTTAGAAAGACTAGGAACATGGAGAACATTAGTAAGTTGAAAATTAGAAGTAGGAGTAGTGAGGGAAGATGTACAAATGTGAGATATCGGAAGGCCCTTACCATTACCAATGATGAGAGTATCAGAACCATTATAGTCAACTAGATGATGTAGGTTGTTCAGGTTTGGTGTGACATGATGAGATGCCCCAGTGTCAGGAAACCGGGTTGGATAGGAAGATGGGAGAGGGAGCGGGCTAGGTTGTGAGGAGGGAGTATAGGTGAGGTGAGCGGATGGAATGGTGGGGGTTAACGGGTTAAAACGGTGAGGGCATGAGGTAGCTATGTGATATGCAACAGAGTATATTTAACAAAAAATACGATTGTTCCGTAGATCTGAGGGTGTACAATAAAAATTAGAGTGACTAAGACGTTGACCGCTGCCACGGTGAGAACGACCATAAAAATTATTGGCGTGACTGTCAGAGTTATTGTTGGAGGGTGGGTTATGAGTATTAGTGGTATTATGGGGGGGTGTAATGAGTTGTAGGACTTGGAGAGGTGGTGGAATTTGGAGGTGTAAGTGAGAGGGCAGAAAAAGAATCGTTATGAATAAATCCGTGACTGAGTAAGAGTGAGTGAAGTTCAACAAATGTGACAGATGTGGGGCTAAGATTAAGAGTAGTAATGAGGTCTTTGAAATATGCTCTAAGGCCTTTAAAAATGTGAAAGTTCGTCTGAGAGCGATTTTTCTTTCTGCATATATGTAGAAACTGAGTCATCACCTTGGCTGAGTTTGTGAAGTTGAAGGAGGAGGTTAAGAATTCGGATTTCACGATTCATCACCTTAGCTGCATCTTTTGGACGATTTGGATGGAAAGGAACTCAAGGTGTTTTGATGTCATTGAGACACCACCATCGAGACTTCGATACATCTTCTTGAGCACTCTGCTTAGTTGGTCCAGGGAGAGGATATCTATTACGATGCAGGATTTTTTAGACTTCGTGGAAGAGATAAACTCAGCTATGTAACTCCTGAGTTGTGTTTGTTGTCTGTATTTATTTTCCTTAGCTTGTTTTCTTTATATACTCCCTGTATACGGGTTCGCTCCCTAAGAGATGTTTTTAATACAATCTTTTATTTATTGAAAAAAATTGGGTTTCCCGGGGGGGGGGGGGGGGGGGGGAGGGAGTGCATCAACAAGTGTTTTCCATATTTGATGGGAGGTTTCTTGGCCCATGATTAATTATATGGTTTCACTCGGCAGAGAAAGCATATGATGGAGAAGTATGAGAACCATGCACAAATTTCATGAGTTTTTGGCCAATGAGGAAAGGCTCCATTTGAGTTTTCCATTATAAATAGTTGATGTGGGAGAGTTTTATAGAGAGGTATTGGTTTGCTTGATTAATATGAACTTGTGATTGGGTGGGAAAAATGTTTGTAGAGAAAGACAAATGAGGCATTTGCCATAGTTGACTCTGATGCCATATAAACTGAACATGTGTTTTTATAAACTGGAAAAATAAAGTATATATTTTCAGACCGATATTGGATGTTTACATGTTCTTAAATATACAAAATATGAGCAGCAATCTCGGACTAAAGGTTAAGCAAGATTGGATTTCAAATTGGGTCATGATATTAAAAGTGTTAGTTTCTAGTGTTGACAAATTCAGTTGGGTAGAGTTGACATATTCAGCTGGGTATTAGTTGTGATTAATAAACTGTTATTTCTTTATAAAAGATATTATAATTGGAATGAATTTTTTACATTTGTGTAACACCCCGTAAATTTTGAGGATTTAATATTTAATTATTTTTGGGAGACAAAAAAATATTTAAATTGGAGAAACTTAAAATTTTGATTTGGAGAATTTATTGGAGTGAGAGGAATTATTTATAATTGGCGACTTTAAATTAAATTGTCCGAATTAAGGTGTGTCGCATTTTGAGGGCAAAATTGGAGGATGTAAAAAAGTATTTCGGATGACAATTCTAAGTGCGCGGTTGAGTCCGGATGGGTCGAGATAGTCAGAAAATAGTGTCTAGGGTAGTAATTGGGTCTCGGGATATTTTTGGGTTATTTTAATTAGACCCATATGACCAAAGATGGGATTGAGGGTTTTAACCTAATTGGGGGACTAAGAACGAGAGATAGAAAATTCTAAACCTAGGGTTTGATAGAGGATTTGAGGAAGCTAATCAAGAAGACAATTAGGGATCTTTTGGAGCCAAATTAAGGGACTAATTGGGGTGTTCTTCATCAACCACTCTACACCAATGGATCAGACCCTACGAACAATTTCAGGCAAGTGGTTAACTGTTTTGATTCTAAAAATTAAATGATAACCAATTCATATCATAGTGTATGTATATGAAAATTCGTTTTGGGTGTGTAACCATGATTAAATTGAGTTTTTCTGAAAGTAGAGTAATGATTAGATTTAATTACTCAAAGGATGTTAGGTCACGATTTGGGAATGTTAAGATTGAATTGTAGGGTGGATTACAGCAGGTATTGGTGATTTAATTGATTGAGAATGATGAGGTCGATTTTGGTAAAACGAAACCCGGATGAAAAACCCAAATCGGATATACTTAGGGTTATGTATAAATTTGATGATGGATTAAGGTCTCTTGGATGTTTAGAACCTTTTCTGATGTGTAGATAATGTTGGTTGTGATTGAGTAAAGGTTTGGGAAGAAACGAAAAGCTTGAGGGTTCGTTAATGGCTGAAAACAGCAAGCCGGAGAAAACGAACACTGGTTCGATCGATCGATCGACCCAGCGGATCGATCGATCGATGGTCCCAGAATTTTGGCAATTCGGTTAGTTTTATATATATAGGGAAATAAATTTAGATTTTGCTCCTACTTCTTTTTTTATGATAAATTCATATGTGGCACATATTCCTTAACATTTATAAGGGGATATAATTGGGTTTAGGAGGCTGATAAATTGTATGTCACGAGATGATTAAATTTTGGGAAATAATTCATAAGTATTGATTTTGGGCAGAGGAAAAATATTCAGGTATTGTAGTTAGGTGACACTACATTATTAAAGGAATTGAGGTGAAATAAATTAGTTATGGGGAAAAATATAGAATCGGGTATTAACGACGGTATGGGCCAAGTGAGCGAGTCCAGGATAATGATTGGGTGACACCGAGTATTAAATTAATTGATGTGTTAATTAAAATTAAATTAGAGTCGGACTGTAGACTCAGGAAGGTATTAAATTAATTGTTGTGTTAATTAATTACATTATAGTCGGACTGTAAACTCGGGAAGGTATTAAATTAATTGATGTGCTAATTAATTAAATTAGGATCAGACCACAATCTCGGATTGCTATTAATTAATTAATGCGTAAATTAATTAAATTAGAGTCCGACCACAAACTCGCCTTGGTATTAATTAATTAATATGTAAATTAATTAAATTAGAGTCGAATCATAGACTCGGGTAAATATCATATAAATTAATGTGTAAAGTATTTATATTAGAGTCGGACCATAGACTCGAAAAAAATATTATGTTAAATAAATTGGAGTCGGACCATAGACTTGGGAAGGTGATAAATTATTAAATGAGAAAATTAATTAAGTTGAGTCAGGCCAGAGACTCAGAAAAATTACAGGCTAGTGTTATGGGTTTTGAGTACACGGTAAAGCCGATGTTTATATTATATATATATATATATATATATATATGCCATTAAATATCACTGATTAGATATTTATTTAATTTATATACTCTAGTGCTATCAAGGGAGGTTGCGCTATGTGGGTGAATCCCTAGCTTGAGGAGTAGGGTGAGTATATCCCCAGGGCATAGTGTCCGGTATATGGGTGAGGGGCTTATCTTACTTTCAGGGAAGGAATATGACCGCCTCCACTTCGTTTATGTTTTAGGCTAGGTTGGTGAGCGATTCCAACTTGGGTGACTAGGTTATGAGAGCAAACCTAGTGAGATAACACTTTAGAGGGAATCATCCGGTGAGGGTATACTCGGAGAGATGGATATACGTATGATATATGTGTGGATGTTTTAGTAAATGTACATATATAATGGTATTAAATATTATATGTGGGTAATAATACAGTGTGTAATGTATTTACTTTATATAACTTATGTCACGGTTATATGCTATTATTTAAGAAGGAATTAATTAAGTTAATTGGTGAGACAACTTATAACTCCTGAATAATTATACTCGGATTAGAGTAATATGGCAAGGGGAGGTTATATCAGGACTAGTTAGACGGGGTAGTACAACTAGGTGGGGTTAAGGTAACCGTTAGGTGTACAAAATAGTGGAGGAGTAAGAATGTCCTCAAGAAAGTGCGACACTAACTTAAATATGAAGCGCATTCATGAATTTTAAATTACTGCAGTTAATTCACTTGCTAAATATTTTCAAAATATTTTGGGTTCTAACCCTTGCTATAAAACTATTTTCAAAACCTTTTAGGTGTCCAACCACAGGGACGCCATGATTGATATTCTATTCCAGGGACACGGAGTTGCGACATATGTGGATGCTAGCAGGAGTTTGGATTAGACGTATCGCTCGTTCATTCTTAGAGTAAGAATCATTTATCAGTTTTAGTTAGGGCTTGTCGCCCAGACTTCTCGGTACAGTTTTCAGATGTATTTATTCAGGTGTTGGACATTTGTATTGGATTATTCACTTTGGTTGCCGATGGTTTATTTGGCAAATTGTTTAATTAATTATTCAGTTGTGTGAATGGTTTATATTTAATTCCGCATTAACTGTTTTGTTTAATTAAAAGTTAAAATTTGGCACCAGCTTTTGGAATACTAGGTGGTTAGTAAGTTTTAAAAAGTTTTCGACAGTGATACTAAGGATGAACCAACTAGAATTTCTGTTTTAATTTGGTATAGTACTGATCACCCGGTATTTTATTAGGCGGGGTGTCACAATTTGGTTCAATAATGTTTGATTACTTAATTTTATAATATTGAAAAAGTTTGTATCATGTTATTTTAGTTGCATATAAAGTCGCTGAAAATATGATATTTTTAAATTTATTTTAAAATATTAAATTTATGATATATATATACTAAGTTTTTTAATTATTTATTGTACATTGCTTGTGCATTGCATGGGTTGTATGCTAATATTTATAAAGGAGGAGGATTGGCATATTTATACCAATGTACTAATTAATATTTAAGTTATATACATATATATATATATATATATATATATATATATATATATATATATATATATATATATATATTAGAGGAAAATACTTTTAGGTTCCTTGCAAACTAATTTTAAGCACAAAAGAAATTTTGACAAATTTTAAACATTTAGGTTCACTAATTTTCTTCTTATAAAAATTACGCTAATAGCATAACATATGAACATAATAATAAATTATTCTTAAATATTTAAAAATTATTAATAAAATAACTTATTGTAAATTGTCCCGTATATTTTTATTATTATTATGAGAAGCGTGTAAGGGATCCATGATCCGGTCACAGTCAGGAGTTGCCTCTCCAAAGAGCTTAGAGGCCATTCTTGACATCCCATCGCTAATAAAGTACGAGAGAATTAATCATAGGAATAAAATAAAAGGACAACATCATTCTAGACAATCAAGCATACCACATGCTTCTCCTTTTTATTTACCGTATTTTATTAAAATTAGAGAAGATTGATTATATCGATATCAACTCACCAAAATCGTTAACTAACTCGATGAAAATCAAAATCAAGATTTCAGTGATAAAAATTATAGGTGTATATGGGTTTCGTATTTCCCTAATTTCAGGGTCGATTTCTCGGGCAAAATTTTCAAGACATTATCCATTTGCATTTGAGATTTTTTTTATAGCATAAAATGTATCCATTTACCAAATCAGTTTAATACCAACAAAAAGGTCCCCTAAATCCCATAAAGGAATATTTTAGTTTTGAAGAATTCAGCTATGTTTATTATTAAAAATCACATCGCTACAATTATATTAATTCGTGTGACTATTCCTAAGTAATTATCCATCGTCACGAAATGGCCCTTGTTCGACTCAACATGATCAATGGAATATATGGAATGAATTTAAAAGAATTCATATATATACACACACACAAACACATATGGAGGATTTTCAACACACCTCAAAGATACGACCAAATAAAGGGACCATTATTTGAAACATTCTAAACAAAAAATTGTTTTGAGATGATTTTTCTTATAGTATTTGAACTATTCAATGAACTTACAAAAATAAATCAACTCAAAATAATTTTTTTTATTATTAAAAAAATAACGGTCAATATAAATCAATTTCTAGGGAGGATCTTCAATATACATCAAAGAGAGGACCAAAAATAAAATAGTAAACAAAATTACTTAGAATTGATTTTTTTGATATGATATTTAAATATTTCAATAAATTTACAAAAAAATAATTAGCTCAAAGTAATTTTTTATTACTTCAAAAAAGCCGATCAAATTTATTTCAGTTTG
The DNA here is from genome assembly GCA_949130495.1 of Sambucus nigra. Classification (NCBI taxonomy): domain Eukaryota; kingdom Viridiplantae; phylum Streptophyta; class Magnoliopsida; order Dipsacales; family Adoxaceae; genus Sambucus; species Sambucus nigra. Next base: position 114,953,365 of record OX422220.1, on the reverse strand, counting down.
TTATCTCTCTCTGCAGAGAAGCGATACACACTAAGTTTGGTGCTGCCATAAATTCACATGATTGTACCTTATGCAGTTTGGTTGTACCCTCGACAGTCTACAATCCTATATACCTTCTACATAGGTATAATGTATTTTCCTTTGTATGAATTATCTTTCCTCTTACTAAAACCTACTCCCATCCCTTGAGTCTCACAAAACCCTCCAACAAGACCATCATCACCCCCAAACTACTCCATCATTCTTGTCTACCTAGGAAAGAAACCGGCCTATAACCCTGGCTATCTAACCAAAAAAGAACGAAAAAACAGTAGATATAGTTGAAGCCTAGGGGATAGCCCTAGCCCTTTGTCCACCTTACAAGCAACAACCATCAGAAACCCAATAACATGTAAGTTTACAATATTCCTTGGCATGAGCAGTGTTTTGAGCTCCATGATTAACTCAACTCACTGTTTAATATACTTTATTTCTGAAAATGGCATGACATGTTCCCACCTACTGGAGCTCATCTCCTTCAGTCATGACTGTCTGTGTGGCATCTAAGTTCTCTAACATGTTATTGCTAACCGTCTCTCACTCTCCCATCATCATATACTCCCTCTCGGGTTGACATCTTGGGACCCACTACAAACTGTAGATGATGACACCACACATTAGGTACGTGGAAAAACACAATTCATGCAAACAAGTCCCTGTGTAAGTTTTTATATATGCAACTTTTTTTTATGTACAACTTGTGCTTATTTGGTAGAGAGAGTTTGACTTGTCTCTGTTTAGGTTGTATTCCATTTTCCGGAGCCCATAAAAGGCACATGGTACAAATATTATACAGAATCGTAATTTATATATATGTGTGATTTGATTGATTGGATAGTGGAGGGGGGCTCCCACTTACTTATTGGACCCACTATCTAAGAAATTAAGTCTCTTCAGTATAGTATTTGTGTATAATTGCTGTGTGTATAGCATTATTGCTGTCATTTGAGTAGGGCTGCAATTATTTTTTTGTTTTTTAAATCCAATCCAATGTTTGGTGAGTCTTCTATACTTATTATATGAAAAAAGTTGAACTTACATCATGTAAATAAAAAAATACACCATTCAATAAGTTTTTATGTCATATATATATATATAAATGTTCTTGTGCGGATTTTTTTGCATTTTAACAGTGCGAACTGTACATGTGTCACCTGATGGTGAGACTAGAAATTATCGACTAAATTATAAGTACTCTCTCTCTTTTCTGAGCTCACCGTCACGTGACACATGCTCGGTCCATACTGTTAATATGCAAGATAGTCCGTATAAGAGCAGTACTATATATATATATATATATATATATATATATATATATATATATACACACACACACACACACACAATACTGATCTTGTGCATACCAATCCGCTTTTTAAAAGTGCGGACCGGACATGTGTCACCTAGCGGTGACCCTAGAAACTATAGACTAAATTATAGGGTCTTCCTCTCTCTCTCTCTCTCTCTCTCTCTTTTCTGGGTTCACCGTCAGGTGACATACATCCGATTCACACTCTTAAAATGCGGAGTAGTATGCACAAGAGCAGTATTATATATATGGGAGACGATCTCCAAAGTACCTTAAAGAGAGAACCAAAAGAGCGGACCTATTTTTTTAAAATAGTAAAAAAAATTATTTTGAGTTGATTTTTTTTGTGTGGTATTTAAACATTTCAGGAAAGTCACATAAAAAAAATCAACTCAAAATGAGGTGTTTTGCTATTTTAAAAAAATTGGTCAAATATATGTCAATTTTTTAGCAGCTTAAAAACTGACATATATTGGCCGATTTTTTTTAAATAGCAAACAAACTTCGTTTGAGCTGATTTTGTTTGTGTGGTGTCCCCGAAATTTTTAAATATCAAACAATAAAAATTAACTCAAAATAATTTTTTTTACTGTTTAAAAAAAATAATCCTCTCTTTTGAGCCTTTGGAGATCCTGTCCTATATATATATATATATATATATATATGAAGAATTTTAAATTATTTAATATCTCTTTGTAATACTCTCATTGATATATTTGCACTGATAAGGAGCCATATAAATAGAGTGTGATTACAATAGAAAGCGAGATAAACTAGGATAACCGTTGGGAACTAACTAAGCTAAATAATAGGATAGTGGTTGCTTTCTGTAGAACTGGTAGAAGTAACTCGGGTACATAGCTGAGTACAATGACGTGAGTAGGTTCTGTAGAGAATGTGAATGAGCATGCCACTAAATATGTTGTAGAATCGGGTAGAAGACTAAATCTATTTGACTTTATCTTTGTGCATACTCTTAACACTCCCCTTCAAGCTTGTGTGGGTGGAGAGCACACACCAAGCTTGAAACGAGAATCCTTTTTTCACCTATTATAAGGTCTCTTGGATCATGAAATAGCAGCTGTTATACACATCATAGGGTCAGCTAGTCTTCCATAAAAGTAGGAGAAGGTTGTTGATATTCACCATGTGCAGAATCAGGTGGTGGATGTCACGACCCCGTCCCAAATCGTAGTGGGGAACGAGGGTATTGACATGCCACCAAGGCAATAAATATTCTGACTTAAATTGTTTCCTTAATTAAATGCAGCGAAAACACAATTACATGGTTATGAATCGTAAAATACTGAAATTAAAGAAATTACATCATCAGAGCTTTCTAAAAGGAAACTTCATTTATAACACAAGTAATAACGAGTTACAACTTAAAACAAAATTTAAAACTAATTACAAGGGAGCCAAACATGCTCTATATGATATAACAAACTTTTTACTTAAAATAACAAAAAGAGCTCTAAAAGTTGGATCTTCCATATAGTCCTTTTACGTTCCCTCCAAGCCTACTTATTTCCTGAAAAATTGTCAGTTATACAACATCAGCTAAAAGTCGAGTGAGGTTTAATCTCTAGACATTCCAGGGTTTTCAGAAAATAGATACATATTCAAGTCAACAGAGAAGGCATATACATATATGGATAGGAACTTGCAGTAAATAGATATATATTTTGAAATGAAAGTATATATATCACAATTGGATAACTCAGAATAAGACGAATGCAACAAATCAAATGTGATATCTTTTTCTTTCAATCATATCATTTTAATGGCCAAGTATACTCTAATACCATATTCTTCTACCATATTATTCCCCGGTAGTTGAGGATCAATAGAACTAGTTCATCACAACGCCTTATTTAGGGCACACCAGCGATAACCCAGCTGGGATGGTCAGTCAGTAAAGAGGTCCCTTAGGCCGAATCATATTTTCAATATTCAATATCATTTTCAATAATCATTTTAATGGGTATGTTTATATGGACAAATATAAATATATCACAAATGAATCATCATCGGTATCAGATGCATTTTGAGAATAAAAGCAGTTCACAAAATATATATAGTTTGCATAACATCATATAATTAAAATGCACAAGGAATGTCAGAGTACTCACCCAAAATGGAGGTCAAATTTACTGGTATTGAGTCTTCGATCACAGGTTAATCTGATTAAGATTTAAGTACACGTCCTAAGGTACACTTTATACTATACTTTAATAATAATTTCTTCTTTTAAAGGATTACTTAATCCCTATATGTCTACTTTTGAAACTCATTGATCGTAATTGAAGAATTCAATCCATAGTCCTTCCTCATCAGTCGGTTCCCAGTAGAGATGGAGGGTCACAGGGGCACCATTTAAATGCCATCTCATCTAGACAGAACATTTACGGATTCATTTCCAGTAGAGATGGAGGGTCACTGGGTCACCACTTGAAATACCATCTCATCTAGACAGAACTTCACCGGGCCTGACTTTGGAATTACTTAAATGGGATTCCATAATAACGAGCAATTTCTTTAAAAAGAATCATTTTTTAAAAGCGTATAATTTTAAACAGGTTTATAAAATCAACTTGGATTTGTTCTAAATTTTAAGTTTTGATTATTGAATCCTTTAGTGTATTTTACCAGCATAACTACTAAGTAAAGCTATAAAACAATAAATTAAAATTATAAAGATGCATTATAACATTAGGATTGCCTTAAGATGAATATCCCTAATAACTTCTTCTTAAACATTTCCACGCTTTCTCTCACTACTTATCTCTATAATTCTCAAGGAATTTGGTGTGAGTTTCAAATGATCCCAAAGGCCCTATTTATAGTTTTCCAAAGATATCACGGCATTGACACGTGTCCATGCTGACCAAACTGTTACAATGGCGAGTCAGTGTTGACGTGTCGCGTAACAGAGGCTTCTTACAGTCTTATTTCACTAGATTGCGACACGTGTTTTAGCTTATCCTCTAACGATGACACGTGTTTTGGCTTATCCTCTAATGACGACACGTGTACGGTGGAGGTGTCAAAACCAAGAACGAGGTGTCGAGTACGAGGTGGGAAGGTTTTAAGGGTATAAGGGTCTTTTTGCACCTGAAGGGCATTTTGGTAATTTCACACCATATATTTTCAATATTTATTATAGGTCCCTAAAAATATTTTATTTACGAAAAGGACCCTTTTTATTTTTTATTTTTGTCCCTAAAACTTTCTTTATTAAAACCAAGTCCCTAAAGTTACATAAAATTACATTTTCTACCCCAAAACTTATCACTTAGCTTAGGATGTGCCATAAAATCTCAATTTGACCCATTTTACCGTTGATTCTTCAAATTTAAAAACGGGCTTTGTCATATTAAGAACTAGGAATATCATATATGTAATAATATATCATTGTTAGATAGTAAGTGTGACGAAATTAAAAGAAGACATTTATATATTGGCATAAGAAAATGGGTCATTACATCCTACCCTCCTTATAAAAAGTTTGTTCCCCAAACTTTACTTACATTAATTTTCAAAAAGGTATGGATATCGCTCTTTTACTTCATCTTCCCGCTCCCATGTTGCTTCTTCAACAGAATGATTCCGCCATAATACTTTGACTAGCGGAGTAAACTTGGTTCATAATATTTGATCTTTATGGTCCAAGATTTCCACTAGATGCTCAATGTATGTAAAATCTTCTTTAACTTTAAGAGGCTCGTGACTTAAGATATGTGCTGGATCAGGGATGTATTTCTTCATCATTGAAACATGAAACACATTATGCACACTAGAGAGTTCAGGGCGTAAGGCTATTCGATACGCAGCAACACCTATCCTTTCAAGGATTTCAAAAGGTCCTATGTATCTTGGACTCAACTTTCCTTTCTTACCAAATCGGATTACTGCCTTTGTCGGTGATACTCGTAAGAAAACATAATCTCCTCTTTGGAATTCTAACGATCGGTGCCGATTGTCAACGTAACTCTTTTGACGGCTTTGAGAGATTTGAAGTCGGTCTTGTATCAATTTCACTTTCTCTGTTATGATCTGAATCAATTCTGGTCCCAACAATTTTCTTTCTTCAACTTCTTCCTAACATGCAGGAGAGCGACACCTTCAACCATAGAGTGCCTCATAAGGAGCCATTTGAATACTTGCTTGATAGCTATTATTATATGCAAATTCCATTAACGGTAAATGATCGTCCCAATTCCCCTTCAAATCAAGTACACATGCCCTAAGCATATCCTCTAAGGTTTGGATGGTTCTCTCAGATTTTTCGTCTGTTTGAGGATGAAAAGCAGTGCTGAAATTTAATTTTGTTCCCATGGACACTTGTAGGCTTTTCCAAAAGAGATATACGAATCTAGGGTCACGATCAGAAATAATTGAAACTGGAGTTCCATGAAGCTTAATAATTTCCCGTATATACAATTTAGATTACTTTTCTAAGGAATGGGTAATCTTAATGGCAAGAAAATGAGCAGATTCAGTTAACCTATCAATAATTATCCGAATGAAATCATTACCTTTGGAACTCCTTGGTAGCCCTGTCACAAAATCCATGATAATATGTTCCCATTTCCACTCAGGGACAGGTAAAGGCTGTAATAATCCTGATGGTTTCTGATGTTCAGCTTTTACTTGTTGACAAATTAAACACTGAGATACAAACTCTGCTATCTCCCTTTTCATGTTATTCCACCAAAAAAATTCTCGGAGATCTCTATACATTTTGGTATTTTCGGGATGAATTGCGAATCTCGAGTAATGACCTTCCTCCAAAATCTGCCTCTTTAGTTGGGCATCACCCGGTATACATACTCTATTTCCAAACCTTAATATATCATCTCGTATCGCAAATTCGATTCTCTTCCCTTCAATAACCTCTTCTTTAATCTTATTTAGTTGTGGGTCATTTACTTGTGCAACTTTAATTCTTTCCATCAACCTGGGTTGTATTTGTAAGTTTGCGATTATTCCTCCTTTGCTATAAATACGTACATCTATTTCCATACTTCTCAAATCTTTTAATAGAGCTTTTTGGATGGTAATAAGACATTATAAATTTGGTGTAGACTTTATGCTTAAAGCGTCGGCAACTACATTAGCTTTCCCCGGGTGATAGTGAATATATACATCATAATCCTTCATTAATTCTAACCACCTCCTTTGTCTCATGTTCAATTCTCTCTGAGTAAAGATATATTTCAAACTCTTATGATCGGTATGAATCTCCCAAGTCTCACCATACAAATAATGTCTCCAAATCTTAAGAGCAAATTTTACCGCTGCTAATTCTAAGTCATGGGTTGAATAATTTTGCTCATGTGGTTTTAACTGTCTCGAGGCATAAGCTACTACTTTTCCATTTTGCATTAGCACACATCCCAAACCATTTTTAGAAGCATCACTATAAATCACAAATCGTCTTGTATCGGAAGGAATAGTCAAAATTGGGGCAGTTACTAATCGATCCTTAAGTTCTCGAAAACTATTCTCAACTTCCTCAGACCATTCATATTTCACCCTCTTTTGCGTTAACCTAGACAGAGGTTTGGCAATACTAGAAAATCCTTTAACAAATCTTCGATAATAACCTGCTAATCCTAGAAAACTACGAATATCCATTACATTAGTTGGTCTTGGACAATCTAGTATAGCCTCGATCTTTTGAGGATCAACCGACACTCCCTCCTTGGATATGACATGTCCTAGAAAAGAAACACTAGGCAACCAAAATTCACACTTCTTTAATTTATCATATAATTTCTCTTTCCTAAGGATTTGTAATACTATCTCCAAAATTCACAATATTCCAAAGGTTTTTCAATACCTTTGGAATAAATAAGGATGTCATCAATGAAAACAACCACACACTGATCCAGATATTTCCTAAACACTCTATTCATCATATCCATAAAAGCGGCTGGTGTATTAGTTAATCCAAATGGCATCACAAGAAATTCATAGTGACCATATCTAGTACGAAAAGCTAATTTCGAAATATCATCTTCCTTAATCTTCAATTGGTGATAGCCTGACCTAGGTCAATCTTCGAAAATACTTGCGCACCTTGTATTTGGTCAAATAAATCATCTATATGAGGTAACAGGTATTTATTCTTAATGGTCACCTTATTTAGTTCACGATAATATATACATAACCTCATCGTCCCATCCTTCTTTTTAACAAATAACACTGGAGCACCCCAAGGGGATATACTAGGTCTAATAAAACCATTGTCTAACAGATCTTGTAATTGAACTTTTAATTCCCTTAATTATAAAGGTGCCATGCGATAAGGTGGTTTTGAAATTGGTGTAGTTCCACGAACAAGGTCAATGGTAAATTCTACTTCTCTAATAGGAGGTAGACTGGGAAAATCATCTGGAAAAACATCTGGAAAAAGCTTAGCTATAGGAATATCTTCTAAACTAGGCTCTTTTATTTGCAAATCAATAACACTGGCAAGGAATCCTTGACATCCCTTCTTAAGAAAACTAAAAGCTTGCATTGCAGAGATAATACGCATGGGAGATAAGATGTTAGTTCCTTCAAAACTGAATTCTGGTTGGTTAGGAATTTGAAAAATAACTCTTTTCTCAAAACAATAAACCCTAGCATGATATGATGCTAACCAATCCATCCCCAAAATGACTTCAAAATCTCTTATGTCTAAATCTATCAAATCAGCGAATAATTTATGACTACTGACATCTATAGGGCATGACTTAACACTAATGTTCCCATCAATAACTCACCCGAAGGAGTAGAAACGTGTATGCTATGATTCAAGGGTTTAGAAATATTAGGAAAGCGATTAACAAAATGTACAGACACAAATGAATGGGTAGAACCAGGATCTATTAAAACTTGAAAAGGTTGTGCACATATAGAAAGTGTATCTGACACTATTGCATTAGAACCCTTTCCATCAGAAAGATTAAAAACTCTACCCTGTCTGCCCTGATCCTTATTGTCATTAGAAGTGTTTGTTGTGGCCTTCCCTTTGTTAGGACAATCTCGCATTTTATGTCCCTTTTGGCCACACCCAAAGCAACTTCCCGTCTCCAGGTAACATGGTCACCCTCTATGAATATTACCACAGCATTGGCATTTATCAACATTAAAGGGTTTATTTACTAAAGGTTGTCCTATATTAGGTATAGTCCTAAAGGGTTTGTTATTGGGGTTTCTTCCTATTTGTTATCCAAACTTCCTCTTCCCCTCTCAAACCTGATTATATTCTTCACTATCCTTCTCAGCTATTGTTGCCCTACCACCACGTCATTATATGATGTCAACTTTAGGATGGAAATTTGGCTACAAATATTCAACCTTAACCCACGTTCAAACTTCTTGGCTCTTAAAACATCGGTTATTACAACATGAGGTGCAAAATGGGATAACTCAGTAAACTTTGCCTCGTACTGACTAACCGTTATATTTCCTTGAATCGGACTCATAAAGTCAGCTGCTTTTTGGTCTTGAACCGTTTTGGGAAAGTATTTCTCGTAGAAGATCACTAAGAAGTCATTCCAACCTATGGGATTATTCCTTTTCTCGTGTATCCTCTTAGTCAATCTCCACTAATGTTCGGCTTCACCTTCTAACATGAATGTTCCAAATGAAAACCGTTGTTCATCTGTATACTTAAGAACATCGAACATCTTTTTTCATTTGCATCACCCAATTTTCTGCTTCAGTGGGGTTAGGAGTACCTTTAAAAGACAATGGATTCCACTTCTTGAACTGTTCAATAGTACAACTACTTAGTTCAAGATTCCTTGGTGCTTCATTATTCACCCGATGCTCCACAATTCTTGCTAGACTTTCAATTGCCTTGTATGCACCTTCCAGTCCTTCCATACTCGAACCACTAGTTCCTGGAGTTGATCTTGCCTTGGTCATTTTCTACAGTCATGGCCAAACGTAAGATGTATTATACTAGCCCAAGATTGCAATTTAGAAGAACAATGATATATATATATATATATATATATATATATATATATATATATATATATATATATATATATATAATAGGGTATGCCCGTGCCTGAAGGCACGCTGATAATTTTGTAAATTATAAAGTCGTGTATAATGTAAATAATAAATGTTTTATATATTATAAGTGTAAAATCAGGTAAATTTAAATCATACAGCTTTTATAACACAAATGTGTAAACAATAGAAAATTTGGACAAAATTCCCTTTGATTATTGGACTATCCACCATGCTTAAGAAATAAATAAAAAAAACTCCAACAACAATAGTAATAGTCCATTTTGGACATCATATAAACATCATAATCAATTTAACTCAACTTGACTAAATACAACCAATGTATCAATCAATAAATAAAACAATAATCAATTCATGAAGAAAACACAAATACATCAAAAAATTATAATATTAGCTTGTAATACGCAAACTTAATTTTGTAGATGAACTGTATCCCTACCCATGTCCCCATAAAATTGCAAACTACAAACCCTCGTCATCTTACATAAGAGAAAGTAAATAAAGATGAGATAACAATTCTTTATCTTCATAAAAAGAAATAGTTTCCTCTTCTTCTTATATAACAGGGGGAGCCCTGTAATATGCTGCGACTGTTACAGGGAAGAACATTTGTCTAACTTATTCAGAAATTAGAATAGGAAAAATGATTCCGAGCGCACCCTACAATGGAAAAAATAGCATACGCGTCAACATTTGTAAATATACTCCATAGACAAATAAATTAAAATCAATAGAATGTATTAGAATACGCACCGATTGGAAGTTGAGACTACAGTTGTAGCAGGTAAATTAGATATGCCCCTCGTAGTGTTAGGGTACCGACTGAGTGTCTACGATGATGGTGGATTCAACTTGAGGTGTTTGTTGAATATGATAGAAAATTGGTAGTTCTAATACACATAAGTCTCTATAATACTGCAAATACAAAGTATTACATAAGGCACAAATCAAAACATAAAAACACAAAAAAGTATTGATCTGAACTTTTAAAAGGGAAAATTAAAGAACACATGTCATCTCTCAATACACTTATTTTGTATTCAGACACTCGGTATTAGTTCCTCTAATACAAACTCTAGACACAGTTACACTCTTAATAAAGTTCCTCTACAACTAATAAATTATTATTCAATAAAATCTAAATTGAAGATTGCTACACATTTTGCAAAAACCAAGTCCTTATATTTGTGCCAATAAGAAACTGAATAAAAAATACCTTATTAAGACCATATAAATATAGTCAATTAACTAAAAGAGGAGTAAGTCACAATTAGTTCAACATAGCTTCCCATTTGCTCTCTATCAATGCCTACATCAAATTTAAACATGTGTTTGAGTAAACATAGATGAGGCAACATGTCCAAGGAATTACAATCATATACTTATTGTGACATTCAGCACTATAAGTACACATTCAACACTATGTATAACAATGTCTGCCAATTTCACATGCCTTAGAAACTAAATGTACGCTAGATGTGAACCATCCATGACCTTTATATCAACACTACACATGTTTTTTAAAATACTCACATGCGCATTTTGTCATATAACCGAGATTCAATAAATAAGTATCAAATTTTGAATTACTTCAAATTACCTGAAAGAACCACATAATGTATTAGTACATTACAATTACAAAAACTATCAAGACTAATCATCAATTTAAAATGACTACCATAAAAAACTTATAACTAAGCTTAAATGTTAATACAGTTACAGATTAGAGTTACAAATTTTGCAGATTAAAGTTACAAATTTTGTTTCTTCTCTATTCTCTTTTCTCTATCCTTCTCACCATAAACATGACAAATCAAAATTCACACTAACACATCGAGGCATATTATGATTTTATACATTGTATGGCTCAAGCTACATGCACACAGAAAAATAGTCCATTCATAAAACACACCAGCTACATAGGTACTTTACAAATCCAAAAACCCATTTCCCTTCTGTATATACACCATACACCACATAAATACAAAACATTTAACTAAAAACTAACTCTATGAGAAATTTTTTTACCTTTTGTGTAAGGGATCTGCATAAAAAAAATGTCCTCAAATCAAAAATAACTTTTTATTTCCACCTCAAACCCCTGCATACTTGCAGATAAACATAAAAGCCCAAAAAATAACAAAATTTAAATGAGAGACCCGAAATTGAGAGAGGATATGAGGGCTACATTCAACAGAACATGGGAGATAAAACCAAAACCCAGATAAGCAAACACCTATGTTATAAATACAGATCTAGTCGAAATCCAAGACAAAACGTCTTAAAGAATACAGATCTGGTCAAAATCCAAGATAAACCCATATAAGAAAACACTTGTGTATAAATACCTGATTCAGCAAGAGAGAGAGATAAATACCTTTTTCTTAATTTCTGAATTTGTTAATGTTGACAATGATCATTGATCTAACACCAGCAACGATAGAGAATAATGGTACACATGAAAAGAAAAAGAAAAAGAAAAAGAGAAAAAGGAAGCCAGTAGATGACCTCCGGTTTTTAGCAGATGAATTAACTGGTGTCGGTTCAAAATGGAAGGAGCGTAAGAAGAAGTAAGCATTGGATCTAGTTGAACTTTTTTTCCTTTCAGTTTCTATGGTTGATTCCTCTAAAATCTTCACTGTGATTAGACTGTGCATATTGCCTCACGTTATTTATCTTCCTAACAGCTGGAACACATTTAAGGTGCATAGATGAGTTATTAAAAAGTCAAAGACGAATGATGCTATTTCACAGAACTATTTAATGTGAATTTGTTGTTTCATTTATAAAAAAAAAGTAAGAGAAAGAGATGTTCACGCCCTTCGATTTCCGGGTTGAAGCAACCAATTGAAGGTATTAGATCTCAGTTGATTTCCGAGTTGAAGCAAAGAGAAAAGAGTGGGTGAACATCTGACTCAACTGAATATTAATACAAAAATTTGAATACTGTAATTCATGGAAATCGATAATAAATCATGGAAATCGACGACCGTGAACATCACCAGATCTTTGATATAGAGTAAAAGAGTGGGTGAAAATGTGAGAAGGAGAGATAGGATACAAAGATTACTGACTGAATTGGAAGTTGAATGTGAGTTCAATGTGTTGTTGTTGTCCATATCTTCTTTTTCTCTCTCTCACAACTTCACAGGCAGATAGTGTGTGTTTGAGAGAGGGATAGAAGATTTTGGGTACCCATGAGATAAGAGAGAGGTATTGAGAGTAAGATTACCATTTTATCCCTCAATTTGAATTTTGAAGAAAGTGGGGAAACAAAATTAAAGTGTATCAAAAGAGGAGGAATCAAAAATTTTAAGGGTAAAATGGGTATTGCGAAAAATATGCATATTGATGACATCATCAACTAAACTTATGACATACATAAGTTTCCTACTTTATTTTATATATATATATATATATATATATATATATTGTGTAAGACATGTGGAGGGTTATCACATAAGTCGGATATTTAATCCTATATCCTATGTATGGAAACTTAAAATTTATAACGTTCGAAACTTATGTTTAGTAGTCTACGGGTTCATAACCTATGCTCTGATACCACCTCTGTCACGACCCCATCCCAAATAGTAGTGGGGAACGATTGTCTTGACATGCCACCAAGGCAAAAAATATTCCGACTTAAATTATTTCCTTAATTAAATGCAGCGAAAATACAATTACATGGTTATGAATCGTAAAATATTGAAATTAAAGGAATTAAGTCATCAGATCTTTCTAAAAGGAAACTTCATTTGTATTACAAGTAACAACGAGTTACAACTTAAAATGAAATTTAAAACTAATTACAAGGGAGCCAAACATGATCTATATGATATAACAAACTTTTTACTTAAAATAACAAAAAGAGATCTAAAAGTTGGATCTTCCATATGGTCCTTTTACGTTCCCTCCAAGCCTACTTATTTCCTAAAAAATGGTCAGTTATACAACATCAGCTAAAAGCCGAGTGAGGTTTAATCTCTAGACATTCCAGGGTTTTCAGAAAATAGATACCTATTCAAGTCAACAGAGAAGGCATATACATATATGGATAGGAACTTGCAGTAAATAGATATATATTTTAAAATGAAAGTATATATATCACAATTGGATAGCTCAGAATAAGACGAATGCAACAAATAAAATGTGATATCTTTTTCTTTCAATCATATCATTTTAATGGCCAAGTACACTTTAATACCATATTCTTCTACCATATTATTCCACGGTAGTTGAGGGTCAATCGAACTAGTTCGTCACAACGCCTTATTTAGGGCACACCAGCGATAACCCAGCTGGGAAGGTGAGTCAGTAAAGAGGTCCCTTAGGCCGAATCATATTTTTAATATTCAATATCATTTTAATCGGTATGTTTATATGGACAAATATAAACATATCATAAATGAATCATCATCGGTATCAGATGCATTTTGAGAATAAAAGCAGTACACAAAATATATATAGTTTGCATAATATCATATAATTAAAACGTATAAGGAATGTCAGAGTACTCACCCAAAATGGAGGTCAAATTTACTGGTATTGAGTCTTCGATCACACGTTAATTTGATAAATATTTTAGTACACGTCCTAAGGTACAGTTTGTACTATACTTTAATAATAATTTCTTCTTTTAAAGGATTACTGAATCCCTATATGTCAACTTTCAAAACTCATTGATCGTAATTGAAAAATTCAATTCATAGTCCTTCCTCATCAGTCGGGTCCCAGTAGAGATGGAGGGTCATAGGGGCACCACTTAAATACCATCTCATCTAGACAGAACATTTTCGGATTCATTCCCAGTAGAGATGGAGGGTCACAGGGTCACCACTTAATACCATCTCATCTAGATAGAACTTCACCGGGCCTGACTTTGGAATTACTTAAATGGGATTCCATAATAACGCTCAATTTCTTTAAAAAGAATCATTTTTTAAAAACGTATAATTTCAAACAAGTTTATAAAATCAACTTGGATTTGTTCTAAATTTTAAGTTTTGATTACTAAATCCTTTAGTGTATTTTACCAGTGTAACTACTAAGTAAAGCTATAAAATAATAAATTAAAATTATAAAGATGCATTATAACATTAAGATTACCTTAAGATGAATATCCCTAAGAACTTCTTCTTAAACGTTTCCACGCTTTCTCTCACTACTTCTCTCTATAATTCTCAAGGAATTTGGTGTGAGTTTTAAATGATCCCAAAGGCCCTATTTATAGTTTTCCAAAGATATCACGGCATTGACACGTGTCCATGCTGACCAAGCTGTTTGTAATAACCCAGACTTTTGAGCGACTATTTTATTTTATTTTGCCTGATGGGTTAATTCTATAAAATATATAAAGTTGGATTAAATATTAAATTCCGTGGTATTAAGGGATAATATTTACCATGTTTTGCCTATTTACCGTTATGAGAAGGTAAATTGGATTATATTGTGATTTATTGTGTCATTGCATTTCAAACGACGGTTATGACCTATATGTAAGTTGAAGTATAATTAATAAATTGTAATACCCCGTATTTTTATGCTATATTAATTTGGGGATTTATTAAATTTAATGTGAATTAATTGTTTAATAAAAATCCGAAAATTAATTATGTTATAATTATTAACGTGATGAGAGTTAGTAATTATGGAGAAATTTGTTGAATATTACTAATGAGCAAAGTAATATATAATAGTGGTCATATTAAATGTCACGAGTGAATAAAATGACAATTTTGAAAATTTGAGTCGGGACGCGCCCGTGTCGCCTCGGGACTAAATATTGATAAATAAAAGTGAATATTTTATAAGTTGTTCGTATGGTCATTTTGAGTGCGCCAACGCGTCCGAAAGGGTCGAGATAGTCATAAAAGTATACCCGGGGGTTTGATTTGGGTCTCGGGGCGTTTTTAGGCCTAATTAGTACCCCAGGAGGGCATTTTAGTCATTTTGTATTTTTGGGTAATTAAACCCACGAAAATTAAAGGGGTTATATCAGATGCCTAGGTTATCATCTAGGGTTAGAAAACTCAAAACTCTAGAACGGCCATTGGAGAAGAGAGGAGAGAGCTCTCAAGGCAATCCAAGGCTCAAAACCCATCCGTTTGCACCGCCGCCACCGCCAACGCGTAAATCGCGAGATGGGGAACGTAACCACACCAAATTCAACACCAGACCAGATTTCTGAAAATCCCAGGCAAGTGTTTATCTTGCTTATTTCGTTGATGCATCTTTCATATTGGTTTAGGAATGATTAGGATAATTCATATGGATGAAAAACCTGATTTGAGTTAGGAAATTTCATGTAGTTATGGCTTAAATGAAAATCCTGGAAACCCTTTGTCATGTAGCGGATTAAACCACGAAATTATGATGTTTTGTGAGAAGGAAATTCTGGAAAAGATTTGTTAGAACCATGTTTAAGAGAAATCTAGGGTTCTTGATATTTATATGAATTGTGGGCTGTTAATCCATGTTTAGTGACGGAAATTGACATGTTTTACGTAGGAAATGCATAATACTATGTTAGGATGTTAGTAGTATAAATTTTTGGACATTTGAGAATGAAAAACCTGAATTTGGATGAAGATATGTGTTAGAACCCGTAACTGCAAAACTGCAGGATTCGCCATACCTGCTTAATCGATCGACCGAGCCTTGAGCTTCGATCGATCGAAGGTTTGATCGATCGAGCCCCTAACCTCGATCGATCGACCCCTCCTGGCAGACTTAAGTTTCCCCTTTTAAAATTGTGGAATTGATTCGAAAGGAAGAAAACTCCTTAGACATCCTTGTTAAAATAATTTCAGAGATAATGATGACCGATAAGATTCATTAATGAATAAGAGACCTTTAATGTAAAGCGAAATCTATATTTTTGGGATATTTTGCATAAGGGACAATGTAAGTATATATTAAAGGGGAGAGACACGTAAGAGAGAGTTACGTTGGAACATAAATGGATACCTACTGAATTGTACATTTGGAAGAATAGAGTCCATGAGGGTTATGTAGTAAGTTGGAAAAACCCTTCGAATTAAAGTTAGAAACGAACCATTATACTTGATAATTAATAATGGGAAAATAAGGATAAATGTTGTGAATGTGGGTTATGGGATAAACCCTAATTGATATAATAAAAGTGGTATATTTATATGATTGTGTATGCATATATTATATACTTGTGAAAAATCATGCCCACGCTACTTGCTATCCCTGAGGTTGCCGCGCTGGGACGATCTTATCCTGTGTTGCCTTATGGGGGATATTGACTCGTACCCTAGAAGATAGATATCCTTGGTACAGGCTATCTATTTGATAGTTCAGACGGTCCTAAGAGACGCGGGTATGTGCCATTCTCTTAGAGACTTGGAATCTATGCTTCGCCTCAATATTGTTGTGTATGTGTTAATACATTTCTGGAGTGATTCCGAATTTGTATTCCCCTTAATACGAGTGATACGGGGTTTGGATAGTAGAGTATGCCTGCACCATAGTTTTTATGTGGGGTGCTGTTATGATATATATATATATATATTTTACGAGTAGTTAATATATATATGAAATTCTGAAATCTGGAACTGCCTACTGTGATTTGATGTGTAGGACATGTATAATGACTTAAATTGGAAATACTTGTTTTGAAAAGTATAATATGATATTGAAAAACTTTATGAATCAATAAAGTTAAAATGAGTGTTTTGTACTAAATGAAATTTTCCTTTTAAACAGTGATGTTATTAAATCTTAAATCTTGAGAGTCACCTAAGATAAGTTAAATCCTTGGGGAAAGATAGTGTGATATATGATGAGATAAACCATTGGGAAGGTTAGTACGATAGGAGCGCACATTATAAGAGAGGTGAGAATTTCTCAAGAGAGTGTCGCACTAATATGTTGTTGCATTGGCCTGTATCAATTTAAATACTTGTTAAACGAATTTTTAAATCATATACACTATCGGGCTCTGACCCATTTCTATTCCTCTTTCACTCTTGTATATATATGTATATATTACAGGTGCCCAGCCACAGGGGCGTCTTGCTTAGGATCCCTTGGAAGGAACGTGCTGCAGCTTAGGTGGGAGTTGCAGGCCACTTGCTTAGACGATTTCATTTACTTGATTCCAGTTCTATCATTCTCCTTATTGGGCATGTGTCGCCCTTTCCACTATTTATCTATTTTATTGGGACATTTGTATTTCAGTTATTTCTAGTACTGTTACTTTGGGATTTAGATGTTGAATGTTTAAATTATTTGGATTATATGTTCTAGGATTATTGTGGTGTGATTCTCTAACATTGAATTTTTGTAAATAATTAACTCTTTGTTTTTAAAATAAAATTTGAAAGGAATGTTGAAAAATGGTTTTGACACTTAGCTTAATTAATTAGGGTGTTTAAATTGGAAATTTATTTTCATGACAGTGATGCTACGAATGAACCAACTGTTCACCTTAATTTTAATTTAATAAAGGAGTGATCGCCCGGTATTTAATTAGGTGGGGTGTCACATAAATTAAAATGAAATTTGAACATAAAAATATTTCAATTTACTCTGAAGGCCAAAATAGGGGGTGCGGTTTGTTTTAGAATAGTCAAGATAGTCAAATTAACTGCCATGTTGTATTTTTGAGTTTCGGGCACTTTTATCGGGTTATGACTCAATTATGTGGTTAAGAGTCATTTTAATGGTGTATCAACATTTAAAACAGAGGCATTTATGTTTAAGACCCATATAAGTCTCCCAACCCTTTTATTTTCTTATTCTTATGTTATAAGCCTTGAGAGAGAGAGAGAGAAGAGAGAGTTGGGAGAAAATGGGAGAAAAGAGAGAAAAATGGAAGATTGAGGTTGGAATCCGTTGCTACCGGAAGAGCATCCGAGACTACAAACTCGAGGCAAGTTTCTTACTTGCTAGATTATGATTTAATGTGATAAATTGCATGTATAGTTATTTTTGGGAGATTTAAACCATTTATGGATTTTTGATGAATTTGGTGTTTAAACCCTAAATCTCGTATTTAAATTTGAGGAATATATATTAGTTATTAGTTGTGTAGAAATTATTTGGGAGAGTAAATTGTTGTAGGTGTTGATAAAAATTTAAGAGTTGGGTGTTGGGGAAATTTAGAGTTCTTAAACCCGTAGCCCTAATTGGCCAATTTCTGTAGGGCCGAATCGATTCGCCCCTGGCGAATCGATTCGGTAAAAGGGAAGGTGTCAGGTCTGAGTTGACCAAATCGACTCGGACCATCCGAATCGATTCAGTGTTATGCAGAATGGTTGGGTCCTCTTGACAGAATTGATTCGGCCTATCCGAATCGATTTGCTTTCAAGACCGAATCGATTCGGCCGGGGAGAATCAATTCGGAATGCTTGCATTTTTAGGTTGCTTTTTCATCTTAGTTCTTAGCCCTTTTATTTTAGGTTCGATGTTTAGGAACCTTCCTTTGGGAAGTAATGAGGAGTCTTAGATGTTTGTATGGGGTAGACCAATACCTTAGGCTAGCATAAGGTTAATTGGTCTCATTCTAAAGGTGAGATTACGTAGGTTAATAACCGTAGGATATAGGAAGTTAGTCTGAAATTAATAGAAGGTAAAAATGTTAATGTTAAGACTTTTGGGAGACAATCATCGAGGGAGACTCACTTTGATGATTTAAGATATTGTGTGGGACTCTTGGAGACTAGTGTGAGGATGTTGGCACTTCGGTCTTAGGTCATTAATAAAACATGACTTAAAGAATAAGAAATGTATATTCAAAAAAATTGGTATTTAATCATTGAGAATAAATGATTTTTGAGAATGTAAAAAGTGAATGATTTCAAAATGGAAAGATGATTTTTCATAAATGATAATTTATGTATACACACCTCTTTAAATTGCTATCATAAGAGAAGTTGCGCGTGTGAGGTGAAGCCCCCTGGCTAATGAATGCAAGGTGGATATAGTCCTAGGCCATATGAGTGATTGTTGTATGTTTTCTGCGCTGGTGAGGTAATTCTAGGTGTGGTTATGACTCTCCCGCAGGCATATGGACGCTTCCCGACGTTTCATTAGGATCCTAGGTTGTCTTGGTGATAGGCCCTGGAAGATGATAGCCATTTAGGGGCTTGCACATTGGGGAAATCCAGACGGGCGGTCGTAGTAAACGTTATATGATATGATATATTACTAAATTAATAATGTGGGACATTATTGTTGATTAAAGCATTTTATGATAATAAAATGGCTTTAAGTACATTTCCCGGATGGAAGAAGGGAAATGGGAAGTTAAATTCATTTCCCAGATGGAAGAAGGGAAATGGGATGTTATGAAATGGAAAAGCATTTTTATGATAATAAAACATTCTTTATATATATATTTTTCCTGGATGGAAGAAAGGAAATAAAATTGGTAAAGAAATTTTTGAAATGATATTGAATTGGACAGCATTTGATAAAATGAATTGCCATATATGTATTTCCTAAAGAAAATAGGAACTGTGCCTTTATATGATGAATGGATTTATCTATGTCTCCTTGAGTAATTATAGATGAGTTATCCCATGCTTATATGAATGTTGAGAATCATCATGGATATTGTGCTAGGTTGTGCTTTTAGAAGGATAGGTGAGAACCTTTATGTTAATTGCGCGAGAATTACGCTCATAATTGTCATGCATTTTAGTCACATGGTAATCATATCAAATCGGGCCCTAGCCCGTCTCTATCTCCTTGTTTTTTCATGCAACTCTTTGTCCGTCCAGGTGCTCTACCGCAAGGACACCCCTATTGAGATCTCCATTCCGGTTGTCCTGGAGCTATAACATTTTGCGGATGTTGTAGGATATTTGTATTAGACATTTCTTTCCATTGTACTCTAGTTATGTTCAGTTTATTTATTTGGGCGTGTTTCCCAAGCATTGCACTCATTTATTATAATGTAATATTTAATGTGTATTACTCGTTGTAACCTGTTTGTATTAGTCTGTTAACTGACAGCTTATTCGGTTATTATTTGTTATATTTTCATTCTTTTATCAATTGATTTTTGGTATCTACCGTTTTTGCAAATGTGATTGTCTAAGTGTTTTTCTTTTATTTACAAAATTTTAAATTTGGCAGTCCATTTTCTAAAATGATGGGTGGTTATCTCGTACTATTATTTTAATCGACAGTGATGCTGAGAATGAACCATCTATGATTCCTGTGATTATTAGAGTATTGGGCTGGCCACCTATTATTTTAGTAGGCGGGTTATCACAGATGGTATCAGAGCATCAGGTTCTAGAGTCATTAGGGATATGTGCGGACGTACTACGCCTTCGACATTTATTTTGATTTGATATAGAGCCTTAGTATTAAGGACATATATTTCCTTTTGTGAGGTTCCCCTCTCCTGCCGTATGGTAGGAACTTAGAAAATCTTTTGCACGCTCATTTGAGATCCGTAGGTCGACCGATGAAGGGCGTCAGGGAAAGCCGTTATGAAGGCGTCAGGAGAGGGGAGTACTAGGACCTGTAAGTTATAGTCGGGGATGAAGGCCTCTTTGGAGGTCTCTCCCTTCGTAGCATTATCATATATTGCTACCGCGACTACTAAAGTACAGTAAGTACAGTAGATATAGTTTTCCCAAGTAGCGTTGCCAGATAGAGTGGCACTAAGTTTGTAATTCTAAGCGACCTCAATTTGAGGATGAAGAAGTCCTTGACAAGGACCACATGCTGACGTTAAGCCAGATGGCGGAAGTGTAATCTCGTTCGGTGGAAGTATAAGGCCCAAGAGTTTTGGCCTGGAGAGGGGTATAGGAATGCCCAGATGTGAACGAGGGAGGAAAATCCTTCACCCGTTGAAGTAATACTGAAATGACGGGAATGGTATTCGTCATATTTTGGTGGAGTAGGAAGTTTTGCCCATAGAGAAACCCGTTAGATGTTTTCAACAGCGAGTTTCTCTGGGATATTAGGAATGACGAGAAAGTAGATTCTCAAATATTCACATGAGGTTCGGTCAGAGGCCGACCATGAATAAAGAATGGAACGGTTAAGGAAACCGTGCACCGAAATAAGGTAGGTAAGGAAGAATGAGCCCTTCAATGGAATGATAGGCTCACGAATAGGTGTTGTTAACACTTCGGGAGAAGTAGTGTTCATGAGACCCCATTGGTGGACATCCATCATGGGAAGGCTCATTGAGCCAAGGCAGGGGAGGCCAGTAGCATGTTCTCTATTATTGAGGAGGTTAAGGGAGATACTAGGGTAATCTCCAGGGTAACTAGAGATGGAGAAAAAGTTTTGACGTGGAATGTAGAACCACACACTTTGACCTTATCAATTGGAGAGCAAGGGCAAGAATAGGGTGCCTAGTTAGGGCGTTGATGGAAGAATTTTGGTTCGGATAAGACTAGAATACTATGTTTGGGAACCATTAGTGTTGAACAGAGGTGATTGGCAAGAATGTTGGAGGGAATTCCACCGTAGTAGAGGGTGGTGCATTCCTTATAATAAGATGGAGTAGTATTGTAACCCTATATTCGGGTGTGTAATTTGAGCTTGTGGTAATGTCGGCGTTATTATAGAAAGTGTATCTATATGACTTCCATGGCAGGGAAGTCCTTTATTTTTCCTTCGCTCGTTATAAGGCGAGTGATGATACTTTAAAGATATATGTCTGGTATGTGCTACTCGTATTATATGTATTATACGAGTAGGAATATTTTTGTTTGGTTAGAGTGATAGCAAGCAAATAAATTGCGAGGCTATCCTATTTCTAGTTCTAGAGAGGAACTAGTTGTTCTATAATATCTCCCCTGGATACAGGTTGGGACTTTATAGAGGTGGTCTAAGGTATGTAAGAATTTTCTTTTTATTCTATTTCATTCATTTTGCATGTATGATGTTGCCTTATCTCCACGACCAACAAAGTTAAGTAGTAATGCATAGGAGGGGGTCCTTGTTTTGATTTCTCTTTGCGAGACGCTCCACGCGTGAACCTTAACGACGTTGGAAGTGGAGAGATGCTGTATATTTTTTTTCTTTCTTTCATTCTTTTCTTTCTTTCTCTTGGTAGAATTCTAGGTTGGATGGTTTAGCCAAAAATCACGTGATTGAGTGATTAAAGGGCTATTAAAGTGTGATATAGGAGCACTGTATATAGTTCTCTCCTCCGATCGACGTAAGGGAGACTTGGGTTTGAAAGTCGGATTTGGATTTATGGTTTTGCCTTGATAAGAAGGCCATTTAAGAGAAAGTAAATACGCATAATGGGATAAAGTATTTGTAGGACTTTACCAAAAATAAACGTCCGATTAGTTAAATTCTCAATTATTTGAAATGGTAAGACATAGAAGTAGAAACACCTTAGTAGGATTACGAATTAGGATTTTAGCGGTCCCGATCATGTGTCTTAGACCGTTATATCTTGACGACCGACGATGCGACGTAGTAGTGTAACGGGAGGGTTCCTTATTTGGATTTCGCTTTTGCGAGACGTCCCACGCATGAAACCGAGTGAATGTCAGAAGTTGAGAAAGGTCTTGGACACTAGGGATATAATTGTATGATACTTAAACTACTTGATTATGATATATATCGACCTTAGGATTATTAGGATGTAAGGCCTTTAGGGTATATGATGTTATTTTAGGAAGACTATAGGCAGTTGACCACGAGTAGGTTTGTGGGTTAACTCTAAGAGGGAGTAGGTCCTTAGAAATTAGAACTATAGGGTCTCGAGTGATTCAGAATGTTAGGCCAAGGTGAGGCCTCTCTTAGGAAGAACATTACATCGATAAACTAGCTTTCGAAGAGTCAAAAGGATGAGCTGACTTTTACTCTTACACTCGTGTTGTTAAGATCGAGAGTGGATTTAACGAACGAGTCTCTGCCAGGAACGTGAAGTATTAATACTGGAGCATGGATCCATTATTTATGCATCTCACGAACTTAAACCTCATGACAAGTATTCTCCCACTCTTGATTTAAAGTTCATAGAGGTAGTATTTACATTAAAGAGATAGATGCACTACTTCCTGGGGAAGAAATTAAGTCTCTTTGCGAACCACAAGTTGTTACAATAAGTTATTTGGGCGACAGAGTTGGTGTTGGGAGTTCGTAAAGGACTATCATTTGGATATTCCCTTTCGCTATCCTAATGGTGTAACTGATGCGCCGAGTAGAAAACCCGTCGGAGAGCATTGTAGAAAGAGCATTCATGTCCGTGATTGATCATTTCACCTACTAGTGTGAAGAGGCAAGTGGGGGAATGAGGAAAGGTATATCCGTGGACATTTTCATTGAATTGCCGGCACCGTAATGATCATGATCCTATTTGAGCAAAATTGTTGATCGTTTGACCCAATCGCTATTTTTCTGGCCAATGTGGGCGGACTATTTATGGGGGAGTATGCCCATCTCTTTATCGTGGAGTTATGGAACGGTATAAGGCTCCTATAAATATTGTGTTGGACCGAGACTAGATTTTTGTGTCGAGGTTTTGGTATAATTTCCGAGAAGAAATGGGAATCGAACGGAAGATTGGTATAACCTACCATCCATAGATGGATAAATGAATGGAGAGAGTGAGTCAAATATAGGAAGGATAGGGGCATTTGCTCTTATGAATTGTAGTTTCATATGGTAAATGGGCACCGTATGTGGCCTGGTGTGGTCGGCCAAGTAGTTCTCCTGTTCGTTGGATGGAACCAGTGGACAATGTATTCCTTGGATTTAGGGTGGTCCAGGAACATTTCTAAACTGATTGGGGGGCTCATTGAGCCGCATACTTTGAAGGGATACGACAACGCGAATATAAGTTGTGTAGTGTTGGGTGTGACAACCCGCTCATTAAAATAAGGGGTGGCATCCCGATACTCAAATAAAAACAGGAACCATGGATGAAATCATTCTTAGCATCACAACAATACAGTGAGTATACAGGAAAACCACTCCATAATTCAGAAACACGGGTTGCCAAAATTTTTTGTTTTATAAGTTAAAGAAAGGTATTTAAACAACCCAATTGAAAAAGAAAGTGGAAACCCAAAAGAACGTATATTACACAACAACAAGTATATAATAAGGGGACCGAATATGCTGTCGGTCAACAGTCTATACAAACCTTGAAGAACAAGTTCATTAAGTTACATAATACATTACAATAAGCAAATATAATATTTTGGGCCACACGCCTGAGTAAACGACTCGATCATAACTAGAGTACAAAAATGAAGGCGTCTACAACAAAATATCCGTAATATACGCAAAGTATCATCGCTCCTCAAAAACATCAGAATAGGGAGATCTGTACGGGCGTCCTTGCGGCGGAGCACCTGAGCGGATACCATATTCATGCACAACAAGAAACATGAATGGTACAGGCCACGGTTTTATATGATCACCAGATGAATAAATAGTATGACAGTTATGAACAGTGAACATGATAGATAAAGATGAGAATTTACCTACACAGTTTTAAAGCATGAAATAAGGAAATTAAATGATCATAATCTTAAATTCATATGTGCAAAAGTGTAAGAATAATTTACATTCATTAAAAGCCTTCATTACTTTTTACACTGTTCCATTTCATCGTTCTGTTCCTTATCAGGAAACATAATCACAATTATATGCTCTTTATGGCATTTATAATCCATCAAGTCCCACTTGATTAAGAATAGTTATATTCATATACAAATAATGATTCTAAGACCGTCCGTCCGGGTTTTCCCACTGTGCGCGCCCCTAAATAACCATCATCTTCCAGGGCCTATGAACCAAGACAACCTGGGCACCTACAATGCAAGACGTCGGGAAGCGGCCATATGCCTGCGGTAATTACCTCACCATCGCAGAAAAACATACCATAAGCGCTCATATGTCCTAGGACTGTATCCACCCTGCATTCATTATCCAGGGGGTTCACCTCACGCGCGAACTTCCCTTATGATGGCATTTAGAGAGGTGTGTTTCAGTAAATTATCATTTACCATATTCATAATTAAGTAAATTATCATTTACCATTCCCACTTTCATTTCCATTTCCAATTTTATCAATACATCATATTTTATCCGGAGCCAAATGTAATTCAAATCATCATTACAACCTTAATGAATAAATAACTCTCAATTTATTCTCCAACCATTCTTTTGTGGTGTTATTATAAACCATCAAGACTATCATAACTAAATTGAGCTTCTAAAGTCTCCTAATGTGACCTTACAACTCCTAGACTCCTAAGAATTAACTAAAGGAAAAGAGTGCCCTATCTTCAATTTGTACACCCACAAAATAACCCCATTTAATCCAATTCCAATATAGGGTAGTTAACTAACTCATCTAGGACTCTAGGACTCTAAGTTTACTTCATACAAGAAGGTTACTAAGTCCTAAGCCTACGAAAAAAAGGAAGAAAATTGAGTTAGAAAAACAACTCAAAACAGCAAGGTTTTCGAATCGATTCTCCCCAAGAAGCGAATCGATTCGCTCAAAATCGAATCAATTCGGAGGAAAAATTCTAGTTCTTCCTTGGCCGAATTGATTCGGCCTTAACCTGAATCGATTCGGGCTTGCAAACCTGTAACTTGACCCCTAAGAGAATCGATTCACCCTAGGGCCGAATCGATTCGCCCTTGCGATTTGGCCAAGGATGGGGATACGGGTTATGAACCCTAGTTTTCCCCAAAACTCAAATATCTTCCATTTTTACACACTTCCAACAACATTAATCTACTCCAAATCATTCTACATGATTATCAACTACCATAATCCATATTATCATCAATCATGAACCAAAATAAGGGTTCAAAGACCATAAAATCCATATTTGTTCCCTGATTTCTAATACACAACTATCACACAATTTACTCATCCTAAACCATATATTAGCAAGTAGAAAACTTGCCTTGAGGTAGAAATCTCATATTTCTTTGTGGTAGCAACAATCCCAAATCTTCAATCTTCAATCTCTCTCTTTTCTCCATAAGTTCTCTTCTTCTCTCTCTCTCTATAGATTTAGTAATACACAAATAAGAAATGAAATGAGGTGAAAGACTAAGTCGTGGCTTTAGTCTAAAATTCCTAACTTAAATGGTTAATGCTACATTAAAATGACTCACAGCTACACAATTAAGTTAAAACTAGTCAAAAGTGTCCGAAACATAAAAATACAATATGGCACTTATTTCGACTATCTCGCACATTTCAGGACTAACTACGCCCTCTAAATTGGAATTCGGTAATTTTATAAATCATTTCAAGTTCTGGTTTCATTTAAAACCATAAATGTCATTTTAAAGCATATGACACTATAAAACGCAACATGATGATATTTACTTACACATATAGTAAATATGCAACAATTTAGTAAATATTAACTTTTAACTCTTGCAATTAATACTTACTTCATATTTTGACATTTTATATAATTACTTCACACAGTAAATTAATATAAAATAAGTTCTCAAAAGCGAGGGTTGTGACATACTCCCCCCCTTATGAGAAAATTTTCCCCTCAAAATTCAGGCGTACCTTGTATAAAGAGATGCAGATACTTTTCCCGCATATCATCCTCACGTTCCCACATCGATTCCTCGGCGTTGTGATGACTCCATTGAACGCGAACTAAGGGTACCACTCATGATCTCAATTTACGCTCTCCGTGCTCTAAGATAGCAATAGGTTGTTCTTTATACGAAATATCGGGTTGCAAATCAATATCTTCCAAAGTAATATGCCAAAGGGCTCTTCACACCTCTTATACTTCTTCAAAGAGGAAACATAGAACACATCATGGAGTTGTTGTAAGTGTTCCGATAAGGCAAGTTGATACACCACTGGACCTACCTTGGCAATAATGAGAAAGGGTCCCACGTAGAACGACGCAAGCTTTCCTTTCTTCCCAAAGCGTTTTATACCTTTCATTGGCGATACACGCACCAAGACTTGATCTCTAACTTCCAACTCCATATGCCTTCTATTCGCATTAGCGTAACTCTTTTGGTGATATTGAGCTATTCATATGCGATTCCGGATAAGTTCAATCTTGGAAGAAGTATCCTGAATCATTTTAGGTCCAAGAAACTTATTATCCCCCACCTCCAACCAATAAGTGGGTGACCTACAAGGCCGGCCATAAAGCGCTTCATAGGGCGCCATCCCAATAGTAAATTGGTACGAATTATTATAAGAAAATTCGACCAAAGGGAGATATTTTTCCCAACCGCCTTTAAAATCAAGCACAAACATTCAGAGCATATCCTCCAACATTTGGTTGACTCTTTCTGTCTGCCCATCTGTTTACGGGTGATAAGAAGTACTCAATTTCAATTAGGTTCCCATAGCTTCTTGAAAACTTCACCAAAAGTGGGAAACAAAAATCTTGTCTCTGTCGGAGACTATATTTATTGGCACCCCATGGAGCCTAACAACCTCCTCAATAAACAACCGGGCATAACGAGCAGTATTGTAGTCAGTACGTACCGATAAGAAATGCATCGACTTAGTCAAACAATCGACGATAACCCAAATAAAATCGTGACCATTTTGCGACGTTGGTAAGCCCGTGATAAAGTCCATCGATATAATCTCCCACTTCCACACCAGAATTTCCAATGGTTGATACAAACCCGTCGGTCGCTGATGATCTATCTTGACCAATTGGTAAGTAGCACATTGGGATACAAATTTAGAAAAATCCCATTTCATGTCCTCCCACCAATACTACCGGCGTATGTCTTGATACATCTTGTCCCCACCAGGATGCACTAAAAATTTAGACCCATGAGATTTTGTCATCACAGCCCGTCGTAAATCCCCTTCATCCGGGACAATGAGTCGCCCGTGGAAACATAATCCACCCTCCGAGCTTATAGAGTAGGATTCCGCTCCCTTGGTTAACAATTGGCGTATACGGTCCTGACAACCTTTATCCCTTCCTTGGGCTTCTACAACCCTTACCACCATAGTAGGCGTTACAGTCAACACCGACATAAACTCTATAGCAACCGCGTCCTCCTGACTAAGCTCCTTCCATTCGGCTTTCCATACCTCCGCTAACTCCCCCTCAAGCTTTCTACTTAAAGCATCCTCCACCACATTCGCCTTGCCTGGGTGATAGTGGATGTTAAATTTATAGTCTTTCATATACTCTACCCATCGGCGTTGTCGCATATTTAAATCCTTCTGAGAAAAAAAATATTGCAACGACTTGTGGTCCGTGAAAAGACTAAATTTCTCCCCTAGGAGATAATGCCTCCAAATCTTCAAGGCAAAGACTATTGCGGCAAGTTCCAAATCGTGCACCAGATAATTCTTCTCATGGGGTTTTAGCTTGCAATAAGCATAAGTAATAGCCCGTCGTTATTGTTGAAGTACACCCCCAATCCTTGTAGAGATGCGTCGGTGAAGACTAAATATTCCAATCCCGGCCTTGGTAAAGCAAGGATTGGAGCAGAAGTCAACCTCCTTGATCTCATCAAAAGTCGACTGACAAGAATTATCCCAAACAAACCTCACCCCTTTCCAAGTTAAATTTATCAAAGGGTTAGCAATTTTAGAGAAACCCTTGATAAATAGGCGGTAATAACCCACCAAATCCAAAAAACTACGAATCTCGGTAGGTGTCATGGGCTGACCCCACTCCCTCACCGCAACAACCTTGCTTGGGTCTACCGAAATACCCTGGGCTATCACAATGTGACCCATAAACTGTACCTCCTGCAACCAAAAACCTCACTTCTCGAATTTGGCATACAATTGGTGATCCCTCAACCTTTGTAGGACCAACCGCAAATGAGTAGCATGATCGATTTCTGACCGAGAATACACAAGGATGCTATCGATGAACACAATAACAAACTGCTCCAGGAAGTCTCAAAACACCCTATTTATGAGGTCCATATATACGGCGGGGGCATTGGTTAGTACAAAGGGCATAACTAAAAATTCATAGGACCCATATCTCATTAAGAAAGTAGTCTTGGACACATCTTGCTCTCGTATCCACAACTGGTGATACCCCATCCTCAAATCTATCTTAGAGAAGTACGACGCTCCCCTAAGTTGATCAAACAAATCATCAATCCGAGGCAACGGGTATTTGTTTCGGATGGTGACTTTATTCAATTCTCTATAGTCAACACATAACCAGAGAGAACCGTCTATTTTCTTCACAAATAACACCGGAGAACCCCACGACAACGTACTTCGCCTAATAAACCCTTGCTCTATCATGTCCTGAATCTGATCCCTTAACTCCCTCATCTCAACAGGAGCCATACGATATGGAGCTCTCGCAATCGGTTTCATTCCCGATGCTAAATCAATTACGAACTCAATTTCCCGACTCGAAGGCAAACCCGGTATTTCCCAAAAAACATCTTGGAAATTTCTAACAACCAGGATCGAATTTAAGGAAACAACTACATCCTGAGAAGTTTCCTCCATGATACAATACAAGTAAGTGCTAGTGCCTCCTTCTGAACGAGGCATAACCACTAAAAACATTTCTTGCCCTGGAATGGAAAAAACTATACTTTTCTCGTAGCAATTAACTATCGCATGATACTTCACTAGCCAATCCATACCAAAAATCACTTCATACCCGACCATATCCAGGACGAGTAAATCGGCCTCAAAGCACAAGTTACGAAGATTTATTTCTATTTGTTTACAAACAAAGAAAATGAGTGAACCATCACCCATAGAAGACTCAACACTAGTGAAGGTACTCTCTGCAGATTTAATCAACTCTGTAGTCTGAGAAAAACTTCTAGAAATGAACGAGTGTGTCGCACCTGTATCAAACAAAATATGACCCATGTGCCCCTGAATAAGAAACTTACCCTCAATTGCTGGCGGCGCGGGCGGAGCCGAAGGAATTATAGCATCCTGAATATGATAAACACGCCCATACTGTAGCTGACCTTGCTGTGGCGGTAACTGAGCCTGTGGTGGCTGTGGGATCCTAGGAAGCTGTCCCCCAATCAAGTGAGGACACATCCTCCTAAAATGGCCCGGCTCTCCACACTGAAAACATCGATTCATCATATTCTCTTGGTTTCGGCCCTAATTATTTCGAGTCTGCCTGAAGCCTTGGCCCGGATGGCCTCTACCTCCACTTCCACCTCTAACTGTATGTTGTTGTTGCGAGGTACCTTGACCCTACCTAAAATTATTGCCACCCACATTAAACCCACCAAAACGTTGTCATTTTGACAAGTCCCCCTGTTGGGGATCCCTTTCTTTTTGCTTATTACCCGAAGATTGGGACGAGGGAAATGTTCCTCCTCCTATCCATTGCCTCTAGGTTTCCCAGCTTACCCCATCATTGTAGCTTTCTTAATACTTTGGACATACAACCGATGTTCTTGGCAATGAAGCAACGCTACATTCATCACGTCTCCAAAAGTCTGTAAAGCTGGATTACCCAGTAAATGTTGTCGAATACTCTAGTTCAAACCTCCCATAAACTTCGATATTTTCCTCTCTTTGGGAGTCTCCTCGTTCGATACAAAACTTGCTAACCGGGTGAACTCCTCTTCATACTGCGAAACTGATCTCTCACCTTGTACCACATCCTGAAGCTTTCTTCTCATCTCCCTTTGAAATGAGGGAGGGAAGTACTTCTGATAAAACAGAACCCAAAAATCGTTGATAGTCATAACATTCCGCTGCTCTGGTGTAGTCATAGATTCCCACCAATGTAGCTCAGATCCGACGAGCTTGAAAGTAGCAAGGACTTGTTTCCTCTCCTCACTACACTCTACCATACGTAGATGGTGCTACATATCCTTCTTCCCTTGATTAGCTCTAATGACAACGGAACCTCCTTCAAATTTTGGGGGATGGCTCTTTAGAAAGGACTCTCTAACCCCCTCCCACGGAGAAGGTCTCGTAGGAGCTTGTGCATTTGGAGCCCGTGGTTGTTAGGCTTGTGGTAATTATTGAACCACGACAGTCATAGCAGCATTAACCGCTTGGGCCATAATATTTGCTACATCAGCAACATTTATAGTTCCTTATAACGGCGGCAGTGGAGGACCAACATCCTCTTCCACGACTCTATACCTTCTAGCGGGGCGGCCTCTCTTAGTCGGCATCTGAAATAAAGAAGCAATAGAGTGAGAATACTATATAGACCAATCTATTTTGCAGAAGATCGCAAACATAGGCAACAAAATAGTCCTAACATTAAGGTCTATATCAAAGAACGCTACGGTAGAACGTGATAAGTCCGCATAGATCCTAAAGACTCTAGAACCTGATGCTCTGATACCATCTGTGACAACCCGCTCATCAAAATAAGGGGTGGCCAGCCCGATACTCAAATAAAAATAAGAATCATGGATGGAATCATTCTTAGCATCACAACAATACAGTAAGTATACGGGATAAACACTCCAAAATTCAGAAAAACGGATTGCCAAAAATTTTGGTTTTATAAGTTAAAGAAAGAAATTTAAACAACCCAATTGAAAAAGAAACTGGAAACCCAAAAGAACGTATATTACACAACATCAAGTATACAATAAGGGGACTGAATATGCTGTCGGTTAACAGTCTATACAAACCACGTAGAACAAGTTCATTAAGTTACATAATACATTACAATAAGCAAATATAATATTTTGGGCCACACGCCCGAGTAAACGACTCGATCATAACTAGAGTACAAAAATGAAGGAGTCTACAAAAAAATATCCCATAATATTCACAAAGTATCATGGATCCTCAAAAAACTGGAATAGGGAGATCAATATGGGCGTCCTTGCGGCGGAGAACCTAAGCGGATACCATATTCTTGCACACTAAGAAACATGAACGGGTTAGGGCCCGATTTTATATGATCACAAGATGAATAAATAGTATGGCAGTTATGAATAGTGAACATGATAGATAAAGATGAGAATCTAACTACACAGTTTTAAAGCACGAACTAAGGAAATTAAATGATCATAAGCTTAAATTTTTATGTGCAAGAGTTTAAGAATAATTTACATTCATTAAAATCCTTCATTACTTTTTACATTGTTCCATTACATCGTTCTGTTCCTTATCAAGTAACATAATCACAATTATATGCTCTTTATGTCATTTATAATCCATCAAGTCCCACTTGATTAAGAATAGTTATATTCATATACATATAACGATTCTAAGACCGCCTGTCCGGGTTTCCCCACTGTGCGTGCCCCTAAATTACCATCATCTTCCAGGGCCTATCAACCAAGATAACCTGGGCACCTACAATGCAAGACATCGGGAAGCGGCCATATGCCTGCAAGAGAGTCATAACCACACCCGAAATTACCTCACCATCGCCGAAAAACATACCATAAGCACTGATATGGCCTATGACTATATCCACCCTGCATTCATTAGGAAGGGGGCTTCACCTCACGTGCGAACTTCCCTTATGATGGCATTTAGAGAGGTGTGTTTAATTAAATTATCATCTACCATATTCATAATTAAGTAAATTGTCATTTAACATTTCTACTTTCATTTCCATTTCCAATTTTATCAATACATCACATTTTATCCAAAGCCATACGTAATTCAAATCATCATTACAACCTCAATGAATAAACAACTCTCAATTCATTCTCCAACCATTCTTTTGTGGTGTTATTATAAACCATCAAGACTATCATAACTCAATTGATCTTCTAAAGTCTCCCAATGTGACCTTACAACTCCTAGACACCTAAGAATTAACTAAAGGAAAAGAATGCCCTATCTTCAATTTCTACACCCCCAAAATAACCCCATTTTATCCAATTCCAATATAGGGTAGTTAACTAACTCATCTAGGACTCTAGGACTCCAAGTTTACTTCATACAAGAAGGTTCCTAAGTCCTAAGCCTAAGGAAAAAGGAAGAAAATTGAGTTAGAAAAACAACTCAAAATAGCAAGGTTTCCGAATCGATTCGCCCTAGGGCCGAATCGATTCGCCCCAAACAGCGAATAGATCCGCCCAAAAACGAATCGATTCGGATGACAAATTCCATCTTCTACCTTGGCCGAATCAATTCGTCCTTAACCCGAATCGATTCGGGCTTACAAACCTGTAACTTGACCCCTAAGCAAATCGATTCGCCCTAGGGCCGAATCAATTCACCCCTGCGATTTGGCCAAGGATGGGGCTACGGGTTATGAACCCTAGTTTTTCTCAAAACTCAAATCTCTTCCATTTTTACACACATCCAACAAAATTAATCTACTCCAAATCATTTTACATGATTATCAACTACTATAATCCATATTATCATCAATCATGAACCAAAATAAGGGTTCAAAGACCATAAAATCCATATTTGTTCCATTAATTCTAATACACAACTATCACACAATTTACTCATCCTAAACCATATATTAGCAAGTATAAAACTTGCCTTGAGGTAGAAATCTCAGATTTATTTGTGTTAGCAACAATCCCAAATCTTCCATCTTCAATCTCTCTTTTTTCTCCACAAGTTCTCTTCTTCTCTCTTTCTCTCTAGGTTTAGTAATACAAAAATAAGAAATGAAATGAGGTGCAAGACTAAGTCGTGGATTTAGTCTAAAATTCCTAACTTGAATGGTTAATAATACATTAAAATGACTCACAACTACACAATTAAGTTAAAACCAGTCAAAAGTGCCCGAAACATAAAAATACAATATGACACTTATTTTGACTATCTCGCACATTTCGGGACTAACTATGCCCTCTAAATTGGCATTCGGAAATTTTATAAATCATTTCAAGTTCCGGTTTTATTTAAAACTATAAATGTTACTTTAATGATTATGACACTATAAAATGCGACATGATGATATTTACTTACACATATAGTAAATATGCAACAATTAAGTAAATATTAACTTTTAACTCATGCAATTAATACTTACTTCATATTCAGACATTTTATATAATTACTTCACACAGTAAATTAATATAAAATAAGTTCTCAAAAGCTAGGGTTGTTACATTGGGGTTAAGCGATTAAGCGTTTGTGTAGATATCCCCGAGGATTGGGTACAAAGTGTTTTGGGAAGGAAAGGCAATTTGTGTCGAGTTATGTAGGAAATTTTATTTTCATCAAAGAAGGGCAGGATCAATAACTTATGAGGAGAGATTAGGTGCTAGGAAAGAGCACGATGAGGGTAGACTAAGATCGAATAGTGACGACCTTAGTCCGAGTAAAATGGGGGCGCCGCACTGCTGAGGAGTTTGCTGAGGATGTATGATGTTAGGGTACGCCTGAATTTTGAGGGCAAAATTCACTTCTAGGGAGGGCGTATGTAACAACCCAGAATTTTGAGCGACTATTTTATATTATTTTGCTTGATGCGCTAATTCTATAAAATCGATAAAGTTGGATTAAATATTATTTCCCGTGGTATTAAGGGATAATATTTACCGTATTTTGCCTATTTACCATTATGAGAAGGTAAATAGCATTATATTGTGATTTATTGCGTCGTCGCATTTCAAACGATGGTTATGACCTATATGTAAGTTGTAGTATAATTAATAAATTAAAATGAAATTCATACATAAAAATATTTCACTTTACTCTGGACGCCAAAATAGGGGGTGCGGTTGGTTTTCGAATAGTAAAGATAGTCAAATTAAGTGCCATGTTGTATTTTTGAGTTTCGGGCACTTTTATCGGGTTAGGACTCAGTTATGTGGTTACGAGTCATTTTAATGGTGTATCAATATTTAAAAGAGAGGCATTTATATTTAAGACCCGTATAAGTCGCCCAACCTTTTTTTCTTATTCTTATGTTATAAGCCTTGACAGAGAGAGAGAACAGAGAGTTGGGAGAAAATGGGAGAAAAGAGAGAAAAATGGAAGATTGAGGCCGGAATCCGTTGCTACCGGAAGAGAATTTGAGACTTCAAACTCGAGGAAAGTTTCTTACATGCTAGAATATGATTTAATGTGATAAATTGCATGTATAGTTAGTTTTTGGAGATTTAAACCATTTATGGGTTTTTGATGAATTTGTTGTTTAAACCCTAAATCTTGTACTTAAATTTGATTTGAGGAATATATATTAGTTATTAGTTGTGTAGAAATGATTTAGGAGAGTAAATTGTTGTTGGTGTTGATAAAAATTTAAGATTTCGGTGTTGGGGAAATTTAGGGTTCTTAAACCCGTAGCCCCAATTGGGCAATTTCTGCAGGGTAAAAGGGAAGGTGTCAAGTCTGAGTTGACCGAATCGATTCGGACCATCTGAATCGATTCGGTGTTATGCAGAATGGTTGGGTCCTCCTGGCCGAATCGATTAGACCTATCCAAATTGATTCGCTTTGAAGACCGAATCGATTCGGCCGGGGAGAATCGATTCGGAATGCCTGCATTTTTAGGATGTTTTTCAAGCTTAGTTCTTAGCCCTTTTCTTTTAGGTTCGAGGTTTAGGAACCTTCCTTTGGGAAGTAATTAGGAGTCTTAGATTTTGGTATGGGGTAGACAAATATCCTAGGCTAGCATAAGGTTAATTGGGCTCATTCTAAAGGTGAGATTACGTAGGTTAATATCCGTAGGATATAGGAAGTTAGTCTAAAATTAATAGAAGGTAAAAATGTTAATGTTAAGACTTTTGGGAGACAATCATTAAGGGATACTCACTTTGATGATTTGAGATATTGTGTGGGACTTTTGGAGACTAGTGTGAGGATGTTGGCACTTCGGGTCTTAGGTCGTTAATAAAACATGACTTAAAGAATAAGAAATGCATATTAAAAAAATTTGGTATTTAATCGTTGAGAATAAATGATTTTTGAGAATGTAAAAAGTGAATGATATCAAAATGGAAAGATGATTTTTCAAAAATGATAATTTATGTATACACACCTCTCTAAATGGCTATCATAAGGAAAGTTGCGTGCGTGAGGTGAATCCCCCTGGCTAATGAATGCAGGGTGGATATAATCCTAGGCCATTTGAGCGATTGTTGTATGTTTTCTGCGCTGGTGAGGTAATTCTAGGTGTGGTGATGACTCTCCCGCAGGCATATGGCCGCTTCCCGACGTTTTGTTAGGATCCCAGGTTGTCTTGGTGATCGTCCCTGGAAGATGATAGCCATTTAGGGGTGCGCACAGTGGGGAAATCCGGACGGGCGGTCTTAGAAAACGTTATATGATATGATATATAACTAAATTAATAATGTGGGACATTATTGTTGATTAAAGCATTTTATGATAATAAAATGGATTTAAGTACATTTCCCGAATGGAAAAAGGGAAATGGGAAGTTAAATACATTTCCCGGATGGAAGAAGGGAAATGGGATGTTATGAAACGGAAAAGCATTTTTATGATAATAAAACCATCTTTATATATATTTTTTTCCTCGATGGAAGAAAGGAAATAAAATTGGTAAAGAAAGTTTTGAAGAGATATTGAATTGGTAAGCATTTGATATAATGAATTGCCATATATTTATTTCCTAAAGAACATAGGAACTGTGCCTTTAGATCATGAATGGATTTATCTATGTCTCCTTGAGTAATTGTAGATGAGTTCTCCCATGCTTATATGAATGTTGAGCATCATCATGGATATTGCGCTAGGTTGTGATTTTAGAAGGAGAGGTGAGAACCTTTATGTTCATTGCGAGAGAATTACGCTCATAACTGTCATGCATTTTTGTCACATGGTAATCATATCAAAATGGGCCCTGACCCGTCTATATCTCCTTGTTTTGCATGCAACTCTTTGTCCGTATTGACATCTCCATTCTGGTTGTCCTGGAGCTATAACATTTTACGGATGTTGTTGGATATTTGTATTAGACGCTTCTTTCCATTGTACTCTAGTTATGTTCAGTTTATTTATTCGGGCGTGTTGCCCAAGCATTGCACTCATTTATTATAATGTAATATTTAATGTGTATTACTCGGTGTAACCTGTTTGTATTAGTCTGTTAACCGATAGCTTATTCGATTATTATTTATTATATTGTCATTCTTTTATCCGTTGATTTTTGGTATCCACCGTTTTTGCAAATGTGATTGTCTAAATATTTTTCTTTTATTTACAAATTTTTTAATTTGGCAGTTCGTTTTCTAAAATGATGGGTGGTTATCTCGTACTATTATTTTAATCGACAGTGATGCTGAGAATGGACCATCTATGATTGCTGTGATTATTAGAGTATTGGGTTGGACACCTATTATTTTAGTAGGCGGGTTGTCACACTGTTTCAATGGCGAGTCAGTGTTGACGTGTCACATAGCAGAGGCGTCTAGCAGTCTTATTTCGCTGGACTGCGACACGTGTTTTAGCTTCTCCTCTAACAATGACATGCGTTTTGGTTTCTCCTCTAATGACGACACGTGTACGGTGGAGGTGTCAAAACCAAGCACTAGGTGTCGAGTACGAGATGGAAAGGTATTAAGGGTATAAGGGTCATTTTGCACCTGAAGGGCATTTTGGTAATTTCTCACCATATATTTTCAATATTTCTTATAGGTCCCTAAAAATATTTTATTTACGAAAAGGCCCCATTTTATTTTTCATTTTGGTCCCTGAAACTTTCTTTATTAAAACTAAGTCCCTAAAGTTACATAAAACTACATTTACTACCCCAAAACTTATCACTTAGCTTAGGATGTGCCATAAAATCTCAATTTGACCCATTTTACAGTTGATTTTTCAAATTTAAAAACGAACATTGTCATATTAAGAACTAGGAATATCATATATGTAATAATATATCATTATTAGATAGTAAGTGTGACGAAATTGAAAGAAGACATTTATATATTGGCATAAAAAATGGGGTCATTACAGTGGAGGTCCTTCCATATTCTTAATACTCCCCTGCAATGAAGGTGGGTTGCATGGAACACATCAAATTTGGACATAAGATTTTGAAATTTCTGAGTGAACAAAGGTTTGGATATGAGTGCGATCGAACAAATTGAGAAGATCTCCACTTTAACCCAAAAACCTTGTGAATAAACCAAACCATATGATTTAAGGGCACGATACTCATCTTTATTTGAAAAAATAATAAGGTCCCTTAGATCGTAATGAGCATGATAAAAATTGATTCAGAGGCTGAATTATCGGTTTAGGCTGGACCGACACCTGCAAAAAGCCTTTTTTTAGGCCAAAATAAGCTTCATCACAATGGATTCAGAGGATCAAATATTTTTTTTTGGAAGGTAGGCTTGATCACAATTGATTCAGAGGCCCGTTGAATTTGTGGAACATGCGAACACACTACATGATCATGTATTTAATGTAGGTCAAGTTCCCAAAAAAGAGATTTTTTTTTTAAAATGAGAAAACAAATATGTTTTGTGGAAATGTTGATGAAGACAATAACATATTATTTAGATTAAAATGAAACAATTCATACTCTTATTGGCAAGAGTATCATTCAAAACAAAATTGTTCTAATATTATGTCACATCAATCGGCACAAATGGTCATGACACTTCATGACTTGTAGTGTTGAAGCACTTAAGTTGCATGACTGCTACGAGAATGGTGTATACTAAGTTCATGCAAAAAAAAAAACTCTCAATTCCCCACATTGGTCCAATCTTTTTGTCTAAAAAAACCCATTCCTCCATATTCTTTCTCTTCAACTCCCAGATGGGGCTGAAATTCGATGCAGAGCTTTTTGGTTGTTAAGTTATAGCAGCACTGAGCAACATCCAATAGCTCCAGTCCTTCTGGTTTGCACTAAAGTGGCTTAAGTAGCCTGTCTGATGGCCCTCTTGGCTTATTGGCTAAGACAATTTTTGATGTCAAATAATCGGGGTGACGACGTTCGGTTGGAGACTTTTGTCATGGCTGCCAAGCTATCTCAGGGCATCACGCTCTCTCTGTGCTTGTTTCCTAAGTCCGTAGCTCAAGTTTACCTTAGCAGTAGCAAACCTTACTTAGCTAGCCCTACCTTTAGCAAGAAAGTTAAGCCTAGTTGAAATGACAGTCAGGAAGGCTCTCGGAAGGTTTGGAAGGCTTTTCTTAATTAAGTAGAACCTCCCTTCCCTTTGCTTTCAATCTGTCTTGTGCCACTCCATCTTTCACTCAAGCCATTCTTTGAAATTACTTAAGAGGGGTGACCTTCACTCTTCTTCTCGCTTCCTAACCCTAAAAGCTCACTCCTTTTGTTGTTGCATTTTGAGGATTTTCCTCAAAGTCAGTACGAGGAAGAACGCATAGGTACCAACCGGAGAGAAACCTATTCTCTTCTCTTAGGAACTTTTCCCAAAGAACTTGGGCAACTCTCAACCATTATATAATGCCCATAATCAAAATTAAATACATATTGACGGTAAAGAAAAAACAATGAGGCTGTTGTGAGCTTGGAGCCCAATTCAGAGTTGACGAGAAGACTCGTAATTCACATGTTAAACCAACCAACATATTTTTCATCATTCCTTTGCAACCTGCTATCTTCTATATTTAAAATTGGTAAAAAAAATATTGAGGAACGTGATGCATTTGTACCCGGCGGACGGTGCCAATAAGTGGTGGTTAGCACTGACGGAGAAACGATATACTCGTGTGGGCTACCGAAATCAATAATACTCGTGAGAGTTTTATAGCTCTGATACCATGAAGAATTTTAAATTATTTAATATCTCTTTGTAATACTCTCGTTGATATATTTGTACTGATAAGGAGCCATATAAATAGAGCGTGATTGCAACAGATAGAGAGATAAATTAGGATAAACATTGGCAACTACCTAGCTAAATAATAGGATAGTGGTTTCTTTCTGTAGAACTAGTAGAAGTAACCTGAGTACATAGATAAGTACAATGACGTGAGTAGGTTCTCTAGAGAATGTGAATGAGCAGGCCACTAAATATGTAGTAGAATCGAGTAGAAGACTAAATCTATTTGACTTAGTCTTTATGCATACTCTTAACTATATATATAATAATAATAATAATAATAATAATAATAATAATAATAATAATAATAATAGTAATAGTAATAATAATAATAATAATAATAATAATAATAATAATAATAATAATAATAATAATAATAATAATAATAATAATAATAATAATAATAATAATAATAATAATAAAGGAGGCGGGACTTTTTGTCCTCCCCAACTAACGATTCAGATTAAATTTGGTGGATTTGGTCTTTATCAACTATCGGCTGAGATTAATTCTGGTGAGTTTTGATCTTACCTAACCAATGGTTGAGATTAAATCTTGAAAGTGGATAGTCTACGATTAGAAATCATGCCAAGAGGAGTGGTTAAATGGTAATTAACCCTAATCCTACGCAAGGCTCAAGAAACTCACGGATACATCATCCTCCCACACGTTCAATCTTTCACCCACTACACCCTATAGACACACTGCCTCAGATTCTCTCTCCAAAACATCAACACAAGCTACCACTTATCTCTCTCTCTCTCTCTCTCTCTCTCTCTCTCTCTGTAGGAATGCAATGGTGATTTTTCCAACATCTTCTCCCATTTTCTTCCATACGATGGTGATTTTGTGTGTCAATGTGGGGTTTGTGAACATGTCAGTGTGGGGTCTGTCAAAACAGAGGTAAGGTTTCACAAACAATACTTCTTTTTCCTTTTGTAAATTTTCACAAATGGGAGTGTTATGAAACCCATTTATGAAAGAAAGCCTCAGTTACTGGTTTGGAAACCCAGTTATTTATTGTCTTTTTTTCTTCTTCACCATTTTTAGTTTTAATCAAGTTTGTTGAGAAAACACGGGCCTGAAGATAATAAGAAAGATACCACCGGGTACAACTCCTAATTCTGCATACTTTTTCATTTTTTGGTTTTTTAGTTAGTGTCTTGAACGTTTTTTTCCATTTTGTTAGTGTTCATAATTATTTTGTTTCCTTTTTCCCCTCTACCTCTCTCTTGGTGATGGTTGTTCCGTGGTGGACTTCGTGTACAACACCAGCTGTGAGTATTTTAGTTCCATCTATTTAAGAAGAAATGTAAATTGTTACTTTATTTCTTGGTTTCGTGGTTGA
This sequence comes from Sambucus nigra, assembly GCA_949130495.1. Taxonomy (NCBI): domain Eukaryota; kingdom Viridiplantae; phylum Streptophyta; class Magnoliopsida; order Dipsacales; family Adoxaceae; genus Sambucus; species Sambucus nigra. The sequence continues at coordinate 114,912,011 of OX422220.1, read as the reverse complement.
TTTCTTGGTTTCGTAGTTTTGCTCTGTTTGTCTTATTTTTCTTTTTCAGATCTGCAGTAGATAGAGGTAGAGAAAGAGAAGCATATTGTTGGTGTTTCTCCTCCGGCGATGACCTTCAGCTGCCGCTGTACGTATGGAACTTTAAGTTTGGGGACTTGGGTCTTTGTTTTCTGATATGATTTCTGTTAATGTGAAAACTTTAACGATGACCTTATGATGCGAACTTACACCGTTGATAGTGTTTCTTCTCTGACGATGACCTCCATCCCCCTCCGTACGTATGTTTCTTCAGATATACCACCGTTACTGATTAAGAAAGAAAAATAAGGTCGTGTTCAGACTTTATACCAAACTTTCTTTAAATATATATACCACTTTTGTTGTGTCATTTTCCATGTTTGTCAACAATCATTATGGCTAGAATACCATTCCACCCATATAGATCTGAATATATTCTCCACTTTTGTTGGGTTATTTCTTTTCAGATCTGCAGTAGATAGAGGTAGATAAAGAGAAGAATATGGTGAGAGGGAGATGGTTTTCTAGTATTCTCTTACATTTTGGGGCATTTACATTTTAAAAACAGCTGGTAGACACAAAATCCTAGACCGGTGATGACTTGCTCATTTTAGTGCCTTATAATCTGTGTGGTCTCCTTGTATTTGTTGTGTATTGTTTGTCTGTTTCATTACTGGTACTCTCTTTTAGAACTTATTTTTATTCTTCAAAGGTACTCTCTTTTGATTTTTTTTTTGAGACCTTGGGAGTTGATATTGGTGAAGCTTTAGTTTTTTTTCTATTTTCTTTCATTCTTTTGTTCTTTTCTTTTAATTATGTAATGTTAAAGTGTGTTTTCATTTTTTAGACTCAACATGAAACAAAATCTTATATCTGCAGGTCATGTACATTTTCTAATACAATTTGTTTCAAGCGTTGTTTCACTGCTAAACGAAACTAAACTTGGGTAGAAGAAAATTTTAAAAGTCTAGCATCATTTTGTGAGAGTAATGATTAAAGACTTGGAAGTAACGAACCCAAAAAAATGGAGAAAAGCTCTTGACTCATTAACCTCCCTCGCATCTTCAGTTGATAAAAAGAAGTTGTAATATTAAGTTTGGTATTTACATGGCATGCCATTAGGATGTTTTGTATAAGAGATTAACCCATTTATGCATGAAATTTTGAAGGACTTCATTGATACACTTATATACTGTTTTAGGTTCGTTTCTTATCATATTTAAAATGGCGTTCATTTCATCAATTTTGCAACATGATATTTTTGAATGATTATATTATGTTTTCAAATGAAACTGTGCACCGTGACGACTTTTTCTATCTCCGTATAAATCTATGATATTTTTTAGTGGTCAAATTTTGGATCTTATTTGTATAATTTTGTTCGTGTGTTTCTTTTTTATATTTTTATATTTTACACAATAATTGGTATTTTCTACTTATACGCATTTTATGTCATATGTTTGAGATCTTATTGAATGTTGGATTTTATGTCATTTTTTTTGCTATTTTAGTTTTTTTTTTAACATTAACCCGCATGTTTAGTTGTTTTTTACATAATCATTTATGGCGGCTAAACTCAATTATAAAGAAAGAATGGGTGTTAAACCTAAAAAAACCCTAATAGATTCCATGTGGTTTTTAATTAGGCCGTGTTTGGTAATAAAAATTATATTTTGTATCTTATTGAATGTCGTGTTGTTTTTATTCGAGTTGTGTTCGTGTTAGAAAAGAAATATTAAGATATGTAAAATCTTTATAAGTTGGAAACAAACATTACTATATAACGTTTAGTAAATTCGTTATGATTAAATTAAAGGATCAAATAATAAAAAGTCTCTCAAACATTCTTTAATACACATTTAGTCCAAGCCTTTTATTTTGTACCAAAAAGTCATTCAAACACCCATTTAAAATACATAGACTCTTTCTATGTTCTAACAATATAAATCATTTACTTACCTAGGACTTATTATCAAATAGTTAATTTTTGGTTAATTAAATAAAAATAACTATAAAAATGTTTTAGTAATTAAAAAAATCACATCATGATTTACATTAAATATTACTGAGCATTAGATATTGTTTTATTTGTTTAACATGCACTTATTTGTAAATTTTAATAAGAAATTGGAATAAGATTTTGGTTAGTAGAATTAAAAATTATATGGTGATAAGTTTAAGTGCTTATAAATTACCTCTTGATATATATTTGACATTTTAATTAATTTATTTTATTTTTAAATTATCCAAATGTACAATATTAATTAAATTAAATTTATTAATAATAGTTTTTCCCTTTTATTTGTGATTTTGTGGGTTAAAAGCATGTGTTTTTCACAATTATGAATAAACTCGAGGAAGATCAAAGTATGTGTTTGTCGCAATTATGAAAAACTTGAGAAATGTTACATTTTTTCATTTTAATTTGACTTTTTATTTTACCGTGCCATCTGCACGGGAACAAATTTATCGTCGTGCCATCAGCACGGGTACACCCCAGTGTGTGTGTGTGTGTGTGTGTGTGTATATATATATATATATATATATATATATATATATATATATATATATATATATATATATATATATATATATATATAGAGAGAGAGAGAGAGAGAGAGAGAGAGAGAGAGAAAGACCTCATCTTGAAAGGACTCCTTATGGTGCAGACTCCGATATATATCTTTTTTTTAAATAGTAAAAAAAATAATTTTTTTGATAAAATTTCATGGATATGATCTACAGGGTGAAAATATCATCTCCAATTTTTTTTTTTTTTTATCAAAAAATTCAATAAGCAAAACGTTGAGCTGAGGGGACATGTAAAAAAATGGTATAAATATGCATTTTCGACCGTTGAAATGTTGGCGATCATCTCACCCACTTTTTGATTGATTTTTTTTATGAAACTTCATAGATATGTTATCGATAGTGAGAATATCATATCCATGAAGTTTCATCAAAAAATTCAATCCATAAAGTGGTTGGGGCCGACCCAACATTTCAATGGTCGAAAATGCATATTTATACCATTTTTTACATATTACCTCATCTCAATGGTTTTTTTATTGAATTTGTTAACGAAAAAAATTGTAGATGATCTTCTCACTGTGAGGATCATATCCATGAAGTTTCATAAAAAAAATTATTTTTTTACTATTTAAAAAAAATATTATGTATCGGGGTCTGCACCATAAGGAGTCCTTACATGAGACTTTTTTATTGTGTATATATATATATATATATATATATATATATATATATATATTTGAGAGAGAGGAGGCTGTTTTAGTGTTCCAAAATATCAATGGTTGAGATCGAATTTTTGGGACGATCTAAGGGTCTCAGATTGTGCCATGTCAGCATTTAAGCATTGTGCAGGCAAATGAGATAAATCAAGACTTCAACCCAAGCCCTACCCCATCTCCCTCATTCTCTCCCAATCGGTCCTCCAATGTTTCCCCCCAAAACCATACCCTCTCCTCATTTTCTCCCTCTCACAAATCAGTCTCCTCCCCTTAGTCGTCCCCCCTCCTCCCCTCCTCCTTCAACCCTCCTCCTCTGGACGTCACCCATTCCTCCTCTTCAGCACACTTCTAAAGGTAATATCCCTCTCTCTTACTTTCGTATTTGAGGTTTCATTTGGGTGTTTTGGTATTTTCAGATTTCTATTTCTAATAGGCTATTTTTATGTGAACTATTTTGCAGAGGTATGATACACATGGACCTCACTTAATATACAAGGATGGGATAACCAAACATATAGAGATTTGATTGAGATTTTCTAGGGTTTTTTTGGTTCATTTTGAACTTGATTTTCTAGGTTACAACTGGTTCCACCTTTTGGTAACACTTAACCCTACACTCATGATTTGTTCTAATTTTTAGATCTATACACATTCAACATATATTCTAATCTATTAGATCTTTCATTCAAAATTTTTGGTTTCAAATATAAGTTTTTGCAGACTATAGGTCAATGGCCATCAGTGGAATATAACAATTTCTCCTGATCCTCTTTGTTTGTTAGAAGGTATTTTTATCAATCCATTTTTATTTCTTTTTATTTTTAAAGATTCTTAGAAATGATATATGAAAAATAGATGCTAGCTTATATATTGTTTGTAAAATTGCAAAGCAATGCGTAGTTCTTGTTCAACATTCATATTTTTTGTTGTTTATTGAATTCATACGGTTTATGATTTTTTGTTTAATAGAAATTGCAAAGCAATGCGTAGTTTGTATTGTTTGTTAAATCTGGGTGTCAATTTTTGTTTGTTTGATTATTATATGTTATTTTGCTGAGATGACATGCCATTATAACTAACATTATAGTTCAACATTTTTATGAAATATTGATGCTATCTTATCTAGTATCACATTTAGGATATTTAGAACCTGAGAAGATTTTAGTTTGGTATCATTTATACCCTCATATATATTTCATATATTTGTAAGCTAATTGTGCCATCCAAATATATTTTCTTAGGTGGTGGCTACATTAGTGTTGAATGAAATGGGTCAAAATTCAGAACATGGTTGTCTTTATCCAACTTCTCTTTCCCGTACTCAGGTAACCCTCTTATGTGCTCTAATTATTGGAGTAGAAATTGGTAAGGATTTTTAACATAACATTGTCAAAGGAGTACTTTTGGGATATGTAAGTGTTTTTTGGTTCTATTATTAAAATTTAAACCTGAGGATTGCATCCCAATGTTTTTTAGAGTAATAGATCTATAAACTTTTTGATTTTCAAACTTCATGTTGAAAATGAATGAAATTTGGATCTTATTTATTGATTATGTGCAGGATCTGACAGGTTAGGAGATCAAAGAAGCAAAAATATATGGAATTGATGGTTTTATCATCTGAATTTGTGATAGGTATGTGTTCAGTAAATAAGTGGTTGTGTTTTATATGATTTTAGTTGTATATTATTTATTAATATATTTGGTTTGCACTAAATACATGTATTTGGTGTTGATTGTTATCTGTGGGGAGATTGTGTGTGTAGTGAGTGAATTTAAATTGTATTATTTTCACGAGTGTAGGGAGGTTTTTGTCTTGATTTATCTTTAGTGTTTTGGGAGTGGGTGGGATGACAGGGGATATGTTTACCCTAAAGAAAGATTGTGTGAAGAAGGTGTTACTTTTTGTGTATCGAGTTAGCGGCCAATAAGTGAGTGCAAAAGGGCGTGTAATAAAAATACTAACTAAAATCTATTTTTTCTACCCGACTTGCAAGTGAGAGTGTTAATTTATAAATCTGTGTTAGCTGATGGCACCCAACAAACTAGCATATTTTTTATAGAGCAATTTGTAGTATATGGTTGCACAATTAAATATGGTAGTCATTGCAGTGAATTCATTGGAAATCATTCATTTATGTTCCATACTATGCTAATATTTATGTTCCAGCTATTTATAACATTTCTCAACTATAAACATGTGTTCATCTTTGTTATTTATTTATAGAAAATAACCTTTAAATTACACCTCTACTATAGTTTTTCGTTCATGATTGAAATGAATTGAATTACTTTGTTTACAAAAGGTATAAATGTTCTTGAATACTTTTGTGGTTGTTTGTTAAGATGTGATTGCGTAGTTTATGTATAAGTTCAAGTTGTTCTTGCAAAAAACAGTTTATTTTTCGTTGATGTTTTATATTTGTATTAATGTAGAGATATTATGATGTTGTTTATATTATATGTGTTTGATGAAGTGCCATAATGATTAAGATGGAATTCCATAGTATGAATATTGTGTGTTTGATGAAATGCTACTATGTCTAGACAATTTTAACTCATTTTATTTCTCCTTCTTCTTCATTTGGACTAATTTTTATGGGATATTAATTTTTACATGGAACAATGATTGATTCTAAGGATTATCGTGTTTCTATCAATATTAGCTTTTCGATGTATAATCAATATCATAACTTTCTTCATTTTCTGTTTATCTCTTGCCGAAGCTCATAACATTGGCTTTAATGTACATATATGGTGTTTTACTTTGAGTTTTTCTGATGTTTAAAATTTTTATGGTATTCTGATTTACTTTGATATTGGAATGATCTTTAGTCCAACTTTAACGCTCATGATTTTTGTTTTTGGGGACTTTTAAGTGGTTGTTTATGTTTTTGTTTTAGGGACTTTTTTGGTATATAATGTTTGCAGTTCTTGGTTTTAAGATATTAATTGTTGCATCTCCATCATGTCATTTGAAGTGGTAAGGTGTTCGGGCTCAGTTAAGATTCAAAAGATAGTGACGTTCGGTTTAAGACCATTAGAACACGAGCAGATGCAATAGAAATTTTCTGCATTGGTACTATAAAAGATGATTTCTTGTGTGTGATCAGTGATCCTGGTGCTAATTCTTAAGGGAATTGTTTGCGAGTACACACTCCTAACTGGGACAATGGAAAATGGGAGTTGGTGATTCTGCATTCAACTTAGATAAGGAAAATGGAAGTGCTCAAAGAATGATATTTTTTCGGAATTTCTTAAAAGCTTCTCATCCCTCAAAAACTAGGCTTTTGCTACTTCACTACATATTCTCAAATATAGTTCATATATATTCTCAAAAATTAGCCTTCTGCTACATCACTACATATTCTCAAATATTATTTAATGGTTCTTCACTAATATAGATAGTTCTAATAGTTACCCCTAGCTCAATATACTTCACTCACATGGTTCTTCACTTATATAGTTCTTTAATAACATTAAATATTAAAATTTATGATTTTCTTTGTATTACAAGTGTATGCTGACTTGAACCTTGGGAACATCAAGAATTACTTTAATGCTCATTGAAGAATTCTAAACAAACTCCTTACGAACTATGGTATGGGAAAACGCCCAATCTTAAATACCTTAAAACCTTTGGTAGTACGTGTTATGTCTGCAAAGACAGAGAACACTTATCCAAATTTGAGACTCGTGGAGATAAAGCTATATTTCTAGGATATTCTCCTGACGGTAGAGCGTACCGTGTCTATAATCTTTGCACAAAAACCTTAATGGAATCCATAAACGTTATTGTAAGTGACACTAATGTTGAGAGTAAGACTGGAGAACCAACTATTATGGAAGAGTCTAAAAATGTTTTAGAAAATGACTATCCGGAAATAGATGATTCTTTACCAATTGAGGCACCTGAAGTACCTAACTGGGTTTCTAAAGATCATTCCATAGATAATGTTGTTGGTAACCCTAGTGAGCCTATTCGTACAAGATCTGAATTAAAAAACTATGCGCACTATGCATGTTTTGTTTCCCTTATGGAACTAAAGAATGTAAATGAGGCATTGAATGATCCTCATTGGATTTCTGCCATGCAGGAAGAACTTCCTTAATTTGTTATTCATGATGTTTGGTATCTTATACCTAGACCTGATCACAAAAAAGTTATTGGCACACGTTATATTTTTAAAAATAATTCTGATGAAAGTGGGATAATCATTAGAAACAAAGCTAGATTAGTTGCTCAAGGATACTCTCAAATTGAAGGAGTAGATTTTAACGAGACTTTTTCCCCTTTTACTCGCTTAGAATCTGGTCGTCTTTTTTTTTTTGTAATAGCTTGTTACTTGCATTTTACGCTTTACCAATTGGATGTCAAATTTGCCTTTCTTAATGGAATCTTGACTGAAGAGACCTATGTTAAACAATACAAAGGGCTCATCGACCGTCAATATCCAAACCATATTTATCATCTTAAAAAGGCTTTATATACTCTAAAACATGCGCCAAGATCTTGGTATGAGCATCTTTCCAACTTTCTCTTAGACAAAGGTTTAAAGAGAGGTGGAAATGATCAAACCCTTTTTGTCAAACATTTTGACAAAGATATTATTATAGCTCAAGTTTATGTCGACGATTTCATTTTTGGATCCACTTCCCCTTTAGAAGTTAAATCTTTTTCTGAAATTATGAATAGTGAATTTCAAATGTCTCTTATGGGGGAGTTATAATTTTTCTTTGGTCTTCAAATGAAACAAAATTTAGAAGGTTTATTTGTTTTGCAATCTAAATATGCTTTAGAGATTGTCAAAAAATTCGGGCTTGAAAGTGCTAAAGATGATAAAACTCCCATGAGTACTACAGCCAAACTATCTAAAGATGAGAATGGTAAATCCATAGATCCAACTATATATCGTAGTATGATAGGAACCTTACTATAACTTACTGCCTCGCGTCCTGATATTATGTACGTTGTTTGTGTGTGTGCTCGTTATCAAAACAATCCTAAAGAGAGCCATTTAGTTTGTTTTAAAAGAATCATTAAATACATAAAAGGCACTCTAAATTTAGGTCTTTGGTACACCAATGATACTCCTAGTACTATAATAGGATAAACCAAAGTCGATTGGGCAGGGGGTACTGATGATAGTGAGAGCACATCAGGAGCATGTTACTACATTGGTAACAATCTTGTAGGATGGAGTAGTAAGAAAAAAAACTGTACTTCTTTATCTACAGCTAAATCTGAATACATAGCCGCTGGTAGTTGCTGTCCTCAATTACTTTGGCTTAAAAAACTGCTAAAAGATTATGGTATTCAAGAATATCAACTACATCTCTATTGTGATAATCAAAGCGCGATCAATATCTCTAAAAATCATGTTCAACACTCGCGAACAAAACATATAAAAATTAGACATCATTTTATACGCGAATTAGTTGAAACTAAGGAATTAGAAATCAATTATCTTCCTACTGATTTGTAAGTCGCAGATTTGTTTACCAAACCTTTGGATTACAATAGATTTCTTACTTTGCGAAAATCAATAGGAATGGTTTGTGTTGAATAAGCTCCTTTAACATAAGTATTATTCCCTTTGTCTATTTGAGACAAAATGGGGGAGTAATTTGAGTCTTATGAGTTCATTTTTTTTGTACATATTTTTAATAAGCTTGATCTTAGTGATTATTTGCAGAATTCTTTACAATTGTATTCAACAGATGTTATTAGGGTATTGGTTTGTAATTATTTGAGTTATGTAATTTTACTTTTCTAAGAAATGGGTAGATAAATTTTTTGTATAGGAATAGGTTTTTCCTTATTTCTTTATATCCCTACGAGTCCTAGATGACTCAAAGGAGATTTTTTCTCATGTTTCCAAAGGGGGAGATTGAATCACCTTATACTCTTGACTCACTTGAGTCTACATTGTATAAGTTCTAATCTAGTTTGGAGATAGTGACAAAATTGAGTCCATTCCCTAGATTCCAAAAAGGCCTCAGACTCTACTCTTTATTCCTCTTGATTGATTATTTAAAGGTATATTCTCAATCACCCACACACGCACTAGGATTGAATTCATATCATATATATTTCATAAAATGATTGTGTGAGAGTTGTGTGTGTTTAATCCCATTTAAAATTGGTTTTATTAATTGTTTGGGAATTTTTAAGAATTTTTAAATGATTTTTTAGAAATTAAAATGTGGATTAAAAAGCTTTGGGGGGTTATTTTGTAATTACTATTTTTATGCTTTCATCCCTGAAAGTTGGTCTGGGTAGGATCCGGAAGCGCTTGAGACTTCAGGGGAGCTGTGTAATTATTTTTAGACGCGCGTGTGTAAGGGAATCTTGTGCCTACACCTGTCAACCTGATATTAGTTCAATTTGTGTTTGTTGGTAGACTCAATCGCTTAGTTACATCTCAGCCCTTGGATTATTTTTATCAACGCTCTGCATGCGTCCAATACCAATCTTTGTGAACCTCTCTAAACCAATCTGAAAGCGTTTAACTCACCGCCTCTTCAAAATCGTTGGATGGAAGTCAACAGTCCAAGACTAAATCTCAGTCATTAAATTCACATCATCCTTCTCGATCCTTCCTAGCCTACTATATAAGGAGGCTTACCCTAAGCCTTTAGAAGACTTTTGGCAGTTCGTGTAAGTAGATAAAGAGAGGTGAGAGATAAGAGAGAGAAAGAAGAGAGGAGAGAAAAACCAAACTCGTTTAATACCTAAGTCATAGTTTCTTAAATAATTTACACCAAACACCAACCCTGAGTGTTTGAGAGTGACACTTGTAATAGTTTGAAACTTGTTCGTGGTTCGAATCCTCTTGAGTTTGAGATCTTGTGTCCAACTTAAGCATTTCGGTTATATTTGTATTTCTTCTTTATAGCAATCATAGATTTGGTCATTTTATGTTATATTACACTTAGATCTGCACATTTTACTTTCTCATCTTGAGAAATTGTACTTGTTGATTAAATTTTTTATGTAAATGTTTTTATCTACTCAAGAATCAACAAATCCAGTTTCTGTTTCTAAGTTCTTATGAAACAAGACTACTGACCTAGTTGGAATCACAATTGGCAGTTTTAAATTTCAAAAGTATTTTCAAAACCCTTTTAAATTGATTAAGACCTTGAAACGTCTTTCGAGCAAGGTAGCCTTGGATTCTGGGTTTATTTTAAAGGTCAAACAAAGTTCTTTTATTTCCTAAGAAGAGAGAAACTGAAAACCAAAGCATATAGATCTGATATGTAATTTTTTAGGACTGTTTATATAAAATAAGTGTGCATGTGTGCATGCATGTGTTAGAAGCACTTTCACAAACACTTGTCACACTACAAAACATAAGTGTTGGTTATAATATCCTTAATCTTCAAGAGCCGACGTAAAGACTAGGGCAAAGTGGAGAAGTTAGCAAACTGCGAAAGCCACATCAACATCAGACCTGCAAAAAAGTTAGAATCAAACCAGTGGGTACATTTCTAAACTTGTATAGGACTGTTTTGTGTGCATGTGTGTTAAATAGTTTGTAACTTGTATATTTCGTTTTAGTGGATTTTTTATTTACTCCGTAGAGGGAGTCGTGAATGTTTCCTCAGTTGGGTGAGGTTTTACCACGTTAAAAATCGCCTTGTCCTTAATTTTTCTACATCTCCTCATCTCATTCTTATGGTTGTACCGAGTTTAATTAATTTAAACTATTTTTACTAAACCTATTATAAAATCTTGAACAACTCTCGTGCATGTTTTATTAAACACATATTGTGTTAATTTGTTTTTATTTAAATAAACGAGTTTCTTCAAAAAACAGTTCGGAGTTAATTCAGTAGTTTAATCTTTGCATGACAATCGATATAAGCGTGATGTCTTGACAAAACATCCATCCTAATAATAATATTAAAGCTGAAAATATCTTAGATCGTCAAATTTACAAATATTTTACCTAAACTAGATGAATTTTACAATATTTATACCTTTGGGTAGGTGTATTGATTTCACCCGTCGGTAATTCTTTTTACAATGGGACAGTTAAAGATGTAGGTAATAATTGTAAAAATTTAGATATTTTAAGACTTATAAATTAATGTGTTGAACTAGAATCAAATAAAATATGAGGAGGAAGATTATGGAAAAGTATTTTACCTTCTATCACATCATGTGTGTTTCGTATAGGCAGTATAACACAATTCTTTCCACAACGACGGACTAGTAAAATTTTCCAGGCAAGATATAGCTTAGCTTGGTTTTGGATAGGATGAAAATTTTTAATATGGGGGGATTACCTAACTGACGTACGATTGGAGGAGGTTTCAACTTATGACACTATGGGTGAATGTGTCATAATTCTTGACATTCATGACAACGGATCAATGGATGGGCAGTGCTAGGGAAAATTTGGGAATAAAATTGTCCATTCGGATTTGGATAAGGCTGACGTAGAGATTGAGGTAAGGTCCTAAAAACATGATTATTTCTAGTAATGAGATGAAGGGATCGTACAATACTAGAAGAATTTCATTCAACAATGGTTGTGGCGTCGATAAGTTGAGATAATCTCGGATCTTCAAAGGGGCGATAGAAGTCTTGATCCTTGGATGTATTCCTCTTTCGAACTACTTGCAAATCTTCATCTAGGTCTCCACATATTTAATGTTGTAATAGAACAACTCAATAAACTTAGATTCATACTGAGCTATAGATAAATTTCTTGTTGCAACTTTCAAAAAAATACTTTTTCAAGATTTATTCAAATTTGTCCAAAGTTAACATAACAACATTATAATTATAAGACACTGCTTGCCAGCAAAAATTAGTCTCACCTTTGAACACGTAGGCAGCTAGAATTACCCAAAGATTGGTAGTTAACCCTACTTCATTAAGAATTTTCATAATCTGACGCAACCATTTATGTGCTTCACTCGCACATGAATTTCAAAGAAATGAAGGACCTCATTGTCTCAAAAATTATTTGAGAGCATTTATTCACCAGGTTTTATCTGATAATTCCTCGAGAGTTGGGTGCGGAATTTGTTTTTGTCATGATAGGGATTTAGATTCTTGAAGGCACCGCATGATTCCTTCAGTGTGGGTCTTTTCAGTTTGAGTTTCGATGGAGGCAATTCGAGTACAAACCATTCTAAAATATAATATAACATTCACAAAAATATTTAAGAATATTGCTTAAGAACAAAGAATATACCAAAAGTTATAGGAAAGAGTAATATGTTACAATAAAGAAGTATTTTACAATATTGCCTATTCTAAATAACTCAGAGTTGGTCAACCTCCTAAGATTGTTACATTAAGAGGGACATTTTTCTTTCTGGATTATCCTAAGTTGGAACAACAACATCAGTTTCTAAAGAATCTGAATCCATGACCACAGAAAGGTCATCAGGCATGGATGGATCATCGTCAATAGAATCACTTGAATCTAAGGAAATACCAATGATAAGTTCCTCCTTCGATGTAGCCTCGGGATAAAGTGGTTGATATTGTTCTACATTGACTAGCGTAAGATTGATTTCTTCTAGAGCATAACAGGATCAACTATGTAATCACTTATTTTTCTCATCACTTGTACCTCCCCTAAAACTCTATATGTTAACACCAATAGCTTCACGCCACTACTCGAATCTATCCATTCCACATCAATAGTGTAAATCATTTCTTTAAGTTGTGAAAATTATTCTTCTCTAGCAGTGGTTTCCTAACGATTTTAAGGAGTGATATCCAAACTAAATAAAAGAGAGTCCCATGTTTTAATGTTGCAAAACGGAATGTACTATATAATATCGATGAAGAAGTTATAAAAATATAAAATAACTAATATACTATAGATATTTCCCCATATAGGATTCTAAATCGGTGTAATGTTATTGGTAAAACAAGATCTGATACCAACTTGTCACATCGTACTTTTTGGTATGAAAGTACAAGAGAGTATACATAAATTAATGAATCAATGTTAAGGAGGAAAACATAATTTTATTCATTTAAAAAGTCACATATAGTCCACCACTGGGGTGAATTACATTTTATTGTCAACATGAAATATAATGTACTTAGTAGTAAAGTGCTACTCCTTGCTCCCATATGGGTTAGTCTCCGTCCAAACAGTTACATATGCAAACACGTGATCCGTTTGTATCATAAAAAGGGAAGATAGACTATTCTGTTTTTCCTGGGGCATCTAGAGGAAAACAGAACAAATAAAATAAAAGGGCTCTACCAATTTTATAACAAATTATATGTATAGATGGGATGTGAAGTGTGTATAGAATTCAGATGTCTAATAAATACCATAATAACCTAGTAAGAAAGTCAATGACTTTTAATCCGATAATCCCATACTTATAATATTAAAAAGTGGGTATAGAAATAAGTAACCAATCACTAAGATCAAATAATAATTTATCCAAAACATTTGGGGAAAAGTAGTAGACTAGGAGCACAATTAAAGTGGCACTCATACGTATGTAGCTAAAAGTTTGGGCTCTCAATCATCTAAGGTCACTGGCCCAGTAAAAATATTTATGGTATAACATGACAGTCTACTCCCTAGTAATTACTGATGCTTCTACAATAAATAACGATGCACAAATGTGCATGGTATATTGAATCAATCATTACAAAGAATTTTCATGATATCAGTTATTAGGTGAGAAAGGTTTAAAGCTGATTCGAATGGTCATAATTAAAATATTTTGTGATATAACAAAATATAACTATGGTAATCTCTAGACATACTTAAAATCAAATTGTCTATTATGAAATGATATCAATAATAGTTAAACAAGTACATGAAAGTATACTATTAGAGAGTTTGAAAACCAACTTGTACGGGTATTTAAACGTCTCAAATAAGGTCAAAAGAGGATGTCCAGAGGAGTTGGTACTTGATTATCTGTATATAAATATTTTTGTGACTTGTATAGTTGAAAATAATGTCGGTTTTGGTCAGTTTGTACTAAAAGTTGTGTGTATAAAAGTTTAAAGGGTTAAATAGTAAATATTTTGGAAAATTAAAAAATCTTAGGATCAGAGTTAATTTCTACATTTGGTGTAGAAGACTATTTACTCAAAATTAATCAAAGTATTTGTAGAAAAACGTTAGGGTTAAAATTCATTAATTAAAAAAAATCAAAAGGGGTTCAATTTGCAATTTAAGGAAACATTTCTAACCTACAACCCTATTTTTTATAACTTTGGTTAGGTTTGACCAAACACAGTCTTACCATATCCTATTTGGACCAGAAAAATAAGACAAAAATATTGAAAAAATATCATAATTTTTTGATTGGCCATACGCCCCCACGCCCTTGGTCAGTGATTCTATTTGAAAAAGACCATCATCAACCTCCTCACAGTTGAGCTAGGATTTAAAAAAAATTGACCTGAAGTAACACCTAATTTTCTACACCAATTTAGATGATTCGTGAATTAACCCAACCTATTTTTTTCACAGGGAATGCAGAATTATAAGTTTTGTGGATTGAGGTTCAGTAATCATGGAGTTACAAAACTGTGTATTTTTCAAATTTTAACTGAACTTTTGAAGCTATAATGAATATGGAAGAGGTTTCTATGAACATGGTTGTGTTTCTGCTATCTTGATGAAGAATTCGATTTTGGTTTGAAGGATTCAGGTGGTCTAGCTGTGGAATATAAGATTTTTATTTTTCTAAAATAGAAAACACCTTCAAGCGATTGGAGCTCAAAACCTATGATTTTTTAAAACTAACATTGCATTAGAGCTCCTGAGTTCATCAGGAATCATTTCTTTACTTTGAAACTAGTTCAAAGTCAAGGAATGAAATTCTACCATTGAAGCTCAATCTTTAATGGAGTTTTTTTTTTGTTTCTTTGTTTTCATTGATATGTGTATAATATCAGCATCTTGGAATTGAAAGAATGAAGTATAATATATAAAATAACAAAATACCTATTTATAGAGAAAATTTTGAATTTTGGACAGGCTCAAGGGGTGGGCTTTGTAGCTTCTGATTATGGTGAATTTATAGGGTATGAAGAGGAGAATGTATTGGATCATTTTGGAGGTAGATTCTTCCCATGTTTAAGGGGATAAGTTGATGGTAACTTGGTCTTCACATGTAAACACGGTGTTTTGATGTGTTTTTATTGCCTATGCGGAGGCTGTTGTGGTGAGGGTGGAATGTGAAATATTGGTTGTTTCATTTTTTGTCCTTTGTTGGAAGCGTATATAATTATTTCGTTCAAAATAGGGTATTTTTATATGGTTTAAGGGCATTTCTTTAATTTTAGGAAAATTTAAGGGAAATAAATGTAATTTATAGTTAGTTGAAGTCTAAATATTTAATTTGATATAAAGTTTGGGTATAGGGCTTAAGTATAGGTCAACTTGTGCTCATTTGTAAAGTTCAAGGTCCATTTTGGAAATGTTAAAACTTCAAAGAGTACTTGGGTAATTTAGTAAAGTTGTAGGTTTTGTAGAGTAATTTTATCTTTGATTAGGATGCTTTTGAATTTTCGTATTCTATGAGGGGTGTTGTATGTAAAAATTATGTCCTTACGTGGACCAATAAAGAAGGCACACCTGTCATCCAATGTGACCGACCAGTATACTTGATCGGCCTTAGAAACACTTAATCGTTAGGAAGGTCGACCAACACTAGAAGGCCAACTAATTGAAACATCAATGGTTACTCGGATGGGATGCCAATCAACTATGAATTTCAAGAGTTTTATTGATATGTATACAAATGTGAATGCCTATCAATATAAATGTGTTCCATATTTAGGGCATCACACCCCTATAAATACAAACTAAGCCCTTAGCTCAAGCAACAACTCGAATAACTTATATGCCTATCTTACTAAGATATTGTCAACTTGGCTAAATAATAACAACAATGGATGTAGGTTATGTTGTAGCTGCAAAACTCTAAAATCTTTGTCTTTTATGTGTGTGGTTTGAGTTATTTCAAGTATCTTTATCTGTGATCATAAATTTGGATTTAGTCCGTTCTTAGACATCCACAAATTGGCACCGACTGTGGGAACATTTGTTTATCATCGTTCTCCATAAAACCTATTTTCTTAGTCATCCAGAAGGATTTCAAAAGATGAATAAAATTCATGAAAGCAGTAATGCTTCTGGAGGCAATGCTCCTCCTATCACGATAATTGGAGTTCTGATCAATCTTGCCAAAGGGCAGGAAGCAATGTAGGAAACTATGAGGCACCATGCAGGAAATTATGAGGCAGTTGGATCAATCCTTGTAATTCAGGCCTACTCCTCTATCTAAGTATAATACTGATCAATCTCATTGAAGAGAAAATGCCACCCCCTCCTCCTAGGAATAATCAAAAGAGTTATTCTAGGTATTCACATGATAGGTCTTACCGCCCAGGGGCTAGTTCATCAATTAGATTTATGAATTATTATGATAGCCTCTCTTTCACCCATGAATGCCCAAGTACCCCGAAAAGGTTATGTAGGGCTTCGACCTTTGGTTGTGTGGGTCCACGAGTAAATAAAGGTTATTACAGAGAACCATATCGATCATCAGAACACCGTGTCGAACATTATGAGGGATTAGTTAGGTCTAGAACAAGCGCCCGGGATCTTTGCGTGCCGAGAAGACTTTTTAGGAAGATACCTCAGCACAAACACATTGAAGAGATGGCTAAGCCAGTAAAGAAATTATAAAGAAATTTTGTCAAGGGGTCTCTAATACGTCACGAATATTATATATTTGTGCCCTTTATCTTTGTACATTCTAGCACTTTAACATTCTTAATGCCAATATTTACGCTCGTTAACCTTAAAACCTCGGATTTGGACATATATATGTTTTACAGTGGTTAATTATGCTTTTGTAGGTATTAGAACGCTAAAAGTGAGGATCGGTTGTGTTTCGAAGACGTTTCGTCACCAGATGTTACTTCAAGGGTATTTTAGTCAATTAATATTTCATCTCCAACTCTCGTAATTTCCAAGTATGTGTAGTTCTTTGAGTTAGCATCGTGTGTCCACAAATGACGCATCCTTTCGAGTTCGAATGATCAAGTTATGGTCATTTCACCAAGGAGCACTAGAAAATAGAGTACCGATTGACCTCACCTAGGGGTTTTATGGACCGTATTTTGGTATATTTCCTTGCGAAGGATACATTGGGCTTTAACTTAAAGGACCGGTAGACCGGCCCCTTTGCCGCGGTCGACCAGAACTATCAGATATTTGCTAACTCGTTTCCTTTTTTTCTCCTTTATTTCTTTTCTTTTCTTGCAACTTAGTATAAATAGAATACACATCTCATTTTTTATAGTTATCTTGTTATATTAGATCATTTTCCATACTTAGGGTTATAGAGGGAAGCTAGGGTTTGGAGGGTTTGGGGAGTGTGCCAATTTCTCCCTCCGAGGGTTTGCTCGTATGAGGGGTTTTCCCGTCGAGGTTGTGTAGAACACTATCCTCCATATTCTCTATCAATCCAAGTTTCCAATGTTTTTATTTCTTTATTTATCGCATTTTTACTCGCTTTCATGTTTATATTTGTTGCGTTTATTTACATGCTTTCTAGTGTAGATTTACCGCATTTTTATCATGATTTCTAGGCTAAATTAGCCTAGGTTATGTTGGATCAAAGTTGACTTGTGTCTGTCGTGTTTCTTTGCTATGGCGATGGAAGATATGTGTTTATGTCGATTGGGTTGTCCTAGTTATTACGCCTAGGATATTTGACGGGGTATATCATCTATGCTCCGTGCTTACGACCTTGCGTGCGTATTTTTTCGGGGTATTTGTTGATGCCAACATATTATTAGACTTTTTATGCGAATTTAGAAGTGTGACAACTCTGGATTTAAATAACTGTCGAAACGAGACACGGTCGTAATGAATCTATAGAACCATATAACTAGATATACATGTTAAGCTGACTTGAGGGATATTCGACGCAACCTATAGTTGTTACTATTCTTGTTAGTCTAGTTTAAATACATTCCTAGATTAATCTTTCCCTTTTTTCATCTTTTTATTTTGTTTATAATTATCTTTTACACTTTTATTTATAAGTATTAAACCAATTAAATTCTAGCAACTTGTCTCTGTGGATTTTTTATACTCGGACTTGGTCGATGTACTCCATTTTTAGTGTAGTTTTAAGCTTAGGTTTTTGTATTAAGGATGTGAATAGAAAACAACGATCGAAATTTGACACGCGCTACTTTTCACGCTTAATCAAAATGGCGTCGTTGACGGGGATGATTTTCTTTTAATCCTAATTAGTTTAGTGCTTTGATCCCGATAACTTATCTATAAAATGACACCATTGCCGAGGATGAGTTTGTTTTAGAATTTATTTGATTTAGTATTTCATAATATTTTTCTTCTATTTGTATTTTTTTCTACCCTTTCTGATGGATAGAACATTTGAGCGCTAAGAAACTTGGATTTTCGATCGCGCTCCTTCCTTCTCGGATTCTACATCTACAAAGAATTCGGTAACCATGTCCTATTTTATAGCTTTGTCGATAATTATAATGTTTCATTTGGGATATGTTCTCGAATTTGGCCCTGCGAATGTTTTATTTGGGACATATTCTCGAATATTGAACCATTAAAATTACCGGTGGATTCCTATGAGTGGGTAGAAATTATTTAAAACTTTTAAACCTTTTTCCGATGATACTTTTTGCCTCTCTTATTTTCCATGATGGATGTTATCCCCACGTGTGCACCATCTCCCATTCCAAGTGAAAAACCTTTTGGATATGAGTCTATTTTTCTTGGACCTCAAATGTGTCTTTCCCCTTGTCATCCAAATCCCCCATCGCCCAACCAAAATTTCAAATTGGTAATGGTTCACTGTTTCCACCTCCCACATGCCTTCTATTTTTCAAATGGAATTCATATCTTCCAGGAGGTATGTTGTAAATAGTAGGTTGTAAACAATAGGTTGTAATTAGTAGGTTATAAATAGTTAGCTTTTTTCTTTTTTCTTTCTTTCTTTATTTTTTCCATTCCTTTTCATTTAGTCTAGTGTAATGAGTTAACTTTTTGTTATTTGTTCTTGATATTTTTGGTACTAACTTGTTTTGTTGATTCTCTTGGATTTGTGCTTATGGAGATCGCTCCATTTTTGGGTAATATCGTTCTTTTCCTCTCTTTGTGTTGTGATCGTAATGGACGCATTGAGGACAATGCAACATTTAAGTTAGGGGGTGTGGGATATTCTATCCATTTCTTTGTTTAGTCCATGGGTTTGATCACATTTAGTTGTTAAGTATGCTTTTCTTGTAAAAATTTAAAAATATTAAAAAGATTTTCTTTTTTTCCCTTTTTTGGGCATTTTTCCTTTCTTTCCGATGATAAATTTCAATAATTGTCTGATCCAATAGACAACTGAATGATGCATGTTCTCGATTTAAGAAGTTATTAGACTTTATTCCTCAATTATTGATATTGTGAATAACTTCATGAATTAAACTTTAATCCCATGAGCACATGCACTTTTATTTTTCTATTGATTTGGTGTAAGATTTTTATAACTTGGCAATCTTTTGTTTCTTTGTATATACTTACACCGAGTAAGCTTTGTACCTTTCATCGTTTGTGAGTGTATACACCATTCTTTCCTATTTGAAAACGTTGAATTCATCGGTAATCTCTCTTTTCTTTCATTTGACCGTTCATTAATTGAGTTCATTCTTGAAATGTATTACTTGAGCATGATTTTCAAAGTTTTTTTTACTCGATAATTGCATAAACTTTAGGAAATGATCATAGACAATCTTTGTTACATCACCCATATTGACCTTGACCTCACCTTATTTGTTTCCCCTCATCAACCCCTTCTAGCCTAAATATAACCTTTTGTTTCATAACCCCAAAATCCCATAACTAACTCCACATTAGAGTTATAAACCACACATATTACCTTTCATACCTTTGTTTGGAATGTTTTTTAGGATTGGATGATGTTATTGTCTCGTGGTTGCAATTTAGGCATGTGAGAGTGTGAAAGTTAAAGAAAAGAAAGTAGTGAAAAATAAAAGAAAAAAAGAAAAAGAAAAAGAAAAGAAAAGAAAGAGAAACTTGTATATGTTGTGAATATAGTTCAATAATCTTTGATTGCTCTCCAGTTGTTATATTTAATGCTTATTTGGGAGTTATTTTCCAATTTTTGGAATTGACCGCAATCTTCCCATTATTATAAGTTTTCATTCTGAACACTCTGAATCCGTACATATACCTTTCATTTCGTACCTTAACCCCAAACCTACACTACAACCCTATAAAGTCTTATGTGATCCTAGGGTGCATTTAATTTAAAAGTTTAAATAGTTTTGATAATCCGTGAAAATGCATTTCGCCTCCTTAAATGAGCGATGTCTTTCTTTGAGATTAGAGATTTTAATTTCCTATATGGCATTCTTCATTTGTGACTTATGCGCGGCCTAGTTTCCATTTACATTTACTCTTTATGCCTGCATGTTCCTTGTGTTAACTCCTTGTTTCAAGTGAATTCAATTGATGAGTGTAATTCCCATGAGGATTGAATATATGCTTGCTTTAATTTTTATCCGATTTATTCAAGTTTTTTCCAAGTCATTCTTTGCATGTTCTCTCTCCCCTCCCACATTTTAAAGTTTCAATTCGATGAGGTGCATTCTATAATGTTAATAATACAGACTTTTGTGTAAATTCATTCACTGTGCTAATAATGTGTATGAATTTTTTTTTGTATATTGGGCTTATCGCATGCTGTGTTTGGCATATTTTGATGAAACCATATGATGTCTGTGGTTTTCATCCCTAAAAACCCTCACATGACGACACTCGTCCACTAGGGTAACCTAGGGGTTTAACGGCTTATTGCATATGCTAAATGCAATCATGTTCCCAATGAAAGTGGCATTTATATTTCAATGCATACATAAGTTTTTGTATCACCTTTCGTGAACTGGTTTTGTTTCTTTCATCACTAGGGACTAGAAATGTCTTAGTTAGGGGGTGTGATACGTCATGAATATTGCATATTTGCCCATTTATCTTTGTGCATTCTAGTAATTTTACGTTCTTAATGCCTATATTTATGCTCATTAACCGGATAACCTCTGATTTGGACATATATATGTTTTGCAGGGGTTAATTGTGATTTTGTAGGTATTGGAACGCTAAAAGTGAGGATCGGTTGCGTTATAAAAAAGTTCCATCATCGAACACTACTTCAATGGCATTTTAGTCAATTCACACTTCATCTCTGGCTCATGTAACTTCCAAGGATGCGTAATTCATTGAGTTAGCATCGCGTGGCCACAAACGACGCATCGTTTCGAGTTCAGATGATCAAGTTATGGCCATTTTCGTTTTGAACCTTTCCTCCCATGTGAAGACCAAGGAGCAGCAGAAAACAAAGTACCGGTCGACCTCACCAAGGGGGCGGTCGACTGCCTTCTGGGATTTTGCCTTGCGAAGGAGACAGTGGGCTTTAACTTAAAGAACCGGTCGATCGTCCCCTTGGTCGCGATCGACCGATAGCATCAGATATTTGCCAACTCGTTTCCTTTTCATAAATTTTTCATTTATTTCTTTTCTTTTCTTGTAACTTAGTATAAAAAGAAGACATAACTCATTTTTTATAGTTATCTTGTAATAATAGATCATTTTCCATACTTAAGGTTAGAGAGGGAAGCTAGGGTTTGGAGGGTTTTGGGAGTGTGCCATTTTCTCCCTCCGAGGGTTTGCTCATATAGAGGGGTTTTCCCGTTGAGGTTGTGTAGAACACTACCCTCCATATTCTCTATCAATCCGAGTTTCCAATTTTTGTATTTCTTTATTTACTGCAATTTTTACCCGATTTCTAGTTTAGATTTATTGCGAGTATTTACATGCTTTCTAGTGTAGATTTACTATTTTATTTACCGCGTTTTTATCATGCTTTCTAGGTTAAATTAGCCTAGGTTATGTTGGATCGAACTTTATGTGACACCCCGACTAATTAAACACCGGGTAGCTACTCCTTTATAAAATTAATTCAAAATGCCAAGTTGGCTCAGTTAATAGCATCACTGTCGAAAACGTTTTATTTTTTTTTTCTAACCACCTAGTATTTAAAAATAAAGTGCCAAATTTTATTAAATCTAATTAACATGCAACAGAAGTAATGAATAACTAAAGAACACCATTCACCATGCTGAAGTAAAACGGATAACCATCACAATATGTAAATAAAACCTGGAGGAAAAACTCCTCAATACGAATCCCACAACTGATAAGTAAACTGAAATAAATAACCAAAACTGAATACTGAGCAATACATGCTAGAGTCTGAAAACTGAAATGTAAAAGATGCTCTAAATGGAAATGGGCAACATGCCCTACAACTGATAGATAGTGACTCTGGAATCCAAAGAATAGAAGCGTCTACATGCAAATCCCTGTAGCTTCCACAAGCAGCTACAGCTCGTCACCTGAATGAGTATCCTATGCTTGGTGTCCCTGTGGCTGGGCACCTAAAATGGTTTTACAAGAAAATATATTTGAAAGCAAATGGGTCAGAGCCCGAAAGTGGAAATCATTTTAAAAACCTGCAAGTGCTTTAAAAACATTTAAAACATTAAATGCAAAGTACATGTTAGGACGTACACTCGCATGATATTCTCACCTCTCGTCTAACTGTGCACTCCTAACGTAAGTACCCATCTATACCTAACCTTTCCACTAGCTAAATGACAGCGTAACTAGCTAGACTACCAAAAGTTCTACCCTTTTACTTGGTTCCAATTAACATAACAACGCTCGTAATTAAATAGGGGTTTTAACGTAAACTCAGTTACTAAATATGCCATTGATATAACTATCAGATAACTTGTTATATTTCTCGAAACAATACCGTAATACAGTTACAACATTAACATGAGGATTCCCATTAATTAAATGTATATTATTCACATCATATATATACGATACAAGCACCCCGCAATCTAAGCTGTAGTGCACACATACTCTGCTATCCATCCCGGTACATCACGTACATAAGGATTACATATTCCGAATCTCTCAGGAATAGTTTACCGATAACAACATCACAAATAATGGAGGCGAACACAGTCACCATCACATGGGTCACGCACATACCTACGCTCCCATGGTCAGCGGACTTATTAATGTCACAATAAGTCTTTCAATGACCTATGTTCATCAAGGTACCAGTCTATATCCCCCCCGTAGTCACACAAGGATTAGAGGGTCCTAAGCGAACGAAACCTCCCCGTGATAGCAAGTATGGTAGGTATGTCATACACACAATCCATATACCAATACTAAGTAAACGCACATCTTAGTAATACCGTATTTTAATCATAGTACATATCGCATTCTTGTACTAACTATAATTATCACAACTTATTTTGTTTCGGTACATATTTATACGCGCTATAATTCATCCTCGCCTCGTAGTAGTCACTCACGTCTCAACCCAAGTGATTCATTGAATATAACTCTCGCATATGATTTACTCATCCCAATAACCCAAAAGTCCCAAATAAATCACTATATCATCAAAGGAATACTAACTCTACCCTTGAACCAGTTCCCGGGACTCCAAAAGTCAAAACAGTCCAAAAAGGACCAAACTGTCAACTCGTTAGAAGTCTCGTTCGAACGAGGCTTCGAACGAGTTTGGACTGTCAGGTCGTTAGAAGTCTCGTTCGAACGAGGCTGTTCGAACGAGATCCCAGTTCGTTCGAACGAACTGACCCTTCTAACGATATCTCGTTCGAACGAGATATTGAACGAAAATCCTACTCGTTAATAATGACTGGTCAACTCGTTAGAAGCTCGTTCGAACGAGCTCGTTCGAACGACCTGGGGCTGCTTCTAACGAGATGCCAGTTTCGGCCCAGAATTTCCCAAAAATCGTTTTTCACCATTTATATAACTTCTAATCTCTTCCAAAGTCCATCCTAACAACGTTTTAGGGTCTATAATCAATACTAAACATATATAGTCCCATCCTAACATGTTTCTAAGGGATCAATCCACCCAATTATTAATTTAATTTACACCTTTCTACACTTTTTCCAATTATCCCAAGAACATGAACCCTAACTAAATATCATCATCAAATCCCAGAATTTAATTCATTTTCCTTCCTTCTAATCACAATTATAATAAGGGAAATCATTTACCCATCATACTACATGCAATTCTCTTCACAATTTTTAAGTTCTAAACCTCAAACTACATGGGTTTTCATTATCTTCCAAGAACAATTGAAATTTATCAATTTCTAACATGGAGGAAACATTCTACGAATTTAAATACGATTAAAACACTTGCCTTGGTTTGATTTCTGGTTTGGTGTAGGTTCTGCAGAGTTTCTTCTCTCCCAAGCTCTATCTCCAATGGTGGCTCAAGGTGGCTAGGGTTTTGATTTGGGGAAACTAAGAAACCTAAATGACAACCTACGTAGCCTTCTAGGTTAATATGGGTTGGCTAATGGGCTTAATGGGTTAATATCCACATCAGATTTAATCTCTAATTTTCGTCACTTTTAATTCCTCAAAATGTAAAATTACCAAAATACCCTTTAAGTTATCGGTATGGCCTAAAAATACCCCGGGACCCAAACTATACCCCCGGCTAGTGTTTTCTGACTATCTCGACCCTTCCGGACGCGTTGGCGCACTCAAAACGACCATACGGATTATAGATTTTAAATTCACTTTTAATATCAAAATATTATACCGTGACGCGGCGGTCCCACGCGTCTCAATAAAATTTCTAAAATGCCGTATATAAATCTCACGACAAATTTCATAATACCAAATACATATATAATCATATATGTACCTAATCAAATACCAATTCGCATCACATTAGTATTTATAACCCGGATTAATTTCCAATTAATACGCAATTTAATTAATTAATCCTCAAAATAAATATAGTCAAAAGTACGGGGTATTACACTTTACTCGTGTTTATCATGTTGCTTTGCTATGGTGATGGATGATACGTTTTTATTTCGATTTGGTTGTCCTAGTTATTACGCCTAGGAGATTTGACGGGGTATATTATCTATGCTCCGTGCTTACTACCTTGCGTGCGTAGTTTATCGGGGTGTTTGTTGACGCCAAAATCTTATTAGACTTCTATGCAAATTTAGGGGTGTGACAACTTTGGATTTAATTAACTGTCGAAACGAGACACAAACATAATGAATCTGTAGAACCATGTAACCAGTTATATATGTTAAGCTGAGTTGAAGGATATCCGACGCAACCTATAGTTTTTACTGTTTTTGTTTATCTAGTTTAAATACTTGCCTAGATTAATCTTTCCCTTTTTGCATCTTTTTCTTTTGTTTATAATTATCTTTTAAACTTTTATTTAGAAGTATTAAACTAATTAAATTTTAGCAACTCGTCGCTG
Source organism: Sambucus nigra (assembly GCA_949130495.1). NCBI lineage: Eukaryota > Viridiplantae > Streptophyta > Magnoliopsida > Dipsacales > Adoxaceae > Sambucus > Sambucus nigra. Next base: position 114,886,306 of record OX422220.1, on the reverse strand, counting down.
TGGATTTTTGATACCCGAACTTGGCCGCTATACTCCCTTTTTTAGTGTAGTCATAAGTTTAGGTTTTTGCATTAAGGAGGTGAACAGAAAACAACGATAGACGTTTGACACGCGCTACTTTTCACTCTTAATAGGTCTCATTTCATCTAAGAAATTATTCATTTCCCTACTTTGTGTAAGTTTAAGAGGCCAATGGTCACCTCCAAATATGAAGGTAAGACTGACCCAATTTTGAACATTGAGCAATATCAATAAGCTATCGATATATACTCTGTTCCATATGAAATGATATGTAGATCTTTTTCAAGAACCATCACTATATCGACCCAGACATGGTACAATAAGTTTCCCTGAGGAAAAATCTCCAGCTTTAACCAACTCCCTGAACTGTTCATTAAAAGAAATATCTTTGAGGCCAAGCCAGTTAAAAGTGTATCTCATATTTTAAGTGTTTGACAACAAGAAGGGGAACCCCCCAGGGAATACATCACCCGTTTTAATGATGAGAAGTTAAAAGTGGTTGATTATGAGGAAAAGAGAGACATGAAATCCTTGATAAGTGGTCTACTTTCTAAGAAATTATATTACGCATTGGCAAAAGATCCCCCCAAAACCATGATAGAGCTCATGGCCAAGGCAGGAAAAATTATGAATACTGAGGAAGCTATGGAAACTAAGCTTACCCCGATGACCAAGCTGGAATAATAGAAGGAGCAGAAGCACAAGAAGGAAGAGAAACCCAAAAAATATGAAGCTTATACTCCATTGATACTTATTATCCATAATATCCTGGATGAGATTAGTAATAACAAAGATTTCAAATGGTCTGGGAAGCTGAGGGCACCACCCAATATAAGAGACAAATTCAAATATTATGAATTCCATAAAGATCATAGTCGCGTAACTGATAATTGCATTGCATTGAATAATGAGATTGAATCCCTCATACGCCGAGGAAAATTGAACAAGTTTGTTAATTGGCAAAAAATTCGAGAAAACAGAGGAAGGTCGAATTCCTCCTGCAGGCCTAGAGATGATAAGAATCGAGGTCATGAGGACGATTACGAAGATGATCCGGACCTACCAAAGAAACCAAAACAATCAAAAATTAAGGTAGCTAGGATAAGATTTGGTTCTTTTGATTTTCATATCATTGTAGGTGGGCACATTGGAGGAGGAGATGAGGTTGCTGAGAGGAAATCTTACCTGAATGAAGCTCAAGCTTGCTCTTACATACGGTGCTTCAACTTGAATGACGATCATGGTTGGCCTAGGAAGGTGAATAAAGATAATCTTGTTATCAATTTCTCCAAAAATGACAAATCCGTAGTATTATAACCCAATGAGAACCCTTTGGTCATTAAATTAAGAATCCAGGAAGCCATAGTTTCTAGTGTTTTAATAGTTAATGGCAGTTCTGCAGATATTATGTTCTATAATTTCTTCAAAAGTCTAGTATTGAAGGCAAGTCAACTAGAACCATACCAGAGAACCCTGATTGGTTTCTCGGGGAAAAAGTCTATCCCGTAGGAACTGTTAATATGGAGGTGTTATTCAGCACTTGGCCATTAAGCCGAATAGAGAGGATACAATTTTTTGTTCTTGATAAGAATGTCCAGTCAACTAACAATTTGATTCATGAGAGAGTAGGTTTAAAGAAATTTAAATTTGTGCCATCCACTGTCCACTAATGTCTAAAATTCCCTACCCACTTCAGAGTCAACGTAGTAGAGATTGATCAAAAAGTGGCTAGAGAATGCTATTATACTTCAGCCAAGCAAGAAGACTTGATCGATCTAAAAAAAAATACCATAACCTACCAAGTTGACACCATAAAGCCCAGTGATGAAACAAAAGCTTACACCTTGGATCCTAGGGATAAAACGAAACTAGTCAAAGGGAAAATAATAGAAACTACTAAGACTATAATCCTTGGCGAGAAAAAGCCAGAAAGGACTACTAAAATTGGCTCCACATTAGCACCATCGCTCGAATAGGAATTAATTACATTCCTTAGGGACAAGAAAAGCGAATTTTCTTGGAGTCATGAAGATATGCCCAGGAATTTATCCCAATTTCCTCTGCCATGAGCTCAATATTAACAAGGATGACAAGTAGATCAAACAGAAGCACAGGGTGTTCAGTCCCTAAAAGAACCTGTCTATCCAAGACGTAGTAGAAACATTACAAAAAGACCAATTCATTAATGATGTCAAGTACCTAGAGTGGCTGGAAAATGTGGTAATGGTAGAAAGGAACGATAAATGGCGTATGTGGGTAGACTTCACTGATCTCAATAAGGCATGTCCGAAGGACCATTTTCCTTTGCCCAGAATTAATCAACTGGTAGATGCCACTACAAGACATGAATTGATGAGTTTTATGGATGCTTACTATGGTTACAATCAGATAAAAATGAAGCCGGAAGATAAAAACTCACTTGTTTTATTAGCAATCGATGTACCTATTGCTACAATGTTATGCCTTTTCGGATTAAAAATGTTGGAGAAACATACCAATGATTGGTAAATAAAGGGTTCAAAGAACATATTAGGAAGAACATGGAAGTATACATAGATGATATGTTAACCAAAAGAAAAAAAGCTTCATATTATATCAAAGACCTTAGTCAAATGTTTGATCAACTTGAAAAGCACTATATGAAACTTAACCCTACCAAATGTGTGTTTGGTGGGCAAGAACGAATGTTCCTCGTCTTTATACTGTATCAGAGAGGAATAGAAGCTAATCTAGCTAAAATCAAAACTTTGACTGAAATATAATCTCCAACCTACAAAAATGGTGTTTAAAAACTTACTGGAAGAGTGGTCAACCTTAACCAGTTTATTTCCCTAGAAATAGACAAAGGCTTACCACAATTTAAGGTACTCAGAAAAACCTTCGAGTTGATCAAAAAGTCTAAAAAAAAATTCTGGAGCTAAGGAAGTATTTGGGATCTCCAACATTATTGTCTCGACCTATTTTGAGAGAAAATTTATATTTTTGTTTAGCTGTTTCTGAATTTACAATTATCTTGGAATTAATTCGACTAGAAAATGGAGTCTAAAAATAGTTTACTATACCAGCAAAGCATTCAAAGGGATAAAAATCAAGTATCCACATTTGAAAAAAATGGCATTAGCTGGTATTGAAGCCTCAAGATAAATGAAGCCTTACTTTTAAGCCCATACTATAGTTATATACACTTATTTACCTTTTCAGCAAGCACTTCACAAACCAGAGAAATTAGTCAAGCTAATGTTTTAGGCAATAGAACTTAGAGAATATGATATCATCTATGAGCCAAGATCATTGTTAAATTGGCAAGCTATAGAAGATTTTATAGTGAAATTTTCATATCCAGAGGCCATTGACCAACCAAACTTGTTTTCCAAGCAAACTTCCCTAAAATAGAGCTCAGCTCCAGAAAAATCTAGGGATGTAGCCGATCAACCTGAATCATACATTCTTCATAAGATGGCTAAAAAATATGCAGTAAAAAACAAGAAGGTATTCCAATAAGGAGTTTCATCTGCAGAAATCTTTGACAAGGATATTCCATTATGGAAACTATACATGGATGGATCTTCATGTGCACTCTTGAAAACATTGATCTTCAATAATCTCTCAGGTTTTAATTTAAGCCTCAAATAGTGAAGCCGAGTACGAGGGATTATTCGCCGTCCATGAATTAGGCTTATTGTTAAGCACCAAGTAGGTAATGGAACACATTGATTCTCAATTAATTGTCAAATAAGTACATTAGATATATGGAGTCAGTGGAAATTTTATGATCATATACTTGTCTAAATCCATTGAAGTGGTCTCCAAATTTCCATCAATCTATATGGTTAGAATATAAAGGATAGATAATGCTCGAGCCTATGCACTTTCTCGGTTGGCTTCATTGATCATGATAGAACTTAGGAGAAGCATCCTAGTGGAGATCTTGATATCCAGGAGCATAGAGAAGGATCCTACAATTAATTTCATTACTGTTGATTTGGAACCCTCGTGGATGGACCCAATTAAAGATTAGATTATAAAAAAGGGTCCTACCAACTGATCCAAAAGATGTAAGTAAACTCAAATACAAAGCAGTTGGGTATGTGTTAGAGAGAGGAGTCTTATACAAAAAGGTATATATTATTTTTGCACTAGGATGTGTCCATTCTTGGGAAGTAAATAAGTTAATTAAGGAGGTGCATGATGGTTCTTGCGGGGCTCATTCAGCTGTTCAATCGTTAGTTCATCGAATTTCCATGAAAGGGTATTATTGTCCAACCACAAAAGAAGATTGTACGACATTCGCTAGAAGTGTGATAAGTTCTAGAGATTTTCATACATTCAAAGGAGAATGGGATCAGCCTTAATATCAATCACTTATACATGGCCTTTCGTTATTTAGGGAATTGATTTAGTCGGCAAATTTTTTACCACCAAAGGTAGGTTCAAATACTTGGTAGTAGCTATATATTATTTCATTAAATGGGTGGAAGCAGAACCATTGATAGAAATGCCTTATAAGAAGGTATTTCAGTTCATATGGAAGAACATCATGTGTAGTTATGGCAAGCCTTATGCCTTCATTACTAACCATGGCACCTAGTTTGGCTACGATGATTTTAAGCATACTGTGTTCAATTCAAGATTCACAAACTTTACTCTGGCCCCATACATCCACAATGCAACAGTTTAATAGAAATAACGAACAAAACTTTTCTTGATAAATTGAAAAAAAAAACTTGATGCTACCAAGGGCAACTGGATAAATGTTGCACTCTATTCTTTTGGCTTATAAAACCACAACAATAAGAGTTATTGGAGAAACACCTTATATGCTTACTTGTGGGACATAGGCCATGGTATCAGTCGAGATATGCCTACCAACTCATCGAGTGTTGATCTTTTATTCTCCTAGAAGTGATTTTATGAGAAGATTGGACTTGGATCTAGTGGAAATATTGGAAAATATGTTGCCCTTAGAGTTACTGCTTATCAACAAACAACTACCCATTTTTATAACAAGAGGGTCAAGTCTACCAACTTTAAAGAAGGAAATTACGTCCTCAAAAAAGTCATTCTTAAAGTAACCAAGTTGGAGGCAAACTGGCATGGTCCTTATCGTATATTGACCGTCATCCAACTAAGAACTTTTTGATTAGAGACTCTTGATGGGTAAGAATTTAAGAACCCTTGCAACTCCAACCACCTCCGAAGATACTATCAGTAAAATTAAGGCATTATATACCCTTTTTTCTTCAAGTTCAATAAAAATCTTGATTTCAGTTCAATTTTTTGATTTTTTGGAGTACGATGATATACATCCCTAGAAAAACCACAAAAAAAACCATCTCCATGCTTCCATCTCTCCAACAACTACTTCATTAGTTTGAATTTATCAATTCGAGATGCATCAACAGCTTGACCAACAATTGTGGTATTTCCTGATTGAGTCAAACACACGAATATATATATACACTCTTACTACACTTAATCACCTATGATTATTACTTCATGCATGACTTCATCTCGACAAGTCACAAATATTTCTTGTATAACTTCGTCTTGACTAGTAAAAAAAAAAGCCCGTAAAACTTCATCTATATACAAAATAAGCTTTATCCAACTAACTTAAACCACATAAATACATATATACATTCCTAGGATACCATAGGAATATACATATACATTCCTAAGCACACTTAGTTGCCACTGAAAACTTATGTCAACACTTAGTTCAGGATTACTTATAGATTTACCTAAGTGCATTAGTATAATCTAAGGCCCTACAATATTTGTTCAAGCATTGAACACATCACTTGTTAAACAAGGTATTAAATCAAATGCATGAACAACACATGTATTTAAGACAAAGTATTTTTGAAATAACAAGGAGTTACAATCAAAGTTGAGCAAGTACAAAAGAAAAATTATTCTGATGTACGTTTCCCATGGGACATGTCTATCCCAGCAATAGGATCATTAGGAGTGTATAGAGAGTTTATATAGTTAAAATCTCTTATCATTTTCCTATTACTACTACTCATCATGTGAATCAAATGAGGAGGACGGACTATTTGATGCTCATCATAAAGACTATAATCCCCCAGATATTTTATTATCAGACATTGAGGAATGGCATCCGGGGCGATCCATGTTATGTCCAATTTGAATTGAGGCTTATCACAGTTCATAAAACTTGGGTCAGTCCAATGCCATAAGGTACTGTTCTGGTCATACTTTAGGAGAGTCAGCACATTAGTCCATACCTATTTATATCCCTCACGGTTACTTTGAGCAAGGTGCTCATATATGTGCGTTATGTCCTCGTTATAACCCTCCATCCATACTTCCATGGGTTGTTTGTGGAATTAAAAGGTCAACCTATCCACCTAGTTTTGAAGTTTCTCAATGACACAATTTTGGGTGTCAGTTGAGCTTCATGGTCAGTAATAGCAGTATGTTTGGCTTTTAGTTGGATAGATAAGTCAACAATAGCAGTATTCTTTGCTTTCAACTGGTAAGCTTGGATGTCATAAGTTTTCTTCGTTCTTTCTTCATCAACTATTGGTCGGATAACCATCCTTTTCCTAGAATTTTTCCTAGGTTTGGTTTCTCACTGAAGTGCATCAAGTTCCACTAATAAACTTCAATTTGTAGCTTCCAAAAAGAAAGCACCTTCATCAGGACCACTGGTAGATGATTTCTTCAAATTATCAAGATCATCGATCAACTCATAATTTTCCTTCTCCAACAAAATAGTAACTTCTCGAACATTCTCCATATCCTACTTTAAGGGAAGTTCCTTCTAGTTCAAAGCATAAGTGATGTCTTGCATTTTTTATCAAAACCCCATCCTTCCCTCAAAGCCTTATACTTGGCTTCATAATTAGCATGCAGTAAAGCTTTGGAGTGATTGTGATCTTCTTGGAGTTTCTCGATCATTTCATAATATGCAATATTATTAGCAATAGCCTATCCCACAAGTAATGGAGATGGATATATGAATCCTTGACTTGGTCGGATACATTCGGGTCGAGCAACCCAGTTAAGTCTTCTTTAGTCAAGGGGGCGTGACCAGTTTCTAGGAGATTCTTACTTCATCTGATTAAAACAGATTTAGCATATATTATAGCTTTCTTCCCTACATTAAACTAGAAAATCACAAATACGTACACAAGTTTGTGGAACAACCTAGGATTTTAGGTCGCTCAAAATCAAGATCATTCATAATCATAAAAAGTGGAAGTAAAAAGTTATTCTTTCATTAATCAATGATTGCAATACAAATTTTTTACATCATAAAAAAGGGGTAAAGGAAAAAATAAACAAAAAGTGAAATGGCTATACCTTCTCCTTGTCCATAACCTAGTCTTGACCACCAACAGGTAGGTCGGCATTGGTACTGGGCACCATTAAAGTCTCAAGAGGTATAATAGAATATTCTCATGATCCCTCTTCATCATTAAATTCCTCGTCTAAATTGGGAGGAGTTCCAGGATAATGCCTCATAAAGATTAGAGTTCTCCTCAGTGCCAACCAACTGCATAGCCTCAGCCCATCCTTCCTTAAAGGATAATTTTTTGGTGGACTCAATTTGAGCAGAGGCAATAAAAATGGCATACTCCGAGACTTTTTCAAAAGTAGCCTTGCCTTTGGCCTTAATATAAATCACTTCAGAAGCCAAGCCAGTCACTTTGTCTTTAGAAGTTTTGGCCTTAGTGACGACCTCGACAAGATTTTCCTAAGTAACTTTGACCTTGCCTTCAACATCTTCAGACTTTTGCTCAATAAACTTCAGTTTTTGCTCAGCAAGGTTGGCCCTATAACTGGTCTTCCTCAACTCTTCTTCCAAAGACTATTTCTTTTAATCCAAAGATCATTGAGATTCGGCCAAAGAATTTTCCAAACCTTCAAAGGCATCCTCAACATATCCATAAGAAGAATGCAGTTGGTCATCCTTATCCATCATTTGGTTAAAATCAATAAGGAACTACAAATAAAGCCAAAGGATCAAATGAGTTCATCATTATAAAGATAATTATAAATAAATAGAAGAAATTTACTACTCTCAAGCTCTTTCAATGAGCCCAAACCTTAGCATAAGGCTTGAACCAACCCGATTAATTGAAAGGGTCCCTGATTTGATCAAACCTCTAGATAAAGAAGGGTTAACAAAAACAGAGGCTTACCCAAGGTTCAGGTTAGCCTAAATTTTCTTCACTAACTCCTCTTGGATGATGGTTTTTTTGGAAGCCAAAGACTACTGCTCGGTGTGTGTTTTTTAAACCTATTTTAAAGGATCAAGCAAACCACCCTTTATTCTCTTGAACTGGTTCTCCCCAGCTTGAGTCTCCTCATCACCAATAGGCCTCTTAACATGGGCCTTAGACTTTTTCTTACCAATATTAGTAACTTTGGGAGGAGGAGATAACAGACCACCCATAAAGTTGGGCATCTTCTTCTTCACCATATCTATAGCAGGACAAAGAGGAGAAATGAGAAATTTAGAAACATCTAAGGAATCAAATGAGGAGGAAGTTACTCCTAGAATAACCTTAAAAGTTGTTGATTCAGTATCTGAAGATGTAGGCACAGTATCCTCTTGAAGATTGATGGCAATTAAGGGCAGAGAAAATGTAGGTTTGGCAATAAAATATGTGATCGATCTTTTGTTTTCCAGAAATAAAGATGCAGCACTAGGATGTTCTTCCCCAAGCTTTTGGTTTATCCCCACAAAAATTTAAGGTCATTGATGTTGATTTCCCCTTTCGTGTGGCACTTCTTCTTACTTTCCTCTGCATTAAGAACAGGCAGTAATGTTAGTCAGTATACATCATAAAAGTAAATTAAAAGAGCAAAAATAATTAACTAAGTGACAACCTACGCCATGACCTAATTGGGGGAATCTGGTACCAGTAGAAGCTACTCCAGTGTGAAGGGGGCGTATTTCTAGTTCTTGATAATAAGACCATACTCCCAATAATCCTTATTGGAGTCTGCTACATTGACTACTAAATCTTTATTGGATTGCCTAGTCTTTAAGTAGTAGTTATTATCTCCCACAGTTACCCAATTGTAGCCAAACATCAGCTATAAAACCCCTATATGGTTACTAGAAATTTCATTTAACCTATGAACCCCATTAACAACTCTCCATGTATTGGGGGCTACCCTGGCGGTAACTACATCAAAATATTGGCAAGGATTTGGTGGAAAAGTTATACCACACTCCGCTATGAACATAGTAGGTATCCAATGACCCTCAAAAAGGGAATAGACATCAATGGGACCCTGGGTATCTCTAAGTCAACCCAAGAGGGGATTCTCTTCTTTTCTCTAAACTCCTCTAGAGACTTCTCATAAATAATATGACCACGATGATAAAGAAGATAAGATGACTAAATAAAGAGAACGGGAAGGAGATCTTATAGGGATTTAAGGATTTAGCAAGAACTGAGTAAAACGAACGACAAAAAAAGTGCAAAGAAAAACTCAAAATCAAAGAGAAAGCTAAAACTTCAGAAGACTTGAAGTAAAAGGAAAGGGTGAAAACTTTGTACCTACTTAAAGGTATCCTCGATAAATGGAAGGAAATTATTAACGGAATGAACTGTATAGCTACCGCTGGCTGCATGCTTTTCAAAGCATCAAAAGATGACCGTAACCTTTTGTGGTTCAAAAGAGTTCGCATTATTCACAAAAATGCTATCATCACATAGTGCAGACAATTTTTTTTATAAATGTGGGCAGTCGAATACCGAATAAATACTCAAAATAGTACGCCGAGCAACCTACTGGGTGGAATACTCCCTACATTCATGTAAACATCAAGCATGAAGCATTGGGGTCTTTTGTTGTATATAAAAGTTATGTTCTTACGTGAACCAATAAAAAAGGCACACCTATCATTCAACGTGATCTGCCTCATAAACACTTAATCAGTAGGATGACCAACTAAAACTAGAAGACCATCAAATTAGAACATCAACGGTTACTTGGATGGGATGCCAATTAGCTATGAATTCCAAGAGTTTTAGTGATATGTATACATATGTGAGCACTTGTCAATATAAAGGCATTCCATCTTTAGGGTATCACACCCCTATAAATACAAACCAATCCCTTAGATCAAGAGACAACTCAAATAACTCATATTCCTATCTTACTAAGTTATGGTAAACCTTACTAAATAAGAACAGTAGCAGATGTACGCTATGTTACTGCTAAACCACTCTAAAATCTTATACTTTTGTGTGTGTGGTTTGAGTTATTTCTATTATATTTATCTATGATCATAAGTTTGGATTTTATCAAGTTTCAGACATCAATAATGGGTAAAGTAAGAATCATATGGGATTTATGTCATCAATTTACTTGATTTGAAGTACCAATGTTACAGTATGACGATTATGTCCATGAATGCGCAAGTGTGATGGTTGATTACGAATGAGTTTGGGTATATCTGGTACTTGGGAGAGAGGGTGGGGAAGAAGATAGTGGAGGTGGATGTGTCTATCCCACTATTGCTGCCCCTATATATATGAGGCGGGTGAGAGGTATGTCGGACGATGCCTGAACGGTAGCGACGATATGTGAAACCTGTACAGACTACATGGATACAGTGGTGCGCAATGATTATTTGGAATCTGTGAGGAGCTGGTTGATGCCCTCTTGTATCTATGACGTGGGGAACATTCCTCCACCCGTCATGGCTTTGGGTAGGGCACTAGTGTACCGGTGGGGTCTGCCCATAAAACAAATGGTGGTACATCGGCTGTGGCGATGGCGGAGTCGGCTTCGCTTATTCAGGTGACTCCCCCTTCTTATAATTTTTGGTTGGACACTAGGGAGTCACTGACTATGCAGCATTATCCTCATACGGTGGTGTCTAGGTTGACGGGCTTACAGATGAGCACTCTAACCTAAGGTATATTCCTTATCTTTATCTTTTCTATTTAGATTTATTCTTTTTTTATTCTTTATTGATTGATTTGTCTTTTTTGTTGCACTTTCCTTGCAGTATTTTCGAGTGGCGACCAACTGGCTGTGGGATATCAAGGAATGGATGTACTCCATGTTTGAATATATCAAGAAGTCGGCTCCTTCTAGCTTTGTGCTGTGTGCCACTTCATATCAGTGTCCTGGCTCTATAAGTGGTCCACTGCTTGTCACTAGGGAAAGCGTGTTCGCCACGGAGGTTGAAGGTTTAAAGGGAAGTTTGAGGGTTCGGGCAAAGTCGCCTTTTGTAATTTTTGTTTTCATTTTATCTCTTTTTCGTGCAAAAAATGTAATCACTTAATAGTATATATATAAAAAATGCATTTTCTTTTTTGGCAATATTCTTGATTTAGCGACCTATTATATGTGCACTTTTTATTTTTCTGATGAGATTGTTTTATTTTATAGAGATAAATATGGAAATGATAATGAAAGAAAAAAAATTATTTCTTTTATCCAAGGAGAGTAAGAGTACTTAACTGGGGGGGGGGGTTAATATTTCTTTTTAAAGAAATAATTTTTTATGTTTTGAACAACAGGGAAAGTATTTTTGAGTAAGAATTTATTTTGAGGATGAAAACGATTTTGAGGAAAATATTTGTTAAACAAATAAATAATTGAGTAATGAAAAAGAATGACCCGAGGGTAGTTTTTTCAAAATAAGGATTTTTTTTTTAAATTAATTTTTGGCAAAAGAGTGAAAATGGAATTTTTAAAAATAGGGGGGTGCCAACTAGCATACCCTTTGACCTGCCTATCGGCATGGAGGTTAAGTCGAATCACTCCTAAGCCTTGATTTCACTTTTCTACATACTAGTGTACTTCTATAGGACTAAGAATTAAGCGATTTTCTTAAAATTTTATTTTTTGCCAAGTATTTTGGGTATAAAATGAAGGTTATAGGGTGTGTTTTCTTCACAAACAACCACATTTGTTTTATGTCTTCTCATTTCCTATTCCCCAAATGGCTCTTCCCACGTATGAACTTTCTAGCAGCAGTGGTACAATTCTGGTACCCTGAGGACCATGTCTGCCAATTTTTCCTCGACGTGGTTTCTCCTACCTAAGAGAAACTCTCAGCAATGTTCGGGGGTAGCCTCAGTGTCACGGTAGCCCTACTCTATTTTTCTCATTTTCCCCCGACATTTATGGCAGAGTTGTTCCATATTTCAGTTTTGGCGGCTCAACCGTTGGTTAATGGAGGGACTTTTTTCTTTAGGCGGTTATGTATTCAGTGTATTAGAGGGGCTTTGATGATGTTTGTTTTGTTGGAGATGTTTCTTTGGGACTTACTATGAGGCATTTAACGGTGACATGGGACTCGACAGATGATCCCCAAGTGGATGCGATAGCGACATGGATGTCTTACCACCGTAATCAAGTGACGGTGGTGTTAGCGGAGACCTTGAATGGTTTAGGTGATTGGGAGGAGGGATGTTTGGATTTTCAAAGGTGGCATCTTGTGATGTTGTTCATGCGTATTACAGAGAGATTCCATCTCGTGGTCCATTGGTAAAGAACTAAGTCAACTAGTTTGTGGAGCACAGATCCTGATGTCTTCATTATTTGGTACCATAGTGCGAAGAATTACATCATGTTTTATAGCTAGGAGAGTACCGGTATGTGTGATTGGTTGGCCATCGACAGACTTCCTTTAATTTCCCTCCGTGGTTTATGCACCAAGTCGGTTAGGAACAAATTATGCCCTCTCGCATAATGAGATTCTTCTCGGAGGAGGACCTGACTGAATCACTGCAGATGATTTTAGGTTCCTTATGCAAGCATCGTTGGCCATATACCCATCCATCACAATCTGTAGGATGGGTCTAGCAAGTGTTCTACGACTACCTAAAGTTATGGAAGCTGGAATGGAGAAGGTTATAGAGTAAGAGATTAATCAATGGTGTCTTGTTTCCTTCGACACTATGAAGAAGGGTGTTGTGGTTTCATCCAATCTTGTCAAGGTGTATCGCTTAATGGAGTACATACGGAGTGTTTATAATGGGTGAAATATTTGGGGACCTTTGTGGGCATGGAATGACGACAAAGTGAGGTCGTCTCTTAGCTGAAGACATCATAAAAGAAGCTAGGTTAATATGATTTTTGGAGTTTTGGAGTTTTGTGTTTTTCAGTGGGGTTAGGGGTAATTTTATTAAAGGTGGTAGATTTAAGATTGTTTTAGGATGGTTTTGGTCAGCGAAAATGGGGTGGTCTGTTTGACTCCATTCATTAACATTTTATGTAACAGTGATTCATTCCCTTATTAAAAATGAAAATTATTTTGATCATATTTTGTTGTGCCTTTTAATGAGTTTTTGCTTTTTGAACTATCTATGCCAATCTCTAGGGCATACATAATTCTTTTGTTCATGTAAATGATAAGATGGACCATTATTCTCGGAGGTTAGAAAAAAAATGGCATTTTAGGAAAAAGAAAGGGATTGTGACCATGTGTGGCCTATGTTGCCTGCGTACCTCTGGGGGTTTTGAAAATTGTCATGAGTTTTAAAGAAAAATATCTTTTAGGGGATTTGGTCCCACGTAGTTTCGGATAGGGTAAATGCAGATTTTGTTTCAGAATTGAATGGGGATAAGAAGAGTTGTAGTATGCGGAGATTTTAAACTAGGGGTAAAAAAATTTGAGATGGTCCATATTGAATGGACGCGTTATCGCTTCTCCATCAAAGTGTGTGAGCATAGCAGCGCCGCCAGATAGAATTTTCTTTAGAAAGTATGGGCCGCTCCAATTTTGTTTGAATTTCCCTATGGGGTCCCAAACGGATTCAATGATATCCTTGAGGACAATGTATCCTTCTTGGACACCGTTGTCCTTGACTTTTCGATAATGGTACCCTGTAAATGGTACGGAGCCTTAAGTCTCTTTTCATCCAAGAATCATTTTTCGTCAAAGCGGGTCTGATGCGAGTCTTCTTTTCTGACCTTGGTTTCGATCATGATGCGTAGGGACGGTATTTCTAGCTCAACGGGTAAGATTGGTTCCATGTTGTACACCAGTGATTAAGGGGTAATTCCCAATAGGTGTTTTGATTGAAGTGCGATATCCCTAGAGGGCGTATAGGATCCAATCAGCCTAATCTCTATAACTCTTGATCATCTTGCTAATAATGGTTTTGAGTTTTTTTATTGGCGGCTTCGACAACACCATTGGTTTGGGGTCGATAGGGAGAAGATTTGTGTCTCTGAAGCTCATATTCATCGACCAATTCTATGACCTCACCTTTAAAGTAGTGTCTGTTATCTAATACTAACTCATGGGGAATCCCATTATGACAACTTGCTAATTAAAATAACGGACGACCACCCTCTACTAAAATAAAACAAGAATCTCATATGGCTCATTCTTAGTATCACTATCGAAAACCAATTAACTACTAAACATCTATTATTTAATTAAGTTTTGTGTCAATTTTAATCTTTATTAAAGTGACATAACAACGCCATACTCAAACCATATCTCATTCAAGAAATTACAAAAAGGCCACGATCACATAACAAGTCTAAAAAAGAAATTTATTACATGCAAAACTTAACCAAATAAACCATCCGTAGAACGTACATACAATAATATCCAAATTGAAATAAAATAAAGTGGAATAAAACTATCTGACATGGGAAATAAGCCCGAATACTAAAATATTCTCGTCTAGAATATGAGAACATAAGCGACTTAATCAAATCTTGCAACATCCCACATGTGTCGCATCCCTGATACCTACAAAAACAAACACACTTAACATCCCGGTGGCTGGAAACCTAAAAGTTTTGGAAAAATAATTGTGATACGGTTCAGAGACCAAAACCTTTTAAAAATATTTTTTAAGTAAATAAAATTCAAAAATAAATATGTGTTCATTCTTCCACATTTAAACTGACACTGAACTCTCAAAAGATAATACTCACCCCTCAACTATAGTGTGCACCTAACGTATGTATTTTAGCCACCTAGTTATGCTACCCCACCTAACTAGTCACAAAATATCCTTAAGTTTAGACGTTATCCCATCACTCATATTTTATAAAATTAGCTTCCACATAGTTTCATCATTATATTTCTTAATTAAAATTTATTATTTTATTTTCAATAACTTTCACCAGTTATTTAAACAAAATTCACACTTAATATATAAAGCTCGTAAATATTTCTTTCACATTTATATACGTATTTTCCACATCAAAATACACATCTCTCTCTCTCTCTCTCTCTCTCTCTCTCTCTCTCTCTCTCTCTAGATATGGTTCTCTAGTGTGTTATTTCGCCCCATGGCACCATTTCCTCATCTTGAGAAACTAGAATGGAATCTCACTACCAAACCCTAAATCATAAGTGCATTTGAGGCGGTCATATCCCTCAGACAGTGAGTTATAACCATATCACAATAACCTCACTCGACTCCAACCTCACAAGGGCATATATAGTGCTTTAACATGGGGTCCATACTTAGCCTACCATTTTTCACCAGGGAGATCATCCACATCACGTAACCTCCACCAATAACACCCACTAGAGTGGTAAGTTTAAACAATTATACCATTCACACAAATATAATAGTACATATATACTGTCTCTATACCTATATATGTATTTTCTTAATAATTTAGGCTAACCGTGCATATTACTCATAGCACTAGTCCAATATTTTCAAATATCATTTCCATTCTCAATTATTTAATGATTCACTTAATTAATTAAATGATTCTAAAAATATTAATTACGGACACGTACAACCCTCAATAGGCCCACATCACTAATTTTTGAAATTTCTCATCACAAATTCACAATAAATTCACGAGTATAATTCACCTCAATTATTCTAAAATTCACCCCGAATAAAAATACCAATTAATTTAAGCCATCATATCAATTAATATTATTTTTTCAAAAGTCCTAAATTACCTTTGGACATCATAATTTAATCTTCGAATTTAAATAATGAATATTTTTTATTAAATAAGCCAAACTAGGAGTAGTAGGTCAGTCGAACCAGTTCAGCTAGGGGGCAAACTGGTTCTCCCCTGTTAACTTCCCAAGACATCCCTCAAAATAGGTTTTTATCCAACTAAAATCCAAAAAAATAAATCCCAATTCATACCACAACAATATTTATCAATTCTCATGAATCCCAAGTATAATAAAACTCCATATTTATCTATAATTAAACTACACATAATGTTTATATGGGATTTTCCCTTAATCTCCGATTAACATAGAATTCTCATAATATAACTTTAAAACATATTTTCATAATCCTTCAAATTGTATAATTTGCATATCTACATGCGATTTAAATTTTCTGATTTCAATCATACTATATCACGCATATTTTTCTATGAAATCATTAATCCAAAACTCCATTTGTATATAAATCTCACCCAAAATCCAATTCAAAAATATGATATGAATTGAAATTGAACACTAAAAAAGATAGAAAGATAATCACTTTCATTTGAATTCATAGAGTCTGAATAAGGTAAAACTGGCGATTAAAAATCCCAAAATCCATTTCAATTTCTTCAATCCTCTACAATTCATGAGTTTTCTTCTACTCTCTCTTCTCTTTCCTCTTGGACTCTTGAGTTTTTCTTCTAATTTCTCTTCACTTTCTCTCTAACCCTTGGTGTAACTCAAGTAAAAGCTTTGGAATTGTAAAATGACAAATTATCTCACCTTACTCTTCATTATATAATTATAATTCAAAAATTTTCTTACCTTACTCTTCATTATCTTACCTTCCATTAAAATGACCAAAACACCCCTACACTAGTCCTGACTAGTCTCAAAAGCCCCTGACACCCAAACTCTCCGGGTACTTAATTCTGGCTATTTTAACCCACTATTTTTATTCTAATTTCTCTTCACTTTCTCTATAACCCTTGGTGTAAAAAATAATAAACATTTTTATGAAATAAAAATGTCGGTAAAATGTTATAAATAAATATTTCAAGTTTTAAAATATTAAAAGTTGGTATTTTATGAAAATGATGTATTTTTTAGAGAGATTGGTGTTAAACATTTTATGAAATAAAATGTTTGGAAATGATGTTTTTTCTTGTTGAATATTGGTGAAATAATGTTTTAAGATTTCTTACAAAAATTACGATTTTATGAAAAATGGACATTTTGTGAGTTTAAAAGAAATTAAATGTATTTTGTGCATTAAAAATGTATTTTTTTTTCAAGTATGATAAATTTCTAAAATGAAAAATATGTTTAAATCATATAGTAGGATTTTAAGGTTTAGAATCCATCTTTTCATGCATATAAACTTGTAGTAATTTGGAACTAAATGTATAAAAAATTTTAAGAAGAATTAGTTAGTTTCATACATGGAATGATAAAAAGTGGAAATTCAATTCTTCAAACGCGTGAAACAAGGGTTAAAATATGATAAGGATAAAGTTGTAAGATTGCATGTAAAATAAAAGAAATGGTGTTTTCATTTAAAAGTAGTCTTAAGTGTGTAGTTTGGGAAATTGTAATATATTGAATAAGTGTTAATGGATAATTATGGGAAAGTTAGTAAGTATAACATATAATGTTTACAAGATCAACAGTTATGAAATTTAGAAGCGATTAATGGGGTAAAGGTGTTTCCAAATAACAAGAATATTACTCGAAGGTTAAAAGTGTGTTAAGGTGTTAAAACACTTAAGAAGTTAGGATGGGTAACTTAATAGAATTTTGAGAAAAATTAACACTTGTGGAACTTGAGTAAAAGGTAATTTTGGAAACAAATGGCTAAAATAGTAATTTTACTTAAAGTGTAACATTTTTATGAAATAAAAATGTTGGAAAAAGTGTTACACAAGGTAGTCTTAAATGAATATGATTTTCGGAATAAACTCCAGATTAAAGTGTAAAGAACATGATATGGTAAAGTTTCTATAAAACCCCGTATTTCTGCATATTTAGAATTTAATTAATTGAGGAATTAAATAGGAAATACGTTTTAATTTAAATTACGTGACTAGAGTAATTTAATATCATTTAATGATATGCATAAATAATAATTATTATTATTAAATATTAATCGAGATATAGACACTGATTAATATCATGATTCAAATTTACTAAGTGTGAACAACAAATGTTGATAGTTAATTTGTACGACATAGAGAGTGATATGTATGTACTTGATTTTTATCTCACCAGGGTGTCGCGTGTAAATTAAATTGAGGATAAGATAGGATATATATTCTTAGTGACTCAAATGATAATCTAGAGGTCACAGATGATTCCAAAAATGTCGAATTAGTCAAAATAGTATACCTGGGGTAATAGGTGGGCACTGGGGTATTTTTGGGCTAAACCGGGACCGTACGGGGGTGTTTTAGTCTTTTTGCGTATAGGGGTGAGAAGACCTACGAATTTTGGAGTGTTTTATCAGATGATTAAAAGTTTGGTTAGGGTTAGAAATCTCATAACACAAAGGGAAACCATTAGAGAGATAAGAGAGATCATTTTCAAGGTTAAAAAGGAAAATTGTGGGGGATTTCAAGGAGTTCTTGCACCACAGGTGATTAAGGAAGGAAGATTGGAAGAGAAAGAGACCCAACATCTTCTACAAACTCGAAATAAGATCACCATCCAATCAAGGCAAGTGGTTATTTGCAAATTATTTTGAGTTATATTATCCATGCGTAGGATTTACAAATAAATTGATTTTGATAAATATTCTTAGAGAAAAAGAATTGATTAATTTCATGTTTGGGTGGAAATAGCATATTGTTAGATTTATATCTGTATAGGATTGAAAATCAAAGGAATCATGGTTGGTAGTACGAATTAAAAATCTGGGTTGATGACTGAAAACATGGGAAGAACATGTCATATTAGGGTTCTTGAATAATTAGAAGTTTTGAATTATTTTGTGCTAAATTGGAAGGATTTATAACGTTTAATTCATTGGAAATCATCCTAGCATATGTAGGAATGGTTAAGTATCGTTAGTCCAAAGTCTGGTGGATTATCACGTGACTTGGATAATTGAATATGGTTAAAAACTCATGAAAATGAAGAGAACTGCGTCTGTCACTGCTCGATCGATCGATTGACCCTTGAATATTGATCGATCGATGGAGCCGATCGATTGATGCTCAAGGTTAATCGATCGACCAAGGATGATTTTGGGTTCTTTTATTGGTTGAGACATATTCGATTTTTTATGCTTGACGGGAACCTTGGTGATAGTGTTATACCTAAGTAGGGACTTATAGAGTACTAGTAGGTGTATAGTGGGGGTTTGTTATAATCATTAAGTGCAAGATTTGAAGAGATGGATCGATGAGGAAAAATTGATAGAGGAGTGCAACGAGAATTTGGGATTTGAGTTACGGAGAGAGTAAACGCCATTATAAGGAGTATACCGGTAGGTTAGAGATATCTAAACTACTAAAATGAATGGAGTGGTTACTAGGGCCCTTAGAGTTGTCTGAATACTCAATTAAAATGCAATAGTGAGATAAATCATAAATTAATAAGTACGGTGAATTTTATAGGGAAACTATTACGTACGAGTATAATTATTATGTTGCATGTATACCTACTGAATTATATAGATACTTAGGTGGAGATAATACCTAAAGTATAATTGCCCATATTAGGGTCGAGGTAGCATTCCGAACTAATATATGGAAATAGTAAGTTAGGGTCGTGATGAAAGAGTTCCGAACCAATCTATGTATAATATTTTATTAATGGGGTCGCGGTGATTTTTTGAACCACTACATGAAATAAATTAGGGGTCGAGGTGACATTCCGAACCAATCCTTTTACTTGGTGTCGATGGACCATTTCGAACCAAGAGTCCTTCATGTGTGAGAAGAGGACATATTAGTAATGAATAAATTTACATGTATATATTGTCTGTGACATGTATACTGTATTAATAATCTACTTAAGCGAGTTAGTGGACAATGAGATGCTGTGAATACATCTAAAAAAAATTATGTAGGGTAACATGATTATAAATCGGTTAAAGATAAAAAGGCGTGAACAGTTATCTAAGTATATAAATCATGAGATATGGTTAATATTACATACTAAGTGGGCGGTATGTGAACTTAGTCGCGTAGATAAGTTCAGTTGGATACTATAGTCTAGTTATCTTAGGTAGTACAGTTAGGTGGGCTAAGTACAGGACGTTAGGCATGCATCAGATGAGGGGTGAGGTAACTCAAGAGACTGTGTGGAAATATTAACATGTGTAATCAATAACTCATTTTACTGTGATAATGAATTGCTAAATATTTTCAAAAAGTTTTGAGTACTAACTCTTGCTATCAAAATATTTTCAAAACCCTTTTAGGTGTCCAACCACAGGGACGCCAGACTTGAGGGTTTAATCCAGGGACTCGTAGCTGTAGCTTTGTGAAGGCTATCAAGACCTTTCATAGACGACTCATTTATTTAGATCTAGTGTAGTATTTCCTCTTTAGTACTCTCTACTGGCACATATTGTCCATTGACATTATTTCAGTTATTCAGTATTGGGTTATATTGGTTTATTTAGCACTTGTGGATTTTTAGCCGAATGTTGACTCGACAAGACTTTACGCATTATATATTGTGAGATGGTTTGTATTCTAGTATATTGTGAATGTTTAATTTGTATTTCTGCATGAGATATTTTATCGGGTTAATTAATTATAAAATTTGACACCGGTATAATTTCATTTAGGTGATTAGTAATTTAAAAGGTTTTCGACAGTCTTGCTAAGAATGAACTAACAGAGAAACCTGCATAATTTAATTTAGGACTGGTCACCCGGTATTTAATTAGGTGCGGTGTCATAGATGGTATCAGAGCATCAGGTTCAAGTGTCCATAGGATTTGAGCAACTTACTACGATTTTAGCGTTTCATTCTTTTGATGTAGAGCCCTATTTTAGGATTGTTTCTTTTGTCTTTGCATACGTAAGATATCGTACTCCTGTTATTAGATTTTGTATAAACTGTGTACTTATAAAATTTGATATGTTTTCAAATGCCAGCGAGGAGACAGCGAACGGAAAGGGAAGAGGCCAAAGATTAGGTGAGGGAATCCTATCAGGAGCCACAGGTACCGCCACCCCACCCCCATCCCCACCCGAGATGATTTCTATTACTCACGTGGCAGCGATAATGTCTCAAGCAGTCAAGATAGCTATGAGGGCCATGGAAGCCCATTTTCATCAGCCCCAAGACTAGCCTCCAGTGGCACCAGTAGTTTAGGCCCCGGTAGGGCCACCTTCTTAGCAGCGAGTCAAGGAGACCTTTTGGAAGGGCCATCGTCCCGAGTTTCAGGGCAGTACTGATGTGGTAAAGCCTTGCGACTGGTAGAATATTATTCAGTGCCATATGCGCATGCTTGAATGTACCGAGGCACATAAGTAGATGCTTACTGACGTGAGTTAAAAAGTGTCTCTAATGTACGTTCCCTTCTAGGCTCAAGTGCAAGCCTATCGCGTTAGTAATAAACCCGGTAAGTCAGGATCGTATCCACAGGGAAATAGTACAATGGAATTGTAACGACTTTGGATAGATAAGAAAATTCTAACTCTGACTCTAAAGGAAAATAAAAAGGTGATTTGACTTGTGGAATAACTACACTAGATGCAATTGTTAAATTATGAAAAATTTCAACTATTCTAAATTACCTAAAATGCTAATAAAGAATGATTTGAAACTTTAAAAATTATGATGAGAAAAATAGGACGGGAATACAATCCCCCAACCATAGTGTATTGCAGGTATAAAACTAATAGTAAATTTAAATGATTAATTAGACCCAGAATTTAGTACTCCCAAGCATTACGTATATGAGGTTCAAGCTCGCACCATACTTAATCAGAGGATGAGTAAATCTATATTGCGATTGTTACACACGAATTGCATTCTGAAGCATCCCGGTTACCCGGAAGCAAACGAGATCCAAAGATCTACAATTGTCGTGTTTCTACGCAATACGGTCGTAATCAAATCATTAAACTTAGAGGATTAATTTTATACACATGAAACTCCACATCAGGATGAGTTCATGTATACCGACCTTAGAAAATCTAGCCGAACATGCTGAAACTAATGAAAACAATTTTTGAATTGAAGAAAACCATCATTAAACTAAGGAAGAATTGTAGAATGATGTAGAAAGGAGATTGGACAGAAGAAATTAACTACTAATCTTACCAAAGCACTAAAAGAAGCAATTAACAATACTTGTAATCACAGAAATTTGAACAATCTTCAAACTTGGAATTAAATTTGCAATCAATCTTCAAACTAGGGTTTTTACAGAAAGAATGGAAAATTACATAAATTCTCCGTGCTTTAAAATGATAATAACTTGGGTTTAAATACCCTACAAAACTCCAGGAGTTTTAGCTAAACTAGGACTCTCCATTAGAGGAGGATTAAAAAATTTAAATTCGACAGTCGGACCGATCCGGTGCTTCTTCGGTTCGATTTGGTTGGAACCCAGATTGGTTCTTTTATTTCTTGGGTGGATCCATCCGGTGTGGATTGGTTCATTTATTTTCTTTCATCTTCGATCCCTCTTCGGTCCGGGGTTCTCTGGAAATTGGCATTGCGGATCCGTTCGGGATTCCTTTGACTTTTTCTTCAAACTTTGACTGCTCATAACTTTTACACCGAGAATCCGATTATGGTTACGTTTCTCCCTATGTACTCATAATTGGAGTCCCTTCAAATTTTCTTTAGATGCCTCATCCGAATTCTGGGTAAAAATTATAACTTTTCCTTTTTGACTTTTCCTTCTTTTCTTTCTCGATTCTTCCAATTTCTTTCTTTCGTTATTGACAATAAATACCTGCAAAATTAGTAAAAAATACCAGAAACTCGGTGTACTCGCTATAATATGTCAATAGCAAGATTATGAGATAAAATAAAATCGATTACGTTGTTCGAGGTGCTAAAAGTAACTAAATTAAAGGGACAAATATGGAAGAATTTATGCCTAATCAAATCCCCTGAACTTAGAACTTTGCGTGTCCCGAGCAATGTAAAAGAATCCTAGCAAGGCTTAACTCTTGAAAATCATTTTATTGGGATAAAGTACCTTTTTCGTGGGCAAGCGATTGCATTTAGCGTATACAACAAGCCTTTAAACCCCTAGGTCACCCTAGTAGGACGAGTTGTGTCTCATGAGGGTTTGCAGAGAATATACCCACAAAATTCGACTTAAAGAAACTTCAAAATACGCAAAAATTGTATAATTCAAACTTTCCCAAAAAATAGTCATCATCAAGTCATATTTACAAGTCTCAAATCATAGTGCATGTGTGCGAAGCCAAAAATTTAACCGCGAATTTCCATCGATTGACCATTACGTTACTTATCCGAAAATTCGTTTTGATTTCAAATTCTCACGGAATGCCCTCTCAAACGAATCACTCAGAATGTGTCTATTCTCTCGGTATGCGTGATATAAAGAGTAAATATAATGGACGCAAAGTCACACACACAAGTAAAAAGACAAAAATTTTATAGTGATAGGATCTCATAAATGGATTACGGTTTTAAAAACGGGAACATTGCCCCTTATTCACGCATTATCTCTTTTATTATCTTTTGGTGTATTAGCCCTCCACGCAGTAACCAATTTTGCAATTCAGACTCGGTTAGGACTTTTTCGAATTTTAAGGTATATTGGGTAAAATGAAAATGGTTGGAAAGGTTGGAATTGGAAAAGTCATTTATGATGTCCAATTGTGTTTTTTCCTGGCTATTACTCATTTTCTATTCTTTTCCTCTATTTTTTTTTCTGTTTTTCACTTCTTCTCTTTTCTTGCTATTTTTGTTGAGCATAACTATTATTTTCTTGCCCCTTTTTATGCACTTTTCGGACTTTATTGAATATTCCATTTTCGCAATTCCTAGCTACTTGGGTTTTTCGGGGTACTAAACGAAAAGGATAACTGTTATTCGGCTCAATTTGGGTTATCAAAGGGATAATTTTTCACATCCTTTTATGGCTAATGTTTTTGGGTAATAAACGAGCGCCTACTTCATTGTCCGAATTACTTATTAATTTTCCATACGCATTTCGAGATGAACTTAATTTAGAGATTTATAACGCTCTTTTTAAGGCAATATCACACATGTTTTCCATAACCGATAAAAAAAAAGGATTGAGATCCTCGATGACTTTTTAGTTGTGAAAAGAACTTTGAGTTAACAAGTAACTCTGATTGATTTATAAACTTCACAAAGATGTAAGGCTCGAATCTCACCGGGTTTGCTAATCTCCACACTTATTCATTAAGTCGTCAATTTCCATCTTTGGTCAATTTCAGCTTTGTGTATGTTGAATTTTATAACTTGAGACTTCAATCTGACTTTTAATGATATTTTTGAAATTTTGAATTCCAATTTTTATTTATTTTGAACAAAAATATTTTTGGGTTTTTCAAAATTTTATGATTTTTTTGGAAATTTCTGGGCATTTTTTAAAATTTATGAAATTTTAGAAATATGCACTTGTCACCCCCCTCCCCCTAACTTAGACTTTTGCATTGACCTCAAGCAAAAAGGACGAAAAGTTGAAGAAGGAAAAATAAGAAGTGCGATAAATAAAATAAAGAAATGGAGAAATGCAGATTTTTATAAAACAGGACTGTGGTACAATAACAGCAAAAAGCATAAAACCATGTGAACAAGGGAAACCACTAAAAAATATCACAACCAATCAAAGCTTCACTGGGGCGATGGGTGGGAAGATCTGGGTGCGTCGGGGCCATAGGGGTCATAGAAGGAGGATGGCAATGGCTCGTTGGGATCCCCTTGCCGTCGGTACAAGTCCACTTGGAAACGAAACATCATGCTTTTATCGCGACGATAATCGGTCAAAAAGTTGTCGAATCTCGCCTCAAGAGCCGACATATGGTTAGTGAGGTCTCTACCCACCCATTCAAAATCGGGGTCATCTTCTTCTTCGGTCGACTCTTCATCCGCACCTACGTCACCCATCTCTACATCAGCACCTACTTTTTTTTCTTCTTCCTCTTCCTCTTCCTCACTCGAGGCCGCATCGTCCTCGTCATCACTTCCATGCCTCGCCCGGAGGATGGCTAGCTGTTTGGCACTCCTCATGCGGGTTCCCTGTCCAAAAGGATCGGGGAGGCAAGTACGATCAAGCGGCGCCTCAATGACAGTGTCCATGAGGATGGAGGTAATAAAACATGCATATGGAAGTGGTGTTACACCTTTGTCATCCATGACTGCGATGATGATGTCAGCGTATATGGTACGAGACAGGTTAATGGAAGTGTTGGGATCGAAGAGGTGGTATGTCAATATGGCCTGACGGGGATGCATCGCTGAATCGTGGGACGTTTGCAAAATATTTCCACACATAATTAGGAAGGTGAGGCGTGATTTCTCGTTAAGACGGCCAACAGCGACAGTCTGCCCCCTCCATGCAACATCGAGGGAAATGCGCTCCATAATAAATTCTTTAGCAACCGGGGCGACATTCCTTGGGTATGTGTAGTTTTGAACATCGGGAACGTCGTATTTGCCTAACTTGGTAGTGAGAAGGGCCGATAAAAAAGGGATGACAGTACCATCAACATATGCTTGAGACTCGAATTGGCCCGTTCGAACAAGGGAGCCATAGAAAGAGCAGACATCGGCTGCCCAAACCGCTTTGTACGGTTGATTAAGGAATTGGAACCAACCCCTAGGCACGAAGAGGGTGGTGACGTAATTGGGCAGACCTGTCCATTGTACAACGTGCTCTATATGGAGTTTGCGATTCGAACCAAAGAACCGATTGCACCAACGCTCCTCTTGACGGGAATGGAATTCACCATGGTCGGAGGGTAGGATTTTAGTGGAGTCGTATTTAAAAGGGGACAGGTCATTGGTCCATGATAATGGGAAGAGTTTGCTGGAAAATTAGGGAGAGAGAAGAGAGGAGTGAGGTGGTTGAAGGTGTGGAGAAAAGTGGAGGCTATGGGTGTGTATTTATAGGGGAGGGATGGGTAGGGTTTTGGAATTGGAGGGAAAGAGGGAGTGTATTTGGGAGGAAAATTTAAGGGTTGGTTATGGGGGGATGAATTGGGAGGGAAGGGAATGGATTAGGGAGAAGGGGGGTGCACTTAGGGAAAGGGTAGAGTTCTGCAGAAAGCAGACCGATCGAGATGGTATAGGACTGGACCGATCTAGTCCTTTAATATTCGAGATTTTTTAATTACCGGATTGATCTGGATCTAAAAGAAAGGAATCGATCCGGGACGGAATGGTTCGACTCAAAAAGAAAAGAACCGATCCGGTTCTTGGACTTAGCTGGATTTCTCCCCCTAACTTTATTGCGATCTATCCTTCGAAATTTTTTAATTCTCATCATGCTCCCTATCAGTTTGGACTCAAAAATTCTCTCGATATCTATGGTCAAAACAACTTGAATCAATTTCGCGAAACATGTGAATGCTCTCACCTTATTGTACCCTAATCCTGTGGACTCTCACTACTCACATGACTATTATCTATTGTACACAAGAATTCACCCCATACGCATCGGTGGTGCGATGACCTCACTGTAGCTGCTCACTCTACCCCATAAACGGGGTTCGACAACCAAACGGTGTCGACTTCTTCCACACACGCCTTTAGATATGGATTTAGGCGTTGTCCATTTACTTTGAATGTATTTCCCCCTTTCAAATCGTCTAACTCAATAACTACGTGAGGGAAAACATTCTTCCCAACGAACGGGCCAGACCATCGTGATCGCAACTTTCTCAGAAAAAGATGAAGTCGAGAGTTATAGAGAAGCACTTTTTGCCCGGTAAGAAACTCTTTGCGTCTAATGATGTTATCGTGAGCGAGTTTCATCCTTTCTTTGGAAATTTTAGCGTTCTCATACGCATCATTGCGTAGCTCTTCTAACTCAATTAATTGAAGCTTGCGAGCTTCACCGGCCTTATCCATGGCATAGTTGAACTTCATAATTTCCCAATATGCCTTGTGCTCTAATTCCACGGGAAGATGGCAAGGTTTTCCATACACAAGGAGCAAAGGGGACATGCCGAGTGGATTTTTATATACGATACGATAGGCCCATAGTGAATCGTTTAATCTAAGTGACCAATCTTTTTGGGTAGGATTGACGGTCTTTTTGAGAATATTCTTGATTTACCGATTCGCTAGTTTGGCCTGCCCATTGTTTGTGGGTGATAATTCGTTCCAACCTTGTGAACGATGCCATAATTTCTCTTGAGCTTCTCGAATGGCCTATTACAAAAGTGCGTGCCATTATCACTGATTATCAATTTTGGATCACTGAAGCGAGAAAGTATGTGTTCCTGCAGGAGCTTAATCACCCCTTTGTTATCATTTGTCTTGGTAGCTATAACTTCCACCCATTTAGAAACGTATTCTACCGCGACAAGGATGTATAGGAAACCAAAGGACGGGGGAAAGGACCCATGAAGTCAATACCCCAACAGTCGAAGATCTCAATAATGAGTATAGGGGTAAGAGACATCATGTCTCATCGGGTATAGCTCCCATTTGTTGGCACCAATTGCAAGATTTACAAGCAGCGTTCACATCCCGGAATATTATGGGCCAATAGAGGCCGCATTAAAGAATTTTAGTGGCCATCTTTTTTGTCAAAAAGTGGCCTCCACAAGCTTCTGAATGACATAACTGGATGACTTTAGGGATCTCGTTATCCGATACACATCGTCGGATGATTTGATTAACACAATATTTAAACCGGAAGGGATCGTCGTAGAAAAATATGCGCGACCAAGTAATAAACCTCTTCTTATCTTGCGGTGTCCAATCGGGAGGGACGACTCCCGTGAAAAGGTAGTTCACTATATCCTCAAACTAGGGCAAAGAAGAGGTAGCAAAGAGTTGCTCATCCGGAAAGTATTCGTCTATGGGTATTGGATCACTAGGTACGTCGGACGAGAGCCGTGATAAGTGGTCAAGAACGACATTTTCTACTCCTTTCTTATCTTTAATGGAGAGATTAAACTCTTGTGGGAGTATGATCAACCTTATGAGATGCGGCTTTGCATCTTTCTTTGCAAGAAGGTATTTCAATGCTGCATGGTCGGTGAAGCAAGTAATGGGAGAATCGATAAGGTATGATATAAATTTGTCAAGGACGAAGACTACCGCTAGCAACTCCTTTTTTAGTGTTAAAGTAATTGAGTTATGGTCCGGTAAGAATCTGGCTAGCGTAGTAGATGATGTGAGCCTGTTTGGGTTTTCTTTGGCCCAAAACAGCCCCTATCGCATAATCGCTAGCAACACACATAAGCTTGAATGGTAAAGACCAATCTGGAACTTTCATGATGGGTGCGGACACAAGAATGGATTTTAATTTTTCAAAAACGCTTCTGCATGCTTCCGTCAACTTAAATGGGGTGTCCTTCATGAGTAGGTTGCTTAAAGGTCTATTGATGGCGCTAAAGTCCTTAATGAACCTTCGATAAAACCCCACGTGGCCCAAGAAGGAGCACACGTCTTTGAGCGATTTTGGTGAGGGAAGATCGTCTATGACATCTATCTTAGCCCTATCAACTTCTTTCCCTTTGGATGATACTATGTGGCCAAGAACTATTCCCTCAGTGACCATGAAATGTCATTTCTCCCAATTCAGCACTAAGTTCTTTTCCACACACTGGGTAAGTACTTGTTCCAGTTTTTCTAGACAAAGATCGAAAGAGGTGTCAAAAATGCTGAAATTATCCATGAACACTTCGAGTCCTCTATCGACCATGTCGCTAACTTGACTCAATATGAACCTTTTAAAGGTCGTGGG
Source organism: Sambucus nigra (assembly GCA_949130495.1). Lineage (NCBI taxonomy): Eukaryota > Viridiplantae > Streptophyta > Magnoliopsida > Dipsacales > Adoxaceae > Sambucus > Sambucus nigra. The sequence continues at coordinate 114,857,504 of OX422220.1, read as the reverse complement.
TGTATTACACAAGCCAAATGGCATACGATTATAGGCAAACGTACCAAAAGTGCAAGTGAAGGTATTTTTCTCTTGGTCAAGTGAATCCACCTCAATTTGGTTATATACGGAATAACCATCAAGGAAGCAATAGTAAGGGTGTCCCGCTACTCTCTCAAGCATTTTATCAATAAATGGCAAGGGGAAATGGTCTTTCTTAGTTCCCGCATTGAGTTTCCGGTAATCAATGCAAACGCGCCACTCGGTGGTGGTACGTTAGGGAACTAGCTCTCCCTTAGCATTCTCAATCACTGTCATGCCCGACTTCTTCTGGACAACTTGAATAGGGCTCACCCACTTTCTATCCGAGATTAGGTCTGTAATCTCGGCATCCAATAACTTGATAATTCCAGTTCTCACCACTTCCTTCATATTGGGATTTAGCCTTATTTGCATTTCTCTTGAGGGCTTGACATCCTCTTCGAGATGGATCTTGTGAGTGCAAATCAAAGGACTTATCCCCTTCAAATTAGAAAAGCACCAACCAAAATCACTTTGGTGCTTTCTCATAATTTTTAATAATTTACCCTCCTGCTCTTCGTCTAGACTAGAGGAGACAACAATAGGAAATGTCTCATCCTCTCCTAGGTATGCATATTTAATATGGGAGGGGAGTTTTTTCAATTTGAGGGTTGGAAATTTATCGTTGGAGGGAACCATGCGTGTATCCCTCGGTGGTAACTCCTCGAATCTAGAAACCCAACTTACATCTCTCACGTCCTCGTCTGACGCTCTCTCATCAAGTAACTCTCTCAACTCCTCAAACTCCCTCTCGAATTCAGTGTATGTCCCCTCACTCTCGTGTCTCAACACTAAACAGGACCCTAAGGCGTCTCCACAATAGTTCTCCTCAAAGTACTCCTCCACGATCTCATCTATGAAGCTCACCGCGTGAAGATCATATTCTTCCCCCGTATGTTGGGCTATATAGAAGATGTTGGTATCTAAGGTCATGTTCCCAAAAGTGAGTTGCATTTTCCCATTCCTAGTGTTGATAATAGCGTTAGTCGTAGCTAAAAATGGGCACCCGAGAATGATGGGAACATGATTGCTCGAGGCGAAGGAAGGCTTATTGTCCCAAATGACAAAGTCTACCAGGAAGTACAAAGTGTCAACTTGGACGATCACGTCCTCAACTACACCTCGTGGGATCTTCACAGTTCGATCCGCTAATTGGAGAGTGATCTTGTGGGCTTGAGGTAGCCCAAATTAAGTTGCCTATAGATGGAGTATGGGAGGATATTGACACTCGTGCCCAAATCAAGTAAGGTTTTTTCAATTTTATTTTCTCCAATGATGCAGGAAATGGTGGGTGCACCGGCATCTTTGAATTTAGGCGGGAGATTGTTAAGTAGAATGGAGCTCACGTTCTGTGCTAGAAAGACATTTTTATTTACCTTCATCTTCCTTTTTACCGTCATCAAGTCTTTGATGACTTTTGCTTAATGGCATCGAGGAAAGGTAAATTTAGCTTTACTTGCTTTAGCACGTCTAGCACTTCATCACGAGTGTTGATGTAAAAAACTAGATTGCTCTAATTATTCAATCACAGATAAATAAATAAGACAAAGATTTTTAAAGTGGTTCGGCTACGAATAAAGCCTACGTCCACTGTTATGTTATTGCTGAATGTTTGCAGAATTCTTGATTACAAGTTCTCTCAAGAAATTCCGATCCCCCTTGAATGAGGATGATACAAGGTATTTATAGCCTTGAGGCTGTACATGAAAGGTTTGATACATTAAATGATATACATGTGAAAGGGTAATACATTTAATGCAGCGTGCGCGTCAAGAATATAAGCATTCAATGAATATTTGAACTGTTGATTATCTGGCAATTAATGATACGACCGAGGTGCAGCTCGGACCGCCATAGTTGCTCGTTGCTCAGGAGTTCCTCGGAGCGCTAGAGTACCTCAGAGCGCTAGAGTTCCTCGGTGCGCTAGAGTTCTTCGGTGTATCCTCGTTGCTCGGAAAGAATCATGGTTGGTCAGGAAATGAACTTCTTCGCTGCTATTGTGCCACGTAGATTGACATGTGTCTTCGTATTATTCGTCCACATCAGCATATTAATTTTGGTATCAACAGAAGCCCCCAATGTTTCATATTTCGAACTTTGAGGAGTATGGAACATTCTTTCTCGGTATATGGCAATATTAAATGACTTTCCTGGGTTTCAGGAACATTGTGTTCAAATTTCCTTCTTATTTCGCAGCTTTCGCCTTTATTTTGAATTTTTTTATAAGCGCTTCGATCTCCGTGCAGTTTTTGTCCTTTTAGCCGCCGGAAGTTCAGTAGTTTCTTTTTGGTAATCATTTCTTTCGCCGCTTCCCAATGCAGAGTATTTAAACTTCTTAGGTAACCATACCGTCTTCTACTTTTTCCACTTTTCTGCATTCAAGCTTTCTATTCTCTCCTTCTCTCTTGTGCGTTCATCCTTGTTTTCGTTCGTTGTCAACATACGTCCTTTCTTCCTGTAAGATCTTCTTCCTTTCTTCTGTATCTCTTTTATTCAATATGGTTTATATTGTGGAGTCTGTTGAGAAATTTCGTTCTGATTTTTCCATTCCTTCCTGGGTAACTCTAGAGGTTCTTTCTGAGCCTTTAGATTATTTTCGATTGGCTGAGGGACATTGGTTCCCCAGTCTTTTCATTGCTGAATGTGGTTTTTCCTTTCCACCGAACCCATTGTGTCTTGAATTTTGTCAATATTTTGATCTTGTCCCTGCAAAAATAGCCCCCAATTCATGGAGAATAATTAATGGGGTGCACAAATTAAATCTAACTCATGGGACTCGTATTGGGATCCCTGAAATTATGTATTGCTATAAATGGGCTACTCTAGATAATATTTATTACTTAAAAACTAGGTTTCTGAATAGGGCTCTTGTAGTTAACCTCCCTGACTCAAATAGAGATTATTTTGAGCATGGGTTGATCATAAAAAATTGGCAATATGCCCCTTTAACTGGAGATGAAGTATACAACGGTCACAGATGCCCCCCATATGGCAATGGGATAGGTTTATTTTTCATTTTATTTTACTTATGAAATTATGCTTTAATCATGTTTGACAAAATGTATGACTGACATCTCATTATGTATTTATTTGCAGTTGATAGCAAAAGAAAAACTCCAAAGGAATCAGAAGTTAATATCAAGCATCTGAAACTTATCTGGGGTTTGCATAAGAACGTTGCAGACGAGCACATTAGGTCTGCATCATATTTGCTACAGTATAAGAGTTATACAACCTCTTATACTGCTCGCCCTGTTGAACCAGCTTCCACTCCAGAAGACTCTTCTTCAAATTCTCATCTTCCTTTAAGTCAAAGGATGGGTAAGAAAAGAGCTCCTCCTGCTCTCTTTGATGATGTTACTCCTGTTGCTGGGGCTAAGAAAAGCAAAGTTGATGTCCCAGAGGGGACTAAAAAAGTGGATGCTGGGTCTTCTAAAGCTACCGAGAAGCCCCTAGTGGTTCCGAGCAAGAAAAGTGCTCCTGTAGATGTAATTACAATCTCTCCGACCAAGACTTCTTTGGTTGAAGGTTCTGAACTCCCGTTGAGGAGATTGAGGAAATCATCCTCAGTTACTCCGGCTGAAACTGCCTCCTCTCTACCTGCTGGTGGTACTGATGTTCCAAACATCATTCTTCCAAGTTCTGCAATGAGCTCGGTCGTACCCGAGGTCCATGGTATTGATGAAAAAATTCCTAGGGATATGCTGACATCCTTAGCTGCTCGTCACCTTGCTTCAGTAAATTTCTCATACTTCTGGTTTTTCTTTCTTTCTCTGAATGCTTGCATTTTGTATTGACTTTACTATTTCTCTCATCTTTCAGCTGGTGAACTGTTTCAATAATATTGTGAAGAAGGATGAGGCTATTAAAGCTTCAAGCTCCTCGTCAGGTGTAGAGGATGCTCTGTTGGGTTTGACCCAATCTTTAAAGGAATCTCGTCAACAGTATGTTGAGGAAAAAGCTGTTTGGGAGAAAAAGTTGGCTGTGGCTGAAGCTGAGAAGGTGAAGATGGCTGAAACCTCCAAGAATTTGGAGGATAAAGTAAAAGGTTTAGAGGTTGAACATCAGGAATATGATGGCAAACTGAAAAAGGCAGAGGAAGAGTTATCTACCCTGCGAGATATCAAGGTCAAAAAAGAGGAATTGGATGTGAAGCTCTCCTCGGAGAAGTTGAGAAGAAAGGTTGCAGTCAAGAAATCTTTCAGTGCTGGTTGGGAGAAAGGATGGGATAAGGGGATTGCTGCAATGACATCCCAAGTCCAATATGGGAAGTTGAAATACTTCCACGATGGCTGGGTAGCTGCTCTGCAAGAGTTGAAGGTTAAAGATGATTCTGAGCTATTCCAACGACACCTCCCTGGTCCTCCTCCAGCAATTGTGGAAGAAGAAGAAGATGAACCTCTCTCAGATGAATCTTCTATAGCTATGGGTGACCCAGTCTCTGCTTCTCAACCCTCTATCATCGAGGATATTTCTTCTATGCCTCCTCCTGCCGAGAAGATTCCTGCTGATCAAATCGTTGTTACCACCGAGCAACCGAGCTCCTCGTCCCAGCCTCCCGAGAAAGTCTTGGGAGACAAGGAAAAGGTGTGAAGTTGTTCGGCATTATTTCCATATTTCATTACTTGTAATCGAACAATGTAATCCTTTTGTGATCTAATAAAATACATCTTTGCTCATCTCTGTTGTTGATGATTTGATTGCTTTTATTTAACTACTGCTTTCTCTTCGTTATTAGTTTTTGGCCAGAATGGAATTGATATCTGCTCCTGATACTGAGTTGATGCGACAATGCAATGGATATTATAAAGCTGGTCATACAGACCTAAGTGTATCAGAGATTGTCGACATCCTTGGTCACGATGCTTCAGAACAAGCAGTTGAGGCTTACCGGTACCTGAAGAATTTACTTGATAGATCTGTGGCCAATAATGTGGCATACTACGAATTGATCGAGGAACTTCATGGTTCCATAGAGGATCTTCAAAATCAACACAATGAATCAATGGCTTCGTTGCACAAGGATTATGAAAATAGATATCAACAACTTTCTTCTGAAACAGGCCATAAAAAGATTATCGCTGGATATGATATTAGGGAAAGGACCCTAAAAGGTGAAGTTGAAGCTTGCAGGCAGATTGCCGAGATCCTGGAACAAGAAAATAATAATTTACAGAAAAAGTTGGCTCAATATGAATCTGCAGCGTCATCTTCCACTGCTCTAGTGCCCGTTACTGATGAAGGTTTCTCGTTCTTAGAAGTTGAAAATGCCAAACTAAGGCAAGAACTGGATAACTTGAGAAAATCTGTTATTCTTGTGACTGCTCGGGGACGAGGAAGAGGTTCTCGGGGATGAGGAATAATTGTCAAGGAGAAAAGTTCTCCAGTTGCTTCTCGGAGCCGATCAAGAGTTCTTAGTCGCAATGTTGAGGAGGCTCGTACTCAGTCTACTTTGGAAACTCAAGTGTTTCAATTGAATGCTAAGGATCGTGCTCTGTCAGAAATGTCCAAGAAAAATCTATCGTTGGAAGATCAACTTACTGCAACGAAGTCTGCTCTTCATACCAAGGATCTTTTTGCCAAAAATCTTCTCGAACAATTGGATAGATTAACCTTTCAATTTCACAAGCAGCCTAGGGAATTCTGGATGGCAGGATATAATGAAGCTCTTGTTCATTTGGATGCTCGTATTGAACATGCCAACAATGAAGGTTATAAACAGGGATGGTTGAACGCCTTGGGTGTATTAAAATTGGAGCAAGGGCATTATTTATGGGATTATCATGCTCCAGGGTTATTGGACTTGCCTGTGCCACCTTTCAAATTGGACATGGCCTGGATCCCAGCTCGTTCCATTCCTCGTAGCCTAATTTCAAAATACCTCGGTGATTATAGCCTTCATTTCCAAATCGAAGTATCTCGTCCAGAGCATCTAATGGATACACCTTCAATAATGAACGTCAGAATGCTGAAGGATTTGAACTTTATTAATTATCCCCTTTGCTTGGAAGATCCTCCTGCTGGCGAAGATCCTGTCTCAAAAGCAAAGGGCAAGAAACCAATAGAATAGGAATCTTTATGTAATAGTCAGCACATACATGTAATATGTAACTTATTTTGAATTTTTAATGAAAGACTTCATTTTTGTTCGTAGATCTGTATGGGTATTGTCTTGTGTTTATCAAACACTTTACATTTATTCATATGTATCTGTTAAAAAGATAACAATATTGTGTTGTTCATGGACCAACTTAGTAAAAAGAATTACCAGTATCAGTAATGTGGCTCAATCACTTAACGAGTATAAAAATGTTTAAAATTTTTCCAACAAACCAAGGTTGTTAAATTATGTTTGTCGACCAACTACAGTTGATGGGTTTTTATCCCCGACCAGCTATACTTGGTTCAATTTCAAATATTTTCATAAAATGTGTCCGGCCTACAACCAACCAAGGTTGTTAAATTATGTTTGTCGACCAACTACAGTTGATGGGTTTTTATCCCCGACCAGCTATACTTGGTATATTTTGGAATATTTTGTTCTTCAAAGAACTTTTTGTAATAATCTTACCTCCCGACCAACATAAGTTGTAATTTGAGAGTATATTTGTATCTTACCGACACCGTAATTGATCACGCTAGTGTACACTTCCTAACCAAAGGAGTAGTAGTGGTAGTAGTATTGGTTCTTTCGAACTTTTTGGCTCTTTCGAGCTGTCCACTAGATATCTTACCAACCGTAGTTGATCACACTAGTGTCGCCTCCTAACCAAAGGAGTAGTTTTTTTTGGCTCTTTCGAGCTGTCCACTAGATATCTTACCAACCGTAGTTGGTCACACTAGTGTTGCCTCCTAACCAAAGGAGTAGTTTTTTTTGGCTCTTTCGAGCTGTCCACTAGATATCTTACCAACCGTAGTTGGTCACACTAGTGTCGCCTCCTAACCAAAGGAGTAGTTTTTTTTTTTTTTTGGCTCTTTCGAGCTGTCCACTAGATATCTTACCAACCGTAGTTGGTCAGACTAGTGTCGCCTCCTAACCAAAGGAGTAGTTTTTTTGGCTCTTTCGAGCTGTCCACTAGATATCTTACCAACCGTAGTTGGTCACACTAGTGTCGCCTCCTAACCAAAGGAGTAGTTTTTTTGGTGCGTAGTGTATTACACACTAGTATTCCCCGAGAAACTTTCAACAGAAAGAAAATGGTGAAACATCCTCGTTTTATTCATAATGAAAGAAATGCTTTACATTTTACATTACTGATAATACTTGTGCAGGTGTTCAGCATTCCATGCGTTATTAAATTCTTCTCCCTCTAGAGTTGCTATTTTGTAAGTTCCTGGTCGAACAACCTCTGTAACTCGGTAAGGTCCATGCCAGTTTGCTTCCAACTTATTTTGCTTCTGAATGACTTTATTTAGCACATAATCCCCTTCTTTTAAGTCACATTTCTTCACCCTTTTGTTGTAGAACAGAGTTGTACATTGTTGGTAAGCAGTATTCCTAATGGATGCCTCTTCTCTAACCTCCTCGAGCATATCCAAATCCAGTCTTCTCATCAAATCACTGACTGGGGAATTGAAATTCAGCACTCTATGAGTTGGGAGACCCAACTCGGCAGGAATCACAGCCTCACTTCCAAATGCTAGCATATATGGTGATTCTCCAGTTGCTGCTCGAGGAGTTGTTCGGTAAGCCCATAGTACTGATTGGAGCTCGTTAATCCAATTTTCTTTAGCTTCACTTAACCTCTTCTTCAAACCATTTAGTAATGTTCTGTTTGTTACCTCAGTCTGTCCATTGCTTTGGGGATGGCCTAGTGCTGAATGATACTTCAAAATGTTCGACTGATGACAATAGGCAGCAAATTCTTCATTATCGAATTGTGTTCCATGGTCTGTGATGAAAGCATGGGGGAGACCATATCGATAAATGATGTTCTTCCAAATGAACTGATATACCTTCTCGTACGTCATATCAATTAGTGGTTCAGCTTTCACCCACTTAGTAAAGTAATCCACTGCCACGACGAGGTACTTGAACCTTCCTCGGGTCATCGGCAATGGTCCAACCAGATCAACCCCCCACATGGCAAATGGCCAAGGTGAAGTTATGGGTGTCAACAATGCTTGTGGAGTTCTTCGGATGGAGGAAAAACGTTGGCACTTGTCACACTTCTTGGTATAGGCTATACAATCAACCCTCATCATCGGCCAGTAATATCCCTGTGCCATTACCCTTTGCAAAAGTGTCCGACCTGCTACATGAGCTCCACAAGATCCTTCATGTATTTCTTCAACCAATTCCTTGACTTCTGATGGATGCACACATCTCTGCAAACCTGCCATAATTCCTCGTCTATACAAAACACCATTAGTTAATACATACCGAGCAACTTTATACTTCAATTTCTTGGCAGCTAGCTTGTCCTCCAGTAATTCTCCTTCTTCAATGTATGCCCTGATAGGATCCATCCAAGATGGTCCTAAATCAAGGGTAATAATCTTCACCGTCAGATCTTCTTCTATGCTCCGACTTTCAAATACTTCAATTGGTATCGTTCTTCACAGCTCGGTGCGCGTAGCTGACGCTAATCGGGCCAATGCGTCTGCTCTAGCATTCTCCATCCTCGGTATTCTCACCAATTGAATAGCATCAAATTCTGTCAATAACTCCATCACCTTTGCATGGTACTTCACCATTAATTCTCCCTTAACTGCATATATTCCCATCATTTGATTCACAATTAATTGAGAATCACTGAAAACAATTATTTTCCGTGCTTCCATAACTTTCGCCAAATGAAAACCTGTTATCATGGCCTCATACTCAGCTTCATTATTAGAAGCCTTGAATTGGAATCGCAAGGCATACTCCATGTCAATATCATCTGGGGTGTTTAAAACAATCCCTGCTCCACAACCAGTTGTGCAAGATGATCCATCTACATATAATCTCCATGTAGGTAACTCGTCTTCAAATTTATTATCTGTCAGAGTTCCTCGGTAAAATATCTGTTATTTTCTTTCATCATCCCCTGGTATCTTTCTCTCCTCGTCGATCATTTGTTCGCGCCCTTTTACCAAATGTAGTTGGTTTGGGTTTGAATATGATGATTTTTCTACATCCACGAGTCCTTTTACCAACCTTAGTTGGTCGGGATCTGTGTCTGTTGATCCTGTATCGTCCACAGGTTGGTCAGCAAGTACCTTTTGTTCCTCGGGGGTATCAGGGTATGTAAATTCTGCTATAAAATCTGCTACAGCTTGCCCCTTTAATGATGATCTGGGTTCGTACACAATATCATATTCACCGAGTTCTATTGCCCAATACATCAATCTTCCTGATTTTTCTGGCTTGTGAAGAGCTTGTCTTAATGGCATGTCAGTATATACAATGATTGTATGGGCCTGGAAGTATGGACTCATTCTTCTACTCGCTTCAATTAATGCCAGTGCCAATTTTTCTAGCTTTGGGTACCTGATTTCTGCACCTCAGAAAGCTTTACTTGTGTAATAGATAGGTTTCTGGACTCCATTCTCCAATCTGATCAATGCTGAACTAACTGCATTCTCTAATACTGCCAAATACAAGTACAGCTTCTCTCCAGTTATTGGCCTGGACAATAATGGTGGTGCTCCCAAATACTTCTTCAAGTCTTGAAAAGCCTTTTCACATTCATCGGTCCACTCAAAACTTTTTCGCAGTGTTTTAAAGAATGGGAGACATTTATCAGTTGCTCGGGATACAAATCTGTTGAGCGCTGCAACTCGTCCTGTAAGACTCTGTACTTCTTTCCTCGTCGTTGGGGATCGCAGCCCTAAAAGAGCTTTGATCTTTTCTGGATTCGCCTCGATGCCTCTTTGGTTGACGATGTATCCGAGGAACATTCCTTCTCGTACTCCAAAGGCACACTTCGTCGGGTTGAGCTTCATTTGGTATTTATCTAGTTGATCAAAGGTCTGGCCTAAGTCAACTAGATGATCAGTAGCTCTCTTGCTTTTGGTGAGCATGTCGTCGACATAGACCTCCATGTTGCAGCTGGTTTGTTCGGCAAAAACCTTGTTCATCAGCCGCTGATATGTTGCACCTGCATTTTTTAAACCAAAAGGCATAACATTATAACAATAAGTTCCCCTTGGGGTAATAAAAGAAGTACTCTCCCTGTCTTCAGGTTTCATTTTGATCTAATTATAACCAGAATATGCATCCATGAAGCTGAGCAGCTCATGTCCCGAGGTAGCATCCACTAGCTGGTCGATTCTAGGCAATGGAAAATGATATTTTGGGCATGCATTGTTCAGATCAGTGAAATCAACACACATTCTCCACTTATTATTTTTCTTCTTTACCATCACCACATTTGCCAACCAATCTGGATATTTCACATCTTCAATGAATTGGGCTTTCTGGAGCTTCTCGACCTCCTCTTGTATGGCCTGGTTCTTCTCGGGACTAAACACTCTTCTTCTCTGTTTCACAGGTTTGATCTCCTTATTCACATTGAGCTCATGACATAAGAAGTTTGGATCTATTCCTGGCATGTCTTCATGACTCCAAGCAAAAGTATTCTTCCTCTTTCTCAAGAAAACTATCAACTCCTGTTTTATTGAAACATCCAACGACGATCCTATCTGGGTTATTCGTTCAGGATGCTCGTCGTCCAGAATAACATTTTCTGTAGATTCCACCACCTGTCCTTTTACAAGTTGAGATTCATCCCTAGGATCAAGGATTTCAATTTCTGTATCTTCCTCCACTTGGTAAGTAGTAGTCTTTTTCCTTGATTCTTCAAGTTCCTCTTGCTCGGCAGACGAATAATAGCATTCCCGAGCTACTTTTTGATCACCTTTCACAACTCCTACCCCAAAGTTTGTTGGGAATTTCAAGCACTGATGTACCGTAGATGGAACTGCTTCGAACTTCTTCAATCCAACTCTTACCATGATGATGTTGTAGGTTGACTGCACATTCTTATCCATCACGAAGAAGCGCATTCTTTCTGTTCGAAAAGCAGGCCAAGTTCCAATGAATATATCCAACTTGATCGTCCCAAGTGGAAATACTTTCTCGCCAGCAAAACCCAGAAGGGGTCTATGATAAGGCTCCAATTGAGATAATTTCAAATTCAAGCTATCAAAGCATGAATAATACATGATGTCTGCTGAACTACCGTTGTCTACTAACACTCTTGAAATCATTACCTCTTTCATCCTCATTTTGATCACCAAAGGATCGTCATGAGGGTAAAGAACACATGCCAGGTCGTTTTTTGAAAACCAATGACTAGCTTCTCTTTGTTTACTTTCCTCGGACGATCATCCTCGGCCAGATTTATCCGCTGAATATACGAACAAGCTTGAGCCTCTCCGAGGTAAGCCTTTCTTTCTGCAGTAAGGTCTCCTCCTCCTGCATCTCCTCCTGTAATAACGTTACAATCAAATGACCCAAAACGTATGGAAAATACTTCTCGTTCAGGCTGCCTTGGCTTCTTGGGAAGATCAGGGTCATCATCTGGATCATCTTCGTGGTCCCTCTTCTTTTTCTCCTCTGCACGACGAGGAGATCTAGATATTTCTCTAGTTCTATCATCATTCTTCCTCTCACCCCTACGATCTACATATTTTGATAATTTTCCTCTTCGGATGAGCGTTTCAATCTCGTTCTGAAGGGCTATGCAATTTTTGGTCATATGGCCATGATCTTTGTGAAACTCGCAGCATTTGGCCTTATTCCTCAGATCAGGATTTGTCCTTATTTTTTCTAGCCACTTGATTTCCTCGCTGTTTTTGATTTCTTCTAAAACGTGATTAATACCCATTTTCAATGGAGTATAATTATCGTACTTCTTTAGGACCTCCCATGACGTCCTATTATTCTTGGAGTGCTTGTCACCACCATTACCTTTCTGCTCTTTCTTCTTAGACTTGTCGACCTCCACCTTAGTTTCTTTATCCATATTCTTCTTCGCAGACATAGCCTCCTCGGCATTCATGATTTTGGCTGCTTTTGCCATCAATTCGAACATAGTTTTAGGTGGATCTTTGGCCAAGGTGTAGTACAGCTTGTTAGGTAATAAACCACTCATCAAAGCAGTGATCGCTGTTTTTTCTTCGTAATCTATGACTTCCAACTTCTCGTTATTAAAACGAGTTATGTAATCTCTAGTACTTTCACCTGATTTTTGCCTAACACTTAGCAAATGTGCTACTCGCTTTACTGGCTTTGCTCCAAAACAGAAATTGCCAATGAACAACTCGGCTAACTGAATAAAAGTTGAAATCTTACGCCGAGGAAGATTATTGTACCATATTTGTGCAGATCCGGTAAGAGTTCCCGAGAATGCTCTACACCTCATCTTGTCGGGGACGACATAGATGTCGGCAGCAGCTTGGTATTGTTCTATATGAAGTACAGGATCTGTCTTTCCATTGTACTTAGGGGTCACTACAGGTGCTTTGAATTTCGATGGTGTTGGAAAGTCCACAATGGCTTGCACAAAAGGTGTCCCTTGAACAAAAGTTCTCTGTAAAGGGTTCCTCGCTTTAGCCATTTCTCCCAGTCTCTCCTCCAACCGTTGAATGGAACTTTTCCATGCTTCATTCCCTTCCTCAGGCCGCCTAGTCCGAGCAATTGATTGTTCTGACATAGCTTCCTGAGATTTATCTCGACGAGTAGCTGGTCGTGATTGTGCTGATCCTTCTCTCAAACCTGATGGTGGCCGTAAACTTCTCGATGGATCTCTAGGTGGACTCATATTCCTCCTTGGTCCTAATCGACTGAAAGGAGACACCCTACTTAATCTTTCTAAGGCGCTAGTTCTCTCCGGAGAGAGAGTGATACGTTGATCTGTATCCGTGGCTCGTATTGATGAAGTTCGCCCAGGTTGATAAGAAGAATCATTAGATTCTTCATTGCGATATGACCCAGTACGTCTGGATCGCGATTTCCCACGATCACTCCTTTTCCCTGAATATGTAGGTGCACCGCCTTGAAGAGTTTGAATGAGTTGCCTCATAGATTCTTGCATGGCGTTTGTCCTTGAGCCAGATTTGTCATAATTTCGGCCAGATCTGGAATGCAGATGGATTTGGAAGATTTCCAGTATTTCCAGCATTTCGATTACTGGATTCTGGGTTATCTTCCATTGATGGTAAATGATTTTTTATGAAAAACGATAATAACAGTCGTTTCCCACAGACGGCGCCAATCTGTTGATGTAAAAAACTAGATTGCTCTAATTATTCAATCATAGATAAATAAATAAGACAAAGATTTTTAAAGTGGTTCGGCTAGGAATAAAGCCTACGTCCACTGTTATGTTATTGTTGAATGTTTGCAGAATTCTTGATTACAAGTTCTCTCAAGAAATTCCGGTCCCCCTTGAATGAGGATGATACAAGGTATTTATAGCCTTGAGGCTGTACATGAAAGGTTTGATACATTAAATGATATACATGTGAAAGGGTAATACATTTAATGCAGCGTGCGCGTCAAGAATATAAGCATTCAATGAATATTTGAACTGTTGATTATCTGGCAATTAATAATACGACCGAGGTGCAGCTCGGACCGCCATAGTTGCTCGTTTCTCAGGAGTTCCTCGGAGCGCTAGAGTACCTCGGAGCGCTAGAGTTCCTCGGTGTATCCTCGTTGCTCGGAAAGAATCATGGTTGGTCGGGAAATGAACTTCCTCGCTGCTATTGTGCCACGTAGATTGACATGTGTCTTCGTATTATTCGTCCACATCAGCATATTAATTTTGGTATCAACAGAAGCCCCCAATGTTTCATATTTCGAACTTTGAGGAGTATGGAACATTCTTTCCCGGTATATGGCAATCTGTTGATGTAAAAAACTAGATTGCTCTAATTATTCAATCACAGATAAATAAATAAGACAAAGATTTTTAAAGTGGTTCGGCTAGGAATAAAGCCTACGTCCACTGTTATGTTATTGCTGAATGTTTGCAGAATTCTTGATTACAAGTTCTCTCAAGAAATTCTGGTCCCCCTTGAATGAGGATGATACAAGGTATTTATAGCCTTGAGGCTGTACATGAAAGGTTTGATACATTAAATGATATACATGTGAAAGGGTAATACATTTAATACAGCGTGTGCGTCAAGAATATAAGCATTCAATGAATATTTGAACTGTTGATTATCTGGCAATTAATGATACGACTGAGGTGCAGCTCGGACCGCCATAGTTGCTCGTTGCTCAGGAGTTCCTCGGAGCGCTAGAGTACCTCGGAGCGCTAGAGTTCCTCGGTGCGCTAGAGTTCTTCGGTGTATCCTCGTTGCTCAGAAAGAATCATGGTTGGTCGGGAAATGAACTTCCTCGCTGCTATTGTGCCACGTAGATTGACATGTGTCTTCGTATTATTCGTCCACATCAGCATATTAATTTTGGTATCAACAACGAGAGTTTCCTTTATGGGAAGGAATCAACCATTGAGGAAAAGGTGCCTCAGTGGGTGGTTTCACAACTACCTCGAGCTCACTTGTGTCTTATTTATCACTCTCATTCAAAGGGACATCTTTGACCTCTTTCGTTGTGTCGTGTGGGGCAGGTGATATCAATGACTCTCCCACTATGAAGAGTGGTCATAGCGTGACATTGCTCTTGATATTCAGTAGAGGTGGAGCTAACACTAGTTTGACCTTGGGGAGGTGTTTGGCCCTGGGCAGGAAACTTTCCCTTCTCTTGGACACTCAACGAGGATTGTATCTTTGATAAATTTGCATTTATGTCTCTAATCAGGCGATCATATCTAGCATTGGTTGCAGTCTGGTTATTGATAAATTGATTTATCGTATCCTGGAGACTTCTCCGCGATGGAGGAATATATGCTCCTTGAGGTGGTGGTGCTTTCATATGTCCTTGCATGTGTGGATCTTGTTGAAAGTGTTGTGGTGGAGGAGGGGCAACATGTGAAGTAGGATTCATCGCAGCATGTTATTTCCCATAGCTAAAACCAGGATGGTTTTTCCATGAAGGGTTGTAAGAATTCTCGTGCGGGGCACCGAAATTACCCCTGAATCCTCCTATACCACGGACTTGCTCTTGAAGCATCACTTTGTAGGAGAGTATAGTAGGGCATTCCTCAGTTGAATGACCTGCCTCACAAATCGCACACACCTTCTTGACGGGGTTTGGGATGGATCCAGTTGGTCCTCTTCCATATACCTCACATAGGTCTCACAATCCTTTCTCATGTATTTCTAGTCGACTATCCGTCATAGAATTCTTATTTACGTGAAATAGGTTAGACGCCGATGGAGTGGTGGTCACTTGACGATTTTGATTTTGAGCATTAGGGTCAGATGTATCCCAGGATTGGGTAGTCTCGGCGACATACCTCAGGTGAAGCTCAGCATCGTGGGCGTCTAGTTCGATAAACGGACCGCTACCCATGGTTTCAACGAGTTGCTTGGAATTAAGGTTCAACCCATTATAGAGAAAGGAAATTATTTGCTCTGTATCAAATCCATGATGGGGGCACGAAGTAATTAACTCATTGAAATGCTCGTAACATCAATGAAACGGCTCATTTTCCAATTGTCTGAAAGCTTGAATTTAAGCCTTTATGGAGATTGTTCCATGTGGTGGAATGAATTTCTTGAGAAATTTAGATTGCAACTCGTTCCAAGATGCAATCGAGCTTGGAAGTAAAGACCATAGCCAGGTCTTAGCCTTATCTTTTAGCGAGAATGGTAAGAGTTTAAGGCGGATCACCTCTTGTGTGCAAGTTTGATAATTGAGAGTTTCACAAACAACCTCAAATTCCCTGATGTGGAGATAAGGCTTTTCAGAATCCATACCATGGTAATGGGGTAACATCTGGATCATCCCATTTTTAAAATGAAATTGCTCGGCATTATACGGGAGTATAATGCATCCCGAAGTGACAGTGCGCTCGGGACATAAGATTTCTCTCAACGGGCGGTATGGGGCTTCTTCCTGACCGGCGGTTGCACTACCTGTTGTGACATCTCTCTCCCTCTTAGCGACTCGGTATCCTCACTTGGTGTGATCGGAGTGTGCTCTAAAGTGTGTCCTAAGAAGGAAAATGGAGTGTTATTTGAGATTGAGTGTGACGGTGTGGGAGTTGGACTCCAGAACTGTGGAGCGTTAGGAGTGTGAGGGCTATCAGGGTCGTACTCAACTATTGGATTTTCGTGAATGTGGGTTGGAGTATTATGGGGAGTTAGAGTGAGTTTAGAATTTTGCATTAACTGTCTTATGAGAGATGATGATGAATATTTTTATGCTTTTTCAAATTTTTATATGTTTTTGGATTTTTGGAAATTTTTTGTCAAAGTTTTAGATTGACTCGATATAATCCTAAGTCCATCTAAGTTCCCCGGCAATGGTGCCAAAAACTTGACGCGACTTCGAAAGTGTCTCTAATGTGCATTCTCTTCTAGTCTCTTGTGCAAGCCTATCGCATTAGTAATAAACCCAGTAAGTCAGGATCGTTCCACAAGGAAATAGGACAATGGAATTGTAATGACGTTGGATAGATAAGAAAATCCTAACTCTGACTCTAAAGGAAAAGAAAAAGGTGATTTGATTTGTGGAATAACTACACTAGATGCAATTGTGAAATTATGAAAAAGTGCAATTATTCTAAATTACCTAAAATACTGATAAAGAATTATTTGAAACTTTAAAAATTACGATGAGGAAAATAGGACGGGAATACAGTCCCCCAATCATAGTGTATTGCAGGTATAAAACTAATAGTAAATTTAAATGATTAATTAGACCCAGAATTTAGTACTCCCAAGCATTACATATATGAGGTTCAAGTTCGCACCATACTTAATCAGAGGATGAGTAAATCGGTATTGCGATAGTTACACTCGAATTGCATTCTGAAGCATCCCGGTTACCCGGAAGCAAACGAGATACAAAGATCTACAATTGTCATGTTCTACGCAATACGGTCGTAATCAAATCATTTAATTTAGAGGATTAATTTTATACACATGCAACTCCACATCAGGCTGAGTTCATGTATACCGACCTTAGAAAATCTAGCCTAACATGCTGACACTAATGAAAACAATTTTTGAATTTTAGAAAACCATGATTAAACTAAGGAAGAATTGTAGAATGATGTAGAAATGAGATTGGATAGAAGAAATTAACTACTAATCTTACCAAAGCACTAAAAGCAGCAATTAACAATACGTGTAATCACAGAAATCTGAACAATCTTCAAACTTGGAATTAAATTTGCAATCAATCTTCAAACTAAGGTTTTTATAGAAAGATTGGAAAATTAGATAAATTCTCCGTCCTTAAAAATGATAATAACTCGGGTTTAAATACCCTACAAAACTCCAGGAGTTTTAGCTTAACTAGGACTCTCCATTAGAGGAAGATTAAAAAATTAAAATTTGACAGTCGAACCGGTCCAGTCCTCATTTGGTTCGGTCTGGATGGAACCTAGATCAGTTCTTTTATTTCTTGGGCGGATCGATCCAGTGCGGATTGTTTCTTTTATTTTCTTTCATCTTCGATCCGGGGTTCTCTGGAAATTGGTATTGCGGGTCGGTCCGGGATTCCTTTGACTTTTTCTTCAAACTTTGATTGCTCATAAATTTCACACTGGGACTCCGATTGAGGTTCCGTTTCTTCCTATGTACTCATAATTGAAGTCTCTTCAACTTTTCTTTGGATACATCATTCGAATTCTGAGTAAAAATTACAACTTTGCCCTTTTGACTTTTCTTTCTTTTCTTTCTCGATTCTTCCGATTTCTTTCTTTCGTTATTGACATTAAATACCTGCAAAATTAGTACAAAATACCATAAACTCGGTGTACTCATTAGAATAAGTTAGTATAAAGATTATGAGATAAAATTAAATTAATTATGTTGTTCGAGGTGCTAAAAGTAACTGAATTAAAGGGATAAATATGGAAGAATTTATGCCTAATCACATACTACTTTTCGACTATCAGTAGCAGCTTTACCGTGGTGGGAGTCGGTTATCACCACAGAGGAGAGGGACTTGATGATGATTTTTGATTTTTGGGTGCGGTTTGACCGCAAGTACATCCCGCCTGCAGTAGAGTCATAGATGAGGAATAAATTTAGTGAAGTGGTTCTGGGAGATCGCTCAGTAGCTGACTATGAGGAGGAGTTCACCTTCCTTGATAACTTTATGCTAGACGAGGTGAGCAACGAGGAGCATAAGAAGTCCAAGTTCATGAATGGCTTGGCCTGGAGGATCAAACAACATTTGATCGATAACCCAACACTGATGACATAGACAAACATCGTCAATGCATCACTAGTGCACTGCCAGGATCATTGCTTCCATGATAAGGGAAGCAAGAGGGGTGAGCCTAGACAGTCGGGGAAGGCAAATAGGGGTAGTGATAGTAGCACACCGCATTAGCAGACATCGGGTCAGCAGGGGTAGGATTCCTAGCAAGGGTAGTCAACCAAGAGATTTAGGTATGGGAGACATCGATTTGACAGGCAGGAACAACAAGGTTCCCAACAACAGGTCCTTCAGTGCTGTTAGGGCCATGGGAACCAAGGGGGAGGCCCGTAGGGCCAACTTCAGGGACAGCAGGGCCAAGGGCAGAGACAGTTCTAGGGGAAGTATTTCAAGTGTGGACAATTGGGTCACAAGAGTAAGACTTGTCCACATGGAGATAAGGCACAACCAAAGGGTTCCCAACAAGGATAGCAGGCTCCATTAGCCCGCGTATCAACACAGGCCCCACAGCAGTAGCCGATCCAGATGCACTACAGGCATGTGTACAACGTTCAGGAGGTGCCTTTTCGGCTGGCACCTCTAGCACCTCCGGCAGTCATGGGTACGTTTCCTATCCATAGGCATGAGGGTACTATTCAATTTGACACGGGTGTGACACACTCTTTTATTTCCACTATATTATCATGAGCAAACGGTCTTTTAGAGACATCCGACACTCATCCTATGTGTGTGGAGTCACCGATGGGTAGTTGGTCCCTTATACACTCGATCTATAAGGGTGTGGACATTATGATCGGAAGATTGAGTCTAGCGATAGACCTTCTAGTGTTATATATGGAGAGTTATGACATCATCTAAGGCATGGATTGGTTGGCGGGTTATAGGGAGATGGTAGATTGTTATGAGAGGACGATCATTTTTTCCATTTCGGGAAAGGAGATGCTCCTAGTGGTGATGCCTCTTCCTGAGGGAGTATCGCGCACTCACTTATATTACATTGAGGAGGATCCCTCACATGAGGTGGTTGTTTCTCTGGACTCAATCCCAGTCATGAGCGATTTTAAGGATGTCTTCCAGGAGATACCAAGGTTACCACCCAGCAGGGAGATCGAGTTCATCATCGACTTAGGATCGGGGACGAGATAGATTACCAGAGAACCATATCACATGGCCCCTTCGGAAATGCGAGAGTTGAGGTAACAGATTCGGCAGCTCTTGGGATAGGGTTACATTCAACGGAGTACATCGCCAATGGGTGCACCAGTTTTATTTGTGAAGAAAAGGGATGGTTCGCTTCATTTGTGTGTATACTACAGGGAGATGAATAAGGTGATGATACGTAATAAGTATCCGTTACCTAGGATTGGCGACTTGTTTGATCATTTGAGAGGTGCTGCAGACTTCTCAAAGATCGATTTAAGGTCAGGTTACCATTAGTTGCACATTCAAGAGGAGGATGTACCTAATACCTCTTTCTTGTTGCGGTACGGGTCATATGAGTTTAGAGTGAAGCTGTATGGGCACACTAATGCACCTTCAGTGTTTATGGACCTCATGAATAGGGTATTCAGGGAGTTTTTGGACCATTTTGTGATCTTATTCATCGATGATATTATGGTTTACTCTCGCATGAAGGAGGAGCACACCGAGCACTTATATATGGTTTTTCAGACGTTACGAGACCATCAATTGTTTACCAAATTTGGGAAGTGTGGATTTTATCTTCGAGAAGTTCAATTTCTTATCCACATTGTGTCTGGCAGAGGCATTATTGTAGGTTCGAGTTAGGTATCAGTGGTGAGGGAGTGGGGATAACCCACGACACCGATCGAGGTTCAGAGCTTTTTGGGGTTGGACGGTTACTATAGTCGCTTCATCAAGGGGTTCTCAAAGATTGCTGGTCCTTTGACGAACTTGACTCAGAAGGGAGTACCATTCGTGAGGAGTGAATACTGTCAGTTAGCGTTTGATGAGCTAAAGGGCAAGTTGACATCAGCACACGTACTTGCATTGCCTAGGAGTGAATTGGAGTACTGGGTCTATATTAACGCATCCTTACAGGAACTTGGGGGGGTGTTATAGTAGGAGGAGAGGTCTATAGCTTATATGTATCGAAATCTAAAGAGACGTGAGAAGAATTACCCCACCCATGACCTTGAGTTGGCATCGATTGTCTTTTCTTTGAGGATATGGAGCCATTATCTTCAAAGAGAGAAGTTTTCTTTATTCAAAGATCATATGTCATTTCATTATCTCTTCACCTAGAAGGATCTGAATATGAGATAGAGGAGGTGGATCAAATTAATGAAGGATTACCATTTTGATATACATTATCATCCCAATAAGTCTAATATGGTGGCAGACGCGTTAAATCGAAGACCTACAGGAGAGTTGGTAGAGGTTTGGAAAGAAAAGTGGAGCAAGCTTCGACATGAGGATGAGGTAGCCAAAGCACACGTGGCAGTTTTAGCTATCACTCTCAAGAGTGTTGTGCAGGTGGTGAGGTCATAGGTAGAGGACTCGTTCTGTCAGGACAAAGTACGATAGTTACTAACCGAGGGGGAAGATTCCCACTCCATCTTCTCCGAGGGTGGACTATAGTTCAATGGGAGACTGGTAGTACCCGAGGATGAACATTTGAGGCATACAGTCATGAAAAAGTTGCACGGGTTGAGATTTATGATACATACCGATGGGGATAAGATATACCAGGATATGCGAAGACAGTATTGGTGGTCGGGTATGAAGCGAGACATAAAAGAGTTTGTCTTGAAGTGTGTTACATATCGCTTGTGAAAGTTGACCATCACAAACCTTCAGGGATGCTACAGCCACTGGAGATTATCATTTGGAAATGGGAGAGCATTTCTATGGACTTTGTTACTGCTCTACCAACATCGCAGAGGTCTCACTATTCCATATGGGTGATAGTGGATCGGCTGACCAAGGTAGCTCATTTCTTGTCAGTTCATACTGATTTTGATACGATGTAGTACACTTAGCTCTTCATTTTAGAGATTGTTATGCTGCATGGGGTCCCCATTTATATTGTGTCTGACAAAGACAAAATATTTGTGTCGCATTTTTGGTAGAGTTTTCAGGATGCCATGAGAACAGACTTGCGCTTGAGTACGGCGTATTCCCCTTAGATTGAGAGGGTAAATCAAATGCTTAAGGATATATTGAGGATGTGTATCTAAGATTTGGTGGGAAGTTGGGAGAGATATCTTCCAATGTTAGAGTTTGCATATAACAACTCTTACTAATTTACTATCGCTATGGCTCCATTCGAGGCACTTTATGGGAGGCCTTGTCGTTCGCCCGCCTGCTGGTTAGAGGCGGGGAACAACAAGATATTAGGGATAGAGATGACATAGGAGACTTCTGCCGAGATATATTTGATTCGAGGACATATTCAAATAGCTCGGGATAGGCAGAAGATTTATGGCGACGCCGGTAGGAGACATGTGGATCTAGAGGTGGGTGACCAGGTGTTGATTTGAGTATATCCTATGAAGGTGATTATGAGGTTCGATAAGAAAGGTAAGTTAGTGTCAATATATATGGGACCTTTTCGTATTATTGAGAGGGTGTGATCGGTAGCATACAAATTGGGACTCCCAGAGCATCTTCAGCGGATACATGACGTGTTCCGTGTTGCGTCACTGAAGAAATACAGGAGGATCCAGAGAGCCTTCTGGCATGTTCCACTTAAGGAGATTGATTTGTAGCTAGATATCTTGTATGAGGAGAGACCCATGGCTATTCTAGATCATAGCAAGCATAATCTTCGATCCAAGGTGGTACCATTAGTGAGAGTGGAGTGGGGGCACCATGGGAGTGGGATGAGGATATGGGAGAGAAGTATCCAGACTTATTCACTGCAAGTATATCCTAATGTTGAGGATAAAATTCCTTTGTAAGGGGGGAAATATTTAATACCCCGTATTTCTACTTATTTAGAATTTAATTAATTGAGTAATTAAATAGAAAATACGTTTTAACTTAAATTACGTGAGTAGAGTAATTTAATTTGATTGAATGATAATTATGATCATTAAGTGAATAAATAATATTAATCGAGAGATAGACACTGATTAATATTATGACTCAAATTTACTAAGTGTGAACAGTAAATCTTGATAGTTAATTTGTACGACATAGCGAGTGATATGGACGTACTTGATTTTTATCTCACCCGGGTGTCACATGTAAACTAAAATGAGGATAAGATAGGATATATATTCTTAGTGACTCAAATGATAATTTAGAGGTCACGGATGATTCCAAATATGTCGAATTAGTCAAAATAGTATACTCGGGGGTACTAGGTGGGCACTGGGGCATTTTTGGGCTAAACTAGGACTGTACGAGGGCATTTTAGTCTTTTGGCATATGGGGGTGAGAAGACCTATGAATTTTGGAGTGTTTATCAGCTGATTAAAAGTTTGGTTAGGGTTAGAAACCACATAACACAAAGGTAAACCATTAGAGAGAGAAGAGAGATCATTCTCAAGGCTAAAAAGGAAAATTGTGGGGGATTTCAAGGAGTTCTTGCACCACGGGTGATTAAGGAAGAAAGATTGGAAGAGAAAGAAACCCAACACCTTCTACAAACTCGAAAAATCAAATCACCGTCCAATCAAGGCAAGTGGTTATTTGCAAATTATTTTGAGTTATAATGTCCATGCATAGGATTTACAAATAAATCGATTTTGGTAAATATTCTTGGAGAAAAAGAATTGATTAATTACATGTTTGGGTAAAAATAACATGTTTTTGTAATACCCCGTATTTTCATGTTTTTTAAATTTGGGATTTATTAAATTTAATTTGAGATATTAATCTAATATTAATCCGAAAATTATTTTAAATATTTACTAGCACGATGAGAGTTAGTAATTATTGGGATTTTGTTGAATATTACTTAACGGATAAAGTAATATGTATAATCGAATTTAAAAATTATCACGAGTATATAATTTGGAAATTTTGGGAAATTAAATCGGGACGCGCCGGTGTCGTGTCGTTATTAAATTAGTATTATTAAAAGTGAATAAATTATAATTCACCCGTATAGTCGTTTTGAGTGCCCTAATGTGTCCGGAAGGGTAGAGATATTCAGAATAATGTACCTAGGGGTTTAGTTTGGGTCTTAGGGCGTTTTTAGGCCTAATTAGCTTCCCGAGATGGTGTTTTGGATGTTCCATATTTTTGGGTAATTAAACCCACTAAATTACCAAGGATATATCAGATGTTAGGAGTTGTCATCTAGGGTTAACATAAGCAAAACAAAATAACGGCCATTGGAAAAGAAGTGGAGAAACTTTTCAAGGAGTTATAGGCCAAAAAAACTCCGTCGTTTGCGCCGCCGTCAAGGCCAAACTGTAGATCACGCGACAAGGAACACAACCACATCGCTTTCTTCCAAAAATCAGGAACAAAATTTCCAGGCAAGTATCTATCTTGCTGATTTCTAGTTAATGTTCCTCTCATGTTAGTCTAGGAATGAAAATCATATATTTTAAATGAAAAATTATATGTTCTAGAAGAAAAATCGCATGTGCTGTAGGGAGAATCTGTGTAGCCTAAATTTTGATCATATATAGAAATTGTATCGTGAAATTGGAAAAAATATTGATGAACGAATTGATGTTGGTTAGGTTTTTAAATTGAAAATTTGGGAATTAGGGTTCTTATGAATTAATTTGGGGATTTCGTGTAATCTTAATGATTTTTGAAAAATTAATGATCCTAGGAGGTTATGAATGACATATAACCTTATAATGATAGATTGGCATTGAAGATGAGATGTTGGGGATTAAACTGTAGAGGTTTTTAGGCTTAAAATGGTGAAAAACGAGACTGTCAAATGTTGAAGACGAAACAGTCCAGTTCGCGAGTAGTCGCGCGAAGTCTTTCGAGCGAGACGTGGAAGTCGTTCGAGCGAGATCCATTCTGGTTCGAGCGAGATTTCCAATATCTAGGGAAATTCCCATTTTGCCCCTATTTTTGTAAACGGTTAATTTGAGTGAGGAAAACCTGTATCCGAGGAACCCAGAATAGTACAAAATTATTGGGGGTTGTTTAGGTGTAATGATTTAAATATTTGGGACGGTGAGTTTACTTTGAAGATCACGAGAGTAAGATAATCATAATAAAATAGATGACTCCATTATACGGGATAAACGAGTAACATGTCTTAAGAACGAATAATTATAATTATGGATCGTGGGTGCACCTAATTGAGAAATGTGAATAAGTGTTATATATATATGACTGTGTGATTGTGCATATATTATATATGTGTAAAAATCGTACCCGAGCTACTTGCTATCACAGGGATTTCCACACCGGGACAGTCCTATCTCGATTGGGCCTTTACGAGGCATAACGACTTGTACCCTAGAACATAGGATTCCTTGGTACAGGCTATCAGATTGATAGTCATACGGTCCTAAGAGACATGAGGGTATGTGCTGACCTCTTAGTGACTTGGAACTATGCTTCTCATCCATTTGTTTGTATTTTGTGTTAATACAGTTCGAGAGTGATTCCGAACTAGTATTTCCCTTAGTACGAGTGATACGGGGACTTGATACAAGAGTCTGCCAACACCATAAATTTTATGTGGGGTGCTGATAGTATATATATTATATGAGTAATTAATATATATAGACATGAGATTGGGAAATTTCTAATGTGTATAAAAGTAGTTAAGAAATGATTTAATGACTCCGACTTTATTATAACTTTTTGAGAATTTTGTAACAACACTAGAATATTTTAAAAAATGAAATCAGATACATGTGAGCACTTTATTTTTAGAAATTTATTATCTTAGCCATAGAAATTGTCGACATGAAACCTTATGGGAGATTTAAGTTAAAATAAACTTTTGGAGTTAATAGTGCGGTAGGCGTGCACACTAGTTGAGAGGTGAGAATTTCTCAAGAGAGGGTCGCATACTAACATGATTGTTGCATTAGCCGGTAAACATTTTCAATACTTGCTAAACTAAATTTAAAGTGTTTTACAATCGGGCTCTGACCTGTTTCTTGTTATCTCTTTTATCTTGTGTATATATATGTATATTAGAGGTGCCCAGCCACAGGGGCGTCATGCTTAGGTTCTTTGGACGGGACGTGCTGCAGCTTATGTGGGAGTTGCAGGCCATTTTCTTAGACGATCTCATTATTGATTCCACTCTTTGTTCCATTTTAATTAGTTGGGCATGTGTCGCCTTTTTCCTTATTAAGTTGGATTTATCAAAGACTATGTTCATTTATCTTTAGTATTTTTTTCTTTGCAATTTCATTACTGTCACGATGGTTTTTTCTTTATGGTTTTAAAGTTGGTATTAGTTATTTGAACAATTAAATTCATGGGTGTTTATTTCCATTCTAATAATTGTGTGATTCTTAATCTGTATATTGTTAAAGGTTTTATAATTGGATTTAATGAAATAAAAATAATGTTTTAAATGGTTTTGACACTTAGCTTAATTAATTAGGGTGTTTAAATTGAAAATTTTATTTTTATGCCAGTGATGCTAAGAATGAACCAACTATTCACCTTGATTATAATTTAATAAAGGGCTGATCACCCGGTATTTAATTAGGCGGGGTGTTACCGGTGGTATCAGAGCATCAGGTTCTAGTGTCCTTTAGGATATGAACGACTTATTTCGCTTCCATCTTAGCGTTTTTGATATAGAATCCTATTTTTAATATTGTTGTATTCTTGCATTTACGCTTACGTCTTCTGCTATTCGAGATTTGTTTATAATTGTAGACTAATAAACTTCCTTCTCATTTCAGATGCCTCTGAGACGCACACCCAAGAACAGACATGCCCAAGCCGAGCAGCCAATAGCTGCAGCTCAGGTAATGATGAATGTAACCGAGGTAGCTGCTATTATTTCTAAGGTGGTGAATGCCGCATTAGCGGTAGTGTAGCCGGCCTCACCCCAGATTCAGGCAGTTGTGCCAGTACCAGCACAGCTTCCATCTGCATGGGAGCGGGTTAGGGATGCCTTTCTGAAGGCGCATCCTTTAGAGTTCTCGGGTAGTTCAGATATCATAGTTGCCAGCCAATGGAAGAAAGATATCCAGAGGCATCTGCCCATGTACGAGTGCATGGACGTGCAAAAATAGCTACTGGCTTCCTTCAAGCTAGTGGGGGACGCCTTGCAGTGGTGGGAGTCCACCACCACCTTGGAGGAGAGAGACATTATCACGATTCAGATATTCTGGGTGCGATTTGATCGTAAATACTTCCCATTCGTTGTGCAGACTAAGATGAGGCAGAAATTACTGAATCTAAAATAGGAGAATATGGATGTTGCTGAGTACGAGGAGGAGTTCACTAGACTTCTCACTATAGTTCCAGATGAGGCACCTACAGAGGGGAAGAAGATACTATTTTTTATGGATGGACTGGCCTTGAGGATTCGCCAGCACCTCATAGGCAATCTATCACTGAGTACCTACACGAATGTACTCAACGCTTCTTTGTTACACTGTCAGGATCACCGCTTCCTTCTACAGGGAAGCAAACGAGCAGGAGAGTCCAGCCAGTAGGGCATGACAGGGGGTAGTAGTACTAGTGGAGCACCAACAACCCAGGGGTAGACACGTACCAGTGAGCAAATTTCCCATCAGGGGAACCCTACACAGTGGTTCCGATCAGGTGATTTCAGACAAGGATTTGGAAGCTTTAGGCAGGGCCAGTCTAATCATCAGGTCAACACCGTCAGTCGCAGGGTCAGCCGCAGGGCCAACAGGGTTTCCAACCGGGCCAGTGGTGGGGTGGTAACGACCAACATGGCCATGGTCAGCGGGGACAGAGGAGAGGAAATTATGTTTCAATTGTGGCAAGAATGGCTGATTAGGCATAAATTCTTCACATTTATCCCCTTAATTTCGGTATTTTTATGATTTCGTGCGGTGTAAATAGATTGGATTTGGCTTATATTTATGCTACTAACCCTTTTTGGCAATTATTTCGTATTTTGTGTATCTCTTATGTGTTTTACAGGTATTTCATGCAAGGTAGTGCCAAAGAGAACTCAAAACAGTGAAAGAAAACCAAGAAACGGGGAGTAAAGGGCATTTTCGTAATTTTGCAGCCTTATTCCGGAGTTGGGGCCAACTTGAAAGTTAAAGAGCTTTAAACTACAAGAACACTGGAAAAAACGGCACCTCAATCGGAGTTCGGGTGTGAAAGTTATGAGCAGTCAAAGATAGAAGAAAAAGTCAAATAAAGAGGGGACCGGTCCGCCCAGAAATTAAAAGAACCGGTCCGCCATGGGACCGGTCCGCCCAGAAATTAAAAGAACCGGTCCGCCCTGGGACCGGTCCGCCCAGAAATTAAAAGAACCGGTCCGCTGTGCAAACTCCAGTAGACCTCGGATCGAAAGCAAACCGAAGAAGGAAGAAATTAAAAGAACCGGTCCGCCCTGGGACCGGTCTGCCCCAGAAATAAAAGAACCGGTCCGCATTCAAGGCAAACCGGTCCGGAGGAGGATAGGACCGGTCCGGATCAAGGCAAACCAGTCCGGGGGAGAAGGGGACCGGTCCTCCTGTCGCAGTTTTAATTTTCTAATTTTCCTCTAATAGAGAGTCCTAGTGCTGCTAAAAATTCGGAGAGTCTTATAGGGTATATAAACCCATTTTATTATCATTCTTAGGAGGAGATTAGAGGAGATTTTAGACAGTTTTTCTTTTCTTTCCCAAAACCCTAGTTTTAGATACAATTTCCTGTTTTATTCAAGGTTTGAAGATTTATTCAGAGTTTGTGTGATTACCAGTTTTATTTATTGCTGCGATTATTCCTTGGGTAATTTTAGTAAGTTGTTTCTTCTTTGTGATTCTATTCTACATTATTCCATCAATTGTCCTTAGATTAATCATGAACACTTGCATATTAAACACTGTTTTAATCACTTTCATCATGTTAAGCTAGATTTTCTAAGGTCGAGGTACATGAACCTAGCCTGATGTGTTAATTGTATGCATATAACATTAATCCTCTGAATTTAGTGATTGAATGCGACCGTATCACGTAGGAACATAACAATTGTAGGTCTTTATATCTCGTTTGCCTCTGGGTAACCGTGATGATTTAGAATACAATTTGAGTGTTATTATGGCGATACTGATTTACTCGTCCTCAGATTAAGTATGACGCGGGCTTGAACCTCGTATACGTAATGCTTGGGAGTACTAAATTCCGGGTCAATTTAATCATTTAAATTCATGATTAGTGTTATAGCTGCGATTCACTAGGGTTAGGGGATTGTATTCCCGTCCTATTTTTCCCATCACTTAGTCAAAAGTTTCAAATCATCTTTCATTCATATTTTAGGTAGTTTAGTATAGTTGCATTTCTTCATAATTTCAAAATTGAATTTAGCATAATCATTCTCAAATACCAAATCAATTTTCCTTTTTCTTTAGAGTTAGAGTTAGGATTTCTCTGTCTATCCAACATCGTCACGTTCACTCGTCCTAGTTCCCTGAGGATTCGATACCCAGACTAGCCACTATACTCCAAAAGAGTGTAGTTATAGTTTAGGTTTTTGTATTGTGGTTGGAAGCCGATAACAACGATTAGCATATTTACACGGACAATCGGTTTTCGACTCGATCAAAATGGCGCCGTTGCCGGGGAATTAGGTAGACTTAGGATTAGATCGAGTCAATCCAAAGCTTTGACCAAAAATTCAAAAATCCAAAAACATAAAAAAATATAAAAAGCACAAAAAGATTCACCACCATCTCTCACAAACTTAATGCAAAATTCTGAAACCACTCCCACACCCCATAATACTCCAACCAGCATTCACGAAAATCCACTTGTTGAGTATAATCCCGATAGTCCCCACACTCCGAACGCCCCACAGTTCTGGATCCCACCTCCCACACCGTCGCAGTCAATCTCTAGTAACACTCCCTTCTCCTTCGTAGGACACTCTTCAAGCACACCCAGTGAGAGCGCCGAGTCGTCCAGTGAGAGAGAGATGTCGCAACATAGTAATGCACCTACCGGTGAGGACGAGCCTCCGTACTGCCCGTTGAGAGAATTCTTATATCCCGAGCGCACTGTCACTCCGGGATGCATTATACTCCCGTATAATACCGGGCAGTTCCGATTCAAAAATGGGATGATCCAGATGCTACCACACTATCACGGTACGGATTCTGAAAAGCCATACCTGCATATAAGGGAATTTGAGGACGTGTGTGATACTCTCAACGATCAAACTTTCACACAAGAGGTGATTCGCCTCAAACTCTTCCCATTCTCGTTAAAAGATAAAGCTAAGACCTGGCTATGGTCTTTACCTCCGAGCTCGATTCCATCTTGGAACGAGTTACAATCCAGATTTCTCAAGAAGTTCTTTCCACCACATCGAACAATCTCCATAAAGGCTCAGATTCAATCGTTCAGGCAATTGGATAATGAGCCATTCCATCGATGTTATGAGCGTTTCAATGAGTTAACTGCTTCATGCCCCCATCATGGATTTGATACAGCTCAAATAATTTCCTTCCTCTATAATGGGTTGAACCTTAACTCCAAGAAACTCATTGAAACCATGGGTAGTGGTCCGTTTATCGAACTAGACTGCCACGATGCTGAGCTTCACCTGAGGTATGTCGCCGAGACTACCCAATCATGGGATATTTCTGATCCTAATGCTCAGAATCGAAATCATCAAGCGACCACCCCTCCATCGGCGTCCGGCCTATACCATGTAGATAAGACCTCTATGTCGGACAGTCGGTTGGACACCATTAAGAAAGGATTTCGAGATTTATGTGAGGTAGTTGGATCTATCAAAAATCCCGTCGAAAAAGTATGTGCGATTTGTGAGGCGGGACATTCAACTGAGGAATGCCCGACGATACCCGCCTACAAAGGAATGCTTCAAGAGCAAGTTAGTAGTATAGGAGGTTTCAAGGGAAATTTCGCTGCCCCTCACGGGAATTCATACAATCCTTCATGGAAAAATGATCGGCTACGGTTGGGAAGGTCTTAAATGCGTAGGAAGCAATGGCTTCTAAAGATGAAGACGAGAAGGGGACAAGCACTAGGAGCAAGTTCCATAAGAAGAATAATTATTGAAAGTAGAGTCCATCGGATGACAAGTTTATAGACTACACCCCTTTGACTATCAATTGTGAGCACATTTTGAATGAGATCAACAATGATCGGTCTTTAAAGTGGACTGAGAAGTTGAAGTCCCGTCCTCATAAGAGGAATATAAACATGTGGTGTGAATTTTACTAAGACCATGAACATACAACCGACAAGTGTTTTGATCTTAAGGACAAGATTGAGAGAATACTGAAAGTTGGAAAACTGAGAAAGGACATTGATAAGGTAAGTTCTAAGGGTGGCCGAGATGACACCCATAAGAAGAAGAGAAATAACATTTGCAAGCATGATGCTTCAGCAGGCCAAGACAAAGATGACTCGAACGATGAGAATGAAGCAAAACAAGACTTGCCTCCCCCAATTAGTGATCCTAAAGGTCGTCTTCACACGATCCCTCTTGGGGTTAAGAGAATCTACGAAGGATTAACTTAAGGAGGAAAAGAAGTTCTTGATCGAAAATCTTATGTAGCAGAGGCCAAGGCTCTCCCTCCCAAACCTAAGGAAGTTCATTCAGCAACGATAGTGCCAAATAAGGTAAAAAGAACTAAAGATGATATGAATACTTTGATTGTAGATTTTTCTAGACTGTATTTCAAGGGGATTCTAGCCCCGCACGATGACCCTTTAGTTATTACCACTTTGGTGCATAGTTAAGAGGTTCTGATTTTGGTTGACGATGGCAGCTTAGTCGATATTATGTTTTGAGATTGTTATAAAGTCTTAGGTCTAACCAAGAAGAGGTTAGTGACGTATCATCAACCTCTCATCGGGTTCAGTGAAGAGAAAGTACACCCTTTGGGAAATTATGAAATGAAAGTCAGAATGGGAAATTACTGGCCAAAATACCTCTCGAAGAAGATTAGTTTCTTCATCATGGATGAGAGTGTCCACTTGGCCTACAACATAATCATGGAAAGAGTATCCCAAAAGGAATTTATGGTCGTACCTTCAACGGTTCACCAAATGATTAAATTCTCGACTCCATATGGGTTAGGGGAAGTACAGGGTGATATGCCCAAGTGTAACCTCGGCCCAGAGACACCAACCTCGGCCAAGATGATGGCCGAGACATTGATCGACCCTATATAGGCCATGGGCCCACGATATCATCCCTCGACTAAACCAATATCGGCCCAGGTCGAGACTACCATATACACTTCACTGGGCACTACGCGCATCGCAGGCATCAACATCATCCTCATGTACCTGGGTATAGCAAACTCGGCCAATAGTAGGCCGAGGTGACAATGAGCCCTGATAACCTTCCAACATGGAACCAGTCCTACCTCGTCTTGGGCCGAGGTGACAAGAAGCATTAGTAATCATCAGCATGCTATATGTCCAACCTCAGCTCGGGCCAACCCCAGTATATATCTCGGCTGAGATCAGGCCGAGACTCCTTATGACACATCTCGAATTGAACGGACATCAAGCCTTTACAGCTCGGCCTCTCCCAGGCCGAGGTCATTCACCAATATCACTGCCGAGCATCTGTCGACATTTGGATAAACACCTGGGCACAAATCAGTTGTAACAAGATTATTTTCCACATGTGGGAGAATATTTCATCATCATTACTTACATGTGATTGTGACAAATGGCACTCCCACATTGCTGAGGATACCACACACATGCTCATTGCATGCATGGGGGGTACATTACACCCCCTTGGTGCTATATATAGGGGTCATCTCCTACCTTGCAAAGGGATCCCAGCTATTCAACCCTAACCAAAACTCTGTCTAAATATACAGTAGAGAGAGAGCTTGAGAGAATTGTATACATGGCCATCAGTGCCTTCATTCAGTGATATTACTCACACACTCATAGTGGACGTAGGCCAGGTTGGCTGAACCACCTATATTCCGGTGTTGATTCCTCATATCCTCATCTCCTTCTCTTATCTCTTTTTATAGCTGTGCTGCCATTGTTATTCATATATTGATCTTGGAAACACCTTATCTGGTGGTGCTGATTCTTAGCATCATCATTTTGGTGCCGTCTGTGGGAACGAGAAGCTATATCTTCCTCTTTTTCTGCTTAACCTCATCGGAGACTCTGGTGGTGAACCAGGAACCACCCCTTACGTGGAGCTGTTTCACCATTGAAAGAGGTCCTTTAAGGTATTAAGCTCACTTACTGCTCAAGCTCTTTATTGTTAACACATGGCACCAAAATTACCACCGCCTCTTCCACCGCCCGGAGGTGGAGGGGCTAGCTCCAGTCAGGCTCCTCCCCAGTCCAAAATGGCGGAGGTAACAGCAGCCTTGAAATCTTTAGCTGCAACACAACAAGCAATGAAGGATCAATTTGCCTAGCTCAGCCAAACCATGATGATGAGGCCACCTGGAGTCTCACCGGACATGATAACTCCAGCGGCAGTTCAGCCTCATCCTGACGCCAGGGGACCACCCAGGCGCCCATGAAGGACCAACCTGCACCCCAACGGAGGAGGGACGCTGCTGACCCTAGGCGCTTGCGCCTGGGGAGGCAGGGAAACCCTTACCCAGAGGACAGGTATGATGACCTAGAAGCTGAAGAGGCCCCTGAAGACTGATGGGAGCCGTATGAGGTGTCAGATAACACCGCACGACCTCTTAGGCAGAGTCAAGGATGTGTCGGCCGAAGAAGAGACGAGGCCCAACAAAGAGGATCGGCCTTTGATAGGTTGAGCAGAGGGTCGGCCTTCGAGAGGTTGGGCCTGGTGAATGACCTAAGATAGAGGCTATCAAGGTCGAGGAGCGCAGCAGGCTCTCAGAGAGGAGGTAGGCAAGGTCGGCCAGACGAAGGCCTACCCTGTGGAGGAAGAGCTAGGGAACAGGAAGAGATCAACAGTCAACGTGTTGTGGCTAGGGAACCCTCTGTCCATCGCAGGGAGGTGGCAGGGGATAACCTCGGGCAAGCTGAAGACAGAAGACACTGGAATGATTCTATCCAACGCCTAGAGGAGAAGATAGGAGACCTCATTAAGAGCAGGGACCCATTATAGAGGGGTTACTCAGAGGGATCCCCACTTGTGGCTAGGATAGTGGGGTTCCCAACCCAAGCCAAGTTCAAGCCTCCTACAGTGACTCCTAAGTATGATAGCAGCACTAACCCTGTGCACCATATCAAGATGTATCAGTCGGCGGCAGACATTTACTCCATACCTGATGAGATGAAGTGAAAGGCCTTCTCAGGGACCTTGATAGGAGCAGCTCATAGTTGGTTCACCTCCCTCCCGAAGAACTCAATTGAGAACTTCAAAGGCTTGGCTGAGCGGTTCATCCACAACTTCTGCTTTGGGGTAAGACCTCAAAAGAAGACCACCCACCTGCTATATGTCAAACAGGCTAAGGGTGAAAGCCTAAGAGACTACATAGCAAGATTCAACAAAGAGAAGTTGGAGGTGGAAGATTATGAACAGAGCATAGCCATGACAACCCTGATAGGAGGCCTCCAGAAGGGGAAGCTATTGTGGAAGCTGGCGGAAGACCCCCAGGTCTATGGAAGAGCTGCTGTCCACCGCAGTGAAGGTAATGAATGCGGAAGAGGCAATGGAAGCCAAGTATGAGGAGGAGAATCGCGGTAGCACAGGAAAGTTCCAGGGTAAGAAAGAGGGGAAGAAGAGTTCAGGAGATGACAAGTTCGCTCATTACACTCCTCTGACTGTGAGCTGTGAGCACATACTCAATGAGATTAAGACCGACGATTCTCTGAGGTGGCCTGAGAAACTGAAGGCCCCGCCACATAAGAGGAACAAAAACCTATGGTGTGAGTTCCATCAGGATCACGGCCATGTCACAGATAGATGCTTCGCTCTAAAGGATGAGATTGAGAAGATGCTGAAGTCTAGAAAGCTGAGGAAGTATGTGGATGACAAGGCTCCGAACGATGGAAGAGATGACCCTAAGAATAGAAGGAATGACAGATGTCGTGGCGATGTCCCGTACAGAAGGGATAATGACTCAGAGGGCGATGATGAAGACGACCCGGATCTTCCGCCAAAGGATGACAACACCCCGATGAAGAGGGTCGGCATGATCTCCTTTGGTGTTAGCACCATATGTGGGGGATTTGCAGGAGGTGGCTCTGAGGTAGCCGATAGGATGGCCCATGTAACAGAGGCCAGGTCAGTGGCCAAGACCGAGGTTGTGAATCTAACGTCTTCTGACGCAGTGCAGAAGAGGAAGAAGGTCGACATGGACACCCTCATAGTGGGGTTCTCTAGACTCGACTTCAAGGGCATCTTAGCCCCCCATGATGACCCTTTGGTCATAACAACAAGGGTGCATGGGTGCGAGGTAGGGAGAATCCTCATAGATGGGGGAAGCTCAGCAGATGTGATGTTCTGGCCTTGTTTCAAGAGCCTGGGTCTTAGCAGGGCGAGGCTGGTGCCCTACCATCACCCATTGATAGGCTTCAGTGGTGAAAAGGTACACCCATTAGGCATGTATGAAATGGATGTACGGATGGGGGATGAGTGGCCTAAGAGGTTGACCAAGAAGATCAACTTTTTTGTTATGGATGAAAATGTCTTCTCGGCCTACAACCTCATCATCGGAAGAGTGTCCCTCAAAGAGTTTGAAGTCGTTCCGTCGACGGTCCATCAGATGCTAAAATTACCGACTCCTTATGGAGTAGGGGAAGTGCAAGGGGACCATACCATGGCGCGGGAGTGTTACTTCAACTCGGCCGAAGAGAGAGAGGACCATAAGAGAGCAACCACCACTTACAGCATTGACACTCTTGACCCGAGAGATGAAGCAAAATTGAAAAAGGGCGAGGCCGCGGAAGAGGTAGAATCCATCGTCCTCAATGAGGATGAGCCAGAAAAAACCTTCCACGTTGCAAAGCCCTAGAGCCAAGGATCAAGGAAGAGCTGATAAACTTACTCAGGAGGAGACAGAGTGTCTTCGCATGGAGTCACGCAGACATGCCTGGTATTGACCCTGAGATCATGACCCACAAGCTCAACGTGGACAGAGATGACAGGCCTATCAAGCAGAGGCGAAGAGTCTACTCCAGAGAGAAGTATGAGGTCATCCGGGAAGAGGTGAAAAAGTTGGAAGAGGCCGAGTTCATAAGAGAGGTTACCTATCCGGAGTGGCTCTCAAATGCAGTCATTGTGCCTAAGGCCAATGGTAAGTGGCGAATGTGTGTAGATTTCACTGACCTGAACAGGTCTTGCCTGAAAGACAGCTATCCCTTACCTAGGATAGACCAGATGGTGGACGCAACGGCAGGGCACGAGCTCATGAGCTTCATGGACGCTTATTCAGGCTACAACCAAATCTTCATGGATGCTGAAGACTCTGAGAAGACAGCCTTCATTACTGACAAGGGGACGTACTGTTACAAGGTGATGCCCTTTGGCCTGAAAAATGCGGGGGCAACGTATCAACGTCTTATCAATAAGATGTTCGAGGAGCAGATAGGTAAGACCATGGAGGTGTATGTGGACGATATGCTAACAAAGAGCCTGAAAGACTCCACTCACATAGCGGACCTTGAGGATACCTTTGACGTCATGGACTCGTACAGAATGAAGCTCAACCCAGCGAAGTGTGTCTTCAGGGTAGGAGCCGGGAAGTTCCTGGGGTTCATCGTTAATCAGAGGGGGATTGAAGCAAACACTGAGAAGATCAAGGCCTTGCTCGACATGAAGACTCCTAGGAGTATCAAGGATGTCCAGAGACTCACTGGAAGAGTGGCAGCCCTTAACAAGTTTGTTTCTAGGGCAACGGACAAGTGTTTTTCATTCTTTAAAGTTCTGAGAAAGGCCTTCCAGTGGGACGAAGAGTGTGAAAAATCCTTTGACCAACTCAAGTCCTACTTGGGGTCTCCCTTGTTGCTGTCTCGGCCCATCACGGGGGAAAGGTTGTTTGTGTACCTGGCAGTCTCTGCATCATCCATCAGCGCGGCCATTATATGGGAAGAGGATGGAATCCAGAGGCCTGTATACTTCAATAGTAAGGATCTTCAGGGGTCTTAACAGAATTATCCCCGAATGGAGAAGTTGGCTTATGCCCTCATACATGCCTCAAGGAAGATGAAGCCTTACTTCCAAGCTCATTCCATGGTAGTCCTCACTGACTCCCCACTAAGGCAGGTTCTGCACAAGCCTGAGAAGTCCGAAAGATTGATGACCTGGGCCATCGAGCTAGGAGAGTATGACCTCACCTACCAGCCTAGGACAGCCATCAAGGGGCCGATAAAGGTTTGGAAGAGGTCGAAACAGAGAAAGGTTTAGATGACGGCGAAGAGACGAATAGTAGTGTCTTCCGAGATTCGGAAAAAACTGCACCAAATGTCTTCCGAGGTCGAGAAGAGGGCGTCCTAGGCAAAACCCGGAGCTGAGTGGAAGAGAACGAAGAGGATCGATACCTCTTCAAGAAGGGGGTTATGAGAGAAGGGGTCTTCTCATCAGATGCAAACGTATGGAGCCTCTTCGTTGATAGCTCTTCCTGTGACAGTTGAAGGCGCACGGGGCTAATACTATCGACTCTAGATGGCGCCAACATTGAATACGCCTTAAGATTCAACTTCCAGGCCTCAAACAATGAGTCCGAGTATGAGGCCATGATAGCAGATCTCTTATTGGCACAACTCTTCGAGTAAAGCGACTCCTACTCCATAGCGACTCAAGGTTGGTTGTCAATCAAGTGTTGGGGGCATAGGAGGCCAAAGACGAAAGGATGGACAAGTACTTAAAGAAGGTAAGAGGGTTGCTAGAGTATTTTAAAGAAGCAAAGCTGAAGAGAGTGCCTCGACTGAGAAATAATCACGCTGATGCATTGGCAAGGCTGGCCTCGGCTATGAAGACAGATTTGGGAAGGACCATTCCAATCGAGGTCTTAGGAAAAGCAAGCATCGAGGAGGATGAGGTATGTAGCCCTTGTCACAATGTGAACCTGGGAGACTCATGGATCGACCCGCTCATCAGATACCTAAGAGACGGAGAGCTACCTGAGTCCAAGATGGAAAGGAGAAAGTTGAGATACAGGGCTGCCAAGTTATCAATAGTAGGAGACGTCCTGTACAAAAAGGGGTTTCTATTGCCTCTCCTCAGATGTGTGCATCCCATGGAGGTACCCCAGGTCTTACAGGAGGTTCATGAGGGTTCATGCTCTAGACACATAGGGGGAAGGACCTTAGCCAAGAGGATCATCACTCAGGGATACCGGTGGCCTACCTTGTCTAAGGATGTTGCAGACTATGTGAAGAAGTGCGACAAATGTCAAAGGTTCGCCACTATCCCTCATCAACCTCATCAGCCTATGACGTCAATCTCTTCTCCATGCCCATTTGCGGTATGGGGAATTGACTTAGTAGGACCTTTGCCAAGAGTTGTCAACAACTATAAATTCTTGATAGTTGCCATTGACTACTTTTCAAAGTGGGTGGAGGCAGAACCGATGATAACAAAGAGAAGAAGACCTTCCAGTTCATTTGGAAGAACATCATATGCAGATATGGCCTCCTGAACACTCTCATCTCAGACAATGGGACCCAGTTCAAGAACTCCTCCTTAGAAAAGTATTGCCTAAGAGTGGGGATTAAACAGTTATTCTCATCTCCCGGCCGACCTCAGGCAAATGGCCAGACCGAAGTCACAAATAGAACAATCTTGGACGGAATCAAGAAGAGGTTGGAAGATGTAAAGGGGAGATGGACAGAAGAGGTTCACGCAGTGTTATGGGCCTACAGAACCACGGAAAGGACACCGATAGGAGAAACCCCATTCATGCTGGCACATGGCTCAGAGGCCGTCATACCAACAGAAGTAGGACTGCCAACTCATCGGATTCAGACCTATAACCCTGACAGCAATGGGGAAAAGAGGTGGTTAGACCTGGATCTTATTAAAGAAAGAAGGGAAGACACAGAGGTCAGAAAAGCATCCTACCAACAGAGGGCAGCAAAATTCTAAAACTAGAGGGTGAAGTCAAGACCCATCGCAGTGGGAGACCTAGTGCTAAAGAAGACCCTACAAAAGGCAAACAAGCTACACCCAAACTGGCATGGCCCCTACAAAGTAACGGAAGAGGTTGTGCCTGGCACTTACAGGCTAGAAAACCTAGAAGGAGAACCTTTCACTAACCCGTGGAATGCTGACCATCTCAAGAGATATTACATATGATGTTGTATAGAATTTTATGAAAATGTACTATCTTACTGAGAAGAGCTTATTAATAAAGATCATTTTCCATATCAAGTTCTTGCTTCGTTCTTTAGACCAGGAGTTTATTATGGGGATAACCTCTTAGGTGATGACCTCACACCCTCATAACATCACTCGGCGGTGACGAGGTCTGAGCTCAGACACCTTAGTAGAGGACCTCAGACTCTTAACATCATTAATTTGGTGACATTATTATGGGGCTAACCTCTTAGGTGATGACCTCAGACCCTCATAACATCACTCAGTGGTGACGAGGTCTGAGCTCAGACACCTTAGCAGAGGACCTCAGACTCTTAACATCATTAATTTGGTGACATTATTATGGGGCTAACCTCTTAGGTGATGACCTCAGACCCTCATAACATCACTCGGTGGTGACGAGGTCTGAGCTCAGAAACCTTAGCAGAGGACCTCAGACTCTTAACATCATTAATTTGGTGACATTATTATGGGGCTAACCTCTTAGGTGATGACCTCAGACCCTCATAACATCACTCGGTGGTGACGAGGCCTGAGCTCAGACACCTTAGCCGAGGACCTCAGACTCTTAACATCATTAACTTGGTGACATTGTTGTGGGGATAACCTCTTAGGTGATGACCTCAGACCCTCATAACATCACTCGGTGGTGACGAGGTCTGAGCTCAGACACCTTAGCAGAGGACCTCAGACTCTTAACATCATTAATTTGGTGACATTATTATGGGGATAACCTCTTAGGTTATGACCTCAGACCCTCATAACATCACTCGGTGGTGACAAGGTCTGAGCTCAGACACCTTAGCAGAGGACCTCAGACTCTTAACATCATTAATTTGGTGACATTATTATGGGGATAACCTCTTAGGTGATGACCTCAGACCCTCATAACATCACTCGGTGGTGACGAGGTCTGAGCTCAGACACCTTAGCCGAGGACCTCAGACGCTTAACCATTAATTTGGTGATATTATTATGGGGATAACCTCTTAGGTGATGACCTCAGACCCTCATAACATCACTCGGTGGTGACGAGGTCTGAGCTCAGACACCTTAGCAGAGGACCTCAGACTCTTAACATCATTAATTTGGTGAAAACTATTATGAGGAGAGCATATTATAAAATGGCTTCAGAGCCTAATAGCAATTCAGTAGTGAGATCAGAATTATTGACAATATAAACAAGAACACCACAACAAAATAAGAGAAGAGATTGTCATTCAGAAAAAGGAAGAGATCATATAGCATTCAGAGGTGTTACAAATTATAAGTTCAGATTACAAGCTACAAGTTAAAAATTACACGTTACAAAATACAAATTTGTTACAAGATTAAAGTTCTGAGGGGGGGAGCATTGACAGTCTCGGCTGGGTTGACTTGATCAGCGTTGGTCACCTCAGCCACATCATCAGCAGGGTTCGTCCCTCCGAGATCAGTCCCTCCCAGAGTAGCAGTCTCACCAAGGGCAGCAGCCTCATCTTCTACCTCTTGAAGAGCTTGTGCGAACTGAGGGTCGACAAAGCTGAGACCCACAAGATCAGAGGACTTTAGAGTGCCAAACTCCTTCTCTCGGACTTCAGCCCATCTGGTAGTGGCCTGGATACCTCTTTCAAGATATTCAAAGCCAAAACCAACGAACTCATCTGAGCCTTTGTACTCAGAAATTATTTTGGGGGTGGCATCTTCAAGGGCAGCTTTGACTGCCGTGCTGACCTTCTGCTGTAGAGAGTCATCTTTGGCCTTCAGGGCTTTAGCATGAAGAGAGACATCTTTCTCCAAGCCCTTAACCTTATTCTCAGAGTTCTTCAGCTCTGACTTCAGACGGTCTACCTCGGCATTCAGGGCACTCTCAACCTTCTCGGCCTCTTGCCCTTTCTGAATAAGGGGCAATTTCCTCATAGCCCAATTAAACAATTGATACATGGCAGTCACTCCCTGCACATTTAATGAAGAGGTTAAGTAAGAGAAAATTCAGACGTTGCACTTATAAAAATTTGACAAAGGAACAAATCATACCTGGACGACTCTGTGAAGGCCGAACTCAACCATCACGGGGGTGTCCATGGCTCTATAGAAACGCTTGTCTGCCTTGGTCATTACAGAGGCGAGTTCGTCCATGGCCTGTCTGTTATTGCTGACCACGCTGTCAGTCAACTTCAGCTGATCCAGACGAGCCGTCAGGATGTCAACCGAAGAAATTGGGATCGCAGCCTCAGAATTCTTCTTTTGTCTCGAAGTCGGCCTCTGATCCTCAGAGGCCGGGACTTCAGGGGCCCTCTTCTTGGATTTGGATGTTGATGGAGCTGGAGGAGGAGCGTTCAAACAAGTCTTCTTAGCAAGCCTCGCCAAGCTCGGAGCTTCCATCTCCCACAGTTCGTCTGGGATACCTGGTGGTCTCTCTGTAAAAGTTAAAAGATAAGGGTTAGAGAATAGGTATGAATGAGGTCTGAGGTTAGACTTGAAAAGAAAAATCCTTACCAAAGTCAACAAAGGTACTTCCACCCAGGCTCATCCCCGAGAGATACTGGGGGGTCAGCAGATGTTCGAACTTGACAAACAGACCATGTGCCCCTTGGTCTTGCAAGGCCTTCACCTTTTTGATATTCTGAAGACTTAGACCGGGATCAGCCCTTGCAGACATGGTTACCTTTCCCCATCTGAGGGGTATCCTCGGCCCAAGAGGGGAAAAGGGAACAGATGAGCCGAATTCCCATGGCCCTGAGGCGAAAAAGTATCGGGGCTTCCAATTGTGATTTGAGGTCTGAGTCACCTGGAGCATCTTCTTCTCAGGCCTCTGAGCCACGAAATGATAGTAGCTCGGATGGTTTTTGGCCGAAGGTGGGACATAGCAACCAGCAAAGACCTGAACTGGGAGGTCAGAGTGGTGGACTGCCCTCCACAAGATAATGGCCCCTATAATGACTCTCCAGGCATTGGGAGAGAGCTGCGAGGGGGCCAAGTTGATAAAAGAGAGGATGGATCTGATGATAGGATGAATGGGTAGGCGAAACCCTAACTTAAACATCTGCTCGTACAAGCATATTTCTCCATCTCGGCCATGATAGGCCCTCTCTTCCCTCAGAGGTCTCCATAATTTGATTGAGGGACTGATGGAGTATAAATATCTGAAGTGCAAAAGATCCACTTCAGTGACTGTGCTCTCAAACTCGGCTGCTTCAGAGATGTCAACATCACTTTCAGCATCATCATCCTCGTCAGGCTCAACGTCGGCTGGAGCATACGTAGATGGATGACCAGGGAATCTCTGAGAGAACTCAGCCCCTGTAACGGCAGACAGAGGGATGGCATCAAGAATGGGTGGCACAGCCACACTTGGCTCAACAAGTTCACCCTCTGAAGAAGAATTTGAGGTGCTCGAGCCATTTTGGGATGACGATCGACTGGATACCTCGGCCTGATCAGGATCCTGATTAGGCCGAGGTGTAAAATCCATGGCTTCTTGGAAAGAGTCCACAGACATGGGGTCTGAGGTGGAAGACTCGGACTCAGACATCGATAATGGGTTGGCAGAGACGTCTGTCTGATAGAAGTTCTCAGGAGGATCAGGATATACCACATTGAGAGGTGGGGGAAAGATAGGTCTAATAGGAAACTCCTGTGACCTACGAGCTTCCTCTTGAGCTCTCTCTATTTGCCTAATCTTTTCTAGGGTCTTCTCTCTAAGCAAGGGAAATCCTCAAGAAGATGGTATAGGGGTCTGAGCATCAGGGGACGACCCTAAACTTAAGAAAAGCTCCTAAAACTACAAACACGATTGACTTATAAAATAGAGGAGTTTAAAGATCAAAACTTAGAAGTTTATAGAAAACACAGTTCGCCGGAGCTAATGGAGCTCGCCGAAAAACTCAAAATCTCGCCGAAAAACTCAAAATATCGCCGGAAAATTCAAACCAAATACCAAAAACAAAGGAAATGGAAAGGGAGAAGTACCTGAAGATGAATCGATGGATGAAATGAAGAGAACTCGCAAGAAAACCAGGGGAAATCCTCTGCAGAAGGGCGTTGAGTGGAGGAGCTTATAGAGAGAAAATCGTAAGAACTTTGCGTGCGCGGGAAACAAAATGAAGAAGAAGAAAGAGAAATGAAGGGTTTAAACCCTTAAGTACTTGGGCACACTTCCCAATGCCCATCATTGCCTTGGGAAACCCAAGGGACAACTAACAGCACACGCCAGCCAAATTTGCACGCCCTAGCTTGGGACAGATGTCATACAGGTGTTAACTTGGGTCGGACAGGCCTCGGAGGGAAAGTAATCCCCTAGCCACTCGCTCTCTCATATGACTAAGGGCTGGGGGGTGATTGATATGCCCAAGTGTAACCTCGGCCCAGAGACACCAACCTCGGCCAAGATGATGGCCGAGACATTGATCGACCCTATGTAGGCCATAGGCCCACGATATCATCCCTCGGCTAAACCAATCTCGGCCCAGGCCCACACTACCATATACACTTTACTGGACACTACGCGCATCGCAGGCATCAACAACATCCTCATGTACCTGGGTATAGCAACCTCGGCCAATAGTAGGCCGAGGTGACAAGGAGCCCTGATAACCTTCAACATGGAACCAGTCCTACCTCGGCTTGGGCCGAGGTGACAAGAAGCATTAGTAATCATCAGCATGCTATATGTCCAACCTCGGCTCGGGCTGACCCCAGTATATGTCTCGACTGAGATCAGGCCGAGACTCCTTATGACACATCTTGGATTGAACGGACATCAAGCCTTTACAACTCGGCCTCTCCTAGGCCGAGGTCATTCACTAATATGACTGCCGAGCATCTGTTGACATTTGGATAAGGACACCTGGGCATAAATCAGTTGTAACAAGATTATTCTCCACATGTGGGAGAATATTTCATCATCATTACTTACATGTGACAGTGACAAATGGCACTCCCACATTGGTGAGGATACCACACACATGCTCATTGCATGCATGGGGGGTACATTACACCCCCTTGGTGCTATATATAGGGGTCATCCCCTACCTTGCAAAGGGATCCCATCTATTCAACCCTAGCCAAAACTCTGTCTAAATATACAGTAGAGAGAGAGAGCTTGAGAGAATTGTATCCATGGCCATTAGTGCCTTCATTCAGTGATATTACTCACACACTCACAGTGGACGTAGGCCAAGTTGGCTGAACCACCTATATTCCGGTGGTTATTCCTCATATCCTCATATCCTTCTCTTATCTCTTTATATAGCTGTGCTGCCATTGTTATTCATATATTGAGCTTGGAAACACCTTATCTGGTGGTGCTGATTCTTAGCATCATCACGGGGTAACCAGGTTGGGGCACCCCAATGCTACTTCAATTCAGCCGAGGAGAGAGAAGCATATAAAAGGGTTATTATAATGTACAACATTGATGCCCTCGATCCTAGAGATGAGACTAAGTTAAATAAGGGTTAGGCAACTAAGGAGGTAGGATCCATCATCCTCAATGAGGACGGGCCAAAAAAATGTCCAAATCGTCAAAGCCCTGAAGAAGGAAATCAAAAAAGAGTAACTTGAAGAAGAGGCAAAGCATTTTTTTCTGAAGTCATGAAGATATGTCTGGCATCGATCCAAATACCCTATGCCATAATCTCAATGTGTTCGAGGATGCAAAGACGGTCAAACAGAGAAGAAGATTCTACTGCAGGAAGAAATATGATGTCATTCAAGAGGAGGTGAAGAGATTGGAAAAGGCTGACTTCATCCAGGAGGTTATTTATCCCGAA
This sequence comes from Sambucus nigra, assembly GCA_949130495.1. Classification (NCBI taxonomy): domain Eukaryota; kingdom Viridiplantae; phylum Streptophyta; class Magnoliopsida; order Dipsacales; family Adoxaceae; genus Sambucus; species Sambucus nigra. The sequence continues at coordinate 114,813,145 of OX422220.1, read as the reverse complement.
TGGCTTGCAAATGCTGTCATCATCCCCAAAGCCAAAGATAAATGGAGGATGTGTGTTGTTTTTACAGATCCAAACAAATCCTCCCCCAAATATATCTTTCCACTACCAAGGATATATCACATGGTTGACTCTACTGCTAGCCACGAATTAATTAGCTTTATGGACACTGACTCAGGCTATAATCAAATATTCATGGATCCAGTCGATATAGATAATAAATCTTTCATAACTTACAAGGTGACCTATTATTACAAGTTCATGACCTTTGGATTGAAAAATTCCGGAGCAACATACCAAAGGCTAGTCAACAAGATGTTTGAGGAGAAAATTAGGAAGATGATGGAAGTTTATGTCGATGATATGTTGACAAAGAGGCTCAAATACAACACTCATGTAGTCAAACTTGAGTGAACTTTTGATATGATGGATGAATACAGGATGAAACTCAACCCCGCGAAGTGTGTCTTCAGCTTGGGGCAGGAAAGTTTTTAGGCCTCATTGTAAATCAGAGGGGGATTGAATCCCACCCCAAAAAGGTCAAAGAATTTTTGGAAATAAAGACTCCTATAACAATAAAGAATGTGCATAGACTAACTGGACGTGTAGCCGCATCACATTAAATAGGTTTGCATCTAAAGGTACCAATAAATGCATTCATTTCTTTAAAGTGTTAAGACAAGATTTTTTATGGAACGATGCATTTTATAAATCCTTTTAATATTTAAAGTCCTATCTCGGCTTTCCACTCTTGTTGTCAAGACCAATCCAGGGAGAGAAGTTTTATCTTTACCTAACGGTGTCAGAATAGACCATTAGTGCCGCTATTATCACATAAGAGGATGGAATTCAAAATTTGGTGTACTCTAACATAAAAACCCTCCACGGGGCTGAGCAAAGATATTCCAAAAATGTCCTATGCTCTGATCCATGTCTCAAGGAAGATGAAGTCATATTTCTAGGAACATACCATGGTGGTCCTCACAGACTCACCTCTCAGACAAGTCATTCACAAGCCTGAGAAATCAAGAAGGTTGATGGCTTGGGAATTGAATTGGGGGAATTCAACATCATCTATCAACCAAGAAAGGCCATTAAGGGGTAGACCTTAGATGAATTTGTAGCCGAGTTCATGTGGGACGAGGCTGATAGAGAAGAGGTTGAAGATTCATCTTGTGAGTAAGAGAGAAGGGTGTGTCTCCCCCGACCAAGGTCGAGATGAGTTCATCAAGAAGCCTGGTGTTTAAGAACGAGGAAGAGCCATACCTCTTCAATAATAGGAACCAGGAAGAGGGTAATTTTTCTCAAAATGGTATTGTGTGGAGATTCTTCATTGATGGATATTCATGTGAGAACGGAAGTGGGGCAAGTTTAACTGTGTCGGCCCCAGAAGGGACCAATATTATATATGCACTGAAGTTTGGCTTCAAAGCCTCCAATAATGATTCAGAGTGTGAAGCACTCCTAATAGGTCTTTCTCTTTCCCGAGCACTGAACATCGGCCACCTCCTTGTCCATAATGATTTTAGGTTAGTTGTGAATCAAATTTTAGGGGTATGTTAGGCCAAGGACATCAGAATGGCCAAATATTTGGGAAGAGTAAAAATAGCACTAAAGCATTTTAGCGAGCTGAAGGTGAAGATGATATCTTGACTAGACAATGGATGAGGTGACACTCTGGCAAGGTTAGCTTTAGCCACTAGAAATGAAATTAGAAGAGCAGTCCTAGTAGAGATCCTCCATCGACCGATCATTAAAGGAGAAGAAAATAATGTTGAGTTTTTCTTCAACTTAAATATGGGAGATTCTTGGATGGATCATATCGTCTGTTACATCGGAGATGGAGAGCTGCCAGAATCTAGAGTCGAGAAAAAGAAGCTGAGGTATAAAGTAGCTAAGTTCTTCCTCATAGGATACGTTTTATACAAAAAAGGGTTCCTATTTCCCTTACTTAGATGTGTCTATCCATCTGAGGTAGAGTATATTTTGAAGGATGTGCACGAGGGGTCCTGCTTTAGTCATATCGGAGGAAGGTCATTAGCAAAAAGGATTATCACTCAGGGATACTGGTGGCTGACGTTGGCCAAGGACGCAACTACATATGTTAAGAACTGTGATAAGTGTCAAAGGTTTTCCACCATACCCCCATCAACCTCATTAGATTATTACTTTTATCACTTCTCCATGGCCATTTACAGTCTGGGGGATTAATTTAGTAGGGCCATTGTCGAGAGTTGTGTGATTGATTATTTTTCGAAGTGGGTAGAGGTTGAACCGATGATCACAATCACGGAGAAGAAAGACTTTCAGTTTATCTAAAAAAACATCATCTATAGGTACGACCTACCCAACACTCTAATTTCTTATAATGGGATGCAGTTAAAAAACATCTCCATTGAAATGTATTATGAGCATGTTGGCATCAAATAGTTCTTTTCAACTCTAGGCTGACCACGAGCAAATGGGCAAACAGAGGTCACAAATAGAACAATTCTTGACAAAATCAAGAAAAAGTTGGAGGACGCTAAGGGGAGATGGACTGAGGAAGTGTTTTCGTCCTATGGGCATATATGACAACAGATAGGAATCCAATGGGGGAAACCCCGTTCATGAGAGCCTATAGCTCAGAAGCTGTAGTGCCAACAGAGATAGGTCTCTCAGCTTATAGAGTCCAAACATCCGACCAAGAGTAGAATGTGGCAGAGAGGAGAATCGACTTAGATCTCGTAGAGGAACGAAGAAAAGATTCTGAGGTTAAGCATGCGGCCTATCAGCAAATAATAACAAAGATTTAAAATAAGAGGGTGAAAGCCCGGCCGCTAGCAGTAGGAGACCTCGCTTTGAAAAATATGTGCCAAAATCCCAACAATCTTCATCCCAACTGGCATAGTCCTTTAGGGTGGTTAAAGAGGTGGTTCGGGGAACATATCGGCTGGATAATCTAGATAAATAACCATTCTCTAATCCATGGAATGATGCCCATCTCAATAAATATTATCAATAAGGAATTTTTTGTTAAAGTTTCATTTTATTTTTGACTGTCTCTTATCAATTCCATTTTAGTATCATTTGTTCATGTATATGAGAATCAGATTATGAATGAAAATTTCCAAGAGTTCTCTCCTACCTTGTCCATTATTTAAATATTTATTACTTGTATGTATCAACTCATCTTAAGATATAAATCATCATCCATGGTGGAATAGCTTTAAGTTTCTCTCGGTCACATGACAGTCCAGATGGGGTTGACCTCATCTAGGGACTCTCAGTAACATCGAAAGGGGTAAAAACACTTAGTTGTGGTTCATTTTTAAACATCAGTAATTTGGTGAAAATTCTCTCTCGATCGAGATGATAGTGTGTGGACGAGATGACTCTCATCCATACACTCTCAAAACGAAGAGAGGGGACTCGTGATATAACACCATAATTTGGTGGAGTCAAATTCAAAATAACTTAGTTGTGGTTAATTTTTAAACATCATTAACTTAGTTGTGACTCTCATCGATACACTCTCAAAACAAGGAGAGGAACTTGTTATGAAAACACCATAATTTAGTGAATTCAAATTCAAAAATCACTTAATTATGGTCGGTATTAAGCATCATTTATTTGGTGGAAGAAACTCTCTCGGCTGAGATGATAGTGGATGGATGAGATGACTCTCGTCCATACACTCTCAAAATTATAAGAGGGGACTTGATTTTTTGTAGTTCATTTCTAAACATCATTAAATTAGTGGATAAACTCTATTGGTCGGTACGATAATGTATGGACGAGATGACTCTCATCCATACACTCTCATAATTACGATAGAGGACTTAAGATGAAACATCATTAGTCTCGTGAAGTTAATGTAAGATAAGAGACAAGATGTTATGCTACTAATGAAAATTAGGGCAAACACATTTGTGGAACATATGAAAAGATAGGAACAAACAAAGAGTTGTCATTTAGTAATGATGGGGTCATAAAAATAGTTTGATACAAGATCGACACATGTTAAAGAGCATGAGGCCACAAACGGCCACCCCAACAAAATAAAAAATAATAAAGAAGTTCAAAGTTGTAAATTGCCCTCAGCATCAGATAAAGCCGACCGATCAACAGGAACAATCTTGGCCCAAACATGGATAGTCTCAGTCCCATCATCATTAACACTTGTCTCAACCGTAGCATCATTTTTCTCAGTGTCCTCATTGGTGTTGACCTACAAAGTGTTAGTCGTATTTTCAATATCAGACAAAGCAGACTCAAGAATGGGGTTGTTAAAGTTAAGGACCAAAAAGTTATTAAGAGTCAGATTTCCAACCTTGGCATGCTTAAGTACAGGACATCGACCGATATTTTTTATGCCCTTCTCAAGATACTCAAAGGCGTAGCCCCCGAACTTATTAGACTCTATGAACTCAGAGGAGCAGCCTTAACGGCAGCATCAATCTCGTCTTGTTTGTTATTGGCCATACTCTTCAAAGTATTGGCATGTTCAGTTTTCAAATTTTCAATCTCGTCGGCCCTATTCTACAGAGCTGGCTTAGTATTTTGATGATAGTCCCTCAGATCTCTCTCAGTATTCTCTGCATCTCTTCCCTTTTGAATCAATAGAAGTTTCTTACAGATGCAATCCTCCATCCGATAGAGGGAAACTACGCCCTGTAAAGAAATATGTATAGATAAATCAATGTGAGATGGGACTACGGAGACTATACTTGTTAAGTCTATGTAAGTACCTGAGCAGCCCTATGAAGAGTGAAGTCGGTAAGCAATGATATGTCCATGGACTAAAGTAAGCACTTATCACCTTTAGAGATACCGGCACCATACATAGCCTTTTTATCATTATTAATAATGCTCTCATCTTTTAGTTTTAATTAGGAGAGACGAGCTGCCAAAGCCTCATCTGTAGAGGTGGGGTTCACTTTATCAAGATAACCCTGCTTCGATGGACGATGAGTAGTAGTGTCTTTGTCCCATCCCTTCCTCTTCTCCACAGCATTCTTGGCTCGATTGGGGCCACCCAAGGTATATTTTTTAACTGGGCAACAAGAGCATTAACCTTCTTACCATATGTGTCGATAAGTTTTCTTAAGTTTGGGGCCATCATCTTCCCAATGTTATCTGGGGTGTTCTTTGGATGATCTGTAAAAAATGGATGACTTCAGCAATGAAAAACTATAAGACACGACATAATAGTTGATAAGAAAATCACTTACACATATTAGTTAGGGGGTGAACCCGCAGACCTATCTGAGCCAAGTAGTATAGGGTCATCAATTGCTCAAACTTAATGAGACAACTACCATCACCTTGCCTATGAATTTTCTTAACTTTTTTAGAGGCCTTGGGGTTCAAGCTCGAATCAAGTTTGGTTGATGTAGACACCATTGACCATCGCCGAGGAACCCTTGGCTCAGATGTGCCACGGGAAACATTGGGACCAAATTCCTAAGCTCCATAGATAAAAAATTAATGAGGCTTATAGTTATGGTTTAAGGTTCGGGTTACCAGCAAAATGTTCTTTATAGGTTTCCAGGATATGAGATTATAATAGCCAGGTTGAGCCTTAGGGGACGATAAGGTATAGTCAGCCACAAAAATGTTAACGGGAAGATCAATTTGGTGAACAATCTTCTAGATAGAAATAAACCCAAGAATAATTATCCATGAATTAGGAGAAAGTTAAGATGGAGCGAGACCTAAACTGGCTAGGATGGCTCGTACAATCAGGTGAATAGGCAGTCGGAAGCCGACCTTAAATATTTACTCATGAACACAGATCTCACCCTCTCGGTCATGAAATTCTCTCTCATCTTCAGAGGGTTTTCTCATAGAGATGGAGGGTCATATGCCAAAAAGGTGTCTCTATGTCAAAAGATCCACCTCGGAGACAGTTCTTTCATAGTACTCAGTGATAGAAGTATGAAGTTCATTATCTTCACCATTTTCGTTTGATGATCCGACCGGGGGATTTCTTGGATCACTATTTGGAATTTTTTTGACAAACTCGTCTCTTATTGCGGTCGAGAGAGGAATGACATTTATTGGGGGTGGAATTATGACACTGGGCTCAATTATTCTGATAAAAAAGTTATATTGTTCAGATGAATCGACCTTATGAGAGTATTAGACATGAGAAGAAGCTTCATTTACCTCATACCCTTCAGCAGGGGATGAAGGGTTTTGCCATGGCTTCCTCAAAACAGTGAACATTCTTGCTCGAATGAGATATGGACATATTATCATCTTTAAAAGAGGACGACTCAGACGATGAGTAACCTGACTCAATAGCTGGAGGGAGAATGATAACTAGTAGAGGAGGATAAATAGGACCAATAGGGAAAGCCTCGACTCTATGCCTTTTGGCTTACTTAATCTCTACCCTCTTAATTTCTTGAAAACACCTCTCCTTGAGGTTTGGAAACTCCTCGGCTAATTTATATAACTGCATTAACATTAATAAGACTAGGCTCAACTTGGGTGAAAAATAAAGGGGGGAAAACAAGATACAAGTTTCACTAAGGAAAGGGAGAGAAATTATGGATTTTAATACCTCAGAATGATTGTGCTCATTTCCCAACACATATCATCATTTAAGGCATAAATCCCTAAGTGCCCAGTCGTCATATCATACTTGGGGTGGACACTACCAAATAAGAACAAGGACATGTGCCACTCCATCATCCTATAATTTGTAGGCATCTGACACATTAGAGATGTCTCATCAAAGACTACGTCAACTCATACCCCTCAGCCACTTATTCACACAGGACAAGGGTTGGCAGTGTCCACAATCGAGTTCCCATGGAACCCCACACATGTAGTTTTACCCAGGGCTCGTCCGAACTGGGGACGATGATGAAATCCATACTCTCAGCCCTATAATGAGCCGAGACTCAAGGTCAGCATTCCATTAGTAAAGACATATCTCATTCGCTATTTTGTTCGAGACCTGGTAATATCATGTAATCCACGTCTCGACCTGATGTGTTCAGCTGAGACTACACTTCCACCAGAATATTGAATAAGGCTACGTTGGGTTTCGTACTCGGCTAAGTCGAGACCCCTCCAAACGACATCTACAATACGAGCAGTACAAGGTTCTAGGATGGAAAATCTCACATGGATAAATCTTTTGCAATAAGATTATTCCCTCATATGAGGGAATAATACATCATGATTAGTTACATATGTGAGGGATATGTGTTAACTCCTTATTGGGAGCCTTCTCATGCACATGTTGATTACATGCTTGGGGGTACACTACACCCCCAAGACACTATAAATGAACATCATCTTTTATATTGTAAGAGATTAAACATCATAAACCCTATCAAAACTCCGTCAAACTCACTGTTAGAGAGAGAGAGCTTGAGTACTTGTATCGAAGGCCATTAGAGCCCATTTAGTGGATTTCACACACTCACGCAGTGGACATAGGCCTTCAATAGGCTGAACCACTTCATTCTGGTGTTATCTTATCCTTTGCCTCATCTCCTTCTATATTTGCATACTGGTTTATACTCCATTATTGTGTTGGTTTAAGCTTGTACCTATCTTGAACTAGTGATACCAATTCTGATATCATTATTAACTATTCATCTTCAAGAATAAATAAGCCTGGGGATAAAGGATCCCTTTTCTTAAGGACCTTTCTAGATTTAAAAAAACCTTCATTTTATCCATTTATAAGGATTGAAAACTAATTATTTGACAAATATATCCAAATTCTATCAATCCAACTTTCTGAGAAACTAAATTTCCTTAAAACTTTAATTAAAAACAACCAAGAAACTTTGTTATAAGCTTTTGATAGATCAAGCTTAACTAAAACATTATTTCTATAAGATTTCCTTCCTATGATACTCATCATTCGTTGGCAAAGAATAATGTTATCTGAGATATTTTTGCCTTTAATAAAACCTACTTGTGTAGGGGATATAATGGAAGGAAAGATTAAACCATGTTTAGAAGCAAGGATTTTAAAACAAAAATTATAAAGGTTTATTGGTCTAAAGTTGTCACAAGTATATGCATTCATGGATTTGGGGATAAGAATAATAATGGTACTAGTCCAACTCTTAGGGAGTTCACCTACAAAAAAGAAATATATGATTGTTGTAATCAGGTCAGATTTAACTATGCTTAAGTATATTTGGTAGAAATTACCATGGAATCCATCAAGCCCAGGGAAGCTGTCAAGGTTTAGAGATTTGATAGCCTGCCAAAATTCTTCTTCAGAAGGGTCTGCATCAACATATATGTTTTGATCCTCTTAAACTTTAGCTTAAATAACTTTGAGAAGATCATTTTCACCCTGTATAGTAACTAATTTGAAGAAGCCTTGGCAATAACTGATAAACTTAGTCTTAGTTTCCTCTTGGTTATCAGTCCACTCCTCATTTGCCTTTTTAATTTTATAGATCATTAGTCTCTGCCTACTGATTTTAACTAAAGTATGGAATCATTTGATATTTATGTCCCCTTCAAGAAGCCATTCTCCCCTTATTTTTATGCTAAACTTGCTCTTTTTTACTAAGAGCATTAAGCATACCTGCCATTGTTTGGGCTAAAGAAGTCTTGTTTGTAATAGAAGAATCAATCTCGTAATCCATTTCATGTGTAAGAACTTGTTTTTTTAGAGAGGACATTGGTTTAAAAACATTAAGAAAGGTCACTTTATTCTATTTGATAAGATCAGCTTTTAGTCTTTGGACTTTTGAAGAGAAAATTCTAAAGGAATTGCTATGATAAGGATTTGATAAAGAATAAGAGATAATGTTTACGCAACGAGGTCGTTTGGTCCACATGTTTTGGAATTTGAAGGGGTTGGTAATGGAATCTAAGGATAAATGATTGAAAAGAGAAGGGGGGTGATTTGAGCAAGTCTTATTTAAATGGATAAGAAGAAAACTTGGAAATGTATTGATCCATTTAGTTGAAACAAGACCTCTATCTAATATATCCCACACCTTACCTTGATATTTGAAAATTTTTTAGGTGTATTTTGAACCAAAGAATGGAACATCAGTAAGGCCATCAGTTGCAATTAAATAATTAAAATCCTCTATAGAACCAAAGTCGATAACATTTCCTCCAAGCATTTCTTCACGACTTTTGACAACATTAAAATCCCCCATAGTAATCCATGGAACACCCATGGTGATTGATTTGTCTTCTTCAAGGAATCCCAGAGGATTGATCGCTCATTTCTAGATCAATTTTCATATATAATAGAGACAAAAACCTTAGAGGGTAAATGAGGGTGTTAGATCTTAAGAATAATTTCCTACTCATTATTATAAATCAGAGCACACTGAATTCCATATGTCCAAAGAAACCATATTTTATTTGATACCTTTGAAACACATCCATAAAATTTAAAGATTCTCGTGAAATTATTCACTTTAGATTTATTTGATTTGGGCTCTAATATGGTAATGAAAGGAAGGCCATAGGACTTACATAACTTTTTTACTCTTCTCATATAAGGCTTATTTACAAGGCCTCTAATATTCCACGGGATAAAATTTATCATTGGAAATCATGAAGTTTAGAATTTACTGTAACCTCAGTGTAAGAACAATTTTTCTATCATTGTTCATAGCATAGCTTTAGGCTAATTTGGCGTATCCCGTTATAAATCGTCACGCAGCGTCAAGACGAACCAAACTCAAGCATTTCCAAGTTTGTAGAATTCTCGTCATTCCAAAAGTTATAAAATGATTTTGATTTTAAATTAATTCATGGAATTATATTTGGGATGTATATTTTTATCAAAAAGACGAATAGGTCTTCTACTTTTGAAAATTATGTTTTGTTATACTTGTAGGAGGAGTTTAAAAAATAAAGTTGTTGACATTTTTATCGTTCAAACGATAAAGCTCTGTCGTTCTAACGACATACCATTATCATTCAAACAAAATTCCTTATGTCGTTCAAACGATACACCGACTTGAGGTTTTTTATAAATGCCAATTTTGTGGTTCAGAAGGTTTAAGAATTTTGCAAAAATGTTACTGCATATCTGCAGTAAAATTTCTTCAAGTTTTGTGTTTACAAAATAATGTTTTAATTCACGAAAACATCCTTGAATATTGTTCTTGTGAATTAGTTTAGAACCCTGGAAAGTTTTGTATTTATTGCATACACCTTGTTGGAGAGGCACTCCATTGCTGACTTATGTTACCTACAAGAATTCACTTCTGAAGACGAAGGCTGAGGCTGATGGAGGACTGCGGTCATCTGATTCTTGCAAGGATCATAGTTGTTTATTATATATTTTTGAAGAATAGCGCGTTATTCTTCTAAGGGAACTTAATTAGTTTGTAAGTCGACTCTCTTGTAAACTTCTAGGTGAATAAAAGGTTTTACCCGAAAGGATTTTTTTTCAAGAAACTTGGCCTTGTCGTATTTTCATGGTTTGACTTATTTATCTTATCACCATAATGCATGCATAGGATAAAAAGATAAAAATCAATTTAATTTTCTCTTCTGCATTTAAAATTGGTATGTCATTTTTTTTTATTGAAATCACCATTTGTAATTATATTGCATTCTAAATTTGGTATCATAACGGGTTGCGTTAAGCTATTGTGTTTGATTTTGTTTACTCACTATTTTTGGGTGTTTTGGGTTTATTTCTCCTCTCTCGATAGATTCTCATAGTTTTGATGACTTAAATCGTTTGAACATGAAGTTTTCTAAAATAAGTGAAATTCTTGAAAAAGATAATTCACGTTTTAAAATTGTTTTTGAACTTTTGCAAATTATTCAAGATCAACGAGATTTAATTTGCAAGAGACTTGTGGACATGGACTGTGAATTTAGAAAATTAGAATTGTCCAAAAAGGAGAGTGATGATAGAGTCCTATTTTTAAAAAAATCTTTGAAGGACTTAAAAAATTCTAGGGTTTGTATTTGTGCTAAAGAGGAAAAAAAATATTTTTCTTAATGATTTTGTGGCACATGAGAAAAATCTTAGGGAAAAGTTTGCTTTTATTGAAGGTGAGCGCGATAACCTTTTAGGAATTTTTGAAAATTTGAAAAAGACGTTCCAAAAGTTGGAAGAGTCTAATTCTTTGCTTGAGTCTAAAATTTTGAAGTTAAAAGTTGATTCAAAAGACTCGAGTAGTTTGAGTAGTGAAGGTAATGGATCGTCTTGTTCTCATGCTTCGAATGTTAAAGACAAAATCATTGTTTCTTTTAAAGGTTCAACCAAAACCAAGGATGTTAGAAAAGGTCAACCCATAGGTATCGTTCCACCCATTTACACAATGGTGACATTACGGTAGGAAAGGTCACCTTAGGCCTTTTTATTTTGGTCTTTGAAGAAGTCCTAGGAATTTTAAGAATAGTGTCCCGTCGGCTTCCATTACCCCTCGAGTTAGGTACACACCTGTTTGGGTTAGAAAATCTATTTTGGAGGCGTTAAATATTAGATTGGTTGATTCTTAAATGCTCTCACATGATGCGTCACATGTTATATCTTATGGATGATTGCTTGCATGATTTGTTTGTCATACTCTAGTTATGTTTCACAATATATTTTTGCTAGTGTTATGACATGTATATCTTTTATATTATATTTTTTTCTTGTACTGAGTCATATTAAAAAAATATTAAAAAATCTTGTTTTTGAAAAATTCAAAAAGATTTGAGTTTTTAATATATTTTAGTCTTACACATTTGGTGTGGCATATTGGTGTGTTTTAATTCAAATTCATTACGCAATTTCCATGTGGCGGTGGTATTTAGTTATGAATATAGATGCTTAGGTTGATCTTCACCATGTTTATAGTATTGTTTCGAAATTAATTTTCTTAATTGATTTGGCTTTGTATATGCTTATTTATACACATGCACGAGCTTGTTGGATTTTGACTTCACGTGTATATTTGAGCTTGGTGAGATGTTCTTCTATGATCTTATCATATACATATTTATTTGACTATGGAGGATTTGTGCATGTAAGAACTGTTGCTCATAAGGAATTTGTTTAATATTGAAAAAATGATGAGTGCACGAGAAATGGCATTGAGAGAATAATAATCTCCTCATGAAAGCCACCGTTTAAAAGAGCCCGAGAAACAATTAATGCAATAAAAAGAATAATATGTCAAATAGGGGTCAAATTTGTTTATCTTGATATATTCATTCAAAAGTGAAAAAAAATATTCTTAAGGAGTTTGGATGGAAATATCAACAGGTTTGCACAATGACAATGTATCCTAGTTATGCTTATTTTGTCATGACGCTATTGATTTGTAGAATCATTAGGCTTGTGTGCATTGATTTTGTTTTTTTCATTAAGTTCAACTTTATTTGTCACGTAAGTCTAAAGCTTAGTTTGATAAAGTTTTTTGACCAACTAGAACTTCTTGAACATATTTGAGTATCTGGGTTATAATTCTTTTGTTTCTAGTTCACACCCATCCTTTCATTCCACATGTTTAGACACATCGATATTATGCTAGTGTGTAAAGCTTATGTGTTTTTTATCATGTTTTGTGATCGTTTATACCTATATATGTGTGCAGAATTATTTTGATATATTTTGCATATATAATATATGGTATGTTTATTGCTTTTGTGAAAGTTTCATTTTTTTGGAAAAATTGAAAATTTTCAAAATTAGTTGGTTGTGTTTGCCTTTGAGATGATCATTACACATGCTTGATTTACCTCTTTTGTGATGATATATTTTCTTCATCATGATGCTTAGAACTTAATTCCTATTAGTTCTACTTCTTTTTATATTTGTCTATTTCGATAAAAAAACAACGGGGGAGAGAAAATTCAAATGGAGTTTTTGATGAGTTTGAATTATGGGGGAGTATTTATTTATATATTACATTTTGTTTCAAACTCAATGCGTCATAAGGGTATATGTTTGTTTTCTCATTTGTGTAGGTACTTAAAGTGGAATTCAAAGACACACATATGAAGAAAAAGATTAAGGGAAGAAGATGAATAGGCTTACATCGTTCCGTTCTAGGGTTGGGAAGGGTACTAGTATCTTTGTAATAGAAGATTTTGATTTTAATTTGGTGTTAGATCATTTTGTTTTTTTCGTACTAGAATAGCTAAAGGGGGAGATTTGTAAGAACAATTTTTCTATCATTGTTCATAACATAGCTTTAGGCTAGTTTGGCGTATCCGGTTACAAATCATCAGGCACCGTAAAGACGAACCGAACTCAAGTATCTCCAAGTTTGAAGACTACCCGACATTCCAAAAGGTACAAAATGATTTAGAGTTTAAATTAATTCATAGAATTATATTTGGGATATTTATTGTTTATCAAAAAGACGAACAGGTCTTTTACTTTGTGAAAAATATGTTTTTTGAAACCTGTAGGCGGAGTTTAAAAAATAAAGTTTTTAACATTTTTGTCGTTCAAACGACAAGGCTCTGTCATTCAAATGACATCTTATTATTGTTCAAACGACATTGGAAGTCGTCCTAACGACATGCCATTGTCATTCAAATTACATGCCCCATGTCATTCGAATGACGCACTGACTTAGGATTTTTATAAATACTTGTTTCGTAGTTCAGATGGTATAATACTTTTGTAAAAACGTTACTGCATATCAACAATGATATTTCTTCAAGTTTTTTATTTTCAAAACATTGTTTTAATTCACAAAAATCATCCTTGAATATTTTCTGGTGAATTAGTTTAGAACCCTATAAAGTTTTGTATCAATTGCATACAGCTTGGGGACGAAGGCTAAGGCTGACTGAGGACTTCGATCATGTGATTCTTGTGAGGATCATTATTATTCATTATAGATTTTTGAAGAATAGGGCGTTATGCTTGTAAGGTAACTCAAGTAGTTTGTAAGTCGGCTCCCTTGTAAATTTTTAAGGGAATAAAAGGTTTTACCCAAAAGGAGTTTTTTCCTGAAACTTCACCTCGCCATATTTGTGTGATTTGATTTATCTGTTTTATCACCATAGATACATGCATAGGATAAAAATATGAAATCAATTTAATATTCACTTTCGCATTTAAAATTGGTATTTCAATTTTTGTTAAAATCACCCATTCCAATTATTTTGCATCCTCTCTTAGTAGCAGCAAATCCTTTCAATCTCTTAAACAATGGATCATAAGGCGGCTTAGATCTCATAGGAGCTTGAATAGGGTGTTAAGGAACTTGACAGACTTCTTCATTTAAAACTCCTTTACATTTCCAGTTACTTTTATTTTCCATTCTTCTAGATAATCTTTCTTAAAACTGCAAGAGTTCTTGAATAAGAGGGTGGTAGTCCTCAACAATATCTTTTGTATCAGATTTGGATAGGCCATCATAAAGAGAAGACTGTTTGTTAGATGGAAGGTTTGGGCCTCTATTATAGGGCATTAGGATACCAACTTCTTCGATTTCTTCTGGTGTTACCTCCTCATCTTAGACTTTATGAATAAAAGTTATAATTTTTTAATAAATTTTTAGATAGCTTAAATGAGGGATTTAGAGAAGTTTTTTAGGAGAGGTGAAAAGGTTTGATGGATTGTTAGATAAGTATTTTATGGGAGTATTGGCTTTATCGGGAAAAGGATATGTGACTGATGGTTTAGGAACTGTTGAGGTTAAAGGGTTAATAGCAGCGTTTGTGGTTATAGCTTTGGGAAGGTATTGTAAGGTTGGATTTGGTTTCACAGCTATAGGATCAAGGGGTTGTTTCCCTTCTAAGGTAGAAGGGATTTTAGGGATAGGGTTTGGCTGAAGTTATTGGATTATCTTGGAAGATTTTTGGTTGGTCTTGAAAATCATATATTTAGATCTCTCATGGCCCGACTTGAAGATGTCTATGAAATAGGGAGGAACATATTCCTAAATAATCTTTTGCCAAAAATCATCATCCATAAAATCTATCCATAATCGATCAGGATTGTTGCTAAAGAGGTCCATCTCAACACATAGCCTAGCCAAGATAGGCCTATTTCATGCAGCAATAGAACTATCCATCTTAAGAGGGCTGATAACAACTTATGCTATAGAGAAAATAGTGGATTTATTGAATAAATGGATTGGGAGGGCTAGTAAGTTCATCCACACATGGGTTATTGGGATCTCCTTTTTAGATCAAAACTCTAGGCTCCATTTGAATGGTCTCATTGGAAACCTTCCAATGAACCATTGAGGCCTCATCCATATACATGTAAAGTATTCTTTAATGAACAGTTTGATCTAGATATGTTTTTGATTTATCAGACCAATGTGCAAGGCACCTTTGAGGGTGGATGTATGGAAACTCTTCATGATCTCATCAAGAGGGGGTCTACCATGTGAAAATTTTCCCATAATGCCATATTTGAATGGTTCCGATAGTTTTTGGATGTATCCATGAAAGAAGAAAATTACAGGTTCTCCTTTATATGTGGAAGTTTTTATTAGAGGGATTTCTTGGGAAGAGGATGCTCCTTTAACAACGGATGCAAAGGATTTATTAAAAGCAAGAGGATCCGGAGGCTTTGCATGGGTAGACGTAGGGGTTGTCATGCAACCCTAACTAGGGTTTATGGCGGCTAGAGAGAGAGAAAGCTATACAAAGAGAGAGATTGAGACTTTATCTCCCCGCCATCACAAAGTGACCCCCCAGTACGGGATAAAATTTTGGTCTATAATGATATGATCTTGGTGATATAGTGTGCAAAAATGCATGAGTCTTAATTAGTATATTATGAAGAGAGATTATATATTTTTATTATTTGAATGACGAGTAAAGGGAGTACTACACTAACGAGGTAGAATATACAAGTATTATGTAAAATAAATCGAGCATGAAATAAGGGGACTATACTATGCTAATACATGTGAGCGGGTGACATGTGATTATTTACAAGTGAGTGTGTGTGCTAGTGAGCCTATACATGAATCAACTATAAGTGGTGCATGATATGTGTAAGTAATCAAGGATATATACAAGTGTGAGAAGTGTGGGTGCGAGCTAGTGGAGCCGAATCATGGATCTCTTTGGCCATAGAGAGAGAAACTAAAGCTATTCTCCCATGCTATTTTTCACGCAAAAGTTGCAGTCATGGTTAAGTACTCAAGAGAGCCTGATAATCCCACAAAATCTTGTAAGGATAGAGGTTCAGATCTCAGGTGTTATTTAAAGAACATAAGGGAGACATCCCATGCTATAAGGAAGTTTCCTTTGATAAAGGCAAATAGGTATATGGAGGATGTTCTTTTTCACAAACAAGACATACCCTTCACAAAATATTGTAGAGGTGTTGGACGAACTGCCCAGGTGAAAAATATGCATTCAAATGGAAATGGACGTGGACATTGCCTGCCAAATATGCAAAGTTCATTCTCGATTTGCTTAAGAACGATGAGAGTAATGTTGAGGTGAAAGGTTTGGATGTGGATTCACTTTACATATCTCACATTAAGGTGAACCAGGCACAGAAGCAAAGGTGTCAAACATACCGTGCTCACGAAACAATCAACCCCTATATGTCATACCCATGCCATATCGAGTTGATATTGGCTACAAAATGTCAAAAAGGAGCCTGAGTCTCATCTTGAAACTAGCAAATCAAAGAAGTCTCAAGCTCTACGCTGTGACGCTTCCTCCTGAATATTAGAGTTATAGAACCCTGCAACTCTAAGAAGTTTTTACAATCTTTGTTCTTTGTTATACTTTTTGCATAAATGGTATTTATTCCCTTCAAAGATTTTAGACTTGGATGTCTTGTTTGCCCTACCTATTTTGCTATGCTGTTAAAACTCAGTTTACTTGAAGGTCTTTCGTTAAGAGTTCTGTTTAAAAAAAAGCCTAAGCATGGATAGCCTAAGTGGTGTGTGGAACATGTGAGTAGAAGTGAAGCTAACTGTAAGTGTGTGAAGTGAACAAGAAGAGTATATACAAGTTTATAAAGTATATAAGTGATTGAAAAGTGATATATACATGGGATAAATATAAACATGAGGTAGATATATACAAAAACAAGATAAAGGAGAAAAAGGAACATACAAGTAAGTGCATATGCACACATGCAGAAAAGAATAACACCAATGCAAAAATATAGTATAGTACTCTTAAAACTCATCCCCAGCAGAGTCTCCACTGTGGCCATCCTGGTACTTTCCATTTTTCTTTCTGGGGTTCTCTTCAATGAGCACGCGAGATTGCGCCCTTTCTCGAGCCGCTTGGTCATCGTTAATACGTGATAATGTGTAGAGATAGAGTCTCTGGCCTATTTTGGACAAAATAGGCAAAAGAAATGTCGCCTCCTCGAGATAACGACATCAAAGACAATGTGGGTGCTTGTAAAACCAAGTAGTTTAAAGGTTCGGGGACTAAATTACGGAATAGGAAGGTGTTAGGCACCCATCCTGCCCCTTTCAGTCTTTGATAAGCATGTGTTAATCTTCTCCTATTAGACTCCGTGAAGTGTGTGCTTATGTTCATAATATAGATGAATATTGGAATCATTCAACTCGCGTCATGAAAAAGGACGGAATGAATTCATCCTTAGGAATATTCCTGAAAATAATAATTCAAAATATAGTATGAGTGTTTGCCGAATCACAGGTCGTTATGGAATGTATGTATCGGACGAAACAGAAGCCTGCAAGAATATGACATTCAATAAAGAAATATATATATATATACACTAGGATATTCACGTGCCTGAAGGCACGACGCTTATTTTCAAAAGTGTACGACATTGATAGAACCATGCGTCGTATTTAGTTTGCAATAGATAAATAATTTATTAAACAACCTATGGTACAAAACTATTAGTTTAAAAAAATTGGACAAAATACCCTCTCTTTATGAGACAATTCACCCTGTTTATAAACAAAACTACGAAGTACACTATTATTAATGCTATATATGATAATTTAAAAAAATTGGACCAAATTTCCTTTTTTTATATAACAATTCTCCCTGCTTAAGAGTAAAAATATCAAATATACTATTATTAATAGAAAACCTAACATATAGAAAAATTTGGGCAAAATTTCCTTTATTTATAAATAATTCGCCTTATTTAAGGAGAGACAAACAACAACAATTATACTATTATTTCATAATAGCCACCGTATAAACAATTAAAAAGAAAATAATCCATCATGGAACATAATTTGTATCACAACCACATCAATATAAACATTTGAAAAAATATAATCTACTGAAACTTCTTCATTTCAACTTCAGTAACTGCAAATAAGAGGCATTTTTCAGTAAGTCGAAAAAACACATCAGTATACATATACCATATATATTGTGTTGTATATATTCATAAGATTTAGACTCCAAATTATCATATTTGAACTTAAATAAGGCTAATATTTAGCATAAAATAACAACCTTATTTGATAGAAAAAAAGACTACCAGCTCACTGAAATGTATAGAATTGAGACTTTTTTACATACATAGAATTGTTTTCACACTCATAATAGCCTTTTATCATAGGTATTTGAAATATGTGGGATACCATGGTTGCATAAAGGCCTAAAACAAATTACACAAACACGTCTAAAAGTGACTTAAACACATAGTTATGCAACGAAATTCACACACATACGAAATAGTTTCATGCCTAAAAAATCTCGTATACGTACAGCAGGCCACATTCATATAGTACGCCTTAATAGAGCCTTGATTTTATGAAACATCGCTGGTTTAAAACAAAACACAAACATAGAGACATATTTTTCAAAACTGAGATGAAAGAAAAATAAAACTGTACATGCAACTCACACTTATTATAAAAGCTCTATATTTCTTTAAAAAGAGACAAAAAGGACGAATCGAAAAATTGTACCTTGATCAGACCACACATACAAACCAAAAAATTAAAGAAACTAAAACATCAGAATCATTGGAGCCCCAATCAAGACACAACAGAGGTAATAACTGTAAAATAAAAGAACGGAACAAACGAATTAGAATATATATAATACATGAAAAAAACAAATTTAAGCAAAAAATGTGGGATTTCAAATAAAGTTCAGTTTGGAGAATTTAAATTAACACATCATACACACATTTTAACAATAAAATATACAAAAATGGAAAGTACGATACACCATGAATGGAAAGGATATTAGAGTGAGACCCTCACTCCACAACTCTCCCATAATTGATCACGACAACGAAATTAGATTTCTATATAGCGGCTAGCTGTCGGGCCACCATAACACACATTCAACAAAATTGCGGATAGAGTTAAGAATATTACAACATAATACAAATGGAATTAGTAAAGTTTCTTTCCAGTATGCTAAACTGTCGCATTATTCAGCTATAAAACTGCTGTTGCAAACTACAACTATTTGAAGCACGAAGTACGGGACAATCAAATAGATGTTGCACACTACAACCTGAAATAGATGTTGCATACTAAAACAGTATGAAACATACCAGTAAATCTACAGTTGCATACTACATCCTGAAACAAAAACACGAAGTTGCATACTAAATAATCAACACATATAATATATACATTTCGTGTATACACATAATCAACAAATAATGCAGATTTACTATTTTAGTATGCAACATCAGCTTTATATATATACACAGATAATCAACATGTTACCAAGATTACTACAATGGGTCGCCATTGCTTTTGTATTTTTCATGAACCATGCATGGTCAGTAATGTTAATCGTGTAATGTGTGGTCAATGGTTTGTGAGGCTTGGAGCTGAATCAAGAGGGTTACTCCTACTAAATCAAGAGAAATCTGTACTACTGCATCAAGACACAACAGGACATGTTGTGAGGCTTAGGGTTGACCTGTAGGTGAGTGTTGTAACTGTAGGTTGTCCAAAACTATAACCCCTGTTAAGAAATTTGTATGATATGAGTATGATGAAGCATTAAAAGTAAAACAGGGAAAAAATAATAGCACTTTTATGAAATTGTTTTATACAAAAACAACCATATTTGATCAATCAACACAAAAAAGTCCACGAAAACAATAACGCCACAACTTTTATAATTACCTGTTGGGCATAACCATGGTAAATTTCCCATTGTACACAAAGATTAAGATTGCAAAATTAGCAATGTACACGAAGATTAAGATTATAAATATTTCATTGGTCCCCATTACTGATCTTTGAAAGTTAGCACACAAAAAAAAAACAGATTAAAAGTTTGCACCGAATTAATATTGAAAAAAACATCAAATATTTATAAAGTACACTTGCCCAAGTTAAAATAATAACAACTGTATGTATGCACTCTCAAACCAATTAATAAATGTACATATTCACACACAATAAACTATGTTGTGTGTAGAGAAATTCAAAGCCAAAAGAACACCAATTAAAGTGAAACCACAAAACAGAGTATTATTCAAACCAATTTCTCATTGATATATATGGTCTAAACTTCTCATTGACACGAACACGTTAACTACCAAAAAATGAAACCACAAATAGAGTATGCAAACAGATTATTGAAACCACAAAACAACTTTAAAATGTCCATGAAAAATAACTTTAAAATAATACATAAAATAAATAAATAAACTCATCAAAGTAATGAAATGTACCTGAGACTAATAGAGATAGGAAAATTTTCTTTAGATCCTGTGAAGGAAAGGATAAAAATGAGACAAGTAAGCACCTGCAATGTGAAAAAAATAAAGACAAATAAGTAGCAGCTAGTAATCACCAATTTTAGCTATTTCATCTCAATTATAAGATTCGGCACTATTCTTCCACTCATAAAGATTGAACACCACTAAGAGGTTTCATCTAAAGACAACAACTTCAACTGGAAAGGCAGAAATGGAAAATATCTACAACAAACTATTGTCCGAGAAGACAATAGTTCAAACCCCACGTGAAACAACAAAGCTAATGCACTGTTTTTCGAATGACAACCAAGTATGCATACATTCAATTAAATGCCAAATTTACAGCTGAAATCTCAAAGACAGAATAAGGATATCAGAACATATTGAACTGGAAAATAGTGTAATTAACAAAACTATGAAATTTCAGCTACTTATAATATTTGTAATATTGACATACTGAAATTGGTAATCTTGACAGCTACTTATGTTTTGGATTGGTTTTAAACCCTAGTTTATGGTTGACACAACAATAATGCCCACATCTTGACATTCGAAAATCGTACGCAGAAAACAGAAGTTGAGACCCCATTTTTTTCCTTATGATTAAACACAAAAAGAAGAACAAAATAAATAATAAATAAGAGATGGATATAGAGTTTAAAATCAGCTAAAATGCAGCAAAGTCGAGGGAAAATACAGGTTAGAGAGAGGTGCAAACTGTGAGTAAACTTGTTCATGGTTGGATCTGCAAAACTAAGCATATATTTCAGCAAAAAATAAAGAAATACCACCGATGATTAAGACTAAATCAAACACGTATACAATTACAAAATCTAAGCAAATATATCACTAAAGAAAATAAAACGTTGAATGGGGCATTTTATCGAACATTTGGCATTCAAATTGCAACAACAGACTGCAGATGGTTCCTCAAGTAAAATGCATTCACCAAGTAGTAGAGATGTATAAAATGCACTCACCAAGTAGTAAAATGCACTCACCATAACAAACAAGAAAGAAGGATACAAAGAAAGAAACCCATACTTAAACTCATTTAACAGTCTGATATAGTATGAAAAAATCAAAAAACCCCATCTAGCCGTTCTTTGTTAAAGATGAGATCCTACTAATATTGTGATTTAACCTTTCTTTGTTCATTTTCTTTCTAGTAGATGACATGTTACCAAATTAAAAAACCGAAATGGGTCTCTGATCTACGTCCATGGACGATCGTGACTTTAAAATGAACTCACCAAGCAGTAGAGATCTACACATAAACACACACACAAAGAAAAAGAGTGTTAAGGTTTTGTGGTAAAAATTAACAAATGGTAAATGATACCCCTACCCAACTCCCATCATAGAAATGCATAGGCACCAAGATCTGAGTGATGAGAAAAGATGATAATAAAAATAATAAAAACAAAAATAAGGTTCAGCATAAACATTCACCATATGAGATAGAGTGCAAAGGGGAAGGGAAATACCATTTTTTAAGTGGTTTCTAAAATGTACATTAGGTTCACACCATGCAGTTGGTTGTCTACGATTTTGGGTAGGAATAAAATTGAAAATGGGTTTGTTTGATGAGAAAGAGGTTTTGATGAGAGGTTGATTCAGATAGAGTAGTTGAGATATTAAAGCTGAAATCCCTATCTAATTTTTCTTGAGCCACGTGAGGTAGGTTTTCTGGCGTGACTGACATGAATTTCCCATCGGCCATAAATATCTCTTTTTTAGCAGCATTGTTAATCGTGAGTTGTAAAATCAAAAGCCAAAAAAGGTAGGGAGTTGATCTTTTCCCTTCATTTCTACCTTGTTGGCTTCCATCTCAACCCTTAAATGTGTTATCATCTTAATGAACAGTGAAAACACCTTACTCCTTATATATATATATATATATATATATATATATATATATATATATATATATTATGAATGCATATAAGGTAGGACTTGAGTCTCAAAATTTACCCAAGAGGCCTACGTAGCCCAAGGGGTATCAAAGTCTACGTAGTTCTAATATAACATGGGGTGGGTGCAATCCATAAATCCAAACGGATGACCCTCTTATGTGTGTATAGAGAGAAATATGCTTTAAAAGTGAGAATGTGAGATGAGAATCCCTCTTTTGAAATTTATATATAAACCTTGTTTTTCTTGTTTTTCTTTTAGGAAAATGGTGTATATCAAACTACTACAAATAAAGGTTTGAGATTAATATATGTGATGTAGTGAAATAAAGTGCTAAAGCAGAAATAAAGTTTAAAATAAGAGAATTAGAGAAAAGGATGGAGAATTGGATCTCTTTATGAATGCTTGATGTTAATCTTGAGTGTAGATATGTTGATCTTGCAATGGGGTGAAAGTGGTAGGAAGAAATGGGGGAAATTTACTAAACGAAATAAGAAAGTAATTTAATGGAATGTGCAAAATGGGAATTTTAGGAAGGGAACAACTCTGAATTCGAGAGAATGTTCTCTGAATGGCAGATAGGGATGTTTAAGGGTTTCTTTTCAAAGTGAGGTCATGACCTCTATTCATAGGGAGAACGGGTGACGATCGGCTGGAATCTGGACCTACCTATCAACATAGCACCTTAACCATAATGTTGATAGATAGGGCCCTTGGGGTGCCATTTGACAGTCTGGAATAGGTTTTTCAAAAAATGATCGTAACATACAAATCGTAAGTCAGAATCGTACACAGGATGGACCGTTGGAAAGGGTATTCAGAGCCCCTTAAGGATTCATTGAGCCACTCCAGGGTCTGGGAGTTGATGAGGTCAAATGGGGCCCGAAAGCCCACGGTAATCACTAAACATAGGAAGTTTTAGTAGAAAATGGATCGTTCATCCGAACCGTAAAGTCACTTCGCGCACGAGATGGACTGTTGAAAGGATTATTTAGAGCCCTTTAAGATTTCATTCAGCTTAGTTAGGTTTGGACAGTTGACAGAGCTCAAACGGGGCCTAAAAATATTTGGTGCCCCTTCGGCCAAAAATAGGTCGTTCATCCGTACCGTAAGGCTGATTTGCGCACGGGATGGACCGTTGTAAATAGAATTCAGAGCCCTTTGAAGATTCATTGAGATTCTCTCAAGATGGAGAGTTGACCAGATTCAATCGGGGTTCGAGAGTGTCTGGTGGCCTCTAGATCAGTTTTTGGGGTAAAACGGATCGTTCATCCGTACCGTAAGTCTGATTCATGCACGGGGTGAACCGTGGGAAAGGGGATTCAGATCCCTTGTTGGATTCAATGAGCTGTCACTAAGGAGAACGAGTTGACCAGAGTCAAACGGGGCCCGGGAGCGCCCGATAGCCTCTAGATTAGTTTTTGATAGTAAACCCGATCGTTCGTTCGAATCATAAGGCCAATTCTCACGGGGGTGCACCGTTGAGAAGGGGATTTAAAGTACTTAGAGGATTCATTAAGCTTCCGCTCAAGTGAGAAAGTTGATCGGAGTCAAATGGGGACCAAGTGCGGTTAGTGGCCTGTAGATCGGTAATCGGAGTATGACCTAGGGTTTGCGGTGAACGAGTGAGTTCTAGGGACCTAAGAAGGTACTTCGGTGGGGCATAGGATTGGGTGTCTATACATAGTATTGAACTTAGATGAGGGGTGAGATACTTTCTGCATGTGAGTTCTGACGGGTGGTGCATACTTTGAATTAACTGAATCATTGCATTTCAATTTCGTAAGATAATTCTTGCAACTCTAGGGTGCTGACTCAAATTATAAAAATATTTTTTCCCCAGGTTTGCCTGGATAGGGACAACAACTCTAACGGAATATCAGACTTGCGGTCACACTTTCTCATCAGTCATTCAGATCATTTGACTCTAATTTAGGTTGTTATTTTCCTTTCAGTTATTTTATTGTTTCAAATATTGTATGGGCATAAGTCCGATATTTATTATTCAGTCTTTTGAGATCAGTCGTACTTATATTGAATTTTTATTACTATTTGAATGTTACTTATTTATTATCAGTTATTAATTGAGCTGATTTTATCGTGCATGTTGCTTTATAATAAAATGTTTTATTATGGTTCGATGCTGAGAATGATATAGAATAATTGGCTAGCCTCATCTTTGACGTATTGTGTCTGGCCAGCCTTTATGTGAAAAATGGGAGTAGTTACAAACTCACTCATTTGTTATCCATAGATCAAAGGGAAGTGTTAATGCATGACTCATAGGCTTTGGACATGATGTGCATTAACTTTTCGTATCATATATAGTTCATAATAAGATAATTATCAATTTATATTTTGTATTGAATATTTTACAAAAATATCTATTTACTTTAACCAAATATATATATATATATACAAGGGCCCCATTTTACAGCTTCGACTTGGACCCTTCAAACCCTGGGTCCGACTCTAATTTTTAATAGGGGGATTTAGGGAAAGGTCCTTATAATTCTTAGTGTCTAAAAATAGGACACTCCATATAATTTTATAAATTTAGTCCCAGTACTAAAAAGCACCATGAAAAATGGTGCCGCTGGCGCGGACCGAAAAAATGAACTCCTAACTCTAAAGGGATCACACAAATAAATGTTATTACGCCATAGAAACTAGATTTATAAACTTGAAAAACATTGTCCTACAAATCTAAATATAAGAAGAAATATGACATTTACCTTAATTCTCTATTTTTAATATGATATCTAATAAAGTATGTATATTAATTGAAAACGAAACTGAATGAATAAAATTGTATGTTTTCCTATTTACGCAAAACATAAGTAAAATATTAGGAAAAGGGCTTTTATCTTTACCCTACTCTCCATAACTTTAAACTACTGCACTTTGTATCAGTAGCGGCCCTCAAGACACAATTGAGGTGGTTGCTTTGGGTCTCCAAATGTGAAGTGCCCTGAATGCAATTTTTTCGTAAGTATATTCAATTCTTTAAATTTGGACCCAATTGTTAGTCGAATACTATTACATGTCTAAATGATGCAAATGTGGTGTCCAAACCTATAAATTTTATGGGACCGAATTTAGAACACAAAAGGCTTGCTGTTTTTATATTATAATAGGGAAGGGCTATTCTCACACTTCTTTTAGTTTTTTTCACAACTTTTGTTGTTTCAAGATAAACAATTACCCCCATTTTCATCATCTTTTATCATTAATTATCCAACATAAAATACCACTTTATTAATAGTGTACTAAAAAGTCAAATATACCATTGTACAGCCGTTTATGTACCTAATTAAAAAAAATCTAATTAGGAACAAAAAATACAGTGTTGTAAACTGCTTTAACTATTAAAAAACATAATAAAAAAATAGTGCCTGTAATATTTTTTTTAATAAAAGACATGTATTAAAAACTGTATTTTTCTATAAAAAAAAAAAGTGTTTTATAAAAAAAATGCTTTTGAAAAAAAAAATATATTTTCTATATAAAAATTGTCTTTTTTATAAATAAGGCAAAAAATGTTTTCTATACATCATTTAATAAATGTGGGTACGCACCAGCTCCACAAACTACTTTATTTTTTTTCCACAAAAACGGTACAACATTTTAAAAACTAATTTATAAAAAACATTCATACATTATTTTCAATATATATATAATATGGGACAATGGTGTTATGAATAGTAACTTATGTATGATAAACATGCATAATAAACATTCATGGCATTTTATGTGTTGCATGCATGTATACATGCATACATATAGAAAATATTATTTTATTATTTTTTTAATAATATATATTTTTTTAAAAAAAAAATTAAATATTTTTTTTATAAATATATTTTTTTAAATATATTTTTTTTTAAAAGTTTTTTTTTTAAAAAAAAGGCTGGTTATTATGGCCTGAATTTTATCACGGGAGCAAATTTATCGCCGTGCCCTCGGGCACGGGCATCCGCTAGTATATATATATATATATATATATAAACTAGGAAAACGGTTCTTTTTTAAAAAAAAAAGTTATGAAGAAAACAGTTTCTTAACAGTTAAAACACTTTTTTATATAAAAAAATAACATTTTTTTAAGTTCTTTTAAAAAGTACTTTTTACGTTTTAGAAACAACTTTTATTTTTGTGATTTTTCTTCTTTCACGACTTTAAGATTTTTTTTGTGTGTGTTTAATTTCTTCATGAAATGAATATTAGCATTTTAGAGTTTTTTTTTCTAAATTTATGTTATGCTTCCATTCCACTACATAAACTTAGAGAAATGAAAGATTTGATAACCCCAAAACACTGAGTTATGGGAATATCACTCATTTGTAAAAAGTTGTTTTAAAAAAACTTTTTTTTTTTAAATAATGTTATTTTTTTATATAACAAATTGTTTTACCCGATAAGAGACTGTTTTCTTTATAAATTTTTTAAAACAACTGTTTTCCAAGTTTTTATATATATTTATAGAAAAAAAATGTAAGAATCTTTTTTTTTATAAATTAGTTTTTGAAAACTAGTACAGTTTTTGTGAAAAAAATTTATGTAGTTTGTGCGCTGACGCAGACCCACATCCATTAAATGATGTATAAAAAATATTTTTTGAAAAAAAAAACTTGACGTTTTTTTTAATAAAAAAGACAGCTTTTATATAGAAAACATTTTTTAATGCAGGTCTTTTATTAGAAAAATATTACAAAAACTGTTTTTTTAATAGTTAAAGCAGTTGACAACAATGTATTTTATATTCCTAATTAGATTTTTTTTTTTAATTAGGTACATGAACAGAAAAAAAACTTTATAAGGATATATCTGACTTTGTGGTACATTACTAACAAAGTGGTATTTTATATTGAGTAATTAATGATAAAAGATGATGAAAAATAGGAATATTTTTGTCTTGAAATAATAAAAAGTGTAAAAAAAGCTAAAAGATGTGTGAGAATACTCCTCCCATATAACCCTACTGCTCTTTAGTTTTTTAGGGGCTTAATTTAAAATATAAAAAAGCCCTGGTCAAGTGAGCAGATTGATTTTACCTGAACCTTTGAGTGAGTGATTACGGCGAAAGGTTTTTGTATAGATCTTAATTTTATTATCTATTTTCTCAATTCACCTAGCATCTCGGGTTGTTAGAAGTCTTTTTTCCATACCTTGACTTCAACTGGTAGAAACAATTTTGCGTAATAAATATTAACTCAAGCTATAAAAAACAATCCAGGCTTTATAAGGTGAGCTGTAAAATATAATCCAGACTTTGAAATATCCTTATAAAAATATTTTTGCGGATTGTAAAATCTAAGTGTTTAATAATTGAGAGTTCAATAAAAAATCAATTGGTAAGGTGTGGTGGGTTCATGATCAAACGTACGGTGGCGCAAGACTTTAATCTCATATTGTAAATTTTATATTTTAACGTACACCGTCATGTATGGCATCATGGAAGCCTAGCACGTAAATATATCTAATCAGTCCTCTTAATCCAGTGGTATAAAGGTGCAACATTTTGTGGGTGAATGGGATTTGATCACCAGTTCGATCGTCGGCACTGTTAAAATAACATTTGACCAGCGGAAGCTACGAACCGCGAATGAAAATTAATCGAGAGGTGTGCATAAGGTGCTCCGGACACTTCATAATATGCTATAAAAAATGTAAACATATCTTTATTTGGTGACGCCAAGAAATTGGATTGTTGGACAATGTGCACCATCTTTAGATATTATATCAAATATTAGGATCCGTTTGATAGCATTATTTGCCATGGTAAATGACAAATAAGTTGGCAAATATGACATTTGCCTACAATTTGGTGTGTTTGATAGCAAAATTTGCCAACAAGTTATTTGCCAATGTACAACACCTCATATGCATAACATGTTGGCAAATTTTGCTTTGCTATATGGGTGAGAAATATTTGCCAACAAATTTGCTAACTTCTTAAACGCTTTTAATATTTTAAAAAATAATTTAAAAACTGCTTTAAATAATTAAAAAAACTGTTATGAATATTTTAAAAATTGTTTTAAATAGTTAAAAAAACTGTTTTAAATTAAAATTTGTTTTAATGTAAAAACTGTTTTTTCGTAAAAACCGTTTTAATGTAAAAAAAAAAATTTATGTAAAAAATGTTTTAATGTAAAAAATTAAAAATTGTTTTAATGTGAAAAATGTTTTAATATAAAAAATTGTTTTAATGTAAAAACTGTTTTAATGTAAAAAAATGTTTAAATGTAAAAGCTATTTTTTTCGTAAAAACTGTTTTAATGTAAAAAATTGTTTTAATGTAAAAAATTAAAAAATGTTTTAATGTAAACACTTTTTTAATGCAAAAAATAATTTTAATATAAAAATTGTTTTAATGTAAAAAAAGTTAAAAACTGTTTTAATTTAAAAACTGTTTTAATATAAAAACTGTTTTAATGTAAAAATTAAAAACTGTTTTAATGTAAAAACTGTTTTTAATAAATAGTTTTGGCGTAAAAAACTTTATATATATATAGTTTGTTACTTTTTTAATAAATAAAAACGGGAAGTAAAAAAGAAAAGAAAAAACTCTTTTTTTATTGAATAAAACTTGGGACGAAAATTTAAAAAAACATATTTTTTATTATTATATATGTTAATATGGACGAAAAATGTGTTATTAAAATGTTTTGCCTAAAAAATTTGTTTTACCTCATTTGGTGTTTGATAGCCTAATGTGAGAAAAAAATATTTATCTAAGCAACATTTGCATAGGCAAAATTTGTCCGGACAAATTTTATCGTGCCAACACTTTTGTCCAATGTATATCAAATAGACCCTTAGAACATTTATCCCAAAGCCAGTGAAATAGTGGATGGAGAAGCCATAATCTTACATACTGAGTTGAATAGATTGCATACTATTCTTTAAGTAGTAGTGTGTTTTTTACCAAAATATCTTCAGGGTGAGACATGCAGGCCCTTTATTTTATTTAACCTATTATTGAGGACCTCATTATAATAATCAAACCATAAAAAAGATCTGCAGAGGAGAGTTGGTTAATTACAAACACTACGGTTATGTTTTATTAACTGGTAAAATGGTCCCCCAACTATGATGTACGGCTTTAATGTGTTCTAAGGACCACTCACGGTATATAGGCTCCATGCATACGTATTGGAAGCAGGCTAAATGAAACAAGACAATTGCCACGTTACGCCATGCAAAGGCAACCCTAGTGTTATCGTATTGTATGTCATTCAGTTGTGTGAAATGACTGCTTGACAATGTCGGCAAAAATCAAAAGGTTAATCATTTGAATGAAAGATTTGGACAAATTTTGCAATGGTTTTAGAAAAATAGAACATCTACAAAAAAAAATGGAAGAAATAAATCAAAATGATATGGTTAAATATTTTTTTATAATGATATCCAATTCATTAAGAAAACCAAAGAATACAAAAAGCACAGAAATCAAAAGGTGCATTAATATTTTAACCAATCTTGGTATAGATGATTTACATAGTAAGAAGGGCAGCTAAAAATATTTATCTAAACTATAACTATTTGGTGAGTGAAATGAAAATTGAATGTGTATGTGCATTTTCAACCGTTTAAATTTTTAATTATCTTCTCACTCATTTTCGGATTGAAAATTTCAATGAATTTGTTTGTAGACAGCATCCTCACTATTTAGACTATCTTTACCGAGTCCGATTAAAAAAATAAATTTTTAAATATTTTTAGAAATTGATATGTTTGAAAAGGTATGTTGGAGGGTCTATTATATATATATATATATTAAGTAAGTGAATGTTTTAACTTACACCAATTAATATGAAGAAAAATTTGACATCCTTAAAAAAATTATTATGTAATTTATAATTCAATAGATCATTCATTGTATTCGGTAATCAATTTGTTAGGCTTTGTAAAAAAGAATAAACAACATAAATATTTTAAACTAAATATCAACAAACTATTTTTTAATACTAACAAATGCGATACAATTAAACTGAATGAATATTGTAGAAAATTAAAAATTGGAGCTAAAAAATCCAAAAATGCAAGAAACTGATTGAGACTATTATTATCAAGTATGTCAATAGCCACAATACATAAATTCACAACTCTATAAAAGAAAAAAAATTATGAAAGGACGCGGTTTGATTGTGAAAATTCATTACAGATAAAAATATAAGAATATACATAAATTTTAATTCAAAAGGACAAGACAAGTCCTTCGGACGCGGGCATGGTTCGGGACGAGCGGTGGTACGAGTTGGCTTTGCAGTTAAAGCTCAAATCATTTATAAAAATCATTTATAACGGAAGTCATTTCCCCTTCGAATGATTGGAATACCAAAGGGAATTTAATGCCTTTTGTCATTAAGGAGTACGTATACTCATGTTGATTCTGATTTTTTCTATGTGTGACAATTCCATTTCATCATTTCACCCAATCGTATAATGGTTTATCTACTTCAAATGAGGTACTTTAAGATCAATTTTTCCCTTCACCTCTTAGTGATTTTGAACATTTCAAGATACCATGTCAATCTCCTTATGTCGATGAATATACACCTCAGTTTAAGCTCGCTCAAAATGATGCTTAGGTCGCACTTCCATTTAAGCTTAAAGTTGACTAACAATACCATTTTGGAACATTGTTCACATTCAATGTGCATTTGTCAAATTAATTGAAGATCAAGAAATACATAATTATGATCATATAGCTTAAATTAACATTAGATTGTTAATGATATTTTTCTTGCATGCTATATATATATATATACACACACACACATTAGCGGATTGCCCGTGCTTGAAGGCACGGTGAAAATGTGTCTAAATAAACATGCGCCCATTTCGTTCGTCTAAAATATGTTCACAAAGTTTCTTCGACACGATCCACTATACTACCCATTATCAAAATTCCTAAACGTGCATTGAAAATTTCTGTACATATTATCAAATTACTTAATTGTGCATTGAAATTTAGACTATTCGACCTTATGTTAAGATGCCCATCACCATAGTAACTTGTTCATACATGAAAATTTACACTACTAATGCACGTGGAATAAGAAAAATGAAAAATAAAATACATTTAAAGTATTTTCAGCACTTCATTACATAACACATATTCTCATCAATTAATAAATTAAAGGCACGCACGATTAAGTCACTTACCATCATTTTAAAACAATATGCCTAATAATATTAACATGTGATGTATCTTGACAAAATAAAAATTAGAACTTGCACACAACATTTATCCTCGTCATTCAAATAAAAAGTAAAGAAAAAATTAGACATAATAGATACCTCCTTTGTAATTTCCTTTCACTATTTAGTACTTAGTAGCGACTCTCATGACATAATTCTAAAATGTTAGGCAAGCCATTGCCAATGTGAACCAAAAAAAGTGAAAATTTAAAATTTATATCACCTGCGGGACAATCTATGTCATCAGAACTGCCAGAAACGTTGGATAGAAAATATCACTAAAAGAAACATAACTTAGCACATTTCAGTTGCTCAGCATTCTCAGCATCAAATTCAACTGCAAGTGAAAAATGTCATAGGATTTCTTGAACCAGAGTTCGCTTCTATAGGTTGGCTAGGGACAGAGTTTGATTCATCCAGAGCAAAATGTCAATAAAATTCATCCGTAATCGCAAGTCCAAAATATATTACCCAAAAGCAATATTTTGCTTGACAGTCAAAAAAATGCAATGGTAGTTTCCCATGAATAGTAATTACAAAGATCATAACAAAAATTGTAAGAAAGAAAAGAGAGGTGCAAATGGGTACCTTCAATTGATAAAATTGTGCAACCATACATGAAATTGTTAAAATCAGACCACAAACTGATAGTTTGTGCAGTCGTACTTGAGCTACTGCTAATTAGAGAGAATTTGTACCTGCAATTGATATTATCATACCACAAACTATTCGAATTAGTAAGGATTTAAAAATGTCCTAGTATGTTTTGTTGAAATGGTTAAAAAATCCGACCTTTGGTCTCAAGTAACTCAAGCACAAACAGAAACGCAAAAACAAACTCTAGCTGTTGAAACGAAAAAGAGGTTTTGAAAAATCTGAGAAATAAGCACAACCTTTAGTCTCAAGTAACTCAAACACAAACTAAAGAGTTAGCTCACAGATACCTATCTCAAGTAACTCAAACGCAAATATAAAACTTAAATTAGCTATTAAAAATTACTCAAGTATCAAAACACACAAAAGTGTCGATCAATATTAAGTAACTGAATGCAACAATTCAATAGGATCAACAACTTTTCCAAATTATCGTGTGCAACATCTATTATAAATTGTGCAACCATTGGTATGAACATGTAAAGAGGATTAAGAACCTGTCATGTTGATTGTTATCAAGAACCTATCATGTTAATCAAGAACCTATCATAGTTGCGACGAATATCGTTACCCCCCACTCCGAGAGGGGAAAAAGAAGAAAAGATACCGTTGTAATGAATAATAAATGTTCCGTAAATCACTCTAACATAATAATAATAATAATAATAATAATAATAATAATAATAATATAATAATAATAATAATATAATAATAATAAAATAATAATAATAATAATAATAATAATAATAATAATAATAATAATAATAATAATAATAATAATAATAATAATAATAATAATAATAATAATAATAATAATAATATGTCGACGTGAGACCATTAAGATTATTTGAGATTGTGCAGCTGCCACAATGCAGGCCCCACATTAGCACCGTTGTAATAGTACTTGTAATCAAACTGATGTGAATACTCATACAAAACATCACAATGATATCAACAATTTAATATACGATGAAATATAATAAAAAAATACAAATAATTTTACTCACTAATCTAGAAAAATCCTAAAAAATTAAAGGGGGGAATGAAAAGAAAAGAACATGATGGTGGTTTAGTTTAGTTGTTATCGGTAGAATTCATATTTTGAATGTTGCTTGTATGATTCTAAAAGTAGGGTCTTAGAGTAGTGTTCATCTGTGAAACAATCATGTAGGAACCTGTGTTGGTACCTTGTATAACCGACTTTTCAAGGAAAATGAGCTCATACTTGACTTTGCTTCCCTTTCCAATTTCAACCACGGTGTTGAATACTGCAGGTGCACCTGGCCTAATTTCTAAATCATGATAACGATCTGCAGCAATTGATTTTTGACCCTACCTCCATCAATGCCATATCATTAGTTTTAAATTTCAATAACATATTCCATATTTAGGAGTTCAATTCCCTACCATCACAAATTTACCATAATTAAATTAGCAATCACATGATTAAGAGAATATAATATACCTGAGATGATCTGGAATAGAGGTTGTTTTTCTGTGTCATAAAAGTCATACCCATTTTTAGCTATTTTAAAATAGATTAATTCATATCACATGATCATATTTAATTGGGTTTCAATGCCTATCAAATGACATGACTAATTTCACCTTTAAGTGCCTTCTATGTGTTAACCATAACATGCTTACATATTAACAATAACATTCTAAATAAAACATGATTCAAACACCATACCAAATTCTTATATCCTACTATATGTTAAATGAAAATAGAGTATTGAGAAAGTAAATATTACATAGTGACATAGAATATTAGATATAGATAGCCAATAATTTCTCTACAGTCTTAAATGTAAATTACAAACCAAATGCAATATGCTTGTGTTCTTCTTCGGGTTATGATAATAGAATTTGGACAAATTATTTTGATCATTTAAGGTCAGTAAAATAATTCTTGTCAGAACTTTAAGAAATGAAGAATTGAGTTCAGAAATTTACCTGGCACATCCACATTATTTCCACATCGCAGCAGCCGCTAGACTATTTGATTGAGAAGACTGTTTCCACATCGAAATTAATAAAGCAATATGTGCTCTAAAAAAAAGTAAAACATTAAACTACCAACCATGTCAGCTGTTAGTAAACTTTTATTTTCTTATTTTTATAAAAAAGATCTAATAAGTCCAGTTGTTGTAAAATAATGAATGAGAACAGTAATCAAAGTTCATGTGTCACCAAATTCAGGAATTCATATCAAAGATATGGATTAGAAGGCAATAACAGTAATATAAGATTTTAATTTCACTTTACAGAAAAAAATGAATTAAATTATTTCACTCTTAATAATAAAGTAGGCATCGCTTTGGAGTGAAATGTTATGCTCTTCGAGCTAGATATCCAAGAGTGCTCTTCTATCTCGTATTTTTCGAGATTGAAAGACAAATCGTTTAATCTTCGATATAACTCATTATCCAATGACAACTACAACTCATCCTTCTCTGTCTCCAGCCTCTGGGTTCATGAGTTAAGTTCAGTTTGTGTTATACTTTTTCTTTTCTTTTCTTGTTCTTATCTGACTATCCTATTTGTTCGCTTCAAGGAAATTTATATAGACCTTGTTTTAATGGATAGGGAATAGCTGTAGGTGTTAACGTAGTAATGCATGGATGTAGTTAAGGATCTGCTCTCCTAGTCAATGTTGAGGTTGACTCCATGGAAGGAGTTGTTGACGGAAGAGGTGGTGGAATTGGTACCAAACCCCCTCTGAGGCATGCTGCAATTAAGAAGGCCCAAGCAGAATTAATGTAATTATGCCATGCTTGTTAGAGTTTATGACTTCAAAAATGGGAATCATTACATGTTAGAAATTCTTTCATATCACAGCAGGAGTATGATGTTCGCGAGGAAAGAAGACAGTTAGAATTTCTTGAGAAAGTATGTCGACTTGATATTTTTATTATTCATTTAAATTCTTCAAATGGGTTTTGAACCACTTCAGACATACTGAGGTGCTTATATGCAGGGTGGAAATCCATTGGTCTTGAAAATTAGGAATGCATCTTCAGTTAGTGCCTAGTCCACTTCCCAGTGCAGGAAAATCACTAAGACGTGACCAAACGTTAAAATTAAATACAAGAGAATAACTCTTTAAACGTAAACTCCTAGAATATGGAGATCAAAAGAATGGGAAAAATAAAAGTATAATGCTGAAGTAAATACATTGAGAGATAGATTTTTGCATCATTACACTACCTCTATAATCCTGTATGACCTCTACAAGTTAATTTAATGTTATCAGAAACCCATTAATTTTAGTCTTATAAAATTAAGATTCTACGCAATTAATCTGTATCTGCAGGAACATACCCACGATTGAATATGAAGGCCGACAACACAAAAGGGGATTGATTAAGCTTCAGCAGCACTCGGCTCCCAATTCAAAAGAAATGCACTAACTAAATATTCAAAAGTAAAACCAACACATTAGCTTGCTTCGTAAGTAATTAGGTGCAACATTGAATTTGGCATAATAACAAACATGAAACCTACAAAATGTGGTATTTAAACATTTTTATGCAAAATGTCATTTATACATACTAAAGGAGATGAGAAATATAAATCCTATAATTTAAAAAAGTGCAAATATAACCATAAAACTCTTAAGAGCTAAAATAATGATTCCATTTGTATATAATATATAGATGACTAAAACCCAACTTACAACACCTTCAACCTCAATAGGTAAAATAATAACACAACAAAAATTGAAACCATCATTACATGTGTTGATGTGTGTTGGCCCAAAATTGTCCCAACATTTGAAAACAAAGTTAATTCTACTAATATTATGCGTCTCACTATATAGCATCTGATAAAATGAAACTTGATTAACATTTATCGAAAAATTGAAAGTTGATATACCTAAAAATGAATCAGCTTAACCTAGATAATACATGTAATCATTAAAAGAAGTAAACATAACAACCATGAAAATTGACCAATAAAATAGAAAAAGTAGTCAGAAGTACAAGGGAATGTGTGTAGGCGTGTGTAATAGGGTGGTAAAGTTTAGTACTCTTGTAAGAAAATAAATTATGACACTTTCCGTCCAACTATTCTTGAGTTGAAATTTTACCTGAACAGTTTTTTATTGAATATTTATATGAGTATATGAAAGGGAAGCATAA